>OV121074.1:73818449-74531892 GCA_921293005.1 Nemoura dubitans
GACTATTTCTTGTCTATTGTATACCTGGTTACTTTTGAATGTGCAGGGGAAATAGTTTCAACTTTCCCCGATTTTGATTTGCGTATAGGCACTTGAAAGTTAAATGCAACAAATTTTTGCAAATATAAAACATATTTGCATTTTATTAATTGTATTAATTTTTATTAATTTGTGTATCAACATACTCATTATAGAGTGAGATGGACTTTTGGATATGATATCTGTGTATTGTTCTTTACCTTATTTTCAAAGTTTGCAAACAGTCAATTCCACAGACTTTAAACGAATAGTCTGAGAAACTTAGTAAGTCTTAGGGCTGGTTAACAATCAACTTAGCAGTAAGAATTTAGCAGTAACGTTTGGAAAAGGCACATCCATAAGCTTGTCTACAACAAACTTAAAAGCATTACTCGAACTTAACAAAAGCAAAACGTTTGACCATGCCAAACTGAACGTTAAAGTCAAAACTTAGTGGAGGACCAATGAGTTTCATTTGGTCGACCTGTTGAATGATGTCCTCCCACATTTCAGAAAAAGTTAGGATAAGCATTGTTGATTTTCTAACGATTTGATTGGCTTACCGTAAGGAATTAAGTTGCCATTGTAAATAGATAAATTTAACGAAATAATTAACGTAAGAAATAAAGCTACTGCTAAGTTTGTTTTAAATCAGCTTAAATACAGTTGTGCTCAATTAAAATTTAAGTTTCTTAGAATTTAACCCGATAACAGTTTTCGTTCAACAGAGCGCAATGGACAACGTCGCGTCACATCTGGCATTATAATAACGTGATTTTGTGATGCCGGAAATGCATGCAATTCAGTCGGGCTAGTTTTTTCAATCTGAATTAGAGTCGCAGCCGAAACAATTCCCGCAAATGCTCGTGTAATGCGGAAAATCGCACAAAGGTTTCCCATCGTAAAGATCCGAGATCTAATCCGAACGCGCTGCTGCAGCTGAAGGGAAAGTCACCAATGATTCGCGTCAAGAGTGACGTTTGATTTGCCGGTCCCAGGTAATTTACTGGCATGCGACGATGCGGACAAAGCTGCTTGGGAATTAAGTATACGAATGCAATCACAGTTCGAACCTCTATGTACCTACAAGAATGCCAACAGCTGCACTAGTCGCGTTGAGTTTACTAGCGCAAAAAGTGCTCGACAAAAAGTTGCGAGGTCGATTTCGGTACATTTTCGCTTTGTAGCGAACCAATCGCTTGTGAGTGCATGGCGCGCTGAGTCTAGCGTATCGATGTCGTCGTGAATATACAGAAGGCCGGGAAAGTCGGTGCGCAGCGCTGCCGGCGGGCGGCGGGCGGCGGAGGAAACACTCAGCAGACCGCTCACTCGAACCGGCCGTGATTTGCTGGAATGATTGAATTTCAGAGAGGTTTTTAAAATATATACGGCTCTAGGCATGTTGTGTATACGCAACGTTCAAGGGGACATTATACAATGGCCTACAGGGAAAAAAAGAAAAAACGCTGAATTGGACTTCATTTATTATTGGGTAGCATTCCGTTTGCTGTAAACCAGATTGAATATCATCATATCCATTTCTTCTAGATATTATATTCGCATGGTGATTTTAAATCAAAAGGTATACAAAGCATGGGCTTTGCTGGTTGTGTGTTCCGCATTTATATTACCCGTTTGAATTGGGTAAACACGAAACAAGTTTTAATTGTGTTTTTTCCGGGACGTGTTCGGCAAGATACGAGTTTCCCATATCTTACAAAAACTTTCTCTTTTTCTGCCCGGTGCACAAAGCCTCCCCCCATATAACCAGACGACTGATTACTTCCTCGACAGAGCGGGCAGATTACGTGTCATGCAAATAACAAAGGGTCGGTTTTATCAATCCAGCGCAGCCCGAGCGGTTCGCGCTCTGTCCGCCCTATGGACGGGTCAATCTCGGCCACTGGGCGAGCTCTGTCCGCCCTATGGATGGGTCATCTCGGTCATGTGGGGCGCTGTGTCCGCCCTATGGACGGGTCAATCTCGGCCACTGGGCGAGCTCTGTCCGCCCTATGGACGGGTCATCTCGGTCATGTGGGGCGCTGTGTCCGCCCTATGGACGGGTCAATCTCGGCCACTGGGCGAGCTCTGTCCGCCCTATGGACGGGTCAATCTCGGCCACTGGGCGAGCTCTGTCCGCCCTATGGACGGGTCAATCTCGGCCACTGGGCGCGCTCTGTCTGCCCTATGGACGGGTCAATCTCGGCCACTGGGCGAGATCTGTCCGCCCTATGGACGGGTCAATCTCGGCCACTGGGCGAGCTCTGTCCGCCCCATGGACGCGTCAATCTCGGTCATGTGGGGCGCTGTGTCCGCCCTATGGACGGGTCAATCTCGGCCACTGGGCGCGCTCTGTCTGCCCTATGGACGGGTCAATCTCGGCCACTGGGCGAGATCTGTCCGCCCTATGGACGGGTCAATCTCGGCCACTGGGCGAGCTCTGTCCGCCCCATGGACGCGTCAATCTCGCCCACTGGGCGCACTGTGTCCGGATTATTCCCAACATGTGCGCTTCAAAGTCACAGCCTGCTTGAACGCTATCATAACGCTGCCTTTCAATCATCGAGTTCGTAACAAATTGTATCAAAACTGCGCGGCTCCTGAATTATAATAAAGATATATCTGCAAACTTGGGTGGCGGTAGAATACACATTCGATTTTAATTTCAGACGAGTCGAGCGGAAATTTGAATTTCTGACAACAATATTATTACAGAGAACGCGCGTATAATATTATTCGCAGACTCATCACTCTGTCTCCGTCATGCCCAAATGTCTTTACGTTTCTCAGGGAGCGCGCCGTTGATACTGCTGTTGACTTAATCAATTCGTTGCTGATCGCAGCACGATACCGGCTTTAATAACGCCGTCCCAATCTTCAGCAGTCAACACGGGGGCTCGCGCTCCCGACTCCCGAGCCAGTGTGGCGTCCCGCGGCCGAAACGGGGGGCGCTGCCTGCGTCGAGCGCCCGCACCACGGAGCAGCGATCGCAGCTTGTTTCCCCGGCGACGCGTTAATGCAGTTGTTGTGTAAACCGGGGCCGCGTTATCGACAGCTCGACGCCTGTTTCTTGCTGCGACGCCGTCCCGTTGCAGAGGATTATCGGCACGGAGGAAATGCGCCAACGGCCACCAGTCGGGTGTGAGGCGGACCGCACTGATTTCCGATTCGCTATGCGACAAAAGTCACAAAAAACTAACCGATAACTGTCAAAACTGTCGCAGAGGGATGGCACAAATAATTTATGAAGAGACATCGTTGAGAATTTTCGAATTTGTCAAAGAGAAAGTTCATATTATGTATTTATAATTTGACCAAACTCGATAAATTTCAGGCTCTGCGATATAGGTGTGCGTTGAAACGTAATACGAGTTTTGAAAATAAAATATTATGCACCTACCAGACAATAACTTCTTGCCAAAATACGGTATGTTTAACAAGCCGAGTATTAACATTCGAAATGCGACAGCGCACGGTTATTTATATGCCTTTTACCCTTTCCACGCGCGCGCGCTCGTAACACGCCAAAAATGTGCCCGAAACAATTAAAACGGCTGCCGTACCGATCGGCTAGTGCACCGACTAAACGCAGGCGAACAATATCTTGGGCGCGCACGACAACGTCGGGGGGGGGGGGGGGGATTGCCGCCCTTTGATCTAATTCCTCACTGTCAACACAACGTGCCCCCCAAAGGCTCACACGCGGCCTGTACCTACGCATGTTACATGCTCGTTCACATAAATCACACATCAAGCCTGGAAATAGCACAGGTGACCAGCCCCGGCTTCGGCTGGATAAACACTACCGTTATAAAATATGAAATCGTTGTGCACTAAATAGCCGATCCTGTGACCCGATAGCCGGCCGACATGTTGGCATTAAAGCGTGTAATGGGGTTCAGTTTAAGCGACATATTAATTGTGATGGCGAGATATTTCTATTCGCGAGCCGATCCCGTGTGGCAGCGTGCCGTCAAGCGTCAAGCGTCAAGCGTAGGTCGGTCGGCGTGTAATCTTAAGTGTATTATTATGTTCGACCCGGCCGCCGCGGCGTATGCGGCCGTGCGTCGCTAGAGGGCAGCACCGGTCACGCGCGTGACGTCACACCGGGCCACGTCACGCGCTCGCCTGACCTTGGACCGGGCGACCTTGAGGCGGGTTAATTACGCGGGACGACGCCGTGCGCCGATTGGTTGATTGGGCCGCTTGTTGTATCTGCACGTTCATTGGAGGCGAGTGCTGCGACAAACCTAATTATAGCTTTATACATAACTTCCTAATTTCAAATGAATTGAATGGTCCGTGATATGGCGATAGCGTTTTGAAAAGAAAATCAGGTGCACAATGGAATGAATTGAATATAATTGAATACTTATATATCTATATTCGAACTCACTCTTGGAAAACCATGACCATTACCGAGTTGGGTGTAATTGCAGTATACAATTCAAGAGAGAAAGAGAAAAGGACCAACATAACGGAGAATTTAATACCGCTGCCATGCACTAATTCCCGAATTGATGCTCTGCACTTCTCGACAAAGCTTTCTGGGAGATAATGTCAATCTCTGCAACAATAACAGTCTCCCGAACTCGCAACGGGGTTACGTCTGACGCCATAAAAGAGATTAATTAGCCACGGAAAAGTGTATTGTCTGCTCGGTATAGACATTCAACGCTGGAACATCGTAGACGTGTAGTTAAATGTCCGCCCTAAATTATCATGGTTATGCCGTGCCTGGGCACAAATTCCGTGGCATTCCGCTGCGCGAAGCCGTCCCCGAATTCTTGGCGAAATTACCTCCAGACCTGCAGGCATCGCTGTCGACAACTACGACGTTGCTGTGGCTGGATGAAACACGTCTTGGTGTTTTGAATTTTAATTGGAATCATCGTTTCTAGTGAGATAACCAAAGTTAAGCAACGTCGCGATGAATTAGGGGTCGGTTGACCGGTTGAGTGACCTTCAACCACGCGAGCAGAATCCTGTTTGCGAGAAAACTTGGAGGGACTTAGACTCCATTTCACGTCGAGAAGGAGGGTGGATTTGCATCAGCCTCGAGGACCCACTGCTGCTAGACACGGACGAAGAGTTTAAAAACTGTCCATAGAGCCTTTTTGTCCGGCTCAAGACATGGCTTGTGAGTTTTGAAACTCTTAGCTCGTGTCTGGCAGCAGTGGGTCCTCGAGGAAGATGCAAATCCATTCTCCATCTCAACGTGAAATGGAGATTACTAAGGAACAAAAACTTTATCATTACAATATGTCTCACATTCGCATGTCCGCACAACAAACATGTACTCTACAAGGGTCGATATCCCCTACACCGCTATAGTACCACTTGACTATATTATGTTCTTTCTACATTCACTAGATTATTTCCATCATCATCATGATCATCTTGTCGTCATTCGCCAACGTATTTAGACCAGTTCCACCCAGTAGGCATACCCACTACCAGCGGCCGTTTCTAATCAAATCAAAGGCAGCCGATTTAATAAAAGTGTCTATAAAGAGCACGACGCTGTCGACGCTGCACGACGCCGACGCCAAACAGGACATCGCTTTCGACGCCGACCGCGCGCTGACACCGTCGGCGTCGGCGTCGATGTCGGCGTCGGCGTCGGCGTCGGCTGGCCCCGATACGAGGTCTCTTCAACAAACCATCAGCGTCGGGATTGACGCGTGCCTCTCGGCCAGCCGACTTCCGGCCGCGGTTCGTCGCCGCCTCATTAATCCTCTTGTTTTAACGGACATGCATTTCGGTGCGGACAAAGCATGTGCGGGCTTGGTTGATTCTTGTCGACCGTCGGCTGCCTTTCGGTCGGATGTGGTTGGTTGGGACGTCGTCGTGGCGTTGACCGCTCTGACGGCGGCGATGTCTCGTTGCACTTGTGTTGTCGGTGTCCAGCGATTGCAAAAAGACGAAGGCGTCCAAGGCGATAGGTTTTAAGAAGATGGCAGGCCTCACATGCAGCTGTTATTTTAATAATATGATGTGTACTTTCTTAGTAATATACGAACTTCTCGTGAGCACTAGCCTACTGCAAAAACTTCTACTTCATTTGTCTTTGTGACACGCAATGTTTTTTTGACACCGTTCACATATAATCTATAAGATTCTAACTAACTAACTACTAATTATTGATTTATATGCATGCGTTAGCGATGATGCCTTTGTAAGTTCCCCGGCATCGTTTGAAAGAGCGTCTAGCAAAGTGCAGCGAGCAGGAGGTGGCAGGACCTCGAGTAGCAGAATGAATGCCTCCAAAGAGTGTAAAAGTCTGCTGGTATCGCCTGACACATGGCAACTCCACCGCTTTGGGACCGGCAATGCTTTTGGCGAAGGTACTACATTCTACATGCTTCATGCTACATGCTACATGCTACATGCTACATGCTACATGCTACATGCTACATGCTACATGCTACAGATATGGGACATTAACAAATTAAACCGTCTGGCAATTTCATTAAGGTCATTACAATACCTATCACGTCCCAGCATGAAACTTAGAAATTAATAAAGAATCTAATTACTTCATTGTTGCGTGAACCAAAGAGGCTAGACAGGGAATTCCTTTATATACCTATACTTAAAATTTAACTTTTAAATGGCACTTTAAAATATATAGTAACACATACGAAATAAACTTTAAGTATAGTAATAAATGAACTGAAATATATATCCCAGTGTGGTTATACACACTGCGGATTGCTTCAGAAAGAAGGCAATGCAATGCGAGGCAATTCATTCCAGACCCATTCGATTAATATCCTCAAGATCCAGCCGCGAAGCCAGCTGCAAGCAGCAATTAGGGTTTGACACAATAACGAGTCGCCTGGCGGGCAAATGATCTGGTGCGCTGCGATCTTGTACGGCGTCCCGATTCGTTATCGCGCCTATAAATCGCCGCCACTGCAATAACGGCCCGTTGTTTATGGGCGCGACGCCGCCACCGCCGCCGCCGCGACGGCATTTCGGCGTCGGGACGCACGGGGGCAGAGGTCCTCGCCGACAGAAACACTTGCAAAGTTTCGCGAAGAAAGGCCGACGTCGTCGTCGTTGTCAGTGGCAGAAATGAGCGGCAGATTTATTCGCGACAATCAACGGTCGGTTAATTGTGATCGAATTGGTATAGACAAACTGGGTGGCGTTTGCCGGGCCTCGGTTGGTGACGACGGCGTCGACGGGCGCGCTTCTGTGCAGAGCGGAGGAAATGAGAATCATCGATGACACACAGTGCGAGCAGTATTAAATGTGACGGTTCTTGAGTTATATAACTTGACAATTACCGTTTTCAATTAAGAAAATTATTGCATAAGTAGTTAGCTGAAGATTCTTGTTATAGAGTTTAAAGAGTTTTGTGCAGTTTGCTGTTTGAACTTTGAAAAGTGGATTCTTGTAGCGTTACAAAGTATGAGATATTTTTGTATGAAAGCGTTGAATCAAGCATGCGCTGGCTGCAGTATTTTTCGCTCTTATCTGGCAAAACTGTACGCAAACTTATAATTGCCCTTTCTCATTTTGCGCGAATAATTTTGAAAGCATTAATAGTTTCTTGGGAAATGCAAGCGTTGAAAAGTTGCGCTCTCAATGCATTTCTGTTGCTGTGTTGGTCTGCTCTCAATAAACAGCAGGGCACGTGCTCGAAGCCTTGATGTGAAAATAGTTTCTTGTGCACTATTTGCACAAATAGCTGCTCGGAAAACTTAATTTAATAGTCATTTGTTGTGTTCTCATTAAAACGGAATTGGAAAAAGGATTTCTTTTATCGGCTTTGAAAACAGTCTTTCCCTTTGTCATCTGAAAATAACTATAATAACAAATCACGCAGCAACGAATTCAAATGCGTATTGAAATAAAGTCTTAGATTGTTCTGCAGCCAACCCGGCACCTCCACCGCTAGTCAGGCTGAATAGTAACTGCAGTTGCAGCAACTGGTTAATCACACGTACTGTATGGTTTCTTTATTTGTAACTAATAGTTGCAGAAGGGCGATATTCTGCACCAGTTCTGACCTTCCATATAACAAATATTAACAAATATTCCATATATTAATGAATATTACAAAAATAGGTATCTAGTTTTCTAAATAGCAATACAATTTTACACTACTTTCAAAACACTAGATCACTTTATAAATTTTTCTGTTATAGAGTTGTAGCTATAGTTGGTGCAGTAATAGAAAACGAACCAATTAGCATATTACAGTATTGTGTTTGCTAAAACGTCACAGTGACTTGGCTAGTAAATGCGGCAATCAGAAATTTTTAAAATTATCATATACACGTACGCAAACATAAAGTGCGCCAGTCGAAATAATATACAGGTCATTTTCAGGTTCGGTTGAAAACAGTGTAGGTATAAGGGTCGGGTTCTGAACACGTGACTAGCCATGTGCTTTTGTGGGCCTGGGACTAGTTTGATAAACCTGTTTCCTTATCAGTAGCTGCTTTGCTCTGGAAAATAACGATCGGAAAGACTCATGATTCGGTTCACTCGGGAGTTTTGCACGATGTAGCCACATATCTTCATGCCTAAAACACGTAATTTTGAAGATACAATGAAAATCAAAAAAGTTTCTGCATCTTTCCCCCAACTAGTAACACAAATCCAGCATTACTTTTCCATTTGTTGAGAAAAAGTAGTGTTCCTGAACGTAATTTCACGGGCATTCTTTTAATTGCGTCTCTTATCTCTAAATCAAGCTAGCCGATCGTACCGAGACCCGACCTTTTGGATGGCTAATCGCCTAGGCAGGTCGGAGATGACAAGAACAGGATATTTGGTGATTTATACCAATGCACAAATTACTTCGATACATCGGGAAAATATTAATTGGATGGACTGTCATGTTGAACATTTTAACAATCGTTAATTACACAATTTAATTAGAAACAACACATTCCGATGCGGAATATGTTTGGCGGCTATTATTCTATTTGCCTATTCGATAAAGCAGATCGACCCAAACCAGTCACGGGCTGAATCTAGATTTAAGCCTCTACCTTTTGGCTCCACCATGCAATTGTTGGGGCATGGGTCTTTCATCGAGCCCTAACCAGTTTTAAACTACACTGTTTTTCAGCCCATGCGTCGGGACTTGTACAATTTTGCGGGCGCACTTTATGATATCTGAAGTGGACCTTTTTCATTCGATTCGCTCGAAGTTACTCGTTCATATTATCATCACTGGCCCGTGTTTAACCATGTTTGGTCAATGAGGGTGCAAGCGAATGGTTTCGAAGTCCCAACATAACACCACCGCCCCCCCCCCCCCCCCCCGTGGCCTGCTATACCCAGCTAGTTACTTCCTAGGTCACGCGCTATCGCTGTCCCTGTCCTCCCTACGGTAATTGACGTCTCTCGACTAGCCCACTCCCAGTCACGAGTCCCTAGGGCTTGCGGGCACCTCGGCCTCGGCGTCGGCGTCGGCGTCGCTTGATTAGAGGAGGCTGCCGCGATAATCAGCCGGACGTCACGACCTCCAGGTTCCCAACCTCGCCCTGCAGGGTCGAAACAGTGGCGCTGTCTGGCGACGCGTCTGAACGCATCGGCTCGCGCTGAGACCGAGGCTAGTCGGGAAATGCTTCGAAACTCCATTTCACGTCGAGAAGGAGACTGGACTCGCATCTTTCTCGAGGACCCACTGCTGCTAGACACGAGCCAAAAGTTTCAAAACTCACAAGGCAATTGTATTGAGCCGGACAAAAGGCTCTATGGACGGTTTTGGGGCTCTCAACTCTTGTCTAGCAGCAGTGGGTCCTCGAGGAAGATGCCAATCCACCGTATTCCGTACAAAGTTCAACTTGGGCAAACCCATTTGCCTTGCCAGCTGGCAGCACGCTGTCGGAATCGGATAACCCTGCAACGAATTGGTTATGTAGTTGTATCGATTATTTAAGTACCTACTCCTATAGTCCTAGGTACTACTAGAAAGTACGTTCTAAACAAGGAAATCGAATTTAAGAAGTTGCCATCCTTTCGTCAGCGGGGTTCGATCGGTCGCACCGGGGGACAGGATTCTGTGCTGCCCGTCGTGGACTTTTAAACAAGGTCTTGGAAAAATGACATCTCGGGAAGGATTTGCTATAGGATTACCACAATTCGCGTGGTGCTATCCTTTCGTAGTTTGTTTGTATTCATGTTTATCAACTTACTGGAGAGCACATAATATTTCACTGAGAGCTGGCACGACATACTGGGTTGCTTGTTTATCCCGTTCGGAGCCGTGATCGAAGGATCAAGACTAGCCTATGGACAGCAAGCTTGAAGTCAATTGTATGCCGCCGTGCAGCGTTCAAGTTGGACAACCTCAAAGTGAACCAAAGCAGCGCCTGCCCATCTAACATCAAGTTTTCACACGAACTCTGGCGGATTGATGGTGTCGATGTGATTTATGAGGTATTGTTATCTGATAGCTGAAATCCAAGTATAGCTTAATCGAATTTTGGAAGCGATTGAATCATTTCCATGGTTTGCTCGTATATATGCATGTTTATTCGCATTTAAGATGAAGTGCCATCCACGCAGTCACACCCTTCTAACGCGAGTTAAGAGCTGCTTTTATCCCATGAGCTCTCAGGGTAACCTCTTGAGAGCTTCCAGGCTTAACACACTACAGTTGCCTTTCCCGTACCCGAGCAGGGATCGAACGCGCTCAAGCCAGGAGCCGGGAATAGAAGTTGTGATCAAAATCGAAATTAATGAAACGCCGCGGTTCTTTTCTCATGAAAACGTAAAGTGGTTTCTCGTCATAAAATCCACACAGTTTACATTGTATTAACGGTACGTAATCGAAATATAATACCTAAATCCAAATGTATTACATCCTCCTATGAGTGTGCCGTCCATGTTTTAGTCGATTGTTGCCGTGAGCAACAAGATCCACCACTGGCATAACAACCCATGATAGGAGGAGATTGTATGACGTAGCGCCTCCAAGCCGCGCTAGTTCCAAGACAAAGTGATCGGTCTTTGGGGGCCACACCCGCCCCCTCTCCCTATCGTTATCCGCGTCCTGTGATCTGCTAATTGCACTCAAAGACGAGCCCGTGGCGCCGACGGAATGGCAAGCCCATGTCTGTAGGGCCCAGGACAATTCGCCAGTCAAGGACGCGCTGTCGGCCCTTGGACTGGATTGGCCCTTCGGGTGCTGAATTACTGATAAGGCCGAAGCAGTCACATACACTATAGTGTAGTCACCCGGGTAAACTTCGTTTATATTTACCCATATTTATGCACTGCTTTCTTATTTTTCACATAATAATAATAAATAATGTTGTATCAATATTGTATGCACGGCTTTATGAATGTTCCTTGTCGTTTTTCTGCTGATGTTCTCCAATGATTGTTTGCAATTCCAAGCGTTCTCCAATGCTTAGTTATCGGCTGCTGATAAATGTGTGGGAACGAACGTTTTATTTGGTCAACTTTGACCACTTTTTCATTTGATGTTTACAATATCACCGGCGGTCGTGTGCAATATCGTGCAAGATTTGTTTTTAATTACCGACTCCTTGCCAAAATCTGTTGATTTCGCTCCGATGGTGAAAACTTGACACGGATTTAGTAATTCAATAATATCTGAAAGGTGAATGTGACGGAATTGTGACTAGATGTTTTAGCTCGCTGCTGTAAGAATTTCCAGCATGCTATAAGGCCTATTTATTTATTTATTTAAGTTGCTTATTGTCCAATCTCTTTTCAGATGATTTAAAATACATAGTGTCATACACAGATAAATAATGATACATATACAATATACATATACATATTATTTCCATACCTTATAATATATGAATACATGCTTTGTTTCAACATAATTAGGTTTTACAAACTCGTCAGTGCTGTAAAATTCATTTACCACCAGGAGCTTCCTGAATTGTGTCTGTAATTTGAAATTGACATCATGTTAAACTCTTCCGGTAACATATTAGTTTAAAATTTCAACCCTGTAAAGGGTAGATGGTAGCTGCCTCTGAGCCCAAGATGTGGATTCTCCCCCCCCCCCCCCCCCCTACCTATCATCTGCAAGCGAACCATGCTGGCACACACCAACAATAATAAGTCGAAGACACACGAGTCGGTTTGCCGACTATTGCCGATTCCCCGTGTGTATATTGTATCAAAGCAGGCCGAGGGTTCCTTCGTAACAACAGCTGCATCGATGTTGTACAAACCATTAAAAAGGTAGTTCATTGATGGTTGTTGATGTAAATTGAATTACACTTTCCTTCGAATTCCAGGAGATTTTTTGAGGTTCTGAAATATTCAATTGGTTGTCAAAAGTGTGAGGATTCCGTAGATATTTGTTTCGTTGCGATCGGATAACGGGTGTGGCCTGGAAAGTGGATCCAGTAAGAGGTGAATTCTTATGTGAAATTGACCCTTAAGTTCAACTTTCAATGAACCGGGAAAATAGAGTTATTTTAAAACGCTTGTTTAAGTAATTGACGGGTGAATCTGTCGAAATGCAAATGGTTCAGTTGGTTGCCAGAAGTCTGACAATTCTATTGATATAGGTTTCGTCGCGATCCGACCAAAGGTGTGGCCTGGAAAGTGTATCCAGTTCGAGGTAAAGGTAGCGATCCGACCAAAGGTGTGGCCTGGAAAGTGTATCCAGTTCGAGGTAAAGGTAGCGATCCGAGTTCATATAGCGCAAAGAACATGGCTTAACCAGTATGAACATTTCTGTAATTTATGAAATTGTTAGTGCTTCCATTCGAAAAAAAACAAACTTGTGAACGAAGTAGATGGCGCGTTCTAGCAGCTTACACCAAACATTCTGTGTTGAAACGTAATAGCGCACACGCCAGCGCCCCTCGCGGCGGGACACGGAGACAAATTCGCGCAGTTTCGAGGCGGCAGGGCTTTTAAAATGCCGTTCCCAATAAACGCGGCGCTAATCTAATTTATGTCGTCGAAAACTTCGCTAACGTTTCGCTTAATTGCATTATTATTATTACTATTAATAATATTATATTTAAACCCTGCTGGCAAGTCGCTCCAAGAACGCGGTGAATTGATTAAGAACAACAATGTCGTGCCTTTTTGTTGGGCGAAACTAGTTTGCAATTCAATTAACCGTCGGTTTCGCCTCGTACTCACGCCGCTCGACGCCACCGCGCGCGCCCCAGTCGCTGCATTCGACATTAACATTTGCACCTCTGAGCCAGTTGCAGCACGTGGCTGTCTTGCCATGCAAAATGCACTCAACGGCTGCAGCTCAGAGCGTAATACCTCGTTCTCACTACCGACTTGTTCAAGATCAACTCTCTACGCCATCAAAGATGGCGTTGATTGGGTTTCCACAACTCAGTTATCTATTTAACCGTGATGAAATCATTCGGCAATCGTCGTGAACGCTCGGAACAGTTCGTGATTATTTCAAAATCCGCCACCGGAAACGTTGCGACATTAACCTGGGAGCGTGTTCCGTGTGCTACGAGCTCGGTGATAAAGTGAGGTTAGATTCGTCGCGATTTCCGGTTGTGTTCGTTTCCCGAGCATATTCCGAACTTGCCCGAATGACTTGATCATGATCAAGTAAGGAAACAAGTGTGAACACCAACTGACTTTTGAAACCCAATCAACGCCATATTTGATCGAGTTGAGGACTTGATCACGATCAACTCGTGTAGAAGTGTGAACGAGGTATTACGGCTGCAGCTCAGAGCGTAAGGCGCCGGCGCGGCTTTGACGCGGTTTGTACCGACGCCGACGTCGACGTCGACGACGAGTGACGTCTTAACGAGGTCCCATTAAGCCGTCACGTCGCGTTCAGCCAGGTGGTGTCGTCCACGTCGTCGCCAATGAACCTCCGACGGCGTCGTCGTCGTCGACTGCCTTGTCGTCGCCGACCTTGGCAGTGACGTCTTTCGGTTGGAGGGCGTCGTCGTCTTCGGATAAGGAATTGGGCCAATGGCAGGCGAGCATTAGACACACTGTAACTCACTGAATGAGGTTCTAATTCGCTTGTTTGGCGACGTAGTCAAGGCGCTTGTCAAATAAAGAAGAAATCTCACGTCGGGAATCTAATTACTGGGGATTCGTCCCTCAATGTATGACTTAATTGGACAGAGCTTTGTAAATCTCAAGCGATTTCATTCCACTAAAAACTGTCAGCCCCCTCAGCTGGCTTTCCCAAAATTACAAATTGAAAACGATTTGACAAGAAGAAAATGAGGAATAAAAAATGATCAGGTGCACTGACCGGGTATTTAATTCTGTCCCCTGCACCACGAGCGACCTGACAAAACGGGCCGGCCTCTGTGGACTTTATTTCACACTAAAATCAGTGAAATCTGTCCACAGTTGGGTCCATAATCGACTACCGGTCATCGCTCGCGCAGCCGTTTGTCTTCATGTGCCCACGGCCAGCTCTAAACGCTCCCCCGGGGTCCGGCCAGCGCCCGGCGGCTAATTACGACACGTTCAAAAAGCGCGCGCCCCCACGCGGCCCCCTAGATCGCCCGCTCCAGTACGCCGTGAAATGTGCTCTTCATTTCCACCTGTCAAAGGATCGAACCCGCGATTATTCAGTCGGCGACGGGACCGATTGCCGGTGCGGCGGCGGACGCCTCTTCCGTGTTGGCTGGCCGATGAACGCCCCCCCCCCCCCCACCACGCCACGAAATAAATAACGTGGTCCACGCTTCGACACCCGGTCGCGTACAAAAAGGCGGCGATCGACGGGATAAAGCGGGCCGTGGTTTACGCGCGAAATGCAGGGTGAATCGATCGGGATTCGAGTGCAGAGGTCGCCGTCGTGCATCGGGAATGGGGGTCAGCGGCGAACTCGTAAAGTGCAGCTTGTTGTCAGGGTAGCTTCGATGAAAGCAATGCCGTTAGGTGCAACGGTCATCTAGATTTATGCGCCATACGCTGGGGAAAAGCTAGTACTGCGTCGTTTGCCTTTCTCCAAAAACTGAGATTGGACGATATTTTCGCGACTCGCAGACGCATG
Organism: Nemoura dubitans; assembly: GCA_921293005.1. NCBI lineage: Eukaryota > Metazoa > Arthropoda > Insecta > Plecoptera > Nemouridae > Nemoura > Nemoura dubitans. The sequence continues at coordinate 73,833,439 of OV121074.1, forward strand.
AAGTGAAATATCTTACCGATTCTGTGTAGATAATGTAGCGTAAAGCAATCTGCGTTTTTCTTTCGTCTGCTTCAAGTTTATAGGTTAATACTTGGGTTAATACGTAGTATTGTCAGAGTTTCAAACCTCACAGAATTTAGTTTCTTAAGTTCATAAAAAAAAGTTTGAAAACGGTTAATATCTTCCCAAAGTTTGCAAGGGAATATACTTATAACTAAGTATGCATATAAGTAGAATTCTAATTCGTAATACTTGCACTTTGCGGATGATTGCAAATGAGATCGAACAGTTCTACAACAGTTCCAACAGTTCTTCACTATTTCTTAAACAGTTCCAACAACTGTTATACTACAGTTCCAACAGTTCTACAACTGTTCCAACAGTTCTACAACAGTTCCAACAGTTCTTCACTATTTCTAAAACAGTTCCAACAGTTCCAGCAGATCTACAACAGTTCCAACGGCTGTTCTACAACAGTTCCAACAGTTTTACACTAGCTCTAAAACAGTTCCAACAGTTCCAACAGTTCCAACAGATCTACAACAGCACTACAACGCATTAGTACAGTAATGCATGGCGATAAAGACATGGATCCCCAGTCTCCATGTTCCACTATACAGTTAAACCAAAAAGGTACACAGTGTGCACCGGTCCACTTCTACGTACCCACATCGAAAGACCGGCTTGTTTCCGGACGGGGGGGGGGGGGGGGGCGTCAGTCGGTCTCGCCGCCTCCACGGGGTAAACTCGATAGATGTACACAAGGGGCAATCACGACACAGCGTCAAGGACGTGCCCCTCGGGGGCTGAGGGACTCCGGGTGTCCAACCACATTGCACCCGGCTAACTGACAAAGTCGGAGCCACTCGATCTACTTTTCAAATAGATCGGTAGCGATGGTTTTAAGCCCGTTCAATGAGCTCCGAAGTCGAGCCGTTTCCTTCACCTCGTAAGGTATACACTTTCCAGGCCACACCTTTCGTCGGATCGCGACAAAACCTATATTTTCGGAATCTACACACTTCTGGCCACGAATTGAACCATTTTTATTTCGCAAGATTCACTCGTCAATTACTTCCAAGAGTTTCAAAATAACCATGTTTAGCCGATTTATGGAAAGATGTACTTTAGGATCCCTTACAGCTAAGAATTTATCTCTTACCGTATACACTTTCCAGGCCACACCCGTTATCCGATTGATACGAAACAAATATCTACGTAATCCTCACACTTTTGGCAACCAATTGAATATTTCAGAATCTCGAAATATCTCTTGGAAATCCATAAAAAATTTAATTTAATTTACCTCAACAATCATCAATGAATGACCTAGGGAGTTGCAAATGATGGGATTCACAAGCCATGGGCTGCGTGGCCAGGGGTCGGTGCAGAGGTTCCCGCGGGAACTTCCTACACCAACAATTATTAATGTACAAATCTGGGGAAAAAAACCATAGACCGAGAAAGGATCAATTGATGTCGGATGGTAGTTTTAAATGCAAGTTATGACGTTCTTTTTCCATACGAGCTACGTAAAAATGCCGTACAAAAGGCATTTTTGTATATGACTCATAAATGGATCAAAAATAATGTTGTGGCATATCTATAATTCCGGGGGAAAATTTTCGAAAAAAAATGCAATGGACACTCAATTTAATCGTATTTGTCTACAACATACCGAAATATTGAAATGATAACTTCAACGATGTGGCCTTGAGGTTGAGACGGCGGAAAAAATGGGTCTGAAATCCATTTTCTGGAGAGTAATTCCTGCGAATTCTACAGAGCGCCTGCAATACATGTTATCTCACTGGTGGACAGCGTCCATGCACTTGGTTTTAAATGGGAATTAACATTGAGGTTGTCCACCAGTGAGTTTAAAGAAGGCTGCTGTTGCAGGTGCTCTATAAACGCACTGAAGCTGCCCTCCTATTGCGCTTATTATAGTTTAGAGTTTAGACCAAAGAAATCGTCTATATACACGTTTAATTGTTATCATAAATTGGAGTGCGTTCAGCATTCACTTCACATAGCCGAGAAGTTGACTGGGTTGCAGCTTTTCAAATGTATCTGAGCGAATTCCTGGCCCAATCCCCGCCCTACGGACGTTCCATCGACAGAATCAAGTTGCATTCGAGCGAACGCGGTATAGTACATCGAGCTAGGCACCGGGTGGAAATAATAATATGCAGCGCATTTTAGTTCGCGCGCTCCACGGCACAGCTATTTTCTATTAATAAGTACGTTAATAAAATATATAAACTCTTCGCGCGTTGCCATATGGGTAGGTATGCGGAAAAGGCTTGGGCCACTGATGTTTTATTTAGAAATTAGACTAACCGCATGGAAAACTGGAGTTGATATTTTTAATGCATTCCGGGCTGTTTCGAACGACATCGGAATGTTTCCACGCGGCGCTGGCGGCCGCACCGGCATGGCCGGGCCGGGAAGCGCTATTCCGTTTCGTGCTTCGTAGACGCAATGCTAAATTTCTACGGTTTGGCAATCATACTGGCAGTGTAAAATATCGGTACCATATTGGTAGCAAACTGGCATCAAAGTCAATCGGACGACTTGAATCAACATATTTACATCGTATTTCACTTTGAAATCGTTTTCTTGCCTCAAATCTTCGTCATTTCTGTGTGCATCTCCGTACTCTATATCGTGCGTGTCGAGGATGTACTAGAGTTTTTAATAGTATAACTCCTGAAACATCACAGCAGGTTCTCGGACTGTGTGCCCTGTGTGATTGTTATAAGGCCAGCTCCGGACAAACTGCCCTAAAAGCCGATCTAAATGCGGGAAATTTAACATTGCGTCTACGAGGCACGAAACGGAATAGCGCGGCCGGGGCTCGAGGCACGGCACACTTTTGTTTGTGTTTGTGACATTGCAGCCGTGACCTGACAAGGCGAGCAAGCCAGCACTGCAAGTCGCAGGTTCGTTTGTGTGGAAAGCTACGGATATTTACCTGCTAGTGGCGATTTTCATAATTATTGATGTTTATTGCCGGTAGATTTACTCAAGCGATGATAATATATTATTACCTATAACCGTGATGACATTTTAATTAAATATTGTTGAGGTTGGGTATTTGTATATATCACGCTTACGTTCATAACTTTCAAATTAACAATTTCGTTTTGTCTCTGATAAAATAAAACGACATTCAATAATGCGTCTTCTTTATTTGCTCTAGTTGCTTCACAGGCAAATTGGCATTGTACACAGGCATTACACAATTTATTCGAATCTTCGAATCAACCAAACTGAACGCGATACTTTGTTTTGACCCACGTCTACCTGACGAGGTCTGAACCTCCCAAGGTCAGACACCAAAGCACGCCGAGGAACAGCGTTCTTGGTGCCTCCAAAAATGTCCCAAAAATGTCTTATGAGGCCCCCCTGGGCCCCGAGCACCGGTATATTCCTGATTCCCTCTAGTTATATGCCCCTGAGTGGTGGAAGGGAAGGTTGCTTAGGGCGACCAGACGTCCCGGTTTTCCCAGGACCGTCCTGGTTTTCAGGTCCCTGTCCCGGCGTCCTGAGAGACACCACCTGGGACGCCTAAATGTCCCGGTTTCCCAGTCATTCCATTACATTTTTTTTTTTTTTTTTTTTAAATAATTTATTTACCTACGATCTTTGTTATTTTTGTGTAGTGCCTTTTTCAAGCAATTGGTTTGTGGATGTGGTGTAGCTATAATCACAATAAGCAGTCCCAACCCTCAAACCACTTCTAAATCCTTACGTGTTGACTTTTTTGCTTTAATCTGCCATTATTGTGTATTTTAGGGGTCAGAAAATGGGAGTGGGGCTGCAAAATTCGGTAAACTCGGTAAATTCAACTTATTTAAATCATAAATTAGAAATAATTGGGGGGGGGGGGGGGGGGACACTGCGTTATTTTCAGAAAGGTGCAGTTTCGACACGTTACGGCCCTGAGTGTATGGGTATATTGATCCCCCTCCCCCCTCACCCCACCCGTACGAAAATGTCCCGGTTTTTTAGTTCGAAAATGTGGCCAACCTACTCCACCGCCACCTCCATGACAATTCAGCATAAGAGTTGCAGCAGATTTGGTGCATAGGATATGTAATTTCGCTGCCGGGATCCCCGCTAAGCATAAGAGTTGCAGCAGGTTAGGGTATTATGTGACTGTGTATATGGCTTGTGTCGTGTTGTGTGCAGTTACATTGTGTTTCCCTATGTTTTAACTTCCTTGTTCGCTGTGCATGTGTTTGTGCTTGTGCGTTGTGTCAATTGTGGGTAGACCTTAAAAGAGTAGCAGCAGGTTGGGTGCATAGGGTATGTAATGTCGCTGCCGGGATCCCCGCTAAGCAGAGGATCGCCGATGAAGTCGGCTGTTTCGGGCTTCGTTTCGCCAAGCCGTGTTTCGACTTCGTTTCGTTTCTTTCCGAGTCGGACATATTTTGTCTCTGTGTTTTCGACTGTGTGTGTTTGCACTGCACACTGAGCCAGCGCACGACGCAAAGCTAATCCGTGCTGTTCTTTAAACTCCATTGTGTGGCGCGGTGCAGATGTTCCCGAGGATGCATATTCAGCGGGGGGACCAGTGGCGTAACTTCAAATCGGAGGCCCCCGGGCAAAATAAAATGTGCCCCCCCCCCCAACACCCACCCAAACCAACTACACCAACTAATTTTTACTAGTTTACTAGTGTCTGTAGCTCCTTGCGACTGCCTCTGCGAGGCCCCCCTGAGTCGGAGGCCCCCGGGCTTTGCCCGGTCCAGCCGGGTGGTAGTTACGCCCCTGGGGGGGACTTTAGAACGCGGAGGGCGTGAGTTCGGGTCTCGAAGATAAGCGACTTCATCACGATCGAGTTTGTCGACGCTGCGAACGCTACGGCAAATGAACGAGTCGAATTGTTTTAATTTCTGCAATCTGTAATCAACATTTGGCACGCTATGGATTTATCCCTGTCTCTCTCTCGCTTGATGCGATGACGGGACGGGGCTGCAAATTCGATGGGATTGTCGAAACTAGGGCAGAGTTTCCTATTACTACACCTTTGTCATTGCTGAACGATAACGGATTGGACGGTATGGATTCCACCGGAAACCAGCGGCGCACAATGAAGACCCAAGGAGAGCTGGGAGAGCTGCTCGCAACTTTGGGAGGGGGGGGGGGGGGCAATCTTACGAAAACAATCTGCGTTAAGTTTCGTGAGCGGCGCGTTACGGATTGAAGCGACCCGATATCACCCATGCGGCTTTTGTAATCAGGTGTCGGAACCAGTTTTCCTGCGCGTGAACGTTCGACCGGTTCCACGAGACGGTTCCACGAGACGGTTCCACGAGACGGTTCCACGAGACGGTTCCACGAGACGGTTCCACGAGACGGTTCCCCAAGACGGTTCCCCAAGACGGTTCCCCAAGACGGTTCCCCAAGACGGTTCCCCAAGACGGTTCCCTGAGGGGACACACGCCATGCAGAGAGCGCGAGACTGCAAAGCTGTGCGAAACTTTCTGACACAGTTTCGGCAAATCTCGTGCTGCTTTCGCTAACTCGGCTGTCAATATAATAGTTTCCCCATGGAAAAATATTGTTTGGCAGATATTCGTTGGCCAAGGTAATCAATCCTCCTTAAGGCCGTTCATTGATGGTTGTTGAGGTTAGTTGAATTCAACTTTTTATGGATTTCCAAGAGATATTTCGATGATCTGAAATATTCAATTGGTTGTCCAAAGTGTGAGGATTCCGTAGATATTTGTTACGTTGCGATCGGATAACGGGTGTGGCCTGGAAAGTGAATACGGTAAGCGGTAAATTCTTGGCTGGAATTTACCCTTAAGTACATCTTTCAATGTACCGGCTAAAAATGGTTATTCTAAAACTCTTGTAAGTAATTAACGAGTGAATCTTGCGAAATGAAAATGGTTCAATTGGTATAGTCCGAAGTGTGAAGATTCCGAAAATATAGGTTTTGTCGCGATCCGACGAAAGGTGTGGCCTGGAAAGTGTATACCTTACGAGGTGAAGGAAACGGCTCGACTTCGGAGCTCATCGAACAGACTTGAGAATTAGTAAAGCTTAACCTATTTCTTCCTCTAAGGTAAAAATAGGTTAAATTAAAATAGACTCTCGTGCGAAACAAAATCTTTGCTCTCATGTTCATAACAACGCTAGAGAATTGGTATTTCTTTTCGTGTCGTTAATTAACAGATAACTTCACCGCGCAGAAAATGTCTAGCAATAATCTGGATAGAAGCAGTGCGGGAATACGCCAGCACCGCCATGGGGGTGGAATGGGGATTGTTGCCATTGTTCCAATTATGAGCTCGTCTGACAGCTAGCGTTCGGTTCGGCGCTGGTTCGCCGTACGTCTCGGAATGCAACACGCCAAGTTGCAATCCGCAAAGGTCGCTCGAGCGTCTGCAACAATTTGATCGCAATTCCGGTGCTGCAGTAATTGCATTTCCGGGTGCTGCAGTAATTGCATTTCCGGTTCGTTTTGCTCGAACCCTAATCATGATGTGGTTATTCGCATTTGTCAAAGTGACGTGGCGTGCTTTTAGACGTGAACATGTTATTATTATTATTGTGATTATGTCTGCATTAATAAGAACGCTCCGGCATTTCTACGTATATAGACTGCAGTTACATTATGCATTTGAATGCCATTCCAAATTCAATGATGATAATATCTTAAATGTAAGGCATTGCGAATCTGACGTACGAATTTATCTATGGCTAGGGCTTCGGGAACGCAATTTGTGTTGCGTTGAAGATGAGCGTAGCGGTTTTTATAGCGGACTAAGATGATGGAAGAAGTTCTACGAAAGCCATGGAGCACCAAGCCAGACCATTGCCTTCTCGAAATTTCTGATCACTCTTAAATTTAGCACAGCGAAATTTATGCTCATGTTGAGCGTATTGAGCAATGAGAACATAAATACATAACACACAACTTATGCTCGAGGGTTCTTACTGTGGTGGAGGTATATTTCTGGCGCGGATTTACCTTCAATTTCTTCCAAAAGCGAAATTGACTTAACTTCTGGTATCTGTCAAAATCTATGACCCGAATGCAGAGTCGACACTGAGTGCACTGAGTGCAGCCTGTGTCTTGGACGAATTTGAAGTCAACAAAGCTGGTAACCCAGGAAACAATAGGAACCTGACTCGTATTGAATCAGGCGTCAAATCACGAAAAAACACTGCAAAAATGCGAATAAAAACCAATCGGAAATTCCTACCCACCTAAGATTTTTAGGCACAATAAATATCTAGAAGGTCGACATGTTTACAAGTTTTGGTGAAAATATGGAAAGAGCTTTGACATTTACAGAGGTTCAAAATTTTGAAAAAATGAAAAAAAATTCTTAAAAATTGATTGATTAAAAAAGTTACTATCCGATCTTTTCCACAAAAAAAAACTGAAGTTAAAACCTAGCGAAGAACCTCTGCAAATTTTATCAAAATCGGTTCAACCGTTTGGTCAGCAGACCGCGAACACACACACACACACAAACAAAAAAGAAACACAAAAGAAGCACACATAAGTGCTTTTTTTTGGCTAGATAAAATGAAGATTTAGCTTCGCTCGCTACTCAGATCAACCAGTTTGTTTTGTTTTCATATTTTACTCACAAATGCAGCCAGAAAACTGTATTTATTCATAAACAACGTCATGATCTATAATGAAGCAGTTTGAACGAATTTAATATTTAATAAAAAAAAACTATAATAAAGCATGCGAATGCTTTCCACTGAACCACAATAATATGCAACCTTGTGGAATGGTTCTGAAATCACTTCACAATGAAATCAGCAAAATGTTATGCAACGGCTGCGTCCAACCCCCACTTTATGTATTCTATATCAGCTTTTTAATTCGTGCACACGGTTTCCCTTTGTTGGCTAGTTTTTCCTTCGCTTCATTATATCTTTCAAAATGCGCCCCGCAGTTTTAATTAAACTCGAAGCAATTCGGTCGGTGAACCCCGACGCGGGGTGGAAGGTGCGCGTCCGGGACCCGGGAACATGTTTCGGACTTTCCACCTTTTTTTGTGCAATCCAGTAAACACGCTACGTGTTGTTGCGGGGGGGTAAAAAGTTTGACTGCACTCGACATTTAAAACGCCGTTAGAAAATAAGTTTAATTTGTAAACAGCTGGTGACAAAGTGGGGAAAAAATTAGACTCCTGGGCCCATATCCGCATATAGCAGGGCGCAGGGAAAAACAGGGGAAAGTTTGTTATCACCATGGTGATTACCGTATGAAAGTCTGTGATTGCCTGTCCATCATTTTGCCCCGAGGGTTCAGTCTTCACTTTGTTTTGTGGATCTGCGCATTTTAATATTATGTTCGGCAATAATTTTATGATAAAGAATGGGTCAAAAAAATTGTCGCAACTGTTCGCTGCAACTTAATTACCTTGGAGTCGAGTTGCCGTGCTCGAAAACCCATTGACAAAAAGTGTTCTCGTCTCGACATCGTCCCGCTATGCGCTACTGGGCCAATTATCACGAGCTAATAACCAGGTGGGGCAGACATCAGCGCGATCTTGCACCAAGATGTCGGAGCGAAGACGAGACATCAAAGGCTGGGAAATAATCGTCGACGCCAACGGCAACGGCGAACAACAAGTTCGGAAGAAATAATAACAATTACGCGAAATAGAGGCTCGCGCGACCTAACGAGCTGCACTGCACCTAGATAACAACGATAATCTCCACGGCCGGCTTGTTTCCGGCGCCGAGACAACGATGCGCTTCCGGGTTGGCGGGGGGCAGGGGGGGGGGGGGGACGCGGTGCGCAAAAGCGAGATGCTGGTTCGTCTTTGTTTAACGCAGCGAGCCAATTTAAGGGCAGGGCACACGGGTGGAAAACATGGCGGAAATTTTGATTCTTGGAAATCTTATAATACTTATTTAAGTATACAGCTGGAATTTCCTTTGATTTGATTTGTTGTCATCAATTACATTGTTTATAAATACATGGTTTACAAACAAGTTCTTGTATAATGTAATTGGTTTTCAAATAGGATCTTATAGACTAGGTAATATAGTTGACCATAGTTGACATAGTTGACCCTAACTGTTTGAACTGTGGTTCAAAATGAATGCAGCCATATATAGCTATACCGTTATAGGGACAATTCCCTGAAAGGCTGCAGTGTCCGGTGTCAAGTCTACTCGGTGGATTAACGACCAAATGCTTCTGAAAGATTTCCGTTCGGCGTTCCTTATTGTGATAGGCTCTTTTGCTACATCGTTAAATTTCAAATTCTGTTTTATTTGACTGCCGCAAGTTCAGATGCATGTCAATAATTACACCCACACTCATTGCACGAACCGTGCGGCGTCCAATCCACCTGGAAATAACACACAGAAACAGGGTCGCTGTATTTAGTCAAGGACTGCACAGATTCAAAGCACAATTCCGATTAAAAAAACTTTCCTGCAACGCGCAAAGTTTTCCCGGGACAAAGTCACTCGCTTTGCCTTTCCAGCCCCTAGCCGGCCAACTCGCCTGAACGACGACCCTTGGAAGAGGGTCACGGCACCGGCTAATTAGGGGGGGGGGGGGTGGAATTGCCGAGGGCAGAAAGTACAGCCCGTTATTAGAAAGGAAGGTGCCGTATTTAACCCCCCCACCCCTCCACCCCCAGCAAAGAGCTCGAGCAAAAGTAATCCCAGATTATCTTCTTATCGCCTGGACAGCCGTTCGCTAATTGAGGCTAATTAACATGATATCAGAAAGTCCGAATTAGTGTTTATGACAGGCAAAGGTGGCGCGGACTTCACTTGAAGCACAGCACGTTACAATTTAGTACACTACTTACTCTCCACCTCTAGCGCTCGCTCTCGCTCTCTCTCTAATTCCCTGCCTCTATCTCTCTCAAATGCATTTACTAATTTACTCCCTCGGCAGCTGTAGTTGAAATTTGACGATAGGTATATATAGTGTATGCCTTTATGTGTATATATATATATATATATATTTGTGACTATAGCAATATAGATGAGCTCCAATGCATACAATTTACCCATCACCATTCGATCAAAAATAATTCCCGATTGCATACAGTACTGGAATAAAATCTAATGCAATAAAAAACGAAATACCGCTTTGAAGCTTCGGTATATGTTGTGTTATTATTTGCATTCGATTCGCAAATCACTTTGGTGCAATCGCTGAGGCAAAATAAATGAATGTGTGTTTTTTTTTAAATAAAGTGTACTGATAAGAATCGGTCTGCATCGAGAGTTCACCGTACGCTACAAACTAGCACCAAGAGGCCGTGATGGTTGGCCGTGATCCAGGTCCAATCGCGGCACGCTTGAGGTGGCCGTGGTCACTTTGGACCCTAACCGGTATTATGGGAATGGATTTTTCGGAAAGTTAACGAACCCAAACCCGAATCCAGAAAAAAACCGTAATTTTGTGTTGAAACCGCACCCGAACCGGAGTTACCAAATTTAGAAAACCCGATCCCGAACCGGGATAAGCAAAATAAAAAAATCCGAACTTGGACCGAAATTAAAAAATTTCCATAACCTGACCCTGCAAGCCCGATCCAATATTAATTTCGGTTCGATGCCCTGCTTTACACAAGCTAAAACAACGACTTACGCGACTAAAGCTTTGCACTTTATTATTAAAACAGAGGCATGAAAACGTGCAAATGTTATTGCAGAGCACACAAAGAATAAATCCAAGCATATAATTTCATAGAAACACGAATTCGCGTCGAGCGGGGCAATTTTCTCATCATTTTCCCGCCAGATTCGCACCGGAATTCGTAAGCCAGATGATAGTAATTTGAGACGGACAATCGCAGAAACAGCCGTGGCCACAGTTTGAAGCCCCGGGCATTAAGGGGGGTGGGTTAGGGGGGGGGGGTGGGGGGGTGGGCTAGGGGGCAACACGATAAGGGTGGTTTCCACCATGGGCCGTTCAACCTGGCGTGGCAGGGGGGGGGGGGGGGGGACCGGACCTCGAGTCGCGTAATTGGCTCTCCGTCCGGCGGTCGCCGGTTCGACCCCTGTCTGTTATATGCAGATTAGCGTTCGCGTAGACACGGCGCTGAGTTATTGTCGACGGCGCATGCGTGCTGCGAACGTGGACGGGGGCGTCGCGTTCGGCACACGCGTGTCACGTCTCGCAGGGAGCAGCGAGGGAAAATGATTCTCATCCGGCGTACGGGCGAATGGAATAAAGTACACACAGTGTAATTACCATCTGTATGTCTGCTCGTCGTCAAAGCACGTGTTCAATTTTCGTTTGCGTAACGCACCACAGAATCGGGTTTGTGGAGAATGCTAGAGGCGATGTCTGTGCAGTGTTATTGAAGCTTGCACTGCCTGCTGGAATCAGGGGTCCGGCGGCCGTGGGTAGGTGGAACTGCACAGGGCTGTTGTTTCTTGTTGCCTTGATTGCACTAATTCGATTACAAGATCGCGGCGTGATTATGTGCAAAGATGTTTTTCTACTTTTTGCTGACACGAATCCTAAACGCAGCCCGCAGAGCAAACCCGGCACCTCCACGGGACTCCTAGACGCAGCCCGCAGAACGATAACTGTGTTCCCCCATGGGAGTCTTAAATACTGCCCGCAGAACAATTTGCGGCACCTCCACCATAGAAACATAGCCGGAAGGGTGGATGTAGTAAACATAGGGAAAAGAAAATGTTGAAACTCTCTAATACTGTTGTGTCGAATTGAAGTTAAACTGCTACGTCCCGTTGGAGATGCTACAGTTTTGTCAAAACACAGACGAGCCAAGATTTAGAGCGTTCAATGAGCTCTGAAGTCGGGCCGTTTCCTTCACCTCGTAAGGTATACACTTTCCAGGCCACACCTTTTTTCTGATCGCGACGAAACCTATATTTTCGGAATCTCCACACTTCTGGCCACGAATTGAACCATTTTCATTTCGCAAGATTCACTCGTCAGTTACTTCCAAGAGTTTCAAAATAACCATGTTTAGCCGATTCATTGAAAGATGTATACTTAAGGATCCCTTACTGCTCAGAATTTACCTCTTACTGGATACACTTTCCAGGCCACACCCGTTATCCGATTGATACGAAACAAATATTTACGTAATCCTCACACTTTTGGCAACCAATTGCATTTAGGTATCAGAATCTCGAAATATCTCATGGAAGTCCATAAAAAGTTAATTTTAAATTAACTCAACTATCATCAATGACAGGTCAACTCTCCATAGGCGAACTGAAGTCGCATCGCAGGACGGCGTCCGACGTCGTGCCGAATGTCGAGCATCGGTCCGCTGCGCCTCACGCACGCCGATTTCAAATCAATATGCAGACACGGCAGTTCGACGGCCTCCACCTTGCCAATAAAGCGCGCTTATTGGCAAGCAAATTACTTTATTCGGCTCGCTCGGGCAGCTGTTTTCGGGTTGGGGGCGGGGGCGGGGGGGGGGGGGGGGGGGCTGGCGAACATCAAACGGGCGCGTAATGGACGGCGACGTTCTTTCGTCGTCGCGAGACTAAACCAGATTGCCCGACTGGAGCACGCCAAATTGCAATATCGTTATTTTAGAATCTCGACTGCAGACAAAATGTATGATATTGTGGGTAATTCTCAAAGAGATTCCAAATATTATTAAAATTAAATTGACGACAAATAAAATTCTACGGAATTAAGGGGGACGGGAGAAAGAGGGAGAGAGAGGGAGAGAGAGGGAGAGAGACATGGCAAGAGTTCGCTTCCGTGCTTCGGGGAATTGGAGTAATGTGACCCGTGTAACCTTTTGCCTTCCGAGCAATCAACTCTGATATTTGGATGCCGTTTCATTCACGAACGTCGCGACTGTGTTTAAAGATCAACATCTTATAAAACCACAGGTCTTATGTGGCACTAAACCGGTTTAAGGTATACATTTCTTGAACTCGACGGAATTTAGTGTAACTGAATTCTAGTTCTGTACCGCGACAATTTGGCCGCGAGCCTAGGTTAAACCGCTGGCACGAAACTGACACCTCGGGAGAGTGATATCAGTATTTACCCTACTTATCCCGTCAACACACGCATTGTGTATCGTGATACCACACATTCAAGGCCACCCAGATGTTCCACTCCCATACTAAAGCAGCTACATGCAAACGCCCTCCACACGCAATAATAGTTTCGCCGGCCGACAAGGGATGGAGCCACTGTTTGTTGTTTTATCACCTCTAACCAAGGTAACTTTAACCACCTGCAGAGGAAAAAATTGGGTCCCTTGATTATAATTTACCTTATGCCATGGCCTGGTAGATGATGTAAAATCAGGCTGCCAACGCACCCCAGCGATTGCCGGCGAGCCTACTAGCAGCGAATTTTTGCCATAGCCATACCTGGGTGTGATAGAATGTCTGAGTGACCTTCTATCTGCGGCGATATCGCCCACATGCTAACACACACCCACCCTGGAATCGATTGCCGATGAGTTTCCAATACACGCGGCTGGCAAAGCATGCCCGACCCAGCCATGGGACGATATGAAATTTTCGCCCCACGCGTAAATTCACCGACGCGTAAACGGCGCCACCGTCGCGTGTTTGCCGGTCTCCTTATCGACGACGACGACGGAATACACTCCACTCGAGTGCAAGCGAGCGCCAGATTGTAGCCTTGTTATGTGTGTCTGTGTCTCGCTCTAGCGCACGCGACGAGAGCTAGTAGCGTCTCGGCGTTGTGAGGCTCAGCGTGTGGTTTAGAGGGCGTCGGACAGACCCATGGGCATGGCTTCGGACGGATTGGTGTCGCCAACTCGACGCAAAGATGCAGACAATCCTCGGGGTTGAAGGCTATTGGTGCGGTTGTTGGTGATTATTTCATGAAGCTTTTTAAAACTTTCTATTGGTATTTCGTGGTTATAAATCACACAATTGTTGCTTAAAGTGTGAGGATTCCGTTGACACTGGTTTCGTTGCAATCGGACAAACGGTGTGGCCACAAGTTGGTATCCAGTAGGAGGTGAATTCTGCGCGGGAAGCGGCCCGAGGATACGCTCAATATTTCGACGTAACAGGGTTGTTTTACAACGCTGGAAAATACCAGATGAGTGAATATTTTTTGAGATTTGCAAACACACAATTTGTTGCCAAAAGTGCGAGGATTCCGTAGACATGGGTTTCGTTACGATCGGACAAAAGGTGTGGCCACAAGTTAGTATCCAGTAGGAGGTGAAATTTGAGTGGGAAGCGGCCCGAGTAAGCACTCACTCCAATAGTCTTAAATGGAGAGGTGACGCTTGCGTCGTTTGTAAAACTTTGGGCTTTATGGAACTGCTGTAGCGGTGTGAGAACGTAATGTTTTTTTAAAGATAATAATCAAAATTGCAATCCAATTACCTATGCTTCACAACTTCCTCAGTCAAGAGATGATATAATATGGCTATAATGAAGTAAAGGTTACCGTTTCCGAATTTGAATGGAACGGGTCGGTAAAAACCAAACTGCGATTGTGAGACACATTTAACCCCGCCGAGGATACAAAGAACCATAATCAACCAGCTGTCGTATAGCGACATGTGACGTCTTGAACCGAGTGGAAATTCTTCCCAAAGAATCGCACGGTGCTGCCACCTCTAGCTCGATTTTAGTGATTTTGGACATGTTATACGTTTAGCATCTAAACCCCTAGTGGGGCTCAAAGGCACGTTCACCTTAGGACCATTACTTTTTAAGAGTTTTTATTTATTTATTTATTTTATTTATCAAAATACATTTCCTTCCCTTTCCATGCATGCCCATGCTTAATGCATATTTTATTGTTCTACGCGCTTAAAAAATTGACAGTGGTGTTTTAAAACTTTAAGACTGTAGTTTGCAGACTGTAAATTATGTGGTCACTGGTCATTTAAAAGTCACATCGTGGTCTCTGATCTTCAATGCAGAATCACGTGGCTTGTGGATCGGTCACGGCCAGTTTGATCTCTGCCGGATTGGCAACCCAAATCAGCGAGGCCTATCGCGGTCGATCACCAGGGCAACGACGGTAAACAACCAATTCTCCCTGGCGCCTCGTCAAGCCAACACCTAGCTACACCATGGAACACAGATTCAACGACGCCTCTAGTTTCCTGCCATTCACGTCTAGCGCCCCCCCCCCCCCCGCTCCACCTTCCCACTTCCGAGAGAGTAATTAGAAATCTTGCCGAATTGCGAGGCCGGCCCAGGCACCCTATATCTCGTCGTCCCCGCCCCCGTTGCCAAGCCGAGCACCGCTGCGGGTCATTTGCATTAGTAATGATAATATTTGGCCCTCTAGACCACCTGCCCCGGCCAGTGCTGCCTCCCGCGGCCGGCGTCCGCGTCACCAGTCCGATTTATGAGTCGTTTGCTGGCTCGTTGGCTGATTATTAACCACTCACGGACGCAGGCACGAAATGAAACGGCCTCTGGTGGAGACAATTACAAGCTCTAAATCTACACGAACATTGGTTGGCTACGTTAATAATGTAAACCTGGAATTCATCTTTTACCGACTAAAATTGCAATTTTTTTCAAAATGTCAATCTTTTTGTGAGATTGTGAACGGGTTGCATCAAAAAAGGACAGACTTTTTACCAATTCCTTACCTGGTTCCTTGAAAATTCCTACAATAAATTTGAGAAAAGCCTGTGGCACATTGCATACTACAAGACCACAATGGTTTCGTGTTGGCGTAAACGCGTGTAAAATTCCATCGCCATTTTAAAAGTACATACCTTATAGTTTTCAAACGTGCGCTGTCAGCCAACGGAATGCAGCCTCGCGTCAAGCTCTCACAATCCGAATCATCTCCAAACTCCACCTCTATTTCCACATGCACCCCTCAAATCCGAACCTACTCTTACAATCCGAACCATCTCCAAACTCCACCTCTTTTTCCACATGCACCCCTAAAATCCGAACCTACTCTTACAATCCGAACCATCTCCAAACTCCACCTCTATTTCCACATGCACCCCTCAAATCCGAACCTACTCTTACAATCCGAACCATCTCCAAACTCCACCTCTTTTTCCACATGCACCCCTAAAATGCAAACGCGCCAAGTTGTTCTAATCGAAGTGCTGACGTCAGAATCACGACATTTCGCGATTGCCAGACAAGAGAGACGCCGACGCGACGGTTCGAAATCCCCGGGGTCATTTGATCCCGTTGATTTACACCGAGTATTCGCTGCTAGGAAGCTGTAGCTAATCCCTAACACACCCACTTCCGTGGGCCTTGCAGTCGAGAGCACGTGTCGCTCGGCGTGGACCTTTGGCCGGGGCGGCGTCGAAACGGCTTCGGAGGACCCGGCACCGAAGGCGTCGGCCCAGAACGGGACGCCCGGTGTGGCTTTGGTATTGTGCTTGACAACATCGTCTTTAAATGACAAGCCAGAAAAGTCAGAGAATCCCGCTAGTCGAGGGGAGGGGGAGCAAAAACCAACCAAGACGGGTTTAGCGGAATTCCTTTTCCCATGGAATTAAACTCGAGAGGCTTTCTTTCGTTCGCGACGCTTTTATAATCATTTGCTCAACAAAGCAAATACATAGCCGGAGTAGTATTTAGTACATTCACAATTCTGTACCTTTCCGAGGGTAAAATTGATGCTCATCACTGTCGACGTTAGCCGCGTGTAAAACCATCCGACAGCGTTTTTGTGCTAAATTATCAGGTGCTCGACATAAATCACGTTTCGCCGAGAGCCTCGCCGCAGGTTTAGGCGCTCACTTCACTTCAGCGCGAATTTCCACGGACAAAGTCGAACGTTTGCCAGCCGGGAAACTCGTCGATGCCGTCGGGTCTCCACCGGCCGCGGTCCGAGCGCGGCGACATGAAACGCATACCTGCGTCGTCGGCCGCCCACCAGACAATGCCGCGGCCCTTGGCGTCGAAACGCCCCCCCCCCCCGGCCCCACCCCACCCGGCACCGTCACGAACCCAGCCCAGCAGAATAGTGTGTGGGGAGGGAGGGGGATAATTATTATTCCCTTCATCTCACCAGGACAGGGCATGACTGGCTCAGCCAGGGCTAGAGGCCATGGGGATTAATGTATATAGCACGCAACTATTTGCAAGTTTAGTTATGCACATGCAATTAAGATAGTTTATGATGCAAATGGTATTTCGACAGAGGGGGGGCAAACGCTATAGGTAATAATTGGAGACATATCATTTTGACAAGGGCATTTAGTAGCATGTGGATTCGGAAGTAACAAGTTGGTAACCTAGTTTGCGCCAGCCGGAGGTTAGCGCAATGACATTAGGGGATTGACTCTTCTGTGTGTGTGTGTGTGTGTGTCTGTGTCTGTGTGGTGGTAGGTCGTCGGGGGACTTTCGTGCACTCGGCAATGATGACGTCACGTTATCTGCGTGCGCTTTTCGCTCAGCGTTCGACGTACACGCGGCGCGGCACGCAGTTTAAGGCCATTCATTGATGGTTGTTGAGGTAAATTGAATTCAACTTTTTATGGATTTCCAAGAGATATTTCGAGGTTTTGAAATATTCAATTGGTTGTCAAAAGTGTGAGGATTCCGTCGATATTTGTTTCGTTGCGATCGGATAACGGGTGTGGCCTGGAAAGTGTTTACGGTAAGAGGTAAATTCTTAGCTGGAATTTACCCTTAAGTACATCTTTCAATATACCGGCTAAACAAGGTTATTTTAAAACTCTTGGAAGTAATTAACGAGTGAATCTTGCGAAATGAAAATGGTTCAATTGGTTGCCAGAAGTGTGAAGATTCCGAAAATATAGGTTTCGTCGCGATCTGACGAAAGGTGTGGCCTGGAAAGTGTATACCTTACGAGGTGAAGGAAACGGCTCGACTTCGGAGCTCATTGAACAGACTTGAGGCCGTCAGCGAAGACGCGCTGGAGTCGCCGCTTGACGATGTGCAGTGCGGAGGGTGCGACGTTTACCCCTATCTCACCTGGTATAGGGAGGCCGGCCCGGAAAAAAGTACGAGCAAAAGTTCGCTGGCATAAACATCACGTTTTTCACAACGACAAAAAGAATAAATCATGATAAACGTAGACTTTTCAACAAATTATCACTCATCACTTCTTGCTTGCTGAAGATGTCTGAAGCATGTGCAGCTGTTTTACCCTCGACGCTCGTTGCCGACACATGCGCAGTGCCGACAGGATCCTCTTTCTTCGAGAAGATCTCGTGAATAATTAGTGTGGCCTACTTTCGCGCTCACCCCGCCATCTTTCATTGCTGCTGTGCAATTATGCAATTTGTGGCTAAGCATATAACTACACGATATTGTTGTAGACACATCTATGTAAGTGAATAACCAATCGGTACACATAAATGATAGTTGCTATGTGTGTACGAAGGTCACGGTGGTAGAAGCATTGAACACGCTAAAGATTCAGCCTTATTTAGTCCAGTGATTCTAGTAACGACCACAGGCACTGGGAATTCATCTGCAAAAGACTGCGGGCTCGCTGCGTCCCTTGAGGGCCTTGCTCGCCTCGCCCAGACTAGATGAAAAATTAGGAGGCTATTAAACGCCCCCCCCCCCCCCCCCCCCAACCGACTCGCCAACGGCGTCCTAACCATGCTCCGTATTGACCACTGCCCGCTCGACACCCGCTATCAAGTGAAGGCGATTTAGCACCGGCAGTTACTAAGCGTCTGACCACCTCGTTAGTTGTTAAAAGATACTTTTATGCAATTGCTGCACTTTTCGTTTTTATTGTCATTCAGTCTTTCTCGCAGTTCCTTCATGAGTTGTGCGCGCAAAAACTTGCCGGCAACTTTCCGACACAGCCAGGTGGATGGTCGACGCATTACGTCACCACACCGACGGGCTATTTCACCAACGTCGGTTTAATGCCCCCTAAACGGTCGTTTAAGACCGATTTTGACTGGCGTATTCGTTTTTTCTACAAAACTCAGTTCTTCCATAATTCAAATGGAGAATTTGGAGTTCTCTCGAAGAAAAATGCAAATTCGATTTTTAGTTCCGTGGTGATAACAAATAGGAATATTTGGTGACCTGAAAACACATGTTGTGTCTGGAACTACTTTCTTTCACCACTAAACACGGTTTAAAAGCTAATTCCCCAACCTTGGGGGCTCAAATAATGGACGATGGATTAGCCAGAGAATTAATAATGACATTTACAAAATAAAATATATTTCACCTGTCAAAACAATGCCTTCTAGAATCACTTCCACTTTAAAATCAAAATTCAAGTATTTTGTTGTGAGCTGTCTCAAATTTCTGCTTTGAACTTCTCAAAAAGTCAGTAAATTAGTGAATTTCAAGGCACCGGCTAAATTGGCCTTAAACGCCCGTTTAAGTTAAACTTGGTGAAATAACCCATGAGTAACCCATAACGTTATGACGTTGCGTTATGACGTAACGTTACGACGTTACATTACGGCGTTACGTTACGGCGTTACGTTACGGCGTTACTTTACGGCGTTACGTTATGACGTTGCGTTATGACGTAACGTTACGACGTTACATTACGGCGTTACGTTACGGCGTTACGTTACGGCGTTACTTTACGGCGTTACGTTATGACGTTGCGTTATGACGTTACGTTACGGCGTTACGTTACGGCGTTGCGTTATGACGTTACGTTACGACGTTACGTTACGACGTTACGTTATGACGTAACGTTACGTCACGTTACGTTACGACGTCCAAGCGCAGAAAACGTGATAAATGATAAACGACTCTCAAGGAAAATACACTGTCGAAATATATAAAAATCATTTTGATATCTTAATGTCTTAATTAACTAAATATACTGATAGATATACAAATTCCCTAGGAATAAAAATGTAGTTAACTTGTTTAAAAACTTATTTCTAAGAAAATCACTCAAAACGTTCATAATCGTTGCCTGATTTTAAAACTCCCATTTTTCTTTCGCCGCCGCTAAACGAAAGCATTCGGACAATAAAGGTCCAACCAATTTCCAGAGAGCTTTTCATTCGGTGTTTCCCCTGAAGCGCTGCGTCTGTCGGGATTGACGCCGCTGGTGGAGGCGTTGAGGAGCTCTCGTCTCTGTGGCTCGGCGTTGGCAGTAATCACGGTGAAACGTCGACGCGGAGAGGGAGGGCGTTCCTGTCGCATTGCTCGCACATGGATGCCGACGCCGACTTGATTAAAAGCAAATATTTACAATAATATACATCAATTTCGCAAATTCGTGCAATTTGATAGTAAAAATGATTTGTCGCTTCACAGCGACGCTGATAACTAGTAATTTAATGTAATTAATCATTGTGGTAAGTGATACGCAATTAGCCTCGTGTTCAAACAACAAGTACCGTGCAACCAAACATATTTCATGTTCATTTATGGTGCAAATAGTAAAGTTTACCACATTTTTGTATATTTTTTTGATCAAACTTGAGTGATTTCGTTATTAAAAGCCTAAACGAGACTAATTCCATCGTGTACTCCGTACATGCCATATCCCACCACAAAATACTTGAAGTGGAATAATTTGATATGCTTTTAAAGCAAATACTAAACCTGTATTTTGCAACTAGTTACTGCATTCAAAATAATGATTACTTGTAAAGATTTTAAAACAATATTTTCATTCTTTTAGACTACACTGAAATGTTAGCTCATTGAATTCTCATTCAAGTTCAATATAAGTAGGTTTTGCAGCCGGGGAAACGAAATGTTTCTAAATTTTATGACCACGTGTGTTATTTCCTAAAATGCTAATATATGGTGTTGCAATTAGCGTACACCGAAATGGCCGAACGGCCGCAGTGTTGACAGATCGCCACAAAGACAAGACGAAGGAGGGAAATGCTTCACCATACGTTGCTATTTACACGACACAAATCAATGTACATGCCCTTGCAGCCTGAGCCGGTTTAAACTCGATCTTCATTCTTCGTCCGGTTTGCGGACGCAAAAGCGACTGCGTTTATAGCGTTGCGAAGTGACGGTGTCGTAGCCAATCAGAAGGCCGTTCCCGGTGACGTCACAGAGCTTGGCGACCTGTCGCTTGGCTTTGACTGACATGGAGTATGTTTATCTTTTTGGTTGCGAAGCGACACGGTTGGCGACGCCGTCGCTTTGCTGTAAACGTAGCTTTGGCCAAACACACACATTGCCGATAATACGAGCTGCATCCAGCCTCTGGAATATATTCATCACGATTTACGACGCTGCCTCAAAACGGGCATCCACCCTTAAGCGCACATCCCTTGTCATCTTGGCTCGTGACGACGACGACGACGACGACGACGACGACGACGACGACGACGACGACGACGTCCCAACCGCCGCGATATTGCACAATAAATCGCAAATCCCGCCGCCGCGAGACGGGATAATTTCGGGAGAGTATGGGGGGGGGGGTGGGGATGGGGATGGGGTGGGGGGGGGGGGGGGGGGGGGCTCATCAGTCCGGCGGGTCTGCCGTCGCGGAGACTCATCCGTCACCCGGCGTCTCTTCATTCACTCGGCGCCCCGGCAGTGCATATACACTCGCCGACAGCGCGAATCTGTTACGCCGAGCGACGGGGGGGGGGGGGGGGGGGCCAGGCCACCCCCGGCCACCCCCGGCAATTAATCACGTGCAGTTATTAGAGTGCCCTACGGTGGGGTGGGGATTGGGGGGGGGGGGGGCGTTAAGCTCACGGTCTCGCGTGAACCGCGAACTCTCCATGGCAACGACTCGTTAACGTGCTTTCCACGAGACCGTGTGCTGATCGTTCTTTGTGCCAATTGTGCGATTGGCGTCCTCCCTACGACGGCGTCCTCCCTACGACGGGGTCCTCCCTTCGACGGCGTCCTCCCTTCGACGGCGTCCTCCCAACGACGGCGTCCTCCCAACGACGGCGTCCTCCCTACGACGGCGTCCTCCCTACGACGGGGTCCTCCCTACGACGGAGTCCTCCCTACGACGGAGTCCTCCCTACGACGGAGTCCTCCCTTCGACGGCGTCCTCCCTTCGACGGGGTCCTCCCTACGACGGCGTTCTCCCTACGACGGCGTCCTCCCTACGACGGCGTCCTCCCTAAGACGGCGTCCTCCCTACGACGGCGTCCTCCCTACAACGGCGTCCTCCCTACGACGGCGTCCTCCCTACAACGGCGTCCTCCCTACAACGGCGTCCTCCCTACGACGGCGTCCTCTCTGGGTCGGTAACGGGGACGTCACGCTGCGATCCAAGCAGCGGAACCGCGTCGTGGAGTTATTTGTCCGACACTCACTTTGTTTCACCCCTGGCGTGTGTCTACGGGATAATTTTATTTTAATTACTTTGTCGCCGTGCGCCTGCGCGTGGCGCGCCCGTAAATCTCTCGCCGTTAAACCGGGGGATGAAAGCAAACAGTGTCGTCACCCCCCCCCCCCCCCCCCCCCCCCCCCCGAAAAGCGCCCCGAAAACCGAGCCACCAAACTTTGCCCAACCGCGGGACTCAATTTGAAAAATAAAGTAGTAGCGAATTACGAGTCGAAAGAGACGACATCCTCGATGAGTGCTTGTATTTTAGCTAACCTCTAGGTGTATATACACATATAGCTTCACCAGGAGAGCGCAGAGAGAGAGAGAGGGAGAGGGAGAGAGAGAGGGAGAGAGAGGGAGAGAGAGAGGGAGAGAGGGTGAGAGGGAGAGAGGGTGAGAGGGAGAGGGAGAGAGAGAGGGAAAGAGAGAGAGAGGGAGAGAGAGAGAGGGAGAGAGGGTGAGAGGGAGAGGGAGAGAGAGAGGGAAAGAGAGAGAGAGAGAGAGAGAGGGTGAGAGGGAAATAAATAATTAGTGTTATTTCTCCAGTATTCGGATCCGGGACGTGGATTTGGGATATACAGTTGGTGAAAGCCACAACTTGTTTAGCAATTTCGTCATTGACAAAGTTTTCTGTCTGCACAAAATACGGGTCGGACATTTGGGGGGGTCAATTGGGGGGGGGGGGGGGTGGGGGGGGGCGTTTAGACTCTTTTTGACTCACAGCCCCGACTCGCGTTTGTCTTCCCGGCGGGCGGCGGTCGACGTGGAGTCCTCGAATGACCGCGCCATGGTTCGTGTATGACTTGTATGACATTACAAGTATGACATGCGCATGAGCACTACACTCGATATACTAGATAATTGAAAACTTTATCGAAAACTTTAAAATGCGGATCAGACAAAATAAACGAGTCACTTTGAAAGTTTTGCCGCGTCATCATTTCCCTCGCTTCTTAAAATGATTAGATATTTATACAAAAACAGTTTGCAGTTTGCACAGCATTTGCAAATAGGGTCAGACGAACTTGAAGCTTTGCCCGCGCTGGCAGCTGTCTTGACTCACGACAATATGCTGAAGAAACATTGCTGAAACATTGCTGAAACATTGCTGAAACATTGCTGAAACATTGCTGAAACATTGCTGAAACATTCATGAAACATTCATGAAACATTGCTGAAACATTGCCGAAACATTGCTGAAACATTGCTGAAACATTCATGAAACATAGCCGAAAAAATGCTTAAAAATTTCTTAAACATTGCTGAAACACACTGCCGAAACATTGCTAAATCACACTGCCGAAACATTGCTGAAACATTGCTGAATCACGTTGCCGAAACATTGCTGAAACATTGCTAAATCACACTGCCAAAACATTGCTGAAACATTGCTGAATCACGTTGCCGAAACATTGCTGAAACATTGCTAAATCACACTGCCGAAACATTGCCGAAACATTGCTAAATCACGTTGCCGAAACATTGCTGAAACATCTAAATCACACTGCCGAAACATTGCCGAAACATTGCTGAAACATCTAAATCACGTTGCCGAAACATTGCCGAAACATTGCTGAATCACGTTGCCGAAACATTGCTGAAACATTGCTAAATCACACTGCCGAAACATTGCTGAAACATTGCTGAATCACGTTGCCGAAACATTGCTGAAACATTGCTAAATCACACTGCCGAAACATTGCCGAAACATTGCTAAATCACGTTGCCGAAACATTGCTGAAACATCTAAATCACACTGCCGAAACATTGCCGAAACATTGCTGAAACATCTAAATCACACTGCCGAAACATTGCCGAAACATTGCCGAAACATTGCTAAATCACGTTGCCGAAACATTGCTGAAACATCTAAATCACACTGCCGAAACATTGCCGAAACATTGCTAAATCACGTTGCCGAAACATTGCTGAAACATCTAAATCACACTGCCGAAACATTGCCGAAACATTGCTGAAACATCTAAATCACACTGCCGAAACATTGCCGAAACATTGCTGTCGAAACATCTGCATGCACGAGTTCGCAGCGCAATTCCGTTCGCAGGACGCAGCGTGAAATTGGCGGTCAGCGCCCTCTGGTCGCCGACGAAACTAAGCGGTGGGGGCTCGAAGAACAAGTTGCCACCGCCAGCCGCTAGCAGCGCCTCGATCGCACGCAATTAAAACTTGCCAAACAGCTGGGCCAGTGCGTTCGGCGTCGGCGTCGGCGTCGGCGTCGGCGTCGGCGTCGGCGTCCGATTGAATCTCGTGGCGACCGCGCTTCACGCTAGGCGCGCTGCTGTTCCCGCGGTTGACGCGGCGAAACATCCGCGCAGTGACTTGGCCGTAGACGACATCAAACTCCATTTCACGTCGAGAAGGAGAGTGGATTTGCATCTTCCTCGAGGACCCACTGCTGCTAGACACGAGCCAAGAGTTTCAACACTCACAAGCCATGTCTTGAGCTGGACAAAAGGCTCTATGGACAGTTTTCCAGCTCTTAGCTCGTGTCTAGCAGCAGTGGGTCCTCGAGGAAGATGCAAATCCACTCTCCTTCTCAACGTGAAATGGAGTATAGTCGCCAACGGCCATCCTTAACGAACTGAAGCCGACAATGGTATTTTTCATGTTTAGAAGGAGAGCGGTGTTTCACTCTCAAAGAAGCTCCCCTGCTGTTACGTTTAGAAGGAGAGCGGTGTTTCACTCTCAAAGAGGCTCCTCTGCTGTTACGTTTAGAAGGAGAGCGGTGTTTCACTTTCAAAGAGGCTCCCCTGCTGTTACGTTTAGAAGGAGAGCGGCGTTTCACTCTCAAAGAGGCTTCCCTGCTGTTACGTTTAGAAGGAGAGCGGCGTTTCACTCTCAAAGAGGCTCCCTTGCTGTTACGTTTAGAAGGAGAGCGGTGTTTCACTCTCAAAGAGGCTCCCCTGCTGTTACGTTTAGAAGGAGAGCGGTGTTTCAATCTCAAAGAGGCTCCCCTGGTGTTACGTTTAGAAGGAGAGCGGTTTTTCACTCTCAAAGAAGCTCCCCTGCTGCTAGAAGAGCCAAAGGTGTGAAAATTCGCAGGCCATTCCATAGTTCCGCTAAGGGGTTGATTGGTCTGAGCATCGAATGTTTGACAGCGCCATGTCTGGAGTCTACACATTGGTGGTTAATGGTGCTGATTGGATAGAGCTTTTTTGCGAAGAGTGTGAGGTTTCCGTAGTCTTAGGTTGACAAAGGACACATCGACAAAAGGTGTGGCAAAATACTGGGATCCTGGAAAAACTATTCCAAACTGGGATTTGAATGCTAAATAAGTCTCACTGGTTTCCCGACTTTTCGTAACATAACATACCTATAGTTACTTCTTCTCGTCTTTGACGTCAGTTGAGCCATCACCCTTGATCAAGTAACTAGCATTTGTTATGAAACTTTGGAAAACCAGTGAGACATTTGACTAGTATTCAAATCCCAGTTTGAAACAGTTGCGTTTCGAACTAGTGCTAAAGACAGGACATAAAGTACACAACATGTAAATAAGAAATGTAATGCCTAAGATCCAGTATTCGAGGTGAATTCTGCGCGGGAAGCTGCCCCAGTTGGTATTTTAAACATGCTAGCACCAGCAGTGTTCCCGTGGAAAATGCTAAAGCCACGTGCTGGGTGTCGGCCGTGGCAAAAGGACGATGTCCGCACGCCGACCGGCTACACGCACGCCGACCGGCTATACACACGACGACCGGCTATACGCACGACGACCGGCTATACGCACGACGACCGGCTATACGCACGACGACCGGCTATACGCACGACGACCGGCTATACGCACGCCAACCGGCTGTACGCACGCCGACCGGCTATACGCACGCCGACCGGCTATACGCACGACGACCGGCTATACGCACGCCAACCGGCTGTACGCACGCCGACTGGCTATACGCACGACGACCGGCTATACGCACGCCTAAGGGCTATACGCACGCCAACCGGCTGTACGCACGACGACCGGCTATACGCACTACGACCCGCTATACGTACGTCCGTTTGTCACACGAGATTCGCCCTGTCTCCGAGCCGGCCGCGAGTCGATAAGTCACGGTCCGTGAGACGGCATCTCGAGACGCGCGTCTCCCAGCTGGCCGTGACGGCGTGTCGTCCATCTTGGGGGCGATCGGAGATTAACGACCGCCGGCCGGACGCTGGCCGGGTTCGGACGGGATCGGTCGGCTCGAAGGTCTAGTCACTGTCGCGGGCTTTTGGGACTGCGAACCCGGGGCCTCCACTTTGCCTACTCCATGCCAATTATGTCGGCGCTCGTAGATATATATATAGGCAGGCCAATTATCTAGTCCTTTATCAATTAAAATTAACGAGTTCTTTTGACATAATCCGTGTACCATATACCTTGATACCGAAATGCCATACACGTCCGACAGCGTAATTAGCTTTTGACGCAAGTCATGCAGCTTGTAATATACACTTTGCTGAGTACTTGTGTAATGGGCTATAGTATATTAAATCACATGCTGCAATTCGCTTCACTCATATCAGTATGCCTTGCCCGATGCAAAGTGCACACAAACTTTGACCAATTGGACTTCAGAGCCGATGCCGAGGCGGGGGCGTTGTCCTCGAGGTCCGCACTCTGCGAGTCGACGTGGACGTTACCTACTGTTCCATTGTCATTCTGTATTCCTTTAATATTAAGACTGTGATTGATTCATAACCAATTGTATTTTATTTAATCACCATGTTTTGCTTAGAAATAAGATGTATTTATTATCATTCGATAACATAATTAAGAATTATGACAAGTCTGTACATTCCATTGCCTTGAGCAGTATTAGGAATTTCTATGACTCAAATAATAAATAAATTAATTAATAAACGTCGCGCCACTCCAGTCTTGAGTGTCGGGATAACTCGGCGACCGTCATGGACCCGATCGAAACTGTGTCCGCCTCCCGCTAACCCGACGGCGTCCTCTCTCGCACCGCGGCAGAGTGGCGAGGGGGCACGACGCCGTCGGTCCATTGTAGCCGAGTGCACTTGTTTGTCCGTCGAGCCGGCGCGGTCAAAGCGGGCATCCATGCGTGCACGCACCGGACAGAGAGAGAGAGAGAGAGAAGGAGCTATACGCGTCGGTACGCAACACGCGCTAATTCGGCCAGCGCACGACGCGGTCCTCGGTGCGTTAGCTGCTGCTTGGCGGTCTTTCATTAGCGCGGCCAGCCGGCAAAGGAGGACGACGGCGTTGGAGACGGGGAGTTTATCGCGCTGTGATGCGTCGGTGCCTCGCCCCTCTCGTGGAGTGCCGCTATATACCAGGCGAGGAATTCACGAGGTCCATTGACGACGGTGGCGATTCGAGCGCTTCACCGAGAGGAGAATTCGGTCATGCACGCTGCAACTTTATTCTACAGTCCTTTATTGTCGTTTACTACTTCTACATTCTAAAGCGCTGAACATTTATATGAGTTTTGTTTCCTATACGTACTATATCGTGCATACTGCTTGAACGTGAACAACTTAGTTTCAGGCTAAACTCCATTTCACGTCGAGAAGGAGAGTGGATTTGCATCTTCCTCGAGGACTCACTGCTGCTAGACACGAGCCAAGAGTTTCAAAACTCACAAGCCATGTCTTGAGCCGGACAAAAGGCTCTGTGGGTAATTTTGGAACTCTTGGATTGTGTCTAGCAGCAGTGGGTCCTTGAGGAAGATGCAAATCAACTCGCCTTCTCCACGTGAAATGGAGTGTATAGAGTCGCGTCGTTGACGCAGATTGGCAGCGACGAGCGACGGCGAACACCGGAAAGAGAACACGAAATCCGTGGCAAAAACGTGTCATGCGCGATGGCAATCTTTGCGCGTCGACGCAGATCCCTCAGTGAGCAATAATGCGTCCCCGCATATCGGCATCGAGGACGTTGCCACGCTAGAGAAGATTTCCCTCTCGGCGCTCTCGGGTTTCGCCGGGCGACGGCACTCGACTGCCGTGCACCCTTTTATCGTCGCGCCCGGTCCACAGGAAACCCCCCCCCCCCCTCACCACCCCCCCCCCCCTGGCCACGAAGCTTTGCAAATCCCCGCTGGATTGTCTTCATCGAAAAGCGACCGGAGAAAAAGAGAGTAACGCTAAAAAATAACTGCCACACATATCTCTTGTGTATAAGCATCGCCGTTCGCCCAATGGCCGCGACGCGAAAACATGTTATTTTATCTTTCACTCTCGGCGTTCGCGCGCAAAGCGCAGCGTCGACGCGCTCCCCGTTCGCTCGCGCTGGCGTCTGAAAGGGAATCTTCTTCTCTGCTTCGGCAGTGAAAGGATATAAGTACCTGGGCGCTGGAGGGCGGCGCGGCACATTGTGCTCGTCGACGCCGACGCCGACGTCGCGTTACGGCGTCCATTAGCGACGGCGGGACAAAGCGCGTCGCGCGGCATTCGCGTCGCGTTGCGTCGCGTCGCGTTGCGAGGTCGTAGCGCGAAAGGATGCGGCATCTTTGGGAAGCTGATGGGCCCGAGGTGCTGCAAGTGTCTGGGGCGGTCGTTGTTTTCCCCGATTGGGATCGAAATGTGTCGCTGTTTTTCTTGGATTTCTTTGGGGGGGGGGGGGGGGGAATCCGTCGACGGTTGGCGAACGAAATACGAAGACGTTTATGAATGCCAGTCTGTATAATTCACAGCACTTCGTTCGAGCGAAATTGATGAGATGAGGGCACACAATTTATGGACAGAAAAACCCCAGCATATTTTCTCATCTGTATTAGCCTAAAGCCCTAAAGCCTGGCTACATACGTAAGCCCAAACACCTACTACCATGTATAGGTATACACATGTTTGTGTTGTCTATATTTAGTGGAACTGTGAACCAAAACAGTGCTTATTGACATTCAGTTATTATTCTAAGTGCAGTGTTGTTTTTGTAAATGCGTTCCGAACGAGACTAATGCAGTGGCACATATTGTCGATGACACTGCAATATGATAATTAATTGACCCACCAATCTATGTGTGTGTGTGTGTGTGTGTGTGTGTGTGTGTGTGTGTGTGTGTGTGTGTGTGTGTGTGTGTGTGTGTGTGTGTGTGTGTGTGTGTGTGTGTGTGTGTGTGTGTGTGTGTGTGTGTGTGTGTGTGTGTGTGTGTGTGTGTGTGTGTGTGTGTGTGTGTGTGTGTGTGTGTGTGTGTGTGTGTGTGTGTGTGTGTGTGTGTGTGTGTGTGTGTGTGTGTGTGTGTGTGTGTGTGTGTGTGTGTGTGTGTGTGTGTGTGTGTGTGTGTGTGTGTGTGTGTGTGTGTGTGTGTGTGTGTGTGTGTGTGTGTGTGTGTGTGTGTGTGTGTGTGTGTGTGTGTGTGTGTGTGTGTGTGTGTGTGTGTGTGTGTGTGTGTGTGTGTGTGTGTGTGTGTGTGTGTGTGTGTGTGTGTGTGTGTGTGTGTGTGTGTGTGTGTGTGTGTGTGTGTGTGTGTGTGTGTGTGTGTGTGTGTGTGTGTGTGTGTGTGTGTGTGTGTGTGTGTGTGTGTGTGTGTGTGTGTGTGTGTGTGTGTGTGTGTGTGTGTGTGTGTGTGTGTGTGTGTGTGTGTGTGTGTGTGTGTGTGTGTGTGTGTGTGTGTGTGTGTGTGTGTGTGTGTGTGTGTGTGTGTGTGTGTGTGTGTGTGTGTGTGTGTGTGTGTGTGTGTGTGTGTGTGTGTGTGTGTGTGTGTGTGTGTGTGTGTGTGTGTGTGTGTGTGTGTGTGTGTGTGTGTGTGTGTGTGTGTGTGTGTGTGTGTGTGTGTGTGTGTGTGTGTGTGTGTGTGTGTGTGTGTGTGTGTGTGTGTGTGTGTGTGTGTGTGTGTGTGTGTGTGTGTGTGTGTGTGTGTGTGTGTGTGTGTGTGTGTGTGTGTGTGTGTGTGTGTGTGTGTGTGTGTGTGTGTGTGTGTGTGTGTGTGTGTGTGTGTGTGTGTGTGTGTGTGTGTGTGTGTGTGTGTGTGTGTGTGTGTGTGTGTGTGTGTGTGTGTGTGTGTGTGTGTGTGTGTGTGTGTGTGTGTGTGTGTGTGTGTGTGTGTGTGTGTGTGTGTGTGTGTGTGTGTGTGTGTGTGTGTGTGTGTGTGTGTGTGTGTGTGTGTGTGTGTGTGTGTGTGTGTGTGTGTGTGTGTGTGTGTGTGTGTGTGTGTGTGTGTGTGTGTGTGTGTGTGTGTGTGTGTGTGTGTGTGTGTGTGTGTGTGTGTGTGTGTGCAGCAGGGCAAATGCAGGACACATATGTGCAGTGATTTACAGCGTGAACCCTCGTCGCCGCGGCCCCGCAGCGAGCACAATGCAGCTGCACTTGACTCTAATTGGTCGCCGGCCCCGTGCGTCTGCGCACTTTCGACGACGCCGCAGAGCGAGTGATTTACACCGCCGAGTTCCGATGAGAATCGAGGGGCGCAGGCGCGCGGGCCTTTGTGCGCGACCGACGGACATGGCATCGGACAACGCCGACATATTATTGGGACGACGCGTCGCTTTTGTTGTCGCGAGATTGCGCGAGGCACCGGACAAAAGTATACGAATCGAACGAAACAACGCGAGAAGAGATGGTTGCAAATTGGTGTCACCAGGGTGGGGTTTTTGTTAGTTGTCTGTCAATGGCCGGTACTTGTGATTGGTGGGTGCAGGACTGCGTCAACCAACGGAGATAGTAATGACAATAGGTGCCTTCTGTGTTGGTTTCGAAGGTATAGGAAAAATAGCAATAAGTGCAAGATGATCACCAGCCACGTATACAAAGTAGATTTGATCTAATGCACCATATCACTTACAAGTCGACCTGCCTCTTCACGCTCGAAACATCTCAGCGAATAGCACTCGCAATGTGAGCTTTAACTTCAGCGCCACAGACGTACACGTTATTCCCACAATCTTGTTAATTATCACTCCACCGCCACTATATCACTCGAATCAAACACCCCAGTCCAGGCCGGGTAACACAACCCTCGACGACAACGACAACGCCAACGCCGAGTCAGACCAGCTTAGCGAGCCGGCGACCGCAGGGGGAGGCGTTGCATTGTCATCGTCACTCGCTAAGACGCCGCACCCGGTCCCGTGATCAGCCCGTTCACGATGGGGCTCGAGCATAGTGTTTGATCTTCGAGTACATCAGAACCTCTTATCTCGAGTAATTATTCTCACAAGATCAACAGAGCGCGTTGCACGTACGGCTGGAACTGGCAACGACGGCGTTGGGTGGGGGGGGGGGGGGCGTTGTCTGTCAAGGGGTTGGTGACGTGCAGAGAGGAGTCGACTCGATGGCTCTGTGTGCGATGCGATCTGCGCGCGGGGGAGGCTGCAATCTTAGCCGGCTGTGAAACGCGATACGTCTGGGGAGGTTTATGCCAGGCTTCGGGCGTTTCGTTGATGTCACGCTTCTCGAGAGCAGTGTGTGTATCGTGAACACGTCGAGGCGGGCCCGGCTTTTCGCGCACGACGCTCGACTGCACGAACGCCGCGCGGGCCAAAGTTTAACAAGAAAATTTACATTTTTATACTGTTTTCCACAATATCTCGAGAATGTTCGGGTAGTTTCAATACCTCAGGGCATGACGGGCGTACTAAATTTCCACGGGTTTTCTGCCCCTCGGGGGGGGGGGGGGGGGCGTTAGCAGTTTAGCGTTCGCGTCAGCCGGTGTTTTCAGATGTATGTTATCATTAAAGGAAATAGGATATACTCACCTGGAGAACAGCTCGCTTAAAGGTTATTATATTTATAGCTAGAGGTTCAACCTAGACACAACAATAACAATGTACAGAGAAGGCGCTGTGATGTGCGATTTTTATGCATGCAATTTTATTAACTTGTTTCAAATAATCATCAACGTTCATATAAACATCTGTCACATAATCAATCAAGAGTATACCTATGAACTTGAGGAACAAAACCAGGAAACGAATATGACCATCCGAGGAGAACTAGTCTCGCTTGCGGCGGACGAAGAGTCGGCCTCTAAACACAAACAATTTGTGAGACGAAAACACTACATCCATGACCTATTTATGTATGGGTAACCGACAGGGTTGTTCATGACCGGCACTTACATTGCCCGTCTCCTGTTATGGTTATATATTTTATCGCTGCAAGAGTTTTGTATGTTTATTTGCAAGGGTGAAACGTCTAGATAAAGCAAACTTTTCGTCTCATCATCATATTATATAATATATAACGATCCATTTATCTTCCTGTCAAAAAATGTGTCACTCTATTATTTCGAGAATCAGTTCCAATTATAAAGACAAATCCGACCCTAAATATATTGTAATAAATCGCACTCGATCTGTCCGACTCGCTCGCTCACGGCCACATTGCCGCGCTACAAAATGGCGCTCGCGCGTTCGTCAATTATTGTTCGCTGGTCGTCGCCAAATTGCAGACAATTGTTCGGTCGCGAAACGCGCCGGACCCGCGACATAACGCACGCATCGACACGCACCGACACGCACAGCGGCGTGCGAAACGCGCGCACACCGAAACACATTTCACAAATGTCCGCCAATTGCCCTTTTTACCATGTTAGTACCGAGCAAGTCAAGCGAACGATATTACACGTCATGACACTGTTCAAAACACCGAACGAAAACCACCGAAAGCTCGACCGTTGCAAATACGTCAAGGTCAGGCCGTTTGAAAAGAGTGTGAAGAATGTCGAAGGTTGAAACCGCCGCCGCCGCTGGCGCCACGTCTTGCGTCCTCCGTCGACGTCTCTCGCGACACGTTCGGGGCAGCGTCCTGCCGCCGGGTCGGACGGGGGGGCGTTCACTCGGCGTTGATATGTAGGGAGGGGTCGCCGCGCAGAGCCAGCTACATGGCGTGCCACACGCACAGCAGGACGGCCAACGAGGTGGAGGCGCCGAAGTGCAGGGAGCTGGTGCCTCCGTGGTACATCGCGGCCGGGTGCTCGCCTGGAACAGAGCGACGGCGAGAGGTCAGCTTGCTCATGGGCGTCTGTTTGCCGTGGGGAGGGACTTCCGTACCCTCCTGGCTTTCACTTCCCCGGCGACTGGCGACCGCCGGATAGAATACTCCAAAACGAGCCCTCGGATGTATGCTAATTAGCGTAGCTCAACTCCATTTCACGTCGAGAAGGAGCGTGGATTTGCAGCTTCCTCGAGGACCCACTGCTGCTAGACACGAGCCAAGAGTTTCAAAACTCACAAGCCATGTCTTGAGCCGGACAAAAGGCTCAATGGGCAGTTTTGAGACTCTCTGCTCATTTCCATTGGCTGTGGGTATTTGGGGAAGCTGCAAATCCACTCTCCTTCTCGACGTGAAATGGAGTATATGATTGTGAACATTACTCGTCGTTCAGTTTGCTGAAAGAAACAGAGAAGATACGCAGGTAGGTCCAGCAAAAAAGTCATAACAGTTCGAACTTCGAACGCTTCTTCATGTGATGCAAGCGTTCAAATATGCCACATCGTTCAGCATTGTTTCCGTCGCATTGTTAGAGTTTGGCATTCCTGCAAACACAGATAATGACGTTACCCAGATATCCTACCCTACCTAGCTACGGCTATACGGCAAAAATTTGATGCTAGTAGTTTCCGCCGGTATTCGCATCTACCATAGGCCCAAGACACGAGGTCAATATAATACACAACTCCTGATGGTCCGCCCCTCTGACGTCACGGCGCTTCGGTCTGACTTGCTGGACGGCGAGACTGTGGGAAACGGAATGCGAATAGCACAGGAGTGAGGCGGGTTTTAGCCGAGTTTGGAGGCCTGTCAACAAGCTCCTGTTGGTCATATTAAGTTGAAATTTTAACTACATAAGTATCACTATTATTTCTATTACGTGTTAAAATTTCATAAAGATTTGATGGATATCTTCGTTATTGCAAAGGTTTGAAATGACGGCGATTTCAATGCAAAGTCCATAAGACCTCACAATCTTTCCCACACCCTGGCTTCGGCCTTCAAGCGAATACTCACGGCTCCAAGGGTCGCTCCTCCTACCTGCACTTGTCTATTATGATACCAAATTTTGCTCATGTGGTTACAGTTACCTTGGTTCAGGTGATTTATAACAACAAACAGTGGCTCCATCCCTTGACTGCCGGCGAAACTATTATTGCGGACAGAGGGCTTTCGCGCAGCTGCTTTAGTATGGGAGTGGAACATCTGGGTAACGTTATATAACTGTGCATGTAAATCCATGCAGTTTTGTCGTCTGACTTATCGAGTATCGTCCTCCTAGAAAGTGAACGCTCGCTGCGGTGGCAATTCAATGGCCGACAGGTCGCAGCAGCAGCAGCAGCTGTCACGTCGAGTCCGGGTCGGGGCGATAACTCGTGGTTACCTGGCGTCAAGCGTGCGATTCTCGTTACCGGCGCACTAATCTCGTGGTTCGCGAGAACGCCGCCCAGCGCTCGGCTCGACGCGGACATAAAGAACACTTCTAATTGACAAGTGCCGCGCCGTAAATAACTCTAGCGGCCGTCGGCCGAACTGTGCCGAGAGCAGCACGTTATTTTGTTTTTATTTATATATGAGAAATCTGACAAGAACGTCTTCGAGGCGGTTGTCGCCCAGGGTTAGATGGTTAGGGGGGGGGGGACGAGGGGCAGGAGATAAATGTGAGTTATGGGCGTGTCTCAGGGTTCCGTTGTGGCTCGCTAGTGGCGCGGCGAGCGTCGAGTCCCGGGGCTTTCGACTCCCAAGTCGCACTCAAAGAGTTGTGACACCGGCTTCGTTTAATGAATTCTCCCCTTTGTCTCTGTCTTTTATTGTGTTGTGTCATTTCTCTCAGAAAGCGTGTCTCTCTTTCTTATTTGGCGCCTTCATATTTCGTTCGTTGCCAAATGGCCAGGTATACATTTCTGAGAGCAGTCTTCTCTGCGCATTAATTCCATTCACGAAAGTAAATTCTATTATATTTAATTGCGTTATATGGGACCCGGATCAAAAGACACTTTATCAAATTTCCTTGCGGCTACAAATAGCATATAATTTCATTCAGATATTTATTTTTAACTTTTAAGTTCTCTCGAATAAATGAAACCTCGGTATCTGCAATGCACTTCGTGAGCCAGCTGACAAAAATGTGTCATTTTGTGTGCACCAACTCCCGTAGAACGCTCTCAATGATAATTTTGCATGGGCCAGCCGCATGCAGCAGAACACGCCATTGGCGTTGCCGTTGTAGAACTTGGTCGGTCTCATCCGAGACACCTGGCCATTCACGTCTCACACAGACACACATGTGTATAGGTGGTATACAGAACCAAGACGCGAGACTGTTACAGGGTTCGAGCGGGGGAGCTATTAACCGATTTGCCCCCCAACTAAATGCCCTGAATCAGCGCTAATTGCACGCTGCAGCAGCTGTAATCAGTGAAAGACTATACCTATACTCGTGTTCATTACAGCAGCACTGACTTTATATACAGAAGACAGACTTTACTGACAGAGTTGATGTTGCTGAATCACGTTTGCAGCACCGACAAAGCAGCGCCCGTTGGAGTTTCACCGTGTTCCCGGCGCATTTTCAGTCGTATATCTTTTCGAGAAAATAAATAAAAATAAATATATACATATTCAAAGAATGGCCCACACCTCTGCCTCTCTATATAATGAGATCCAGACGCAGTGAAACCTTTCAGCGCCTGATGCACACTCCATCGGTACATCCGTCTATTTATATAACGTGCGTTGGCTGATAAGAGCACGTGCCGACGCTCGGCGTCACGGCGCGGCGAGAAGAGGCACGCCCGAGCGACGACGGCGACGTGCGACGGGCGGCCTCGAACTAATCGGACGCGACGCGCCCGCGGCGCCGCTCGGCGCGCGGCGGCACTAATAACGCAGCGAGCGCGCGCGGCGGCGGATCACGCACCTGAGCGACGCACCGAGAGACGCAATTTGTCACGCGAAAGATGGAATAATAATGGGCGACGCTGACGCCGACGCCGACGCCGACGCCGACGCCGAAGGGACCACGTTAATCGAAAAGTCTCGGTGCCTCGAGATGTAAAAACGTGTTTACGACGGCGACGGGTTGATGAAGACGTTGTGCGTCGACTTCGCTGGATGGGGGGGGTGGGGGGGGGGGGGGGGGTCCTCTTTTTGAGAATGATAAAAATAAATTAGAAATGACGTGTTGAGAAGGGACGCTAGAAGTCTGTTGCTTTCTGGAGGCGATGAGGACTGCTGTTTCTGGAAGTGAGGCTCGGTGTTGTGAAGAGATTCGCTCTGACGAAATCATTTATATTTTCTGGATCTTTTGGATCTCTGGATTTCTTATTTATGGATCTCGTGCTGGTAACGTTACTGTCAAAGCACTGCCAGAGCCGAAACCGTCAAAGAGATAAGATCGAGACCTTGACCGAACTAGTGATGTTATAAACTCTAGATATTTTATGATTGCTCTTTCTTGGAATGAAACTAGTCTTGAAAGTCAATGAGAAAAAATACACTGAATTTTGAACTGCCAACTGTTTCATATCATGAAATATGGACTAAAATCGAGATTTCGAATCATCACAGGGTGGACCGACACTGAAAAAAGAATTTCAAAGACAGACGTAATTTTTACGCCAAAAAACTAAAGTGCAGGAAAAAACATATCAAAAGAAAACGTGTGTTGAAAAATTTGTGTACATAATAATAAAACGTGTGTGTATATATTATCAGTAAACTATGCTTTAGTTAAGTCAGTAAACACCAGACTCAGAAGTGGATAGTTATTTGTTAAACTTGGAAGCAAAGAAGGCATTTTCCACGGCACAAGCTCGTTACCGCGGCTGGGAAATTAATCATTTCCTCGCGCGTTTTGTGACAAAGAGGAAA
Organism: Nemoura dubitans; assembly: GCA_921293005.1. Classification (NCBI taxonomy): domain Eukaryota; kingdom Metazoa; phylum Arthropoda; class Insecta; order Plecoptera; family Nemouridae; genus Nemoura; species Nemoura dubitans. Next base: position 73,870,401 of record OV121074.1, read on the forward strand.
TCCCCCGGGAATTGAAGGGAAAGAAGGCAGGGAAATGCAGGGAGGATGTCAGGGAAATGCAGGGAGGAAGTCAGGAAAATGCAGGGAAAGAAGGCAGGGAAATGCAGGGGAGGAAGGCAGGGAAATGCAGGGAAAGAAGGCAGGAAAATGCAGGGAAAGAAGGCAGGGAAATGCAGGGAGGAAGGCAGGGAAATGCAGGTATAAAATGCAGCCACCAGGCCCAGCCTTTAGGCCCAGCCGGGAATGCAAATCGTGTTGGGAAAATCACCATCTTAGCCGCGATTTCGCCAACGTAAAGACGCTGCAAAATCGCGCCAAGTTTTCCGTCGGCGGCCCGTAATTGCATGAATCTTTACAAACGCCTCCATCCTCGACGAGTGGCCGGGGCGGGGGGGGGGGGGGGGGGGGCGTCGCACGCGCCAGTCGCGTTATGACGCGGAAATTTTTACCTCCGTCATCAGTAACTATAATTTCATCCCGAGTAATTTCGCAGAGTGCCGTTGGAAAAATTACCTTTATTGTCGCCGACAGCTGCAAAGAGGGGACAGCCGCCTCCCGCGCTACAGACTCGGGGGGGGGGGGCAACGTCGCGCTTGCGCAGTGTTTCGACGCGCGCGTGGAGCGTGCTCGCTCGCCGACACGGCCACGTTGACGCTGGCGGAGGAATTATGTCGCTAATATCACCGAGCGTTCCGGGAATGCGCACTCATTTGCGCGGCGACGTCGGCCTCGACTGCCGGGAAGCGTGTTTCCGTTTCGTGCCTCGTGTAGACGCAATGTTAAATTTCCCACATTTAGATTGGATTTTTGGGCAGTTTGTCCGGAGCTGGCCTTAAACAATCACCCAGGACACACAGTTCGAGAACCTACTGTGATGTTTCAGGAGTAATACAATTAAAAACTTGAGTACATCCTCGACATCGCTCGATAGAGTACGGAGATGCACACAGAAATGACGAAGATTTGAGGCAAGACAACGATTTCAAAGTGAAATACGATGTAAATATGATGATTCTAGTCGTCCAATTGACTTTGATACCAGTTTGCTACCAATATGGTACCAATATTTTACACTGCCAGTATGATTGCCTGAGTGCTCGGCTGACGGCCCGATTAACAGCTTGTTCTCGGGTTTGCGTGGACTAACGGCCCGATTAACTTGGCATCCGCTTTGACTCATTTCTACCTACTACGTCCTATCTTTAGCACTAGTTTTGAAAAAAAAACTAGCTCAAACTGGGATTTGAATGCTTAATAAAAGTCTACTGTTTCTCATTACGGGACCGTGTTCGTTTATTGAGCTATAGGTCGAGTGAAGTCAACGACACATCTTGGAAGTTTATTTCTCTCGGCATCATTATCCTACGTACTTTTTCTCGGTTCTTTTCATGGACTAGAAAGGGAAATTGAATTCCCGTACAATTGCTCTGAGTTGACTTCTTTCGAGGCTTTGAGTAATGGTGCAGCGTCGCAAATGCACAAAATGGAATTTCGTCGGATGACGTGATTGTACTTTGTAAAAATGTACAACAGCAATTAACAAGAGTCCTTTCAGAAGTCACCGACAGCCAATCAGGAGGCAAGAGAACCACAGTCCAGAACAGCCGGACAACACAGAGAACAAAACACAATACTTGACTGGCTAAATTGTCTATTTAGGGAACGTAAGCCAGGCAGTAAATTCGCGCGCAGCAGAATTCCGAGTTATCGTATACTTTTCAGTTAAAACGCGTCCCCCCCCCCCCCCCCCCCCCCCGCCCGTAATTTAGGGCGTTGACTCGGATACGAACTCATGCCCTTCGATGCATCAAGGTGAATGATGTATTTGGAGCTGCAAGCATGAGTCAGCTGCATTTTATTTGTATTATTTGTGTTATTATTTGAAAAACATTTAGGAACAAAACCACATTTTAAAGAATTTGAAATATATAGATTTTTTTTACATCGGTATCTACTATCGACAATTTCAATTTAATTTCAAGGTCTTACGTCTGCTTGTGAATTAAAACCCCTGGTGAAATACTGTTTTTGATCACTATCACTATATTTTAGAGAAGAAAATTGCCTCGGGTATTTTAAAAGCAAGTAATGAACTATTGGTAATATTTCATTATTAGTTAGCTCTAGACGGCTTTGCATTAACAGCTGCTAACTAGTAATTGAATGTTAGCTCAAAGTTCAGCTTGACTATCAATTTTGGTGCAACCCGATCTAAATCATAAACAAATCTTTTGATTCTGGATACGAATTCTACAAGATTCTTCGACTCAATTGCCATTAGAAAGTCGCTCAAAACGTTAACAACCCGAATCGAACCCCGCACCGGTCGGCTCTGTGATGACGATAACGGCCACCGCTCGGCCAGGTATAGTTAATTGACTCTGAGCCCGAGGCTTGCACTGGTTCATTGCCCTTGACGACGCGCGCTGCGTGGAGTCGTCGTACTACACTTGCATGCCTCTCAGATGCCACGCCATTTCGGCAACACCTGATGCTACACAGGGTGAGAACTTCAGTGGATCGTTGTGGTGTTTTTGCCTATTACTTGTAAGTGAACTAACCAAGAGTTGCTGAAATGATTTGCCGATTGGCTAGAACACGACTCACTACAATTGCAATGTAGAAACCTGGAGTCGATTACTCATCTCAATCGATGGAAGAGTGTCGTTCAAATCTCGAGATTCAACTTGCAAAAACGTGAATAATATTATAAAAGTGACGTGCCGATGTGAAAATATGTGGCGCTGCGTTAGTGGACTGTGCACAGATCTGAAAAGCTAGATCCAATTTTTGGACACCTCGACTTCTGTTCGTGGCTTTTCTTGTTGACGCCAACGTGATTGTGTCGAAACAGAACTGTGCAGCTTGTTTGCCCAGATCAAGGTAAGAGCAGGAATACCTCCCCCGCCTTGGATCAAGAAAAACTGCAAAACTTAAAGGGAAACTACGTACAAAACTTGTAAAATAACTTTTTATGTGAACCTTCTCGCGAGTAAGTTGATGTCATGTATTATGCGTTCTACGAAACCGAATTTCGATACTACCTAAAAGCAGAAACGAGACTAAACATCTGATATCTGTCAAATCTTTGCCTTGGACAAACTTGAGGTCAACAAAGCTGGTAACCAAGGAAACGAAGGAAACCGGACTCTCATTGAATCAGGTGACAAATCACGTAAAAAACTCGGAAAATGCGAATCGGAAAGTCAGCTAACGAGCAAAGATTTCCAAGCCTAAGATTACCACAGCCTGGTGGACTTCGAAGTAAAGTAAATCATTTGACTCTTTTACGATTTGTATAAAGAGTAAAATGGTTAATAATTGTAATGATAGATAAAGTTTTTAATGGTAATTACAAAAACCTAATCAGTTGATTCTATGGTATGGTACTCTATGATAGGAGATCCCCAAAAAGTGGCAAACTCAAATTAATTCTAGTGTAATAATGCGGGCCCAGTGCTGCCACCTACCGTTGAGGATGTGCACCCGAATGCTGGCCGGGTTCGCGTTGGACGGGTCGCACGTGTAGAGACCCGAGTCTGTCGGGATCGCCTTCTGGATGAGCAGGCGACTGGAGGTCACGTGGCCCTTCTCGGTGATCAGACTGATGCCGCCGCGCGGCGAGTCGAAGTTGATGACGTCGCGGTTGTGCGACCAGAGCATCGCCGGCGGCGGCTCGGGCGCGAACTGCACCAGACACGTCAGGTTGATCGTGCTGCCGGTGTTGACGAACAGCTCGGTGCCTCCCAGGATCTCGGTCACCGGCTCTGGGGAACCACGACGCGGACCAGGAGGCGTTAGACTCGGCTCTCTTTGGGCGCTTCACGAGCAGATCGGTAAAGCTGTTCAATGTTTCGTACAATGCATTGAACACAATGCATCGAACGAAACATTGAATGCTCTTGAAGAGCCGTTTACACGACTCAATGTTCTAAATTCATTGAAAATGGTGGCACAGCCTTCCAAAATCTTTGTTTGTAGAAGGCAGTGACATATACCCTTCCTTCTATTGAAAGGAAAATTGAACGATATTTAGAACACGTCCTAAATGTGAAAACATTGAATGAGGCCTTGAATTCAAGCTTTCGTTCAATGATTCATTGAATTCAATTGTTGTTTAGACGGCTCAATGCATTGAATTCAACCTTGAGTTCAATGCATTGAACGAAACATTGAATGCTTTTGAAGAGCCGTTTACACGACTCCATGTTCTAAATTCATTGAAAATGGCAGCCTTCCAAAATCAGCCTTCCAAAATCTTTGTTTGTAGAAGGCAGTGACATATACCCTTCCTTCTATTGAAAGGAAAATTGAACGATATTTAGAACACGTCCTAAATGTGAAAACATTGAATGAAACCTTGAATTCAAACTTTCATTCAATGATTCATTGAGTTCAATTGTTGTTTACACGGCTCAATGCATTGAATTCAACCTTGAGTTCAATGCATTGAACGAAACATTGTGTAAACACAGCTTAAGCCCCGCTAACATGGGAGCATTCTTAACAAACGCCCCGTTTACGTGGGACAACGTATTTGACAAAAGTCTGCCACAAAAGTTGTGTGCCGTGAAAATAACACGGCTCTATAAGAATGCTGCATTGACAAATTGTACAGTTTATCACTATGTTATGTTCACATATTATATATTATTTATGATATAAATATTAGATACTAAATAATACACCAATATTTTGCTATGGTTGATGTGATATGGACGATTAATGAACATCATGTCAACAATGATGTAGGGTTTTAATCTGGGGTACAAGTTCAAGGGGCTCTACCGTGTTCCTATAGCGATGAGGTACAATTGGTCATGGATTATCTGTCAGAGCCAGTTTCACAAACGAGAGTCGTTTCCAGAAGAAAACTGCCGGAAAATAATGTGAAAGACTGTGACCTCGAAGATGATAGGCTATAATGAGTTTCAGCTAACTTTTAATTGGACTAGCAGAATCAGCGCCGACGTTGTTTCCGTAACTCGGTTACGGTGTGGTTCACGTTTGGCGACCGCGATAGGGTGGATCAGGTGTTGGCGTTCTTTTGGATGCCCCGGTATACGAGGACCCAATCAAGGGACGAGGACCCAACCAAGGTACGAACACCTTACCAAGGCACGAGGACCTAATCATCAATGGTACCAAGACGGCAGGACTGGTGTATTTGGGACGTATCCTGGGGCAAATGACGACCGGTATTTCAATGTTTTTAAGCTCTTTATGTCAATTGTGTCCAGCCCTGAGAAACAGATGAATTCCACGGCATCCTATTGGCGATTGCCTTGACAAAAAACTCAACTCCTATACACTAACTCTGGGTTGCGGCACTTGTAATACTGGCCATGTAAGGTCGCAGAGGCCGACTCCCTACAACCAGGCTATATCTGAACAGACGCCGTCGCCATTCCTCTTCGTTTATTGCCGCAATTCTCAACAAGCCATTGGGGGCGAGCAGTAAGTGAGTGGCGAGCTTCCTTTTTGCAGAACATTCTTGCATCTTAAAGCGCGGTTATAAATTCAACAAGTATCAAATAAATATTAAACGTCTTTCTTCCGTTCCCTCTCGCACACGACAAAACATAGCCACGCGACATAATGAACAGAAATATGTGCTTATAACAATGCCAATAAATTTAGAGTCCGTCGCGCAAAGCAAAGACAGAAGACCGAGCGAGACACACGAACCGGGCGTCCATCTTCAGTGCGAGCAAGTTGGGTTGGAGTCGCCTCGGCAAAATACGCGGAAAAGAGTCCAAATTCTCCCCCTAAATACCCGACAAAATCCAAGGCGACCTTTTGCGGCAAACGTGCGACGCGGCTTCCCGGCAACAGACCGTCGCTCGGCCGGGAAGACCGCGTCGACCGCGCCAAGACGCGGACGCATTTTTCGCAAGTCGATCAATGTTTGCGGGTCATGTCAGCCCCCTCCCCCCCCCCCCCCACCGCCATCCCTTACGCACACACACGTGTGTCCCAAGAACAAGCGAGGTCACGCGCAAAGCTGCTGGCGAAATGCGAGTCTCGGCTTTGCCCCTCGCGACGCCAGACTGCAACCGTCGTCACGTGATCGATCTTCGCCGGCGCGTTTCGATAGCAAACAGACGCCTTACCTACACCGGCCATTTGTAGCACGGTGCTATGAACTCTAGCACCGTGCTACATAATACCACCGTAGCACCAAGCAGTAACCCCGACCTAGAGCGGCAGTATTACGGCCGGGTTATATAGCCGGGGCACATCGACTCTGACTTTAGTAACGAGCCATGAGATTGGTTGATTTGACCTCACTGCACAATGATGATCGTTTAAAAAGCAGTATGCCTTCTAGATAATGCTATCATCGTAGCACCACCGTAATACTGGTTGCTAGCGGTGCTACGAAATCAACAAACTGCCCATTGTTGAAACGGCCGCTCTAGGTCCGGGTTATATAAAACCAGTGGTCGTTTTATATAATACCTCCGTATAGCACCACCAAATGGCCGCGCTAGGTAAGGACCCTGCACGAAATCAGCGTATTTCCAATTTGCGCGCACTCATTTAGCCGCCCAATCACCGGTAATTATTTTCCCGTTTCACCAGAGAAACGGTAGAAATATTCGTAATTGCAAACAACGTCAAAGCCAATCTAGCGACAGATTTAAAAGACAGTTCGAATTTAGTTTAAATACTTTTGTCTCTTTATCCGCGGAGTCCAGAATTTGCAACGCAGCTCGCCGGGGATTACACCTGTGTAAGTTTACATCCGGCGCAATGTGCTCAACGTTATAGTATGTGTGTGTTAGCGAAATGTCGGCGCGCACAAAACTCGAAATCAATTATTAAGCTCCGCTCGTCGCGCTTGCTTCGGACGGCAACGTTTCTAATCGGAATAATAATCATAAGTAATCTCCCTGCCATAGGCGCACATCAAAAGGACCTCCGGTTGTCAATAAAAAGCAGTTCGTGTAAATCCATGCATTTGGCGAGCGTCCAGCAGAATCGCATCGCTTTGCATAAAATCCAGCGATATAGATCCACTCGCGAAACTTCATTACCCAGACGCCGATGTTCTATGATGTTATATATTGCACGAGTCCAAGGCGCATTTTCGTCGGCAACGAGCTGCATTTTCGCCTGCCGAGCCGTGAGCCGTGAGCCATCTCTGCACTCTGCGTTGCTTGGAAGCAATGAGGCGACGGTGCACACGCATTTACCGAGTGCCCGCTCCAGGGTTTAATAGATTCCACCAGGTTCAACATCAACAGACTATAGGTACAGCAAACAGCGGCTATGCTTACGTTGAAAAGCAATACGATTCTGATCCTTATGCAAAATGAATACAGTTTACACACACTTTTAATATTATGCTATTGTTTAATTTTTTTGCTGTAAGTTAATTCTTTTCAACATAGGGTCATATTTGAAATTTCAGAGAAGGCAGCATATTTTTGCCTCGACGGACCGAGCATCAGCTGGAGTCCGGCCGGACGAACGACTGGACTCTCAGGTCGGCGCTATTCGCACGCTGAGCTCCAAGGGGCGAACTACATATCTGCACACTATAGGCAAACTATAGGCACGACACAGGTTGGCGCTATTCGCACACTGAGCTCCTTGGGGCGACCTACATATCTGCACACTACGGGAAAACTATAGGCACGACACAGGTCGGCGCTATTCGCACACTGAGCTCCTACATATCTGCACGCTATAGGCACGACACACAGGTCGGCGCTATTCGCACACTGAGCTCCTACATATCTGCACGCTATAGGCACGACACACAGGTCGGCGCTATTCGCACACTGAGCTCCTACATATCTGCACACTATAGGCACGACACACAGGTCGGCGCTATTCGCACACTAAGCTCCTACATATCTGCACACTATAGGCACGACACACAGGTTGGCGCTATTCGCACGCTGGGCTCCTTGGGGCGAACTACATATCTGCACACTACGGGCAAACTATAGGCACGACACAGGTTGGCGCTATTCGCACGCTGGGCTCCTTGGGGCGAACTACACATCTGCACACTACGGGCAAACTATAGGCACGACACAGGTTGGCGCTATTCGCACGCTGGGCTCCTTGGGGCGAACTACATATCTGCACACTACGGGCAAACTATAGGCACGACACAGGTTGGCGCTATTCGCACGCTGGGCTCCTTGGGGCGAACTACACATCTGCACACTATGGGCACGACGCTCGATGCAATCCCGCAGACGTTCGCATTACTTCCACGCACGTCGGCGACTGACTAAGCGGGAAGCGCGCCGAGATTTAAAACCCCGGCCCGTTTCTTCGCCCCCCGATGCGGGCCCCCAGGATTTAATTGCGAAAGAGAGCGCGTGCAGCGCCATGGGACGGAGATAGAGAGAGAGAGAGAGAGAGATAAGGGGGTTGGGGGATCGAACCTGACGATTCAACAGAAATCGGACTGAAAGGGAGGCGCGCCTGATAAATAATTGAGTTTCTCGGCCGATTTCGGGGGGGGGGGGGGGGGGTTTGGGGGGGTTGGGGGGGGGGGGGGGGGGGGCAGAAAGGTCGCTTTGACTCTGTCGGGACAAAAAGCAGCGCTTCCCGGTCCGCAATCCCGCGGACTCCAACGGAGACGTTTCCAGCCCCGCCACGGCGTGTACTCGCCCACGCACGTACTCGCCCACGCACGTACTCGCCCACGCACGTACTCGCCCACGCACGTACTCGCCCGTGCACGTACTCGCCCACGCACGTACTCGCCCGTGCACGTACCCGCAAAAAATTATTCATTCAAACATAAACGTTCATAAACAGTTCCCTCAGCCGCCACCGGCGCTGCCATGCAGATTGTCTGCGCGCTATCTTAGTGTGTGCCGACGTGCGCAGCCGACGTGCGCATGGACACAAGGCACCCGGGGCCCCTCTGTGTTTGAGCGCGGTGCCAGGGGTGTCCGGGGCCCCTCTGTGCACGAAAACGCGGTGCCAGGGGTGTCCGGGGCCCCTCTGCGGGACGAGATCGCGGGCACGGCCCCTTGGAACGACGTGTACGTGCACGCTAAGGGCAGTGGTTATTGCCGGCACTTTGTCAGGCCTCCCCCCCCCCCCCCCCCCCCCCCAAACTGGCAGTGGATAAAAGTACTGCGCCGCGAAGCCGCACCTGCGGCATATCAGATAATCATAGATCATTACGCTGGCCGGTCGGGGGGGGGGGGGGGGGGGGGCAGGGATGTCGGCCTCGTTTTGCGGGGAGATAAAACCGGACGGAAAAACGCGCGGTCTGCCGTCGGAAATGATGGTCTTCTAATTGCCGGCCGGCGGGGCAATCATGTTCGTACCTCGAGCACAGAGAGATAGACGAGAGAGGGCATTGTTCGTGTCCAGGTAGTACGACATACCTACATGGCACACTCAATTGTATACCGACCGCTTCTGTTAAGTGATTCGGACAAAAGGGGATTAGCGCGAAACTAAGGCTTAGCGCGGATGCATCGGCTGATAGCGAAATTGATCGCCGTTTGAAACAATTGTGTGAGTTCAGTGTTTGACCGCCAGGTCGTAGCAGCCGAGCTAGAGTAATGCTCGGGTGTGATCATAGTGGCTGTGGGTGCGTTTACCCTGGCAGCTGTTTACTGTTTACGTAACGCCTGTATAACTCCAATGGTCCACAAGGAAACAATGTTACTTTGCTTTGAAACTCTCCCCCCCTCTCCCTCTTTCTCCCCCCTCTCCCTCTCTCGCTCTCTCTCTCTCGTGCCGTTCGTTTGATCCAGGTACACACCCACACTGTGAGCATATCAACACACATAGTTCCACGGCCAGTCGGGTGTGTAGGCGCTATTTAATTACCGTGAAAACAAAACACGCCCGGACGCCGCTCTCCGTTTGCCGTGAGATTGGCAAGGAGTTGGCGCACACGCACGCCGTCGTCGGCAACACTCGGGTCAAATCGGTTCAAGTCGGTTCGTCGCCACTCGTCGCGAACAGGTTTCACCGGATGTGTATCAGCAAAAAAGAGAGAGCATAATATTAAATAATTAAAAATTTGTCACAAAAGTCTGTCGGTTGCGTCATGTGGGGCTCAGCACGCGTATTTTTAACCCCCCCCCCCCCCTATCTCTCTCTCTCTCTCTCTGACGCATGAAAATTGCACATACTTCTTGTTTTTTGACGTCGAAAACATCGTCATTGTACGCATGCGTGACAAGCGGGACGTAATTTCGTCGGGGATCGAAATTAAAAATAATTACACAAATTGTTATATTTTCGCGCGGACGCCGCCATTTTGGGAGCCACGTGCCGTGTAATTGGGTCTCGTTGTCGCGCACTCAGGGGCCGTGACTTTGTGGGGCACGATTTTCTTGTCAGCTTAGCGATTGTTTTATTGTCTTGGTTCTAAATAAGCACGGCGTCTGTGACAAGAGCGAGGTAATTAGTTTGTTAATTAAACACCGAGCACAGGGAAGCAAAGACTTACAGGAATGTGTTTGCGCCAGAGCTGAACTTGAATGGAAGCAAGGGATTATCTGAGCTCATTAAAATAATGATATCATTGTGACATAACAATTCAATCGCTGCTCTGCACAATGACCTTGACAGTGTCATTGGACCTTGCTGACAAATCCTGGGTTATCCTGGAGTTCATGAACCTGACAGGATCAGAACTCTTTCCCTCCCTTTTTCTCTCTGTGGCCTGCGCGATCGAGACCGTGAGGGTCATTACCTCGGCCATCAATCCCTTTCTTCCCGCGCTGGAAACTCTCCTGGAAATCACACCGCGTCGACTGAGCATCGAGATCGACCTTGACCCCCAACTCGGTCGCGCGGGAATACAGATGTCGACTAAGAAACGAGTGAAATATTTGCAAAGAAGTCGTTTTTTTTCGCTGAGCCCCTGAACGCAGCCCGCAGGGCACGTTGCCTGGCACCTCCACCCTCAGAATGTCAACATTGGTCATCCTGTCACAACATTTCATTGGCCTGCTGAATGAGAGAACCTCACTCTTTTGGTATTCATGAATCACGACTCTCCGCTAAAAGTGTGTCATTTTGTTGAGTCTTTATTAACAACAGTTTGTTTAAATCCCGGCCAGTCGGCTTGTCCTCAAATCCCGGCAGTTGGCTTGTGCTCAAATCCCGGCAGTTGGCTTGTGCTCAAATCCCGGCAAGTCGGCTTGTGCTCAAATCCCGGCAGTTGGCTTGTGCTCAAATCCCGGCAGTTGGCTTGTGCTCAAATCCCGGCAGTTGGCTTGTGCTCAAATCCCGGCAGTTGGCTTGTGCTCAAATCCCGGCAAGTTGGCTTGTGCTCAAATCCCGGCAGTTGGCTTGTGCTCAAATCCCGGCAAGTCGGCTTGTGCTCAAATCCCGGCAGTTGGCTTGTGCTCAAATCCCGGCAGTTGGCTTGTGCTCAAATCCCGGCAAGTTGGCTTGTGCTCAAATCCCGGCAGTTGCATTGTGCTCAAATCCCGGCAAGTTGGCTTGTGCTCAAATCCCGGCAAGTTGGCTTGTGCTCAAATCCCGGCAGTTGGCTTGTGCTCAAATCCCGGCAAGTCGGCTTGGGCTCAAATCCCGGCAAGTCGGCTTGTGCTCAAATCCCGGCAGTTGGCTTGTGCTCAAATCCCGGCAGTTGGCTTGTGCTCAAATCCCGGCAAGTCGGCTTGTGCTCAAATCCCGGCAAGTTGGCTTGTGCTCAAATCCCGGCAGTTGGCTTGTGCTCAAATCCCGGCAGTTGGCTTGTGCTCAAATCCCGGCAAGTCGGCTTGTGCTCAAATCCCGGCAAGTCGGCTTGTGCTCAAATCCCGGCAAGTCGGCTTGTGCTCAAATCCCGGCAGTTGGCTTGTGCTCAAATCCCGGCAAGTCGGCTTGTGCTCAAATCCCGGCAGTTGGCTTGTGCTCAAATCCCGGCAGTTGGCTTGTGCTCAAATCCCGGCAGTTGGCTTGTGCTCAAATCCCGGCAGTTGGCTTGTGCTCAAATCCCGGCAAGTTGGCTTGTGCTCAAATCCCGGCAGTTGGCTTGTGCTCAAATCCCGGCAAGTCGGCTTGTGCTCAAATCCCGGCAGTTGGCTTGTGCTCAAATCCCGGCAGTTGGCTTGTGCTCAAATCCCGGCAAGTTGGCTTGTGCTCAAATCCCGGCAGTTGCATTGTGCTCAAATCCCGGCAAGTTGGCTTGTGCTCAAATCCCGGCAAGTTGGCTTGTGCTCAAATCCCGGCAGTTGGCTTGTGCTCAAATCCCGGCAAGTCGGCTTGGGCTCAAATCCCGGCAAGTCGGCTTGTGCTCAAATCCCGGCAGTTGGCTTGTGCTCAAATCCCGGCAGTTGGCTTGTGCTCAAATCCCGGCAAGTCGGCTTGTGCTCAAATCCCGGCAAGTTGGCTTGTGCTCAAATCCCGGCAGTTGGCTTGTGCTCAAATCCCGGCAGTTGGCTTGTGCTCAAATCCCGGCAGTTGGCTTGTGCTCAAATCCCGGCAAGTTGGCTTGTGCTCAAATCCCGGCAGTTGGCTTGTGCTCAAATCCCGGCAAGTCGGCTTGTGCTCAAATCCCGGCAGTTGGCTTGTGCTCAAATCCCGGCAGTTGGCTTGTGCTCAAATCCCGGCAAGTTGGCTTGTGCTCAAATCCCGGCAGTTGCATTGTGCTCAAATCCCGGCAAGTTGGCTTGTGCTCAAATCCCGGCAAGTTGGCTTGTGCTCAAATCCCGGCAGTTGGCTTGTGCTCAAATCCCGGCAAGTCGGCTTGGGCTCAAATCCCGGCAAGTCGGCTTGTGCTCAAATCCCGGCAGTTGGCTTGTGCTCAAATCCCGGCAGTTGGCTTGTGCTCAAATCCCGGCAAGTCGGCTTGTGCTCAAATCCCGGCAAGTTGGCTTGTGCTCAAATCCCGGCAAGTCGGCTTGTGCTCAAATCCCGGCAAGTTGGCTTGTGCTCAAATCCCGGCAGTTGGCTTGTGCTCAAATCCCGGCAAGTCGGCTTGTGCTCAAATCCCGGCAAGTCGGCTTGTGCTCAAATCCCGGCAAGTCGGCTTGTGCTCAAATCCCGGCAAGTTGGCTTGTGCTCAAATCCCGGCAGTTGGCTTGTGCTCAAATCCCGGCAAGTCGGCTTGTGCTCAAATCCCGGCAAGTCGGCTTGTGCTCAAATCCCGGCAAGTCGGCTTGTGCTCAAATCCCGGCAGTTGGCTTGTGCTCAAATCCCGGCAAGTCGGCTTGTGCTCAAATCCCGGCAAGTCGGCTTGTGCTCAAATCCCGGCAGTTGGCTTGTGCTCAAATCCCGGCAGTTGGCTTGTGCTCAAATCCCGGCAGTTGGCTTGTGCTCAAATCCCGGCAGTTGGCTTGTGCTCAAATCCCGGCAGTTGGCTTGTGCTCAAATCCCGGCAAGTCGGCTTGTGCTCAAATCCCGGCAAGTTGGCTTGTGCTCAAATCCCGGCAGTTGGCTTGTGCTCAAATCCCGGCAAGTCGGCTTGTGCTCAAATCCCGGCAAGTCGGCTTGTGCTCAAATCCCGGCAAGTCGGCTTGTGCTCAAATCCCGGCAAGTTGGCTTGTGCTCAAATCCCGGCAGTTGGCTTGTGCTCAAATCCCGGCAAGTTGGCTTGTGCTCAAATCCCGGCAAGTCGGCTTGTGCTCAAATCCCGGCAAGTCGGCTTGTGCTCAAATCCCGGCAGTTGGCTTGTGCTCAAATCCCGGCAAGTCGGCTTGTGCTCAAATCCCGGCAAGTCGGCTTGTGCTCAAATCCCGGCAGTTGGCTTGTGCTCAAATCCCGGCAGTTGGCTTGTGCTCAAATCCCTGCAGTTGGCTTGTGCTCAAATCCCGGCAGTTGGCTTGTGCTCAAATCCCGGCAGTTGGCTTGTGCTCAAATCCCGGCAGTTGGCTTGTGCTCAAATCCCGGCAAGTTGGCTTGTGCTCAAATCCCGGCAAGTCGGCTTGTGCTCAAATCCCGGCAAGTCGGGTTGTTCTCGCAGCCAATCGTACGATTTAAAAAATCTAGTTCGCCCTCTAAGCTCACTCAATTTCCAATTGTGTTCTTGATAAAATCGTCAAATACACATATTGATTAACTTTTATATTACCATTAATTCAAAGGCACCAAGGCACCAAAGCCTTCGTGACCAAAGACACTGTGGTACAGTTGCATTGACGATGGAACGCACAGCCATTTCGGTGGGGTACTGGTTCCAATAGCGTCACCCATGTTAAGCAACACTGTGCTGATTTGGGCGTTGGATGGGTGACAGTCATTAACATGGCACGTTAAGGCGTTCAAGTATTTTTTTGATTGCACCAAAATTGGCGGGCTTTAAAGGGAAATTACCCACCGCGCCATTAGTTTTTCGACCGAGACTAGCCACGTGGGAAGATAAAATCTGGTGCGGTTTCGCACTGCGACTAAAGCCGAGTGTACAGCTTGCATGTAGGACAAACCAGAGGTGGAGCCATCGCAGTTGCCTATCCCGAAACGGGGCAGTGGGAGCTGGCACGGCATACTAGTTTCCTATCCCGTACCGGAGCAGTGAGAGCTGGCACGGCACACTAGTTGCCTATCCCGTACCGGAGCAGTGAGAGCTGGCACGGCATACTAGTTGCCTATCCCGTACCGGAGCAGTGAGAGCTGGCACGGCATACTAGTTGCCTATCCCGTACCGGAGCAGTGAGAGCTGGCACGGCACACTAGTTGCCTATCCCGTACCGGAGCAGTGAGAGCTGGCACGGCATACTAGTTGCCTATCCCGTACCGGAGCAGTGAGAGCTGGCACGGCATACTAGTTGCCTGTCCCGTACCGGAGCAGTGAGAGCTGGCACGGCATACTAGTTGCCTATCCCGTACCGGGGCAGCGAGAGCTGGCACGGCATACTAGTTGCCTATCCCGTACCGGAGCAGTGAGAGCTGGCACGGCATACTAGTTGCCTATCCCGTACCGGGGCAGTGAGAGCTGGCACGGCATACTAGTTGCCTATCCCGTACCGGGGCAGCGGGAGCTGGCACGGCATACTAGTTGCCTATCCCGTACCGGAGCAGTGAGAGCTGGCACGGCATACTAGTTGCCTATCCCGTACCGGGGCAGTGAGAGCTGGCACGGCACACTAGTTGCCTATCCCGTACCGGAGCAGTGAGAGCTGGCACGGCACACTAGTTGCCTATCCCGTACCAGGGCAGTGCCCGAAGGTGCGGCACTGACCTACGACGGTGAGGTAGACCGGATGTCCGATGGGCGGCGTCGTGCTGATCTGGCACTCGTAGATGCCCGAGTCTTTGCGCTGCGGGTAGCGAATGCGCAGCGTCCAGTCTTCGGTGTGCGGCGAGTGGATGGCCTCGAAGCGCTGGTCGCTGGTATACGTGTACCGGCCCACGGTCAGCAGGTGGATGTCGCGGTGCCGAACCCAGGACACCTGCAACGAGGAGGCGACCCGGGGGCGTTAGGACCAGGACACATTGCGCTGTTTACACGCTTTGGAGTCCTCAGGGGCCCGTCGGAGCCCGAAACGCTCTGAGAGGCCGAGAACGAGACGGATTCGCAATACACACTGCGCTTTGGAGCCCTCAGGGCTGGGCCCGTCGGAGCCCGAAACGCTCTAAGGGCCGAGAACGAGCCGGAATCGCAATACACACTGCGCTTTGGAATCCGACGGGCTCGGCCCTAAGGGCGCGCCCACAGTTTACGACGTGTGCACTGGCTATTTGGCTGTGAGGTCGTCTCACTAGGTCAGCCAACGAATGGAAGGGAAAGAGGAGGATTGGCGACACCTGAAAGTTAAATCGAGTTTACCAATGCGAATGAAATATCATTGATTACTTATTCAGCGTGTTTATGTTATGGATACGCGTAAAGCAATCTCGTTGTTAACTTGCTGCATGTTGTACAATGTTGGTCATGGTGGCCTAGTCAATCTGACTTATTTAATATTGAAACTTTAGTTTTATCAGCAACTCACTGGTAAAACCATCACACATTTTAACATCTGAGGTGTGATTGTGTAGCTTTATTTCGTTCGATTTGGAATCACTCTATTTCAAATCACTGCCCCCGTGTAAAACCATATAGGCAGTGATATTGAAAACGAATGGATTTGAAACCACAAAAATAGACAATCGCCCCCCTTGGTCCCGTTCACACACCAATGAACCACTTAGTTTTGTTTCGCAACTGCAGACTGGAGTTGGTACGACTGTGGCTCCAGTGGGATAACTATCAATGTCGTTTTACAGTTGAGTCAACTGTATTATAGTGCGTGGAACGATAGGGTTTATTTTCTGTGTAATTGGCACGCTCATTTGCTGCATGTTAGTTGTGATTCAAACCTCGCCATTGAACGCCGATAGTTGTTGTGATTGAAACTCCCGTCCGCGTGGAAACATTGGCCCTAAAATACCGCGTTGTGTTCTCCTTGAGCCAGCACGAAATGAATTCGCCCCGAGGCGCAGAACAAACCCCAACGTGGGGGTGGCGCGGGGGTCAACAGCGAGACTCACAAACACGAAGGTTTCGAAAAAAAAAACTATTTCAAACTGGGATTCGAATGCTAAATCAAAAGCCCCGCTGGGTTTCCCGACGTTTCGTAACATATGCTAGTGTATATAGTGCATGCTGCAACTTTGCGGCAAATTGCTTGGCAAACGCCCCTCCAGCAAGTCCCGTGCACGTGACGAGACTTCCAAGGGGAGGAGGGGGGGGGCGTTTGCCTAATCACATTCCTGTCGCCGAGCGGACGGGACCGGTGTCGCTTTCCCGGTGTTGCTATCGGGATTGTCGAGTCCCTACGTTTGCTCTCGTCTGGAACGATACATTCGCAGAGAGATGTGTATAGTTGTAAGCGAAGCTCAGCCGAAAAAATGTTTGACCGGACCGGGATATGAACCCGGGATCTCGTGATGGGCGGTCATGTGCTCTGCCGCTGAGCTATACCCGGTCACATATCCCCCAGATTTTCCGGTTGGGTCCAGGGATCTCCGTAGGTAAATTTTGTACTGAGCTTCATAATGTTGAATTTGAATTAAATGTTCTGTCAATAAACGCACTGGATCGGAACATTGAATTACAAACTGGAAAAAACTAATCTGTGATAAAGAGTATTTCGTGTTTTGTTTAATGTAGAAGATAGATTGAATTCTGCCACAAGGAGACTAAATGGTGGGTGTGTAATGACGTTAGTTTCGCGCTCGCCGATAGAGCGCGAGACGAAATCGTGTCGTCTTTGTCCCGGCGCGCGGAAAAGCGCGGCGCGTTTGAGAAATTGGCGCGGGAAAACCTTGGCTGCAGTCGTGTGGAAAATGTCACGCCGCTGCCCGGAAAAGCGGGACGCGGGAAATGTGTTGCCGGGGAGCAATGATTGGTCGGCATTCATCGACTCTGGATTTGTCAGCGCTTTGGGTGCGTCTCCAAGACGGTCGCTCCTATAATTGATGCGATACCTGCAAATTCACGGTCTTCTTTAAACACACATAATGGTTTCTCTAGATTTTGTCTCGAGGTTTCTCCGATCTTGGTGAAAGTTTCTGTGTATCTTCGTTTGTATTCAACTTAGATTGCCTGCGGTTTTGAGCAAGATGAAACCAATAACTTTGTATACAGCCGATGGCAATACGTACACCGAAGCATTTCCGAGTGTTCATACATTTCCCCAATATGTATACCTATACACATGTGTATACCTATACACACTTTAGTAAAAAGACAAGCACACCGTACTGACATTTATCCGAAGTTTTTAGATCATTTCATATTCCAACAGTCATCTTTGTATTCCCTTTTCTCAAAATATGAAATGTAATTTTGTGACTGTATTCGAGATTGGAACGGATATCAGAGCCAGCCTCTTAGCGGCGAGTATATTTGATCCCAGATGTCTTGTTTTACTCTCAACTACTGTCCGGGTCACTTCTAGCTTCAGCATGCATCTGGAACTGCATTCGCAAAGCTCTGATTGTATTGCATTGTAATTTGCATTGCATTGCTAAACCCATTTGTGTTACTTTTTAACTATTTGTTGTGCATTCAATTGCTTGCAAATGAAGTATAGTGCAATCTGAATCTGCTTATAGAGCGAGTACATTTGTGTGGCGTGTAGCGCGCTGATCCCAAGGAACGGCTCCGTCAAGTAGGTAAAAATCAGGCGACATTGCAGCTTTGTGTAGAGTGAAATGTAATTTATTTGCTTGTAAACGGAGACCCAAAGCCCGTTTGCCCCGCGACAGAACGAAGTGCTTGACTTTGCGGAAAGTAGACACACACACAGCCAACTAAATAAGTTTCTCGGCATGTTTCCCAAGAAGTGGCATTACCTAGGAAATACGTCTGCCGTCTGTTTGCCGAGCGTGTTCTGCAAAGACAAACAACGCAGCGGCGGCAGCAGCAAACTAACCCTCCCAGATTCGTCGTCTGCCGCTCGGCACGGCACGGCACGGCCCGGTCGACAAAATGCCACTAATGCCGACGGAAAACTAAACTAAATTCATTACAAACTTGCCGACCATGGTCGAAACAAAACAGACTTTCTGTGTCGATAGAAATAG
The DNA here is from genome assembly GCA_921293005.1 of Nemoura dubitans. Lineage (NCBI taxonomy): Eukaryota > Metazoa > Arthropoda > Insecta > Plecoptera > Nemouridae > Nemoura > Nemoura dubitans. The sequence continues at coordinate 73,888,860 of OV121074.1, forward strand.
GTTCGACTCCCGCATTCGTTCACCCCTGTATCATGAAAGCAAAGTAGATACTGTCTTTGTGTAAGTAAGTATATACTGTACTTTCTTTAAAAGTTGCTTCGCTCGAGCCGTCCGTATAAATATAGGTACGGTATACACGTCGCGGTGACGTAATTAACTAGATAAGTTTCTGAATAAGTTTGCAAATATAAATAGAGACATTGGGAAAGTTTTGCGCGCGCGCACACGGCGCTTGGCAAAGTTTCCGAATGAAACGTGATCTGTGCCAGCACGGCACACGTCTATCCCCCGCGCACGCGAGTCGAGCTCGCCCTTTGTTCCCGTCCCCGTCCCGTTCCCGTCTGACGACGAAACGGGATCGTAAGACCGAGACGAGGCTTATGACTGGCAGCTTCGAAATAATGACGAAACACTTAGCCGGGAGTGCAGGCACAAGGAGTGCTCTCTGAGGTTTCCAGATTCTTCCAGGAAAATTGTGGTTCACGGTTGGCCTTGATTACTTTCTAGGAGTGGGTAAAATTATCGCTTTCCTTTTCTTGATGAATAAACTCTCTTGCAACTTTTCCCGTGGCAGTTACGGCCCTAAGCACCGCTCATCGTCGGGAAACTACCGAACCAGGTACACACTTTAGCAAACTTTTAATTAGCGACGCAAAGAAACGAGTTTCCTAAAATGTCTCGCGCCTTGTTTAACCATTAACATAAATGTTCTTAAATAATTCTTGTTACGAAGACCTTCGCATGAATATTTCATATTCGCTCTGGGGGATAAAGCGCTGAACCTGTTCCTTATCTGTACCTACCAATGCATCGCTTCTTGCGAACCGGCGTCGGCTGCATTCATTTTCGTCGGGTATATACATATTATAAATTCCAGCTGCTCCCAACGAAAGAACTCGAGCAAAGCAACTAGCACCTCATTATTTGCCGGCGTCGAGGAAATATATGACAATTTAATTCATACGCTGCACTTCCCTTGTTAGTTTATATATAAAACGTAATATACCTACATAGACTGGAAGCCAGTGAGACGAACTTAAGCATTCCATTATGATATTCCGATGAGGAACATGTCAGCTAGAAGAATTAATGTCCCGGAAAAACTAAACTTTAATATTTGATAAACTTTTAACAAACGAATTGCATGTGAACTATATACTATATACGGACGGGGCAACACAAATGATTATTTAGAATGCCTGCAGTAGTTTAACTATAACACTAGGGAAGAGATTGAGTGATAAACGCCCCCCTGCAAACATTAATCCCACACAGATGTGCCAAGCGCTAGCTGTACGTTTGAACAAGTGGCGTCCATATCGTAGTCACGGCCCCCAGGTTAAACGGAGATGTCACTCTCCAGGTGCAACGCGCGTGTGACGGCAAAAGATGGCCAATTAAACGCGCCAATCAGCGAAGCGTAACGCGCCGCCATCTTGGAAGCAAATGACGCTCGAGCAACGCCAGCTGGAAAGCCGTGCTTGTCCCACCTTTAACCTAAGATGTCGTTACTCTAGGCCACGGTCGAGTCGGTCTAACGACCGAAAACCTTTCTGCTAAATCGATGCCATTGCTTTTGATGGCCCACGCCGCCTCGGACACAGCCGGTTAAGCTTTGAACGGGCCGTTAGGCTTTAAACGGCCCGTTAGGGTCTGTCGCAGAGGCCATATTTACTTTTAGGTCCACAATTTGCACCAACTTGGATATTGCCTTTAGTTTGGTATCCAATATGCGAGCTTCGAACTTAAACATGAAACCGAGCTTTATCCGTAAAATTCTATCACAGATATAAGGTTACCCAGATTTTCTACCACACCTACATATGGCTAGGTAGGTTACCCAGACATTCTTCCATACCTAGCTATGGCAGCGGCCAAAATTTGATGCTAGTAATTTCGCCGGCAATCGCTGGGGTGCGTTGGCAACCCGTTTTAACATCATATACCAGGCCATGGCACAAGGCCAAATAGAATCAAGGGACCAAATGTACCTCAGGTGGTTACAGTTACCTTGGTTACAGGTGATATAACAACTTGCCGTGGCTCCATCCCTTGACTGCCGGCGAAACTATTATTGCAGGCGGAAGGCTTTCGCGCAGCTGCTTTAGTATGAGGGTGGAAAATCTTGTTAACCTTTTATCTGTGGTTCTATATATAATAGTGGTTCTATATTTTCTATAGAAAACCTTACCGTTCAATTAACTACATAATAGTTTTGATTGGTAATGTCTCCGTATTCTTATTGCAGTGACTCGAAATCTAAGCCGTCTCATCAAGTTACCCACGTTTTGATCCTCGCGTTGACCCAGAAACCCTATTCTCTCCCCAAACGCCATCGAACTACCGTCCATAATCGGCAAGTGAACAAGACAGCTATCGGCGCACTCTAAACCAAGCAGTTCAGCGTCGAACCAAAGACCGCTTCCTAAAAAAAGTCTTGCCACAAAGCGTCCTTGTGTCTCGAATTGTGCACCGACCTAGCAATGTCTTGCACCGAAACCAGCGACTCCATAAATGCGACTTTGATCTCAGACCCTTTACATTGCAAAACGTCCACGTCGGTTCGAAGCAGTAAAAGGCGACCGACTGCATCCCTCGCCAGCGCTGCACAGAGCAATAGTACAAGTACATGAACGCCCCCTCCCCCCACCCCCCCATCGACACTAGCTTACTCTCAGCTCACTTCGTCGGCCAGCACAGCGGTAACGAGGCGCATTCCCTGTCGACGGCGTCGTCTCAACGACTCCGATGTCTTCCCCTTCGCCGCCCACAGACCAGAGACGTCGCGGAGCGATACACTTACACACTCGAGCATCGAGCATTACTAGTACTCGTTGCACTCACAAGACGACTCGAATTACATGGGTCTGTCGCATCCAGAGAAAATTCTCATCAACCATAACATAAAACGCCTTCGCCTGCATTCTCGCCCGAGACTGCACCACTAGCAAGCAGAAGTAAGCTCTGTTCGTTGAGAGCAGGGGTTCGACTGACCCAAATACTTAAGGCTATTGGTGCGGTTGTTGGTGATTATTTCATGAAGCTTCATTTTAACTTTCTATTGGTATTTCGTGGTTATAAAGCGCACAATTTGTTGCCAAAATTGTGAGGGTTCCTTAGACCCTGGTTACGTTGCAATCGGACAAACGGTGTGGCCACAAGTTAGTATCCAGTAGGAGGTGAATTCTGCGCGGGAAGCGGCCCGAGGATACGCTCAATAATACGACGTAACAGGGTTGTTTTACAACGCTTGAAAATACTAGACGAGTGAATATTTTTGGAGACTTGCAGACACACAATTTGTTGCCAAAAGTGTGAGGATTCCGTAGACATGGGTTTCGTTACGATCCGACAAAAGGTGTGGCCACAAGTTGGTATTCAGTAGAGGGTAAAATTTGAGCGGGAAGTGGCCCGAGTAAACACTCACTCCAATAGTCTTAACCGCGTGCTTTGTGCAATGGGGTGAACTGGTGATGCACTATATTATGAGCTCCTCGGTAAAGGACGCCGTCAACGATTGCTCGGGTGAGTCGAGAGAGCTGTACCAGTGTCGAGAGAGCTGCTCTATCGGATGGCGTCTGGCGCTATTCGCACGCACGCACGCGAGCTATTCGCACGCTATCGCCACGACTTTTCGCCGTGCGGCAAAGTGCTCGTGCACGCGCGATCTGCGACTAGGGTTCGTGCGAATAGCGGTGACCACACTCGCGTGGGAAAATCTATGTCGAGATTTCGCGTTGTCTTTTAGTTGACACAGCTGAGTCGGCCAAGGGACTGGGAAAACCTCGGTCAGTGAAATCCCTTGTACCACAGCTAGCGTTCGATCAGGTGGTTCGGAATTTGGTTCCTAGTCACTTTTGAAAATTTTTGAATACATGGCAATTAAATTATGATTTCGGAAAACAGCAGGCTGCAATCTGTGTATAAAAGGTTTCAACCCAACGTGTCATCGGAAAGCTAAAGAGTTGTTCAATTTAGATGAAAGGTTGATAGAGTGCATTACAAAAGCATGTTTTCTAAACTTTCATACAATGAGATGTTTCTTCTTATTGGGCATTATTTATCTGCATTGGAAAAATCTCTGTGACGTTCCTTAGCAGTTGGTAGACCGACAGTTGGTGCGATTACAATTACCGCAACTGCAGTGCACCGAGTTTTACCGTTATTGTTTGTTTTGTTGCAGAAATAGACGCCGATCGACCGGCAACGAGACGCTCTAGGAGGCCATGGCCACTCAAAGCGGAAGCGTCGCATTGTCATCAGCCCCGGTTTTAAAGACGCTGCATTGTCGCACTGAAATTGAAGGTAGCTGTATACATAACAACTTCAAAAGGGGAAAATCAATTATAAGAGTGCTGGCAAACGGCGCCAGAGCCGCGCAAATCCCTCTCGCAGAGTTGACGAGCCGCTCCTTTTCTAAGTCGCTCAGTTTCTTTATTTTCTCGCTCTTTCTTCGCGGATGATGGAAAAGTGAATTGCACAGTTCAGAAGCGGGAATGGATTTAAATGGAACGCGCGATTTTAAAAGGACGGCGACAAGGATGTATATAGAAAGTATACACTTAGTCCCAAGTTCTTACAACTCTGCTCGAGGCGATCAAACACTGTCTTAATGTATTGTTTCTTGCCGCCCCCCCCCCCCCCCCCCCCACCGGCGGCGCTAAGACCCACTTATCCGCGGCGTCGGCGTCGGCGTCGGCGTCGGCGTCGGCGATTGGACGTCGCGACGCCGCGCGCGAGGTGTCACTCGGCGTCGCGTCTGTCTCGCTATTCCGTGTAAATAATTAGCCGTGTTTAAAACAAAAAGGTTTCGGGCGCGCGCGCACACGGCGCCTTGGATGAAACGTCTTTGTTTTGCGGGCTGTTAGCACTCACGATGGCAGTGATCGAGGCAATGTCGGCTCGCCTCAAGCAAGGAAATGTCTTGCGTCCTTCGGGCTGGAATTGCCAGGGAGGGAAAAGCCGGCGAATAAACTCCCAGGCGAAAGACGAAACGACAACGGCGCATTAACGTCATTCATTGATGGTTGTTGAGGTTAATTGAATTCAACTTTTTATGGATTTCCAAGATATATTTCGAGGTTCTGAAATATTCAATTGGTTGTCCAAAGTGTGAGGATTCCGTAGATATTTGTTTCGTTGCGATCGGATAACGGGTGTGGCCTGGAAAGTGTTTACGGTAAGAGGTAAATTCTTAGCTGGAATTTACCCTTAAGTACATCTTTCAAAATATCGGCTCAACATGGTTATTTTAAAACCCTTGTAAGTAATTAACAAGTGAATCTTGCGAAATGAAAATGGTTCAATTGGTTGTCCGCAGTGTGGAGATTCCGAAAATATAGGTTTGGGCGCGATCCGACGAAAGGTGTGGCCTGGAAAGTGTTTACCGTACGAGGTGAAGGAAACGGCTCGACTTCGGAGCTCATTGAACAGACCTAACCCAGACAAAACGAATGCATCAAAAAAGTGTGTTTTTATGCTCTGGTCATGAATTCGTGCAGCTGCAGTGAGGGTTTTTTTGCGCGTAATGCACAATAAATACAAATAAGAAAGATATAAGCTGAGGTCCTTTATCCCACCCGACGAAGCGGGGAGAATGTGTGACCGAATAGCTCAGACGGGTAGAGCACCTGCCCGGCAAGCAGGAGGTCCCGTATTCGTATCCCGGTTCGGTGGCACATTTTTCCAGCTTCGTCTTCCTTCCATCCATCGCTTACAGGGGCCTCACCTAGCGCGGCCATTTGGAGCGGCTACCAAGCGGCTAATTAGCCGGGCTGGCGGTGTTATATAACCCGGACCTAGAGCGGCCATTTCAACAATGCGCAGTTTGTTGATTTCGTAGCACCGCTAGCAACCAGTATTACGGTGGTGCTACGATTATATCTAGAAGGCATACTGCTTTTTAAACGATCATCATTATGCAGTGAAGTCAAATCAACCAATCTCATGCCTTGTTACTAAAGTCTGAGTCGATGTGCCCCGGCTATAAAACCCGGCCGAAATACTGCCGCTCTAGGTCGGGGTTACTGCTTGGTGCTACGGTGGTGTTAATTAGCCAGGGGAGATTGCTAGTATTCCCGGGACTACGAGTGGCCGCGCTAGGTGGCCCCCGGTCAAGCCTCTATCCATGATACTACCAGAAAAACCAAATACAGCAAAAATAAGAAAGTCCTTGCCAATACACGCCCGGACCCACGTGTACTGACGCCGACCCCTAGCGGCCGACACGTGACCCGGACTCGAACCTGGACCCTGGGGCTGAGATCGGCCAGTCGCCCCCCGTACCGCGACCGTCTATTCACACGGCCGTCATCGATACCGCGCCGCTAATGGATAGCGGCACGAACGCACGCCGGTTTTCGTCCAGTCGCAGTGTTTAAACAATGAAACGCACGGCATTCGATATCGAATCCCACGAGTGATGTGCTGTGTGTAAATGTGGGCACAGTGTGTAAATGGAATATACACAATCAATGTGGAGCACGTTCGACATTTCATATGGCGACAGAACAAAGCATCTCGTTGCCTGGCAACGGCGCTAGGTATTTCAGGGTTATTACTCGACGCAGGGCAGCGCTTTTTGTAAACCCTTTGTCCCCCCCCCCCCCCCCCCCCCCCCCCAAGCGCCCTAATGAGTCAGAAATGAGAGAGTGCCATTGTGACGGGGCTCGGGGCACGGCCTCTGAGATCCCGTGCGCCCCCCCTAATGGATGACTGGCGACAAGCTCCAAGAGACGGTGCATTAAAAACAAGATGCGCGCGTTAATATGTCGCGGTCCCCCCCCCCTGCCCCCCCACTTCAAGGGGCCATTAATCACGGCCGGCTTGACGAGACGGGCGGTTCATAAACGTCACCCGACGCCGCTTGTTTTCTACGCTGCGCTCAAATAGGGTCTTGTGGTATTTAATTTTTATGAAAATCATGACTACTTTAGGCTATTACTTAAGCACTAAACTCCATTTCACGCTGAGAAGGAGAGTGGATTTGCATCTTCCTCGAGGACCCACTGCTGCTAGACACGAGCCAAGAGTTTCAACACTCACAAGCCATGTCTTGAGCCGGACAAAAGGCTCAATGGGCAATGCAGTGAATGTATTTATTCTGCACCATCCTTCTTAACGGGAAATGGAGTTTAGAACGGGGGAAAAAACAAAATAAAATAGTTTTGTTAATTTTAAGCATCCTATACCAAATTTGAAATAGTTTTTTTTTCTTTTTCCAAATGCGATCCGGGCACCGCCACCAGAAAACTGTTGCGAATATGATCGCGTGATCCGCCTTACAGTGCGTGGGTGTAGTCTAGCAGTGGCCGTGTGTGCGTTAAACACACATTCCTATGCCTCCTGGATGCTGCAGACGAACGCGACGACGACGGCACTGCCAACGTCATTTAAAACGTTTTCACACACACACACACACACACACACACACACACACACACACCCACACAGACACAAGCTCAGACAAAGTTCCACGGAGAAAAATGTTCATTCGAATAGCGAGAAGGCACGTTTTATCCTTTCGTCGTCGCCGTCGTCGCGTTCAAAAACTAAAAGGAAGTCGACGCCAGAGTAAATTCACAAAACCGTCCTTTAGGAGTGGGGGGGGGGGAGGGGGTTAGAGGGAGGAGGGGGGGGGGGTATTTCACGCGGATAATATACAAAGGAACAACGCTATAGGCGGGCGCAGCGGCCGCTCGCGCAATGTAACCATGGAAATATGCTAAACAAATTCATGGCATGGGCTCGACGCAAGTTGGGGGTGAAAAAATCGCTTTTTAATAGCGGCACGCTTTGGAATGATGACAAAAAGTCCGCGTCCCGTCGCAAGTGTGTGTTTATGTGTGTGCGTGGTAGTATAACGTCGCCGAGTTGCGACTGGGCGCGAACTCGCTGGGCGCGCTCCGGTCGTATTTTAATTATTAACACATAAACCAAGTGGGCCGTGCGTCGCGCGTAATATGACGGTTATTTCGCGATTCGCGCGCGCCGAGTGCCGTGTCCAGGAGGCCGTGTGATCGCTCGACAGTTTGAAAACGCTTCATTTATTTCTATGTTAATAGCATCGCGGAAATTGTGCGTCTTTGCGCGCATGCGATTTTGTTTTGCCACTTGATTTTCAAGCGGGCTTTGCCTTTGTCATATTTTAACTTAAAGTGTTTTTGGAATTAAATGGATGCAACGGGCTGTTTATTTGTTTTGAGTCGCAGGAGTCGCTATTTCCAGTGTTCACAAACGTGTCCCAGAAGTTTAACTTCTGTCCAGTGTTGCCAACGTAATTTCACTGCATGCTTTACTTGGAGTCGCTGTAATACTGTATTTGTATCAAGTATACCAACACCACAAGTAGTTGGAAAGTAAAAATAATCAGACGTCGCTTACAAGTGAAATGCATTACCAATTGAATGCAATTATTTGGCTATAATTCAGCATTGCCGATGTGCATCGTCAATTGACGCAAGCACTGAATCATGTTTGGAAGTGTGTTTCGAAGTTGCCTGGACGGCACTGGAAAAGCCACCTCGATCCCAGTCAGTGCACTAGTCCGTCACGGCCCCGTGGACCGTGTCGTCGTTGAAGGCTATTGATCAAAGTTAGCGATGCCGTTTTCAAGTTGGCAACACTCGCTCGACGATTCGGTTGGGCGCCGTGTTCCACGGCCAGCTGGATTGCCTCGCGGAAACTGCACGTTCACTATGCGCTCTGAGCGAGAGTGCAGCGAGAAATACATTTGCAGTCACTTGAGAATAGGCACTGCGAGGTACGAGATTGCATTCTTGGCTGAGACTGGCTGGATTATTGTCAATGTATATTGTTATTATTGTATATTGTATATTGTTATTGTCAAAGTATGGTCGAGTACCGAATCGGGAGTCCTTTGGACATGAGCATTATATAGCCAAATTCGAACCTTTGCGTATTTTGTGTCGGCATATGGCCATTGAAAATGACTAAAAATCTGAGTTTTTTTAAAAGCAAATTTAGGCTTTAGGTGACCAGTCGATTGTGCAACACCCAACAAGCACCAATAGGGTCCGTGCTCCGAGAAATCCGGCCAATAGCAGCTGGAATCAGCCAAGAATGGAAACTCGTGTCGTTTTCTCTGTTCAAGTACACAACCGTTTGCATTTCCTATTCTAAAGCGATAGCGGATTTGTTTCCCACCCTCCGTCCGAGGTCGACGTCACAGGGTGGCGAGGAGTCAAAGTCTGCCGGGTAGCGAATTGGGGAACTGTGTGACAATCGGGTGTCGGTTTTCGTTTTAAACTAGTGACGTCACGTATTTTGTGTCTTTGTTTATTCTAACTTCTGAGAGGGGGGGCGGAGGGGGGGGGGGGGGGGATAGCGACGCAATTCGACACTTGTTTTTTTCCGTCATGCTGGGATCAAATATCCAGATAATTATCTGCTCTGATGAAATGAAAGTTTAAAGTTTGCCGGAATTGTGGCTAATTTCGGTGGAGGTGCCGTGTAATGTGCTCTGCGGGCTGCGTTCAGGGGCACAACGGAAGATAGCCGTCATAACGACTCTATTCCAGAGCCTCAAGCATTCAGCTGTTCTCGACTTGTTTCCAATAAACTGAATCCAAACAGGAGTTTCAAGGCTCTAATGTCCCAGTCTTCCGACTACAAACAAACCGCATGGTTTCTCTCAAAGCGGTACCCAGTTTGGATGCTGCCAGCACTTTATTTTCATCGGGACCGTGTCGACGAAGTTGATGCAAATTAATTAATCAACTCTGGACAGTTTCGAAAAACGCCTGTTGCTCAACTCGGCACCGTCCATCGGCACAGTGTCTCGACGGTCACGGCCGTCTGGCTACCAACGCCACGTGCAGGCGGCGCCAGTTCGGGCAGTTCGGGCAGTTCGGGCAGTTTTGGCAGTTCGGGCAGTTCAGGCAGTTTGGGCAGTTCGGCAGTTTTGGCAGTTCGGGCAGTTCAGGCAGTTCGGGCAGTTCTGGCAGTTCTGGCATTTCGGGTAGTTTTGGCAGTTTCGGCATTTTTAGCAGTTCGGGCAGTTCGGGCAGTTTTGGCAGTTTGGGCATTTTTGGCAGTTCGGGCAGTTCGGGCAGTTCAGACATTTGGGCGTTTTGTGCAGTTTTGGCAGTTCGGGCATTTTTGGCATTTTTGGCATTTTTTCAGTTTGGCAGTTCGGGCAGTTCGGGCAGTTCGGGCAGTTCGGGCAGTTCGGGCAGTTCGGGCAGTTCGGGCATATCGGTCAGGTCAATGCGGGCCGCGTCGTAGAGTGCAAACACTGGCTGGGTGTTTCAGTCGTGGGTAGCGGGGTATTGGTGATGTTCTGGGGGGGGGGGGCGGCTAGATGGGGGGGGGGGGGGAGGGGGGGGGGGGTCTCTTTTTGTAGCGTTTTGCACATGGCACACACGAGTCAATTTGACGGCAAAAAGCAACTCGCTGATTCGATTTCTGCCTGGCAAACAATTGCACTGATTTTGCATCGGACAAGCACTAATGTGTGTCAGCTTTCAATCATTAATTAATGCAGACCTTGATTTACCTTTTGTCATGATGTTTACATAATATCAAATGCATTATATTTTTTTACCATTGTTTTCATTGTTGTTAAAAGCAAGCGCCATAATATGCAATTTTACATTATTATATTATGGTATTATATTAAGAATATTAGAGAATACGTTATGCCGGGTAATTAAATCTACACCTATGCCGTGTAATGCCGCCGGTGCCGAAAGTATTATTCTCAAGTTCCACCGGCTTACAACGATGAACGAGCCAGCCGGGCAAGTGGCTACAAAAGTAGTTTAATGTAAAAATAACTCGCTGGCTTAATAACAGTGGGGGGGGGGGGGGGGGGGGGGAAACACCCTCGCGCGCGCAAACCGGCACGGGAATCTCTGATACAATTTTCAGCTCGTCTACCGAATTAATTCGCACGTTTCATTGCGTCCCGTTCCAACTCATTGTTTTCATAATGCGGCGCATTTCTGCTCGTTATATCTTTGAAACAGTTTTTAATAACACTTCGCGATACGCAATAATTGATTCATAAGCCAGGGCACGCCTTGCCGTGCGCATAGTCACTGCTTGCGTTCAACGGGGTGAGATACGCGGACGGCAGTGGCTATTCGCACGTCGTGTGTGGCGTGCCGTGCGGATCGACGGGGCAGTGATGCCGATTGCTTCTCAGCGAGGGCGAGCCACCGGGCCGTGCTTCGAAGCACGAAGTCTGTATAGGGAATCGGACGAAGCGATTGGGTTACATCGAAACGCAATCTGCCGAGTTCGCAACGTCATTAATAGATAGCTGTGTGAAAAATGGCCTAGAACGAGTACGAGCTCGGCCAATAAGTACACGAACTTTTCCAACTTGAGTCCGAGAAATAGTTTTTAAAATTGTCGCGCCAAAATATGCACCTTTACAAACATGTTATTGCTTGCTGTAACAAAAAATAACTACACTTTGTTTATGTTGCGAACTAAGTGCGGACGAAGGGATAAAAACCGAACCCTATAACGTGGGACAGGTTAAACGTTTCGTTGCTAAACAGTTTAACGCGGCGTTAAGGGTTGAGCTGAGTCGTCGTCAAAGTCGAAACGAGCTCGCATAACCCACGGAACAAATAATTAGCACGCGAAACAAGCGTGAATAGGCACGGCACGGCACGGCACGGCACGGCACGGCACGGCACGGCGAGAGACCAAGTTCACCGAATCCCAAATACTGCCCCCCCTCCCCTTCTGCCGGCGCCCCCCCCCCCCCCCCACCCCGGAAGCGCCTGAAGTCACGAGTCACAAGTCCTAATTACTTCCCCAATTGTTTGCGACTGGTGCACTGCAATGGAAGACCTTAGTCTGCAAGCAAACGCTCACCCCGAACCCCACGCTCGAACTTTCAGCCAAAGTGTCCCCTCAATAAGAAACGAAACCCTGGTGTTTTCGTCGTACGCGGAGGTTCACGCGGGAACTTCTCCTGGCCGCGAATACCAACACAGAGTTTTGGGCAAAAATACACGTGTAGTTGAAGTGTTGTTGGATGTCGGATGGTGTGTTAGGTTATTATACTTTCAAAAATGACAGAGGTGTGCATTTTCAAAAAGTGCCTGAAATGAATTTTTTACAGCTTTTTACGCAGCTCGTATGGAAAAAGTATGTAATAACTTGTATTAAAAACTACCATCCGACATCAATTGATTCTTGCTCGGTCTATGGGTATTTTTTCCGGTTTTAGGTAATTGTTGGTGTTTTTATTTCCGATTTTAGGTAATTGTTGGTGTAGGTAGTTCCCGCGTGAAGCTCTGCACCGACCCCTGGCCACGCAGCCCATGGATTGTGAATCCCATCGCTTGCAACGCTCCTAGCGGGAGGCGCACTTCCAGAGTCGTTTCTCGTGAATCGCTTCCGATGAGCCAGAGCATGAGGCAAATCATGACCCAGATTAACACTTAGACCCAGAAGCAATACACTTTTGTACAAGTTTTGAAGCAAACGGTTTCAGTTCAGTTTCGCACAGTTCACATACTTATTTCTATGCAGTTTCTGTTTGAAATGCGGAACAAGGCCGCACCGTGGAAGTATTCATTCCATTATCAGATAATGTTTTCAGTTAAATAAAAGAGCCGGTTTTACAACGTCCAGTTAAAGTGATAACCGTCGGCTAAAGTGAAAATAGATTTATCTGATTGGCTGTAACCGTGGAGATAACAAACTTTAACTGGTATAGTTAACACCTATACCTGGACATCGTAAAACCGGCACTAAGAGAGCAACTTGGAGGTCACGACCCTTTTTCGAAATTTTCTTTGCGATTTCGTATGCTGCGCTCTAAAACGGTTTAAAAAATAAACGTTTTTAATCTTTTTTCACGTTATTACCGAAATTTGCGCTTTTTTTGCATGCAACAAATAGGTACTGGAATGAAACCTCAACGGCGTGACATTGAACGGAATAGAAAATGTGTACTGAAAGCCTGAACTGGATCAGGAGGCCTTAACCCAGTGAATCTTCCATACTTGATACAATGGCGGCATACACAAAGGGTGCGCTCCCTGCGGCAAAAACATCTTCTCAATTTATTCCGCCTGCATTCCGCCTTTGCCTCTTTGAGCGCTTGCACCCCACTATCCGAGATATAGAGAGATGGAGATGGAGATGGATGGAGAGAGGGCAGAACACGATAATGCAAGTATTATTCAAAATAAATAGCACAGATAATAAACCGCCGGCAATAAATCATCTCAGCAATGGAGCAGACGAACGCAGTGCTGTGTGCCAGAGCGCAGTGGATGAGACCCGAGGTAAAATTCCAGGTTATTTTGAAGCGCTTCTGGCAGATAAACCTATACACACCGTAGCACACATGTATATGCCGTGTGCCAAATAACAGCAGCTCATTTGTCTTGCTTTCTATGGATTATTATGCACCTTCCATTTATGCGGCGGAGGTCGGACGGCATCTCGACGGGCTGGCTGCCTGTTGTATATGTGTATCGCGGCATCACGTCTTGGCGGGGACAAAAGTTGCCCTCGGCATCGCGCCCGCCATTGTGCGACGCCATTGTTGGCGCAGGACAGAAGACTGCACGCGGCTAGAGATGGCTGAGGATAAGTTTGGGGTTCTCGGCTACACGCCAATAGAGTTGAGCACGTACATAGCTGGAGTTGATGTTTCGAGAGCGTCTGTCTCACGAGTTTTATTGGGACGACCGCGACGGGGAATAACTCGTTGTCGAGTGTTGGTGGACCGCGGAGAGTTGACGGAAGGCGGTGTTTTCCCCCTTTTTTTCCGGGATTCAATTAGGAGCGGACAGATTTCCACGTCTGGAGCGACATGCTCGAATCTGGGCCGCGTTGTGCTGGCAGGAGAGCGATTTCGTGTCCTCGTCCAGGTGTGGACATGACATGGGCGTTGTGCTAGGTGCGCGTTCCTCCGTGAGGGACGGCGTCGCGGGGCCGACTGGCCCGGCGCAGCCGATCGCCCCCGGGTTCGACTCTCGGAGACTCGACGTCGGTCCGTCGACGGCAAACAAAACACGACGAGCGAGAGACGAGGACGCCGACGATGGAATTGACGGGGGGGGGGGGGGCGCGAATCGCATCGGGATGCCGCCGCTGGGGTTTTTATTTAGAAATGTGGTAGTTATAAAGCGTGCAAGAATTCGGTTCGAGCTGTTACAGTTCAATCTAAATGAAATGTTGAATCCCTCTCAAATTCCTGCAAATATTTTCATTTGCAGATGACATAATTTGACAGTAACGTTATGCAGTGAATGTTGGCGTTGGACCAATATGAGACTGTCATGTACGTGGCTTGGTCAGATTATGTAAAACAATGACCCCGAGTTAATTCCACGGCGTTATGGAAGTGACATTGATTCGTGTTACACCCCGGTTTAAAGTCGTTAAAGTGATGGTTAATCCACCTGGCGCGCTTTCAAATATTGATAAGTTCGCAACTGGCCGTGCTTTCGTTTGGCCACATGTGCTTTTGTCTGCTTTTGGATTTTTTCAAGCTGATTCCTTAAATCGAATACAGAAGGCGGTGCCCCTTTTCTCGCCTTTATTGACAACACCTTGAAAAAATGCATAATATTTGGTTGCTATTTTCATCATATAATTGGAGTTCTCAGTACGCAAAACGTATTACGGATATTTCAGGGTAAGCCATTCTCGATTGTCCATCAGCCAAAAGCCGGTATATCCTCGATGGTCGAGGTGACCCATGTGCGTCAAGTGTCAGATCGTTCAAACATAATCGACCTAGACAAGCAGACGAGACAAAAGAGATGCAGCGCAGGAATTTACACTAGAAAATCTCGAAATTATAAATCCATGTGTATGAATATTGGATACGAATGTATTCACGAATGTGAAGCTTCGCATTATTAGATTAATACTTTAATGTTGCGTTCAGAAGAATGCTAATAGTTTTTTTCTCAAAACTAGTGCTAAAGACAGGGCAAGTAGAAATGAGTCTATACGAAATCCAATGCAGGCTATAACCCCCCCCCCCCCCCCGCCCCCAAACCCTAGAACCCTCGGTCCGTTTCCGATACGACACGCCACCACATTGCGCCTCGCTAACTGAAAACAGACCGTCACCAACGCCCCCCACCCCCCTGCCGCCACGGTCCCACGGGAGCTACCCACGGCGACTTGGAAAGTTCGTCAAGGTAAACGCAGAAGGCGGACGCAAACTTTCGCCGACTCCTCTCGATTGTTTGCCCGCTGTTGTGTTGTTGCCAAGGGGACGCCTCGGGCCGGTAACTAGCCTATTGTCGGCGTCGGCGTCGGCGTCGGCGTGTGTGCTGCGGGCAAACACTGGGCCCCCCGACGTGATATCCGGGCCGATTTCAACTTTGTACGCCGACTTCCGCGGGCGTGGTTCGTGCCGACAGGACACCGGGCTTTTCTGCCCCGGCGTCCTGATTCCGTGACGGCGCGGGTTGCCCGCCGGGCGCTATATATGGCTCATTTCCGAGCGATGCTTCGCGTTATTGGAGTCGCCTCCGCATGGGTTGCCGTTCAGGAGGTGGTCGACAATCGAGGCGTCGAGGCTGGCAAACGCCCCGCGGCGGCCATTTGTCGGTGCGGGGATGCGACGCCGGATGCTGGGACCAAGTGGCGTCGAGGTTAATTACGCCTCGAGGCGGGAGACGAAGCTGCAATAACTTTGGTGGAGGATAAACGACGTGAGTTTTTTTCATCTATGACGGACACTGGCTATAATATTGAATGTACCCAACGTTGTGATAATGTGATGGGCAATGCGCTTTAGAATAAAAGAGGACTTTGGCTGAGGGATTTGTGGTATAAAATAACACTAGAGTGGTGGTTTAGGGTACGGTTTACTCTGTTGTGAATGACTTTTGGTTCTAAAAAGGACCACGGCCTCGCCATTGTGAACCTCTTCGCCATTCCAACACTCGAGTGTTACATTTATATTTTGTAATGGCCAATTTTAATGGCTGAAATGGCGAGTTGGTAATAGAGCCCATGCCACGAGAGATCTAGCCAATAGCAGCCAGTGCCAATAGTGCCAATGCCACGAGAGATCCTGCCAACAGCAGCCTGTGTTAATAGAGCCCATGCCACGAGAGATCCAGCCAATAGCAGCCAGTGCCAATAGAGCCCATGCCACGAGAGATCCAGCCAAAAGCAGCCAGTGCCAATAGTGCCAATGCCACGAGAGATCCTGCCAACAGCAGCCTGTGTTAATAGAGCCCATGCCACGAGAGATCCAGCCAATAGCAGCCAGTGCCAATAGAGCCCATGCCACGAGAGATCCAGCCAAAAGCAGCCAGTGCCAATAGTGCCAATGCCATGTGAGATCCAGCCAATAGCAGCCAGTCCCAATAGAGCCCATGCCACGAGAGATCCAGCCAATAGCAGCCAGTGCCCATAGAGCCCATGCCATGAGAGATCCAGCCAATAGCAGCCAGTCCCAAAAGAGCCCAAGCCACGAGAGATCAAGCCAATAGCAGCCAGTGCCAATAGAGCCCATGCCACGAGAGATCCAGCCAAAAGCAGCCAGTGCCAATAGTGCCAATGCCACGAGAGATCCTGCCAACAGCAGCCTGTGTTAATAGAGCCCATGCCACGAGAGATCCAGCCAATAGCAGCCAGTGCCAATAGAGCCCATGCCACGAGAGATCCAGCCAAAAGCAGCCAGTGCCAATAGTGCCAATGCCATGTGAGATCCAGCCAATAGCAGCCAGTCCCAATAGAGCCCATGCCACGAGAGATCCAGCCAATAGCAGCCAACCTTAGCCCAGGATGCCTACACGTGTAATTTTGTCAATGCTTAAGTTATTGCAGATTTGTTTCTAGCCTCCTGGAGAGCGGCGGGAGCGTTTTCCTCTCGGCTTCGACTTGGTTCAGGAACAGGAGCAGGGACGGGAACAGGGACGGGAAGATGCCAGGAACGACAGGGACAAGCGAGCTTGGAAGTTGGTTGTGAAATGTTGCGATGTGCCAAGTTCTTACTTAAAATTTCGAACGAGCTGTAAAGTTGTTTTCAAGAATATTATGTTTCACCCGCCAACAAAGTTGGGTAATATGGTAATGAGCTTTCGTGTGCCCCTGAACGCATCCCGCAGTGCAAAGTCCACGGCACCTCCACATTTAGTTTGACATTTTCGCATCGGACGCTTTTGAATGTCGATCTGCATTTTGTTTCTAGAGTTGAAACTAAAATAACTTTTAATGCGGAACCAAAGTATTAAGATGGGTTTACAGGCTCTGCACCAATCAGAGGCTCAGCATGGGCATTACATCATGTTCGCGACTCTGCCACGGAGTCTTTGATTAGTGCAGAGCCAATGTTGATGACATCGTGTCACTGACATTGCCAGCTGTGAACCCAGCTTGATTGGTGCAGAGCCAATGTTGATGACATCGTGTCACTGACATTGGCAGCTGTAAACCCAGCTTGATTGGTGCAGAGCCAATGTTGATGACATCGTGTCACTGACATTGCCAGCTGCAAACCCAGCTTGATTGGTGCAGAGCCAATGTTGATGACATCGTGTCACTGACATTGCTAGTTGTAAACCCAGCTTGATTGGTGCAGAGCCAATGTTGATGACAACGTGTCACTGACATTGCCAGCTGTGAACCCAGCTTGATTGGTGCAGAGCCAATGTTGATGACATCGTGTCACTGACATTGCCAGCTGTAAACCCAGCTTGATTGGTGCAGAGCCAATGTTGATGACATCGTGTCACTGACATTGCCAGCTGTAAACCCAGCTTGTCTGTTTGAGTTGTTCTCCTGAATGCAGCCCGCAAAACAAACCATTTGGGACTTGCTAAAAGAGCAGCTTAGGACATGCAAGTAGAATTTGCATTTGTATTGGATTTCGGCCGTTTTTTATGGCCTCACACTTAATAAGCCCCTGAACGCAGCCCGCAGAGCAAGTAACTTGGCACCTACTTCAAAATGTGCAAATATAACACCAACTCGTATAAATAGTTCAAAAAAACAAAGCATTTGTGCGAACATCAATGAAATGACAACGTTACAGCAGCTTGTGCCTACTTCCTAAAGCCATGCCCCTGAACGCAGCCCGCAGCGCCCCTGGCTGGCTCCCCAACAAAACATCACCAAACACATTATTGCACCAAATGTCTACCAGCAAAATGAAGCCAGCTACCTCAAAACTTGTCAGTAACTCCTTCAGTAGCACTGGTGTCTGTAATTCGCGTTGATGGCATGGCAACGTTGATATTGACTTGACTCAACAATGTGATCCACCGCCAACGAAACGTCTATTTAAACGGAGTCGACAAGAACCAACAAACTACCCAAATGTCAGATTATTACCGTCATACGAATCGAACCCACCACCACCACCTCCAACATCGCGCCCCCTTTCACACCTTCCGCACAGCGTATTGCCGCCTCCACTTAGCCAAACTCGGATATGGCCCGCCAGGTCTCATGGCAGAGTGTCGTCCCCGTCCAGGCCAGACACCCGCCCGGGCCAGACACCCGCCCAGGCCTCGTGGCATTACGGCGTCCCGACGAACCCGATCCCCACGAGCTCTAAACGCCCCCAGTCTTCGTGTCGCCGCCACCGGCTATCCGCGCCGACTCGAATAACAATATTATATCATCGCGTTCCTTTGTGCTAATTGTGCCCCTCCTATCTAATACACGCGTGTATCCCATCTCAATGGTGTACATCTCAATGGCTATCCCGTTCTCACAGCGATGCAGTCTTCAGCCGCCGCTCCCCCAACAATGCGCACGGTAATGATTCCACCGCCAGCAATGTCTGCTCGCGGCGAATCCACTCATCCAGCTCACCTGGCGCGGAGTGAACGGGCTCCACTAAGTCCCGGCAACCCGTATCAATACTAGGATTATGTATTATAATCTGCATAAATTCGCTTTGTGCCCGCACTCTCTCTCTCTCTCTCTCTCTCTGTGTGTGCGTATTGGCGCTAGCTGAGCCGAGCGCCGCGCACGGATGGTTCAATTGGCACGCGGGAGCCTTTGGCAGTTTGGGTGCGGCACAGAGGGCGCTGGCGCTCTGTGCGCCCGAAACCGCGAAATCGTGTGCTTACTCAATGGTAAAATTATCAATTTCATATTTAATAGAATTTCTATATCGCCGTTGCCTTTCGTTGTCGCCGACGGGCGGCGCTCGTTCGTGATTGGTCGGGCGTTGTGCGGCGGCGTTTGTTCGCGGAGTCGCGGGGTCAATCGCGTGCGATTGGTTCAGGGCTTGCGCCAGGCCGTGTCAACAAAGCAGGTCTTTTTGATTGCATCACATCAATTCCCAGCATTTGGTGACGACTCCAGCGTGGACCCGTGGACGCTGAAGTGGTCAATGGCCGTTCGCGATGCCGTTCCATGGCCATCGACCTCTTGGCACACCACAGTGTGTGTGTGTGTTTTACAATTCACAAAACGATACCGATCCCCACCAACTTTGTGACTTTTACAAAGCCAAGTTTAACAGTGAACCAGTCAGTTTTAGTCCCTTCTGGATACAGGAGCGACTTTACTGCTCTGATGGCAGTTAGCTTTCATCACGTCATTGGCATCAGTTACGGCATAGTCGTCAGTTATTTATAACATTTGAGTTGTGAATTGCACAGACGAACATGTGATATTAGGGTAATGACATTTTAACAAATGCATTTTAATCATTATAATTTAAACTCCATTTCACGTTACGTACGAGAGTGGATTTGCATCTTCCTCGAGGACCCACTGCTGCTAGACACGAGCTAAGAGTTTCAAAACGGTCCATAGAGCCTTTTGTCCGACTCAAGACATGGCTTGTGAGTTTTGATACTCTTAGCTCGTGTCTAGCAGCAGTGGGTCCTCGAGGAAGATGCGAATCCACTCTCCTTTTCGACGTGAAATGGAGTGCAGCCTGTATAACCAGGTAGGGGGAACAGAGAGTGCTTACCGTGCGGTTGCCCAGGTTCTTGACGCGGCAGTTGAGGTAGGCGGTCTTGCCGACCAGGCCGGTCAGATTGGACGGCACGCCGGTGTCGAACTGGGGACCCGTGCCGGGCGTCGGCAGCTCCTGCAGGAAGTCCGTGCGGAAGCGCCGCGAGCCGATCGCTCCTGTGGGAAGAAACGGGAGCACGTCAGGAGGCTGGCGGCCAACGGGGCTGCTGTTGTGGGCGCACCCTTTGGCCTGGTTTGATGGGAATAAGATTGACGTGGTTTTTAAATAGGGTGACCTTATTCAGGCTGAAGATGTTTGGTTTTTATTTGGTCGCCTGGATAGTAAGAAGTCCCGTTGCGATTTCCATTCATTTCATTAAAGTTTGTGTTGTGAGTCATGAATTAAATATAACAGCGCAACACTCTATGCAACAAGTAAGTAATTACTTAATTACAAATACCACTTTGAAATAAAATAATAATGTGATAAATTTTAAATCGCTTTCAGCAGATTGTTGGGAAAGTTGCCGCTGGATTTGTATGCGCAGAGTTTTTTTTAATTTAATAATACTTTTTCTATGGTTTGCCTTCGGAAAAAAACCCAAAGTGGCTCTGCTCTTTTCAGAGTTCGCTTACGTGATCTCGAAAATACCCGCACCGAATATACTTCCATTCAGTCACCGAAATAGAACTGGATTTGCTGTTCTCAATAGTCAGATTTGCGCCGATTCCAGGTGCAAATCTCCCGTGGCATTACGGGATGGCGATCGATTTGATCCGTTCTGTCAATTTTCCATATTTGAGAGCGCACTCTACTCCGCCGTGTTTGCAGGATGTGTGAGTCTGGGCAATCGAGCGCTCGTCCCAAAGGCGAGCTGGCATCGGGCCAGAAACGAAATCCGAGGATAATTGTCTAGAAAATAAGCAATATGCTGCTAATAATTAATTGTATTCTGCCATGAAACCCGAAAATTAACTAGATATATATTATGCTAAACTATATCATCCATTGGAGTTGATTGAAACGTGTGAAAATCGCATTTAAACGCAGTTTTGGATCTAAACTTAAAAGATATTGTTCATAATTATTTACAGCACTTGCCAAATGTTATATTACAAAGTGGCACGCTGGCGTATCATCATCAACTTTGCCTCACTATACTTTCTACGTGGCTCTGACACTGCAGCCAGTTGACAAGGAAAACAAATGCGAAGCGAGCGGGTAATCGACGCACGGCCCTCGCGAGTTTCCCACCCCGATCAGCGTCATGTCAATGCCCGAATCGCGACTAAACTGTCGCCTGCAAACGCAGCTCGCTCCGTGCACGTGGAATCTACCAAGTGCAGGAGCAGGAACGCCCGGTGGCGCTATTCCGTTTCGTGCCTCGTAGACGCAATGTGAAATTTCTACAGTCAGGCAATCATACTGGCAGTGTAAAATATTGGTACCATATTGGTAGCAAACTGGTATCAAAGTCAATTGGACGACTTGAATCATCGTATTTACATCGTATTTCACTTTGAAATCGTTGTTTAGCCTCAAATCTTCGTCATTTCTGTGTGCATCTCCGTACTCTATCGTGCGTTGTCGAGGATGTACTCAAGTTTTTAATTGTATTACTCCTGAAACATCACAGTAGGTTCTCGAACTGTGTACCCTTGGTAATTTTTTTAATGCCAGCTCCGGACAAACTGCCCAAAATGCCAATCTAAATGTGGGAAATTTAACATTGCGTCTACACGAGGCACGAAACGGAATAGCGCGGCCCGGTGCACGTGCACCCATCTCGCAGAGGAGCAGGAACCCCATTGGTGCATGCCGGGATGAGTGTGACAATATTGTGGCAGCAGCCGAAGCCATTAGCGAGCGAGCGAGCGCGCCAAAAATACCTGCACGTCTGCATTATTAAACTGCCGCGGTGGCAACCTGTCGACGGCACATAATAGAACGTAATTACTTCACGACTCTCTTGACGCCGACGTTATAATAACGTGTGATGAACGAGTCGGGACCGCGTCAGGCAAGTGCACTGAACTGCGTCGAACAGCACCAAAAACAGCACCAAAAACAGCACCAAAAACAGCACCAGACAGCTCCAGACAGTACCAAACAGCACCAGACAGCACCAAACAATACCAGACAGCACCAAAAACAGCACCAGACAGCTCCAGACAGCACAAAACAGCATGAAACACCATGAAACAGCACCAAACAGCACCAGACAGCACGAAACAGCACTGATGCTGATCCTCAAAACGTATCCATGTGGGAGGTCTACCAATTGAGATGTGACGATGGCTTTCACTGTGATGATATAGTTGATAGTTGCATCAACATTCAACATAGGTGGCTTATTATCTTACTGGTATTAGTATAGTTACTACACGCCATGACTGTCTGGTGGTTGTAAATTATTCAAAAAGCGTTATTCATGAAAAACGGCAGTGGGACCCTGTTCGGGTATGCATTGCCAAGTGTGCGAATTTTCGCGACGCGGCTTCGCGAGTGTCTCGGCAAACGTTGCACCCGCGAGAGCAGCGTGCCATTGGCCGAGAGATAGCCAACGCGAATCCATTCGCGCAATGCCATTGGCCGAGAGATAGCCAACGCGAATCCATTCGCGCAATGCCATTGGCCGAGAGATAGCCAACGCGAATCCATTCGCGCAATGCCATTGGCCGAGAGATAGCCAACGCGAATCCATTCGCGCAATGCCATTGGCCGAGAGATAGCCAACGCGAATCCATTCGCGCAATGCCATTGGCCGAGAGATAGCCAACGCGAATCCATTCGCGCAATGCCATTGGCCGAGAGATAGCCAACGCGAATCCATTCGCGCAATGCCATTGGCCGAGATATAGCCAACGCGAATCCATTCGCGCAATGCCATTGGCCGAGATATAGCCAACGCGAATCCATTCGCGCAATGCCATTGGCCGAGATATAGCCAACGCGAATCCATTCGCGCAATGCCATTGGCCGAGAGATAGCCAACGCGAATCCATTCGCGCAATGCCATTGGCCGAGAGATAGCCAACGCGAATCCATTCGCGCAATGCCATTGGCCGAGAGATAGCCTACGCGAATCCATTCGCGCAATGCCATTGGCCGAGATATAGCCAACGCGAATCCATTCGCGCAATGCCATTGGCCGAGAGATAGCCAACGCGAATCCATTCGCGCAATGCCATTGGCCGAGATATAGCCAACGCGCGAAGGTAAACGTCGCAGATTTATCACGTCGCAGAAATCGCGGTGCTTGTATTTCCACGGGAATTCGTTGAAAAATGCAACTATTTTTGCTGGGAAATTTACGAGATATTGAATCTGAACGGCAGTAAATTGTTGGAACTTACAACGATTTATGCGCTTTGTGGTAAAACGCGTAACAGAAACAAAACAAAGAGGAGGCAGCTGGAAATGAAATGGCACAGCGGTGTGATACAATAAAAGTGTGTCGGTCGCAAGCCGTGTAAGTCCCACGTCAACGTAACATAACAGACCCGATAACTTGTGATCAGCGTATACCCGCCCGTGATTGGTTCCGCGTCCAGACCCGCTCGCAGCGCTCGTAGTGGCAGTAGTGGCAATAGTCATGCACCAGATTAGCAGCATTGTTGTCCCCGTAACGGGTGGTTACAGTTGTGTTAGCCTTATTTTACCACAGCCTTGTGGACTTCGAATTAAAATATCATTTGACTCATTACCATTTGTAAAGAGTCAAATGGGTAAGTAATGGTAATGATAAAAACCTAATCATTCGACTCTTTGGTATGGTACTCTATGATATGAGATCCCCAAAAAGTGGCAAACTCAAATTAATTCTAGTGTAGTCGCGGGACCGCGGACAGCGCTGCAGTAGCTCGACTATAGGTGTGTAATATGCGTGTTCGGGCTAATGGCTCGGACAGAGGACGCGGTTGATTGATTTGCGACCGCGCGAGCTCTGATTAGGGGACAGGTGTGTTTAGGGGAGGACCGCGTTGGGGCACGGAGACGGTAAGTGGAGTGATTGATGACAAGATGGACGCCTTGTTGTTGTGTGTTTAGCGTATTATTACGAGATCGGGAGTTGTGCTAGAGTTTCTGTGAGATTAAAAAAAAAAAAAAAAAAACGAGAGTATTTTATTAACTCCACTGAGATATTTTATTCTATTGGGTAGCATGAAAGTACATTGGCAAAACAATTATTTTGTCTCTCCTATACGTGTTCTGTTTTCACATTGTGAAAGCTTCAATACGGATGCGTGTTTGTAAAACAAGCAACAACAGAATATTAAAATCCTTCATACATATATTTATGGGATTTGGTAACGTACTCCAAAACATAATTGAGATATTATTCACCGATTCGATTTGAAAAAGTAAATGCACACTGTAAATCCGCCCGAAGTTTTCAACAAAAGATATTTCGCATGCACGCATGAAAATGTAATTAAGTAATTCCATTCGAACATTTTGTAATGCACACTAGTAATTCCACATGATGTACTACACATCGCCGTCGCTATAGTAGACACAACATAATTTCACGGCAGCGCGCTCTGATATGATGCACATGTAGTGCACAGAGAGTTTCAATGACTCTGCGCCGAATCACTTCCATTACGCTAATTGCGTGGCAGCGGCAAGTGCAGTGCAGTGCAGCGTTGCTGCAGTGAAAACAGCGCGGAAAATCGAGATCATTTTCCACCCACTCTGGGCACGGCGGCAGAGTATTCGAGAGCGACGCAACAAAATAAAACCACTCTCGCTGCGAAATCCATGTGGTACGAAAAGGCTCCAAAAATACATTTCGAAAAATTGCCAAATAACGACCGTAACGTGCACTGCTGTAGTTGAGGCGTTCGCCACGCTCGCCCGGGCGCGCTGTCGTCAGTCTCGTCGACGCGTTCGCCGTTTAGCAACGTGTTTAACAAACAAATGCCACACGTCTGTGTTTCACTCGCCGTTGGTGGCGGGAATGCACCGATGCACTCGACTAATGCCCAGTTTTACCAAAATTTTCAACTCCTAGTTAAGATCCCAACTAGGAGTTAGAGCTGAATTCGCTGCATGTGATTGGCTGAATCCAGCTGTAACTCCCAGTTGGGATCTCAGCTAGGAGTTGAAATTTTTGGTAAAACTGGATCTAAATTGTTGTCGAATAATCTGCCGTTCGTGACGCGGTCAGTGCCGTCGGTAATTGTCCTCGCAGTACGCTGCGTTCTTGCAGGCTGAAGAGTTCATCGGGATTGATGCCAGGCGTGCCAGGATGATCAGATTTGTCCTGGAAGTCGACCGGGAGAGGGAAGTGCTTGTTAGAGTGACCTAAATAACCGAGGATGCATCTCATTCTAATTGCCAGCTACAGAGACAGTGCAGTCGAGTACTGTGCCTTTGTCAAACGGCTCAACGGTAATGGAATGCTATAGAAATTTGAGATATGATCAAAAGGTTTTAGTTATATTACAAAACTTGGTGCTTTAATTGATTATTTGAATATTTTTTATTTCTAATTTCATTTCATTCATTCATTTCATTCAATTATTTACTCCAAAATCATATTTCAATGCCTGGATAATATATCATATCTTTGCAGTTGAAATACTAAAACGTTTATGCGAGAACGGGTTTCGCGAAACGATGCCCGGATTTCAATATGTTAATACGATTTCCATCTTCAGGCCTGAACAATTTCAGAAGTCTTGATTCAATTCCCGCACAAGCGAATGCCCATTACTTAAGTGAATATCCCAGTTTATTACTTCCGCTCGGAAAAAAAAAGCGCTTGACATTCAATTTCATTTGATATTTGATGGTCGCGCACGTTTAATAGCGCGGCCCCGGCGAGCGTCGAGTCTTTCAGCGTGCACCGTTCGAGTGTATAGGTATCTTCAGAGACGTGCCCCACCCACGAACAGATAAATAACTTATCCCAGCGTAATCCCCATAATGATCGACCCACAGGAGGGAGGAGGGGGGCGGGGGATCGGCAATCTTCGCGGCTTGTACCGGCGTTTTATCTCCTTTTTACGGGCAATTCCGCGCTCGCTCTACCGGCAGTCGGGACCCTCGGCCGCCGAGGTCGAGTCGAGGCCTCCGCTGCCCGTGAGCCAATCCCGGCCGGGAGATAAGACTGCTGGCCGCGCGCTACACGCTGGACGCCGTCGTGTCGGCAGCGAGCTCGGGGTGCTCGTTCACTGCGTCGAAGGGTTGCGTCTCGGGAGAGCTGGTTGGCCGGTCGGGGCTCTGTCGTAAAACATTGCAATGCGATGGTGCAGTTTGGTCGTTGGGCTTGTTTTGGGCATTAATTTCAATGTTAAGCAGATAAACTTGCTATTTATTCTTTAATTTCCGTTTGAAATTGTCGAACATTTCATCGGGTGTCAACCTTTTCTTGTGCTGGGAATTAAAGGTTGCAAGAAGGAACTGTTGTAGAACTTAATACAAGTAACATACAAATACAGAAGTGCACAGTTTTGGTAACTTTATTTTCGGTTCCACGGCTGACATTTTATTGGGGTTGACTAGAAATTGCTTGAAACTTTGCTGCTAACTTTGCAAAGCACGCAAGCCATTTAAGTCCCTACATCAATATTGCAAGTACACTCCTTTGAACTGCTGAGTCAGTGTACCACCAATAACCTCAATTTGGAAAGTTTCCGAAAGGTTATTTATAAATGAATAGAATCTAAACTAATAGAAAACAGATTTCACGTAAGCTTTTTTGCCAAAAATGAATGAGACTGCAAAGACATAAAAAAAATCGCCCTCACCGCCCACCAGTACATGTCGTCATTATTTGCAAGTACATTCAGCGAACTCTGAGAAAAAACCAGAGGCTCATTCACTCTCTGGTGAAAGCCTTCCCGAGCCGGGGCACATTAATCATGGACCAGTCGAAACTTGCGGGAATCGTGCTCCAGATCTTCGCGTATACATTACGGGTTAATGTGGAATTACCCCCGTGGCCAACAAATATCCACCAAACAATTAATGTTTACAGGCAAACTATACTAGTTACAATCCCACCAAAATAGCTCACCTCATATGTAATAAAAAGGCTTCCAAATAAGGGACCAGTCATTTTTTTGCCATGATTAGTTTCGCTAAATAACGCCCGTTAGCGAAGTTTCCCATAGTGACTGGCGTTATTTTTCAAAACTTATCATAACACACACATTTTTTTCAACATAATTTAAAAGCCTTACCTATATTTTACCTAGGCGGTGGGCTATTTTGGCGGGGCTGTCACTAATAGCTTTTCCTGTTAACAATTGTAGATATTTGTTGGCCAAGTGGATCATACGACCTTAGGTCGTATCGAGCTCTCGCGTTTGCGCATGTCTAGCAGATAATCAGAATGTCGCAAAGAATTTTTAATCAATCTCAAAGACACGGCCGCCTCGCCGCGACTTTACACAGGACATCTTGCAAACGGCGACGGATTTTAATTAAAATGTAAGTCCAATGTGTAAAACGTCAACGCCCGAGCGCCGGGCGCCGGGCGAAGTTTGAAAGCATGAAAACGCTCGTCTCGGTGTCGGCGCGCTTGACACAGAATCACTGTCTTGACCGAACAAAGGCGGTCACGGCTGAAATTGGCATTCTTGTCGAAATGTTCAATATGGAGTTCCAACACGAGAACGGGCCTGCAGCTTTCATGAACGTCACCAGGGTGAAATCAGTGCGACTCGTTCGACTCTAACTTGCTCATCTTCGCGAAATTCAGCATTCAGCTTTTCAGCGTCAGATACTTTTCATGGCGCTCCTGAACGCAGCCCGCAGAACACATAATTATTACGTCTTTATGGTAACAGGTTAAACCCACAAGTACAATATATTAAAAGTACACAATTAAACACAAACATCAACATCAGAAAATATAATAAAATTTACAGACATTTTATAAAGTATTCTAAGAGATTCTTATCTTAAATCACAGCATTAAGCCGGTAGTGCTCATCTTTCTTAAAGGTACTTTCAGATATATTAAAAACATCAATATGGGCATTCACCATGTTGTTGAAAAGATCCTGCGCCCTGTTAAAAAATGAATATTTAGACACATTTAGTCTATAGGACGGAGCAAATAAATATTTTTTTCTTGTACCCCTAGATGGGACATGAAAATTTACGTGCGCCATAAGGTTGTCATTCTTTGAACTGTGTAGGATCGTGTACAGAAATACCATATCGTGGATATTACGTCTCGTGTACAATGTTTTGAGGTTTCATAGCGCTCCTGAACGCAGCCCGCAGAACACATTTCATGGCACCTCCACCACTTGGCAAACAGCCGCAACCCGTGATGAAAATGAAATTGAACTCCATTTATTTTATAATATTATTTAATTCAAAACCGGCTTTCCAGCGAAGGCGGTTTGTGCGGGGGGAGCAGTTACTTTCGAGCCCCTGAACGCAGCCCTCAGCACACATTGCATGGCACCTCCACCATTTATTGCAAAACACCACCGCTGCTGATACGAACGAAAGTGGAATTAAACTCGGAGCATTTTATATTCTTAACTTCAATTTCTGCCTTCCAGCAAAGGGAATAGTGTTGGGGGAAGGAAAAAGGGAAAAGGGAAAAGGTAAAAAGGAGACAGTTACAATTTTCTAAAAGCCCCAGAATTTCAGCAACAAAGCCCTTTCAGAAGATGTCATCGTTGCAGTTCGTTCGCTACCCTTTTGACCAACTAGTTTCTGCGTAATGTAAACTATCCGACATCTTCGTGTTAGCTCACAGAGCTTCTAAAAACTGAAAGCAGTTTGCCAACAATGCACCCTCCAGTTGTACGCCATGACCAATCCTCCAGGACCGATGTCTCGACCATTCAGACTTGCAAACATTGGTCCACACTCTGCGTAACATTTCCCACAAACCGCTATGAATGTCAGAATGATATCACAGCCTCGTTGGCCGAGCAAAACCTCCTCCCCCCCCCCCCACCTCCCTCTCTCTCTCTCTCACTGCACAGCTGCAGGACACGGCCTTCTCGTTTCGGTACATAATCGAAAGCTGCCAGCTTCTGTTTTCATTTTTTCTAAAATATCATAAAAATGTTTTACATCCCGGCGGGTGCGTGGCGCCGGTGACAAACGAACGCGTGTTGACATGCGTGTCACGCACACGTCCGTGCGTCACCCCCCCCCCCCCCCCCCCCCCCACCCCACCCACGGCCTGCTTGATGAGTCGCGCCGGCAGCGCTCGGTGTGCGAGCGAGCAAACAAGGCACTAACGATGACACAAACGGACGTTGCGCTGTCGGCCGCGTAGTCAGCGCCTATGTCGCACGGAACAAATTAGGTCCTGATGTTCTATCCGGCTACAGGGGGGGGGGGGGCTGGGGGGGGGGGGCAGGGAACATCATCAATTTGTTTCGCTGTCGGGATGGAAACTAATGGTTTGTTTATATGTAGCGCGCGGTTTGATTTCGTATTTTTTTCCCACTCGTGTGTCTCTTCTTAAAAGCCGACATTTTTAGATATTTTTTTCGTGATTTCAAAAACACGGTAGATATACGGAATTCACGTGACGGCGCTGAACTATCGGCACACTTTGCACGAGCGGATTTAAATTCGATTCGTCCCCTTTTTAACGAGGTTATCCGCGAGTGCAATCCAGTTTGTGGCTGGCAAGTTTCGAGAAGACAGCTATACCAAGCCCGGGAGGTTTTCGACTTCACCGAGGAAGAACAAGAATGCTGCCACCGAAACCGCCAATTGCGCTCGGCTCTGCTCGGCTCCGCTCGGCTCCGCTCGGCTCTGCAATAATGCGACTGATTCACCCCCATGCTAACCCGAGTTAAAGCAGTTATATAACTCGGGCAATTACGCGCGGAAATTGTTTGAAATTGTGCGCCTAACATTCCCGAAAAGCTTGCCTCTTCCACCCAAACCTCGCCTCGGCTTGACATTACACACGCACACACGCACACACGCACGCAGAAATGTGGCTCTCGCTTCTGTGTACGCAACGCGCAATCGTCAAGTTTTCCGAGCGCTTCGCGAGCCTCGCGGCAAATGAGATTCCCACGCAGGAAAATCGCACGCGTGGGAACGCACTTTCCTGCCAACCAGTCCTGGCCCGACCCACGCACTTTGCTCCCAACCAGTCCTGGCCCGACCCACGCACTTTGCTCCCAACCAGTCCTGGCTCGACCCACGCACTTTCCTGCCAACCAGTCCTGGCCCGACCCACGCACTTTCCTGCCAACCAGTCCTGGCCCGACCCACGCACTTTCCTGCCAACCAGTCCTGGCCCGACCCACGCACTTTCCTGCCAACCAGTCCTGGCCCGACTCACGCACTTTCCTGCCAACCAGTCCTGGCCCGACCCACGCACTTTCCTGCCAACCAGTCCTGGCCCGACCCACACACTTTCCTGCCAACCAGTCCTGGCCCGACCCACGCACTTTCCTGCCAACCAGTCCTGGCCCGACCCACGCACTTTCCTGCCAACCAGTCCTGGCCCGACCCACGCACTTTCCTGCCAACCAGTCCTGGCCCGACCCACGCACTTTCCTGCCAACCAGTCCTGGTCCGACCCACGCACTTTCCTGCCAACCAGTCCTGGCCCGACCCACGCACTTTCCTGCCAACCAGTCCTGGCCCGACCCACGCACTTTCCTGCCAACCAGTCCTGGCCCGACCCACGCACTTTCCTGCCAACCAGTCCTGGCCCGACCCACGCACTCTCCACGCACCACTCGACGCCGCAATAACCGAACACGTCAAGTGTCCGTCAGCGCTCGGCTTCGCGCGGCGGACACTCGATGAACTAATGCGGACAATTGCACGACAAACGCGTAACGAACACTTGATCGTCGCGCCGTTTCGGTCGACGCGAGGAGGCCGTGCTCAAGAGTGATAATATAGTCGGTGATAAAAGTGAGAGCCGGGATGGCAACGAAGCGTGTCAGAGAGGGAGAGAGAGAGAGAGAGAGAGAGAGAGAGAGAGAGAGAGAGAGAGAGAGAGAGAGAGAGAGGGCCGTGACTTGCGGGGAGTTGGCAAACTTGCCGGCGACGTCTAATTAATCACCAGAGCCACACAAAAGACTTTGGCGTGCCAGCGATACATTTTTTATCAAACTTATCGAAATGCGTCGGGGAAAAATTATTATACATTTCACGTACCTACATCAAGTAGGCGCAGGGTGAACGTTGAAATCTGGCAGCAGCACTTGCGCGGGATAATAACATGTTATTGTTTGGCAATTGTGTGGCCATGGCTGATGACGTTATATCTAACAAGTACACAACCAATAATTACTTTGAATCAAAGCAACCACTTGACTAGATTGTATTCAAAATAACCCGATATCGGCAGCGCCCCATGTGAAGCAGACTCGTGTGAAGCAGACTCGTGTGAAGCAGACTCGTGTGAAGCAGACTCATGTGAAGCAGACTCATGTGAAGCAGACTCGTGTGAAGCAGACTCGTGTGAAGCAGACTCGTGTGAATCAGACTCATGTGAATCAGACTCGTGTGAAGCATACTCGTGTTCACCACTCGTGTGAAGCAGGCTGGTGTGAATCAGACTCGTGTACACCACTCGTGTGAAGCAGGCTCGTGTGAAGCAGACTCGTGTGAATCAGACTCATGTGAAGCATACTCGTGTGAAGCAGACTCGTGTGAAGCAGACTCGTGTGAAGCAGACTCGTGTAAAGCAGACTCGTGTAAAGCCCACACGGCCTTCCAGACCGCGAGCGCATTATAATAATAATCACTGCCCGATTATATAATAGAACTGTAGTTTTATTCGTCCCCGGTTATAAATATTCATATATCGCGCTGGACTTCTCGGACTTACGCACGGAATTCGTATCGCTACGAAGGGATTAGGCGACGCACAACGCCCGGACATCGGCGTCGGCGTCGGCGGTCTAATCCTGTTACGGGGCAACACAAATCATTGCACGGTGCCGCGAGCGCATCGAGTCACAGTGCTCGAGCAATGTCGACCGCCTGCCAACGAATGGTAAACGTTGCCGCCGGCGCCCCCTATTTTATTTCCACGCACACACAGAGACAGAGACAGAGACAGGTCCTGTTCCGAAACCTGCTAAAGGTACCGCGCAGTACTGAGCTCAGTAGAGTTCAGCAGATCTGCGGGCTCGAATGGCCACTGTGATTGGTTAAGGCCATATTCCACTAGGGTTGCAAACCGCCGGTTTGGACCCGGCGGGTTCGTTTTGATGTCAGTGCGCATGCGTGCGACAGATTGCGCGAACAGCTTGGCAGATAGGATGATTCCTATCTCGAAAGATTGGAACCGGCGGGTTTTCAAGAACCGACCAATAGGAACAAGGCCAGCCATGCCGATACATTTATCCACTGTCAGCTGTTTTCTTTCCATTTGCCAAAATCGACATGGAAATACATAATTTCTCAAATTTATTGATTGATTTCACGGAAATATACGTTTCAATACCATTAATAGTCAAACAAATGCAAGATAAATTAGCCAGCGACCAGCTTGAAGAGTATTAAGAAGTAAATTAGCTGAAAACCCAATGCTAAATACCCTGCATGAAATCTTGTCTTGCCAGAACTTTGTCATGTTTCAAAGCACGGCGCGTGCGCTAGGAAAGTCAGAGGTTTCTGTGTGGAATAGCAAAACATGCCGGCGGATCGGAATCGGCGTTTCGGACCTGCGAGTTGCAACCCTAGTGGAATATGGCCTTTACGGAACGAATCTCAGTAAGATTTGTTACTGCGCTGTAGCTTCAGCAGGTTTCGGAACAGGACCACAGAGTGCAGTTGCGATGCCGCGCGATGATCGACAAAGATGGCCGCTTGTGTGTTTGTGTGTGTGTGTGTGTGTGTGTGTAAATTCACCGACGGCAGCTCGCGCGCGCGGTGAGTTTGTCTTGAGGATTGGCCAGAGTTCGCTGGCTTCTCGTTTGTCGCCAGGTCGGCGCACGCCCGCGCACAAATGCGTCCCCGTTCTGCAAAGGGCTCGCGTCCGCGCCGCGCCAAACGTGCGGTACCCGACATCCGAAGCCTCGCCAGCCTGGCGATTTTGTAACTTTTACGTTATGCTGTTATCGGTTCTGATGGATAAAATCCCTATTGTTGCCAATGTTAGTTGTTTAACTTTGTAACCGAGAACGGCAAAGCCAGAGTTACGAAATCGTAGTGCAGGTTCGCCGCCGAAAGTCGGCCCGGATGTCGAACGCGTGCGGATTCGTCGCCCTTCGACGGATAAATAATAAATCAGCATCAGTCAGTCGGCGGCGGGAGTCGGCGCAAGCATCAATGGCGCGAACGAACCGCGAGGGAGGTCCGGGGAGGTCCGGGGAGGTCGGGGGAGGTCGGGGGAGGTCGAGGGAGGTCGGGGGAGGTCCGGGGAGGTCGGGGGAGGTCGGGGGAGGTCGGGGAAGGTGTGACGCAGGCACAAAGTCGGTCCCAAACACCTAGCCGGCATACCGTGTACGCGTCACATCCGCCGGAAGGTGGACAAAGAAGCTGGGGTTCGGGCGGCGTACGTGGGGTCGACACCGAAACGGGGGCGCGAGCGACCTTACTGTTTCTCGGCACGTAGTCGCCGGGACGACGACGGCGGCGGCGGCAACACAATTGCCGAGACGTCGTCGTCGTCTCAGTGGCGTCGACGGCGAGGGTGCGGCCCGTCACGGCCGCCTTGCAGCCGACGGTGACGATGAAAAGTGGGATCGCTTTGTTATTAACTCGTCGTCGTGGCACGGCACTGTAATTTCTCGTGCCGTCAGTCGGTTGCTCGTCGCATGTTTTAAAGGGCTGGGTTCGAGGACGGTGCCAAGGAAAACACACACTTTTCCACTGAAACCCACGCGTGGCTGGCGCCAATTGTGACGAGCGTTACATTTGGCGGCGGCGCGACGTGGGTTTCTTTTTTTGTAAGATTGTTTGTTTCCAGTGCGCCGTTCGTTTTGGAAACGGCGGCGGTTATTGAAAATGTAAGCAGCGAGCGTGAACGCTGGAAGACAAGAGTCTTGTGAGCCGGTAGCGGTGCAAGTCGCATGCAGGTCACTAGACCGACATCGAATTGACGGGCGTCGCAAAGGAAAGAACGACGCTCTTCGATGAAACTGTCGCACACACGGGATCGAACCCTCGCAGCTGCAAACTCTAATTAAAACGTAAGAAGATTACGTTTATTATTTAATTATTAATTAGAAGCAAAGATTGAACTTTATCAGCGACTCTGCATCTTAAGCTTAATTTGCATAGAATATTATTTGGTAAAGGCACACCCGGGCTTTATGTGTAACATAGATATAGACACAACACTGGCAAGAACTTTGTTCATGATCGAAGGTTGGTTGGGGTGTGTAATATATTCCGAGTATCACATTTTGAGGGAGATACAATATCCACTTAGAAAATCATACATGGCGAAAATAACTGAAACTGTTTTTAGTGCAAATGTATATATATAAGATTCGCGATCCACTCTGCGATTCTCTAGAGTAAGAACCATAGCGATAGAAATAGAAAACCCGTCTCGATTGCTTTCCGAGATACCCATTGGAAATTGCACGCCACTTGGGCAACAAAAAACGTGACCTAGAAGCATGATTGCGTATTATTATCAACACCGCACAGAGGCGTTTGAAAATCATAAGCTTTCATGTGCAAATCTTATTGCGGGTTTGCCACTCACACGATAACAAACCCCTAGCAACAAAATCTAGCGGGGTGTCGGCGAGTCAAACCATGCTCGAACGTTCGCAAAATCTGACAGCTCCATCGGATAGCAAGGGGTCAGCACACACGCCCCAGACTCCATTTTAAGAACCCGAACGAAGCATTCTCACTCCCATCGCGGCGGGGGTGGGTGGGGGCGGGGAAATAGGGTAAAAACCCTGTAGTTCCCGGAACTTCCGCTCTAAGTGTTTCTGCGCCGCGGGCGGCCCGCGCTGTTTGATCACGTGACGGTAAACAATACCCAGGCGTTAAACAGTTGTACGAAAACGGCAACATCGCCGACACAGCGACGTCGGCGTCGACGTCGCGCGCCTGGGTCTGGGCAAACAGACGCACGGCGGGTTCCCGGTTTGCTCGAGAGCCTCTCAGATTCACCACGGCCTTGACGTCACGTCCTCTGCCCCCCCCCCCCCCCGCCTTGCGTATCTCGGTCTGCCCTATGTCATGCGACTAAATGTGCCTTCCTTGGTTTCGTACCGGCTTGAACTAGAGAGCCTATAAAGGGTTAGAGAGTGGCCAACATAATGACACTTTTCTATTGGCTGTTCAAATCCCATGCTAAAAGGACGACATGTTTTTACCAAGTTGATCAGCCTATATAGGGTTAGAGAGTGGCCAACATGATGACACTTTTCTATTGGCTGTTCAAATCCCATGCTAAAAGGACGACATGTTTTTACCAAGTTGATCAGCCTATATAGAGTTAGAGAGTGGCCAACATGATGACACTTTTCTATTGGCTGTTCAAATCCCATGCTAAACGGACGACATGTTTTTACCAAGTTGATAACGAAGCACGTGGCAGTTGTCTATATGAGTTTCTCATATTCCTTTGCATATCTACGTATTATGTACATGGTGAGGTAAGTTCGTAACGTATCAACTACTGCTGAAAGGGCTGGTGAATAGTTCAAGTTGGTAAAAACATGGCGCCCAAACGCAGAGATGGCCACTCTCTAACCGTAGATATAGGCTCCCTAGCTCCAACCACCTTTAATTCCGTTATCGCTGGCCCGAGATTACACACAACCATGGACTGAGCGTAAGGCGCATATTTTTGACCATAATATTATTGTCAACTCTACTTTCCGCAGTTCGTTAAAAAGGCGCGATAACGCGCGCTCCAAACCTAACTTATTTTAACGAGCAAGTATACCTATATTTATACGAGAACGCTTTGCAATTCTAAGTTGATCATATATCCACGCGCGCCAAATGGCTATATTCAAAGTCAATATTAACGATATCCCGGTGAGTTCAACCGCACATAATTGGGTAAACTGTATTTCCAGACTCCAGATGCTAACCAAGTTATAATATAATAAGACTGCAGCCAACCATGGCAAACGGGGGAGTATAGAAATTTTCAATTTTCTTCCCGCCGGCGAAACGACCAGAGCGGGCACGGCCCCCCCGCAACAATCGCCGTCGCCGGCAAGAAACGCGTCTCCTCCTCGTGCCGGCACGGCCCGATTTAATTTAATCCCGGCACGGCCAGTCGGCCGCTTTGTTTCCCTCGCCACGTTTCGCCCGCATGTGGCGGTGTTTTTTGCGGAAAACGTAACGTGCATATCTGGCCGGGAATTATTATTGCCCTCTGCGCGCGGCGTCGGCGTCGGCGTCGGCGTCGGCGGCGTCGGTTTTCTACAGCGAGGAGAGCGGCCTCGCGGGACGTGGAGGCGACGAAACGTTACGACCCTCCGAGGAGTCGACGCCCCTCCTCCCTGCGTCCGCGATCTTTCGACCAGCCGGCCATGCTCTGATTGTTAGCACTCACTCACTCACTCACTAACTCACTCACTCACTCACTCACTCACTCACTCACTCACTCACTCACTCACTCACTCACTCACTCA
This sequence comes from Nemoura dubitans, assembly GCA_921293005.1. Lineage (NCBI taxonomy): Eukaryota > Metazoa > Arthropoda > Insecta > Plecoptera > Nemouridae > Nemoura > Nemoura dubitans. The sequence continues at coordinate 73,925,277 of OV121074.1, forward strand.
CTCACTCACTCACTCACTCACTCACTCACTCACTCACTCACTCACTCACTCACTCACTCACTCACTCACTCACTCACTCACTCACTCACTCACTCACTCACTCATTTACTCACTCACTCACTCACTCACTCACTCACTCACTCACTCACTCACTCACTCACTCACTCACTCACACACTCACTCACTCACTCACTCACTCACTCACTCACTCACTCACTCACTCACTCACTCACTCACTCACTCACTCACTCACTCACTCACTCACTCACTCACTCACGCACTCACTCACTCACTCACTCACTCACTCACTCACTCACTCACTCACTCACGCACGCACTCACTCACTCACTTACTCACTCACTCACTCACTCACTCACTCACTCACTCACTCACGCACTCACTCACTCACTCACTCACTCACTCACTCACTCACTCACTCACTCACTCACTCACTCACTCACTCACGCACACACTCACTCACTCACTCACTCACTCACTCACTCACTCACTCACTCACTCACTCACTCACTCACTCACTCACTCACTCACTCACTCACTCACTCACTCACTCACTCACTCACTCACTCACTCACTCACTCACTCACTCACTCACTCACTCACTCACTCACTCACTCACTCACTCACTCACTCACTCACTCACTCACTCACTCACTCACTCACTCACTCACTCACTCACTCACTCACTCACTCACTCACTCACTCACTCACTCACTCACTCACTCACTCACTCACTCACTCACTCACTCACTCACTCACTCACTCACTCACTCACTCACTCACTCACTCACTCACGCACTCACTCACTCACTCACGCACACACTCACTCACTCACTCACTCACTCACTCACTCACTCACTCACTCACTCACGCACGCACACGGCCCCCCAGATTCACGCGTCATTCAAACATGCGCATTGAGAAACCAGCTTGCGAATTTCCCTTGGCTAATTGCCTGTGGTTTTACATGTTTTTGATATACGCACAGCAAAACGGACGCAGCTTCTTTATATTATATAGTATAATATCATCACTATGGCAACACTCGTAGCGGCAATTTCACGTTTCGTGGTGCGTTCGCGTTGAACAGAGGAGCGTCGCCGTCGGCAGCGTCCCCTTGACCCGAAGTGTGACTATCAGCGACAGTGGCGCTGCCAAACGGAAACAGATGTGGACAACAGGAAGCTGTCGGCTTGTCGTCTTTGTCTAACAACGCGCGTGCCCCTAGCGGGCAAATCAGCAACCCGTCGTTGCCGTGAACTCGACGGGCCAGCCTGTACCCAGCAGGCCGTGGACGGCTAGCCGGCGGCACAATTGTTTACCCAGGCTGGCCGTGATCGAGACCGAGCGCATAAAAACGCAGAGCCTTTTTTTGAAAGTAAATGGCTGTTACTATTGTTTTACTGTCGCGACTGTTTCTATAAATAAAAAGTAAATTCGCAATGATTTTACTCGAATTTCGTTCCATAACGCGAGTCTGTATAATATGTATGTGAGTAAGCGGGCGCTCTGAAAATAAGGCAGATTTCAATGGAATGCTGGGCGAAAATATTGCAGTGCAGCACTTTTCTGCCGTGCCGTTGTCTGCCGTGGAGTCAACGGGGTGAGGGGAGGGGGATCAAACACGGGCCGCACTGGCATCGGCCCGCGGTTCCCAGTACGGCCTGCGTTCACCAGCCCCGGGTATAGACAGAAACCGTTTTTACATGTTTATTATGGTATTGATAGCTAACACCACTGGCGTAGGAACAAGGGGGGGGGGGGCAACTTTTAGGCTTAGGGGGGCAACTGGGGGGCAAATTTTATAGTTGAAATCATTCATTTTGTCTGCTGCTCAGAGTTGAGTATACCTAGTGTTTCTGCTTAGCTGCTGTTGCACGAAATCTTTTGACTCGTAAAAACAAATCACTTCCAGGAATATGACTATAGCAGTAGCAGAAATGCAGACTAACACTGTTTATGTTATAGTCTGAGTCAGACATGCACCCAGACTGGGAGAGGGAGAGGAAGAATTTTGTATTGCTAGTGTAGAGCTGGAATTCGCCACGGCAAGACGCTCAGCTGTATTCGATGTGCGATATTTACAGGCATCAGAGAAAACGTGATAGTAATTTTCGTAATGCGTTAATTTGATATCTTTAAACTAAGTATTCTAAATGCATATTTCTTACCCCCATGTTCCCAGGCTGCAATTTTATTTCAAACCCTCAGATTTGCTTTAAAAAATATAGCCCCCCCCCCCCCCCCCTCCCCCCCCCCCCCACAGTCAGGGTTTCACCACTGTCTGTCTTGCAGCTTGCCCTCCCCCCCCCCCCCCAACTTGAAAAGCGTTCCTACGGGCCTCTAACATACACATTGTCTTCTACATATTATACCCACAAAGCCCATAGGGCTCATCTCTGGAGCAAACGTTAAATTGTGTGACAAAAAATAATAAAAACAGCCAATCAACCTAATACAAAATCAACAAAATAGCAAACAAAAGAAAAACAAAATCAGAGTAAAATACATAAACGTAATACATAATAATGATTTGATAGAGAAGAGACGTACTATGAATTTAATTTTGCAATAACCAATTTTTAACACATGATTTTACAAGCCTGACGGATTCTAATTCTCTAATTTCGGGAGGAAGTTTATTAAAAAGTAGCGGGACATTATATTCTATTGGTCGCTTTCGACACTAATTCATATACACATATGCACACCGCTCATAACGCCGCCACCGAGTTCGCGGAGATATCGACAACGGCGTCTTGGCGAACGACTGCGAGTTCGATACCAGGTCGGCACTTATCGCCGTGGAGGCATGAAGCTCGACGTGGCGGTCACAGGGGGGGGGGCGACGGCTGGCACCGAGCCCGCTATCGGAACGAACGCCTCGCGGGGCTTTTCCCCATCGTCGACGTCGCCGGCAAAAACAGGAGCATTTGGGATTGCCGTGTATAAGTGACGTTGGGAGTCTGTGCAGGACGCTGCCGAGGGGGTCACCGTGGTGCAGGTCAGTCGGAAGTGGCGGTGTTACCGGCGATGTAATCGATCGGTAAGAGGGTGTCTGGCCCGGCGGTGGTGGTCGGGGGGGGGGGGGGGCGATTGCCGAGCTCGGTTTGCCAGCGCAGTGAAAAAAATTGACGCAGTGTCGATCCCGGCGTGGCGTGGTGTGGGGCGGTAGGGGGGACGCCGATAAGTGGTATTTAAAGCTGAAGACATTCCAGGGGAAATTGCCTTTCGTGGTGCGATAGGTGGCCGCTTCAAGGTCGTTTGGCGACTGCTAATGGAGACAAATCGGGCATCAAACGTTGCATACCTCCTCGCAGCACGTTACACACAAACGACGCGCCCTGATTGGCTGGGGCGTAAAGCCGTGCCACAGTGCAAATATGTTTACCTGGTTATTTATGATGATAGATTATTTACAAAAAGCACTTGGATTACTAAAGTACGTGTTTATCAATGAAAATAGAAACAGATGAAAATACTCGTATAAACAACAAAGATCAAACATGTATACTAAATATCGTGCAGCCGTGACCGCAGCGTTTATGTGCACCACTAAACCTAGTGTTCTTCGAGAAGCTAAGTGTGCTTTGGTGTTTCGTTCGGGTGGCGGACGTCCGGCCCTTTCAATTAATATGGGTCAAGTCAGTCCCGGATGTCGAAATTGATTATCACTTTGCGAAAGCTGCTGCTAAAGCGACGAAAAAGATCTACCTTGCAGTATGTATGCACTCAAACACCCGCGTTTGCTTTGTCCGTCCCGACAGCCGAGTGAATGGATACCTATACCAAGAGTATACCCGGTATATATCGAATAACTAAGTTCGCTGAGGAGTTTATTTATTCACTTATCGGCATGGATTCGCCAGCTGCTCGGTGTGGAGCAGCATGCCGACTCATTTCGAGGGTGTGGACGGGGAATTCGCGGCGACCGAATTTAAAGTAGTTTTCGGAGCTGCAGTCGCGTTGCGTCTCGCGAGGAGGCGATCAGCCGTCGTCGCTGGAAACCAACTGAAATGCATTCAGGCCGTTCATTGATGGTTGTTGAGGTTAATTGAATTTAACTTTTTATGGATTTCCAAGAGATATTTCGAGGTTCTGAAATATTCAATTGGTTGTCAAAAGTGTGAGGATTCCGTAAATATTTGTTTCGTCGCGATCGGATAACGGGTGTGGCCTGGAAAGTGAATACGGTAAGAGATAAATTCTTAGCTGTAAGGGATCCCTAAGTACATTTTTCAATGAATCGGCTAAACAAGGATATTTTAAAACTCTTGGAAGTAATTGACGAGTGAATCTTGCGAAATGAAAATGGTTCAATTCGTGGCCAAAAGTGTGAAGATTCCGAAAATATATGTATCGTCACGATCAGAAAAAAGGTGTTGCCTGGAAAGTGTATACGGTAAGAGGTAAATTCTTAGCTGGAATTTACCCTTAAGTACATCTTTCAATATACCGGCTAAACATGGTTATTTTAAAACACTGGGAAGTAATTGACGAGTGAATCTTGCGAAATGAAAATGGTTCAATCGGTTGCCAGGCGAGAGTGAAGATTCTGAAAATATAGGTTTCATCGCGATCCGACGAAAGGTGTGGCCTGGAAAGTGTATCCCGTACGAGGTGAAGGAAACGGCTCGACTTCGGAGCTCATTGAACAGACTTGAGGCCGTTAATTCCCGGTCGAACGTCGACCGCCGCGAACGGAGCGATTCGCATTCGCAAAGCGTCCGAAATTATTGCCATCTCGCGCCGAAAAGAACAAAGAGGCGCCGGAGCGCGCAGGTACATTCATATCATTTGTCAAAATCAGTTCGCTGAAATATCTTATTGAACTTCTCGGATGATGGACGAGGCGTCGGCGTCGGCGTCGGCGTCGGCGTCGGCGTCGGCGTCGGCACGCGAGCGGGATGCGTGTCCGTGGTGCAGAGGAGGGCGATTCGCACGATAACGACGTCGTGTGTCTCGGGAGTGCGCGCGGTCGACGCACGTCACCACCGGCGTCTTATCGGTTGACCGATGAGCGCGGCTCGCTGCTATCGCAACGCCCCCCCCCCCCCCCGCCCGCCCCCGCCCCCCGCGGCGAGCCCTAATTAACGCCCGCTGAGGGCGCGGACACCTCGTATATAAAGCAGGCGTGTTTGCCTGTGCATCAAGTATACACGTCTCAGACTATTAGAGCCTCAGGGCCTGGGAATGTACATACTTTAGGTACATATTTTAGAAGAATGTAAATATTCAATTTCATTGTGATTAGAATGCTTAGTTTTTATGTTTCAAAGAGTCTGTACACGTTCGACTGTTCCCAAACAGTATGAGAATTTTTAGACGGAAATAATAAATATAATAAATAAACATAATAAACTCCATTTCACGTTGAGAAGGAGAGTGGATTTGCATCTTCCTCGAGGATCCACTGCTGCTAGACACGAGCTAAGCGTTACAAAACTGCCCACAGAGCCTTTTGTCTGACTCAAGACATGGCTTGTGAGTTTTGAAACTCTTAGCTCGTGTCTAGCAGCAGTGGGTCCTCGCGGAAGATGCAAATCCACTCTGCTTCTCAACGTGAAATGGAGCCTAGTGTAATGTTGGGGCATTCGAGCCTGAGACGAACCATATATGGGTATAACGTATGTCGACCCCGTTTCGTCGGGTGCATTTCTTGCCAAGTCGCGGTTTTGTGCCGTTCCTAGTGCTGGTTACAACGAAGCCGTGTGCCGCCATCTAAGCCGATAGCGCGAGCACAACTTTGTTTACAAGTCGGAGAGAATCATTTGTCCGCGTGCTCGTTGATATTAGTTTCAGAGTCCGCCGCACGAAACAATTCGAGCGTGGTCGTCGGTGGCGACTTGCCGGGTGTCTGGGTCTCGTCGCGGACTCGGGCCAGGGTCGACGGGGACAGGGTGGGCGTTGTTCCCGCTTGCGGGGGTCGACGGGAACACGGGGGGCGTTGTTCCAGCTTACGGGGGTCGACGGGGACAGGGGGGGCGTTGTTCGAGCTTGCGGGGGTCGACGGGGACAGGGGGGCGTTGTTCTAGCTGCGGGGGTCGACGGGAACAAGGTGGGCGTTGTTCCAGCTTGAAGGGGTCGACGGGGACACGGGGGGGGGGGGGGCGTTGTTCTAGCTTGAAGGGGTCGAAGGGCACAGGGTGGGCGTTGTTCTAGCTTGCAGGGGTCGACGGGATGAGGGGGGCGTTGTTCTAGCTGCGGGGGTCGACGGGGACAGGGTGGGCGTTGTTCTAGCTGTGGGGGTCGACGGGCACAGGGTGGGCGTTCCAGCTTGTGGGGGTTGACGTGGACAGTGGGGGCGTTGTTCCAGCTTGTGGGGGTCGACGTGGACAGGGGGGGCGTTGTTCTAGCTTGCGGGGGTCGACGGGATCAGGGGGGCGTTGTTCTAGCTGCGGGGGTCGACGGGGACAGGGTGGGCGTTGTTCCAGCTGTGGGGGTCGACGGGCACAGGGTGTGCGTTCCAGCTTGTGGGGGTCGACGTGGACAGGGGGGGGGGCGTTGTTCTAGTTTGCGGGGGTCGACGGGAACAGGGGGGGCGTTGTTCTAGCTGCGGGGGTCGACGGGCACAGGGGGGGCGTTGTTCCAGCTTTCAGGGGTTGACGTGGACAGGGGGGCGTTGTTCTAGCTTGCGGGGGTCGACGGGGACAGGGGGGGCGTTGTTCCAGCTTGCGGGGGTCGACGGGCACAGGGTGGGCGTTCCAGCTTGTGGGGGTCGACGTGGACAGGGGGGGGGGGCGTTGTTCTAGCTTGCGGGGGTCGACGGGAACATGGGGGGCGTTGTTCTAGCTGCGGGGGTCGACGGGCACAGGGGGGGGCGTTGTTCCAGCTTGCAGGGGTTGACGTGGACAGGGGGGCGTTATTCTAGCTTGCGGGGGTCGACGGGGACAGGGGGGGCGTTGTTCCAGCTTGCGGGGGTCGACGTGGACAGGGGGAGCGTTGTTCCAGCTTGCGAGGGTCTCGACTGTCCGCGTGGTTAGCCTCTATGCGGGCTCGATACCGTCACGCCATTGCGGCGTGCAAACTCACTACAAATGGCGGCCAGTGGACCTCGCAATAATCGAATGCACCCGCCCTGAATATCCGAATCTGCGCTTCCACAAAATCACCACAAAATCACCACAAAATCACCACAAAATCACCACAAAATCACCACAAAATCACCACAAAATCACCACAAAATCACCACAAAATCTCCAAAAGATCCACCAAAAGATCCACCAAAATTTCTACCAATAGATATACCAAAAGATCTACCAATAGATCTACCAATAGATCTACCAAAAGATCTACCAATAGATCTACCAAAAGATCTACCAAAAGATTCAGCGCATAATTATTTTATGATGCACACTCATGTCTGTCCAACTAGAAATGTATTTTTAATAAGATTGCAAATTTCTATGCCACACTACATAATATATTTTAATATTCAAGCTCAAGAATGCACTTCACACGCCGCACGTATATCTTTTACAAGCACAGGAATGAATAATAAGACTATGGAGTCAAATATTAAGAAGACGTGCGGCTTTGTTAAGTTTTAATAAGATTGTACATACGATATAGAGTAGTGTTAGTGGGTGGGTGGATGTAGCGTTGCACGGAAGACGCGGAGGATGTGCTCCAGCTCGGCTCGGCGCCCGACAAACCTCAGCCGCCTTACGATTTCTTGCTCTCGAGCGCACTCAGTCAGCCGTCGTCTCCGGGCGCCGGCAAAGAGTCTCTTCGCCCATGCCGCCCACACTTTCCCACTCTGCCGGCACAACGGCCCACATCCTCCCGACGAACGCGTCTCCCGCGACGCGCATAATACCAAAAAGAGGACAGTGAAATACTTATCAAATGCTAGTTACGGTCCCACTTGCACAGGTGTGTATTTTAAAGACTCAACAAAGCCACTGTCAAGTATGGAATATTACCTCTACCCTGTACCTATGTATATTTATAGAATAATTGATGAGCGTAGCGAGCGAAGCGAGCGAAGCGAAATCATCAATTTCACTACTGCTAAAAAAAAACACTTGTGTGTGTTTGTTTTTTTTGTTTGTTTTTTTTTGTATGTGTGATTGCGCGCGCTCTACAGGCCAAACGCCCGCCTCGATTGGGATGAAATTTTCAGGGTGTCTACTTTTGTTCTCAACTTAGACCCCCTGCGTTTTTCAAGAAAACCCTCCATACCCTTCACTTTCAAAGTAGAAAAAAGAGCAATATTCAACAATTGGGCAAGTTTGGAAAAGTACGGAAATTTATTTAAAAGTGCGTATTTTTTTCAAATTTTCCCAATTTCGATTTGCCTTTAGAAACCATCGAAACTGAATCGAAACATCACACCAGATTTTTGATTTGCAGTTGACTTCAAGATTTGACAAATATTAGAAATTTTGTCAATTTCGTGCATGCAAGTTTTTGAAAGTAAGTCCGCGGCAGAAATATATCTCCAGCCTAATAAATACCCTTGGGCATATAATACATCTATGTATTTTCATGCACATTGCTCAATGAACTCAAAATGAGCATATTTCCGCTACCCGACAGCTCAGACAGAAACAATGAAAGGTCAGAATCGTTTACATTTTCAAGTGATCAGAATTTTTGAGAATGCAATGGCCTGGCTTGCTGCTCCATGATTTGCATAAGCTTGTTGCCTTAATCTTTTTTGCGCTATATACAAACCGCTACGCTCATCTTCAACGCAACACAAATTGCGTTCGCCCTAGTAATATATGTAATTAGTTATAGGCGTATGACTGAAATGTACTGTGACAACCATCACGACCATATTCTAAAAGATGTAACTCAAAATTGTATGACATGAAAGCCAAGTTAAACACAAAAGGACCTATTTCAAATGGGGTGAACATTTTTAACCATCTACCATATAAAATAAAGTGTGTAACTAATGACGAAAGATTGTGCAAATTGCTAAAACAATTTAATTGTAACATTGTTTTTATTCGATAAACGAATATTACCTGCAAACATTTTAATGTATTGACCTTCCAATGTTGTATGTGCAACCAATTCTGGAATGAAAAGCTATTATTATTAATATTATTATAATTTTGTGGACGCACGGTGACTTTGCTTCGTTTGCCGCGGGAAGGACGACCCCGTCGCTTGCCGGCCGCGCTATTCCGTTTCGTGCCTCGTAGACGCAATGTTAAATTTCCTGCATTTAGATTGGCTTTTTGGCAGTTTGTCCGGAGCTGGCCTTAAAAAATGACCCAGGGTACACAGTTCGAGAACCTACTGTGATGTTTCAAGAGTAATACAATTAAAAACTTTGGTACATCCTCGACAACGCACGATAGAGTACGGAGATGCACACGGAAATGACGAAGATTTGAGGCAAGAAAACGATTTCAAAGTGAAATACGATGTGAATATGATGATTCTAGTCGTCCAATTGACTTTGATACCAGTTTGCTACCAATACGGTACCAATATTTTACACTGCCAGTATGATTGCCAAAATGTATAAATTTAACATTGCATCTACGAGGCACGAAACGGAATAGCGCTTCCCGGCCCCGTTGTCCGCGCGGAGCGCTCCGCGAGGCCGTGACCTGCGGCGAATCGCGTTGTCGCGGCCGACACACGGCCGTCTGGAAAGAATGCTCGGCAAATCGGGCGACGGTGTTTGCGTCGGCAGCGAGCTTTTCAATTCGAGTTTCTCCCCAAAATGTCGGTGTTTAGAGCAGCTGGAATTGGACGACGATAATGCATTCCCGTTGTTCGCCTTGAATTGTAAACAATCATTCGAGAGCGTCTCTTTGTTCTCGATATCTTCGCGTGTTTTATTTTGTTTGTGAAATGAACAGAACACTGAGGGGAAAAAATTCGCCTATTAGCATACTGCACTGTTTTTCCTTCGTATATCAAAGAATACTTAAAACCCTCTCTAATTTTTTTTTGTTCCTGCATGCGATAGTTTTCCTTTTTTGTCCCAGACTTCCAAGTCAGGACTTTATCGGAAGATGTATCGCATTCGATACCAACCCCGGACCCCCCCCCCCCCCCCCCCCCCACCATCACCGTTACGCCGCGGACTGCGACTACATAATTTAGAGGCCCGAGTTTTAAACTTTCCTCGCGAGGCAAAACAACTTTAGTATCGCCGTCGCCAAACCACCGCCATTTTTACCCGGCGCATCTGAATAATAATAATATCAAACTTCACGTCAAATTGTCAATGTCGCACTTTGGGGAAATCTCCAGGAAACGGCGCTTCCCCCCCCCCCTCCCCCCTTCACAACCCTTGCAAGCCGTCGTGTCCCCCCCCCCCCACCACCACCACCGACGGCATACGTCACGGCGCCGCCATCACCTATCCCAGGGGAGCGAATAATTCCACCTAATTCCCGACCGTCGGGACTCGAAGACGGGGCCTCGCTCTCCTCCAGGGTGCCAGCAATCTCCTCGGACGTCGGGACGCCGCCAAGCTGAGCGCCGCGACGCCCGGGCCCCGATGATGGATCAGGTGTGTCGACGGAGGCGTTGCGAGAGCTCGGGGGGGGGGAGGCGATGATGAACGTGCGTGTGGGGCCACGCGTCACGACCCCGGCGCTCGCACGCGCATGCGTGGACGCAGATCGAGACGTGGCACTTGAAGTCGAACGTGCATCGAAGCAACCGAACTTTGCGCTATAGACACGTACCGTCCTATAATATAGCGTCATTTGTAGCACGTGGCTTGATGTGGCTTGCCAGTCGAACGCTTTCTCGTCGCCTATGAGATTTATGGCGGCAACCACCATTGTGAAAGCCTCCGCAGTCGACGCAATCGCCGCGTATTAGACTCTGTCTCCGCGCGCGCGACGGAGGTGCTTTGATCGCCGCGCCCTCGCCGACGTGGACGGGCGTTCACGCGACCGCCAGTCGGCAACACATTACGCAAACGACCCGGAGTCGCGATCACCAATTAGGCTAATATTAAAACGAGCCGTCAGTGAAGTGCACGCGAATAAAATTACTCTCCGCCATAAGCAAGCCAGTTTTGTAATCTAACGCAATTATTTACCCAGCAGCAGCCCGTCGTGTGGGCAACGGGTGTAGTACGCTGTGTACTTGTATTGCGTACACGCTTCCAGGCAAATTGCAATTACTTCTGGTCGGTAACAGCGTGCGTATTATAATAATGGTAGCATGTTCCATCGCCAGCTAAGCCCGATTGCCTGATGCGATCTCGCAGAAGGATGGCAGGTTGTAATTAAAAAATAATCACGCTCGGCTGCATAATAACTCCACCTGGACGTGCAGTTATCGATCTAGCGGGCCGTGCGATGCCTCGGCACACACAGTGCATGTGCCGCGTGACGTGATTGGACGGGCTTCGCGACGTGGTACCAGGGCATAGACCTTGACGCGAGGGAGTTTGTGCGGCTGGGTCGATGGGTTCTTCCCGTTCGAGACGCCACTAGATTGCGAGACACAGCGGCGACTTGGGCAAGAGCACAAAAAGGTTTCGCGGCCCGAGAACTGTGTTCACCGTTTTCAGCAATGCTTTCCGCAATCATTGTCAACATCTCAACATCTGGAACATCTCCGTTAAGCCAATTCAATGAGCTTCGAAGTCGAGCCGTTTCCTTCACCTCGTAAGGTATACACTTTCCAGGCCACACCTTTCGTCGGATCGCGACGAAACCTATATTTTCGGAATCTTCACACTTCCGGCAACCAATTGAACCATTTTCATTTCGCAAGATTCACTCGTTAATTACTTACAAGAGTTTTAAAATAACCTTGTTTAGCCGGTACGTTGAAAGATGTACTTAAGGGTAAATTCCAGCCAAGAATTTACCTCTTACCATATACACTTTCCAGGCCACACCCGTTATCCGATCGCAACGAAACAAATATCTACGGAATCCTCACACTTTTGACAACCAATTGAATATTTCAGAACCTCGAAATATATCTTGGAAATCCAAGAAAAGTTTAAATCAATTTACCTCGATAATCATCAGTGAATGACCTTAAGTCACTGAGTTGTTTTGTGTCGAAGAAATATTAGAACTTTCGTTGCTCTGCATATCTTGTTCTTTCAGTCCCGCATTAAAAGTCGTATCTTTCATCCGGGTTCCATATCGAAACTTTTCTCCCAAAGATAAAAGAGATGACATCGCCCGTTGCGTTCCTACCTGGCTGGCATCGGCACGAATGTGACGTCATTGTCCCCTCGTGCGGAATGTTAAGTACAAGCCTTTCCTCTCCGATGCGTCGGTCTAACACCATGTAACATGTCATCTTGCACGGCCTTCCCGAACTTACAACTCATCGGTGACAAATTAATGCAAATATCCCACTTCACGCAGCCACCAATTGTAGCAAACGCTACAATTGGTGGCAGCGGTGTGGGTGTCATTTCTATAATTATTCTTTCAAGGCTTTTAACAGCCAAAATTAATATATTTTGGTAACTTTTTGAACTGCCACTGCACAGGTTTCTGATCCTTCACATGCATATACGTGTTATTATTGTCGTAACAAGCCCGTTTGAGCAGACGTTGACATCTCGAAAGGTCTGCGCTAGGCGCTCTTATTCTTCCGCTCGATCGATTTCACCACGAGATCTCGCATAACTCAAGTGTGATTATGAATTCCTGTGCACATCGCAAAACATGCGCCCAGATAAATCACATGCCGCGGAATAACGCCAGGAATAACGTATCGCTGAGATTGTTCTGCCATGGAAAAGCAATTTGCAACGTCGAACCTCAATTGTGCTTTCACCTGGTTTTCCCTCCCCGGGCAGGCGAACAATGACGATTCTCGCATCTTGAAATCCAGGATCGTTTCTAAAATGAATCTCCTCGATACATTTGCTTTTTTTTTTTTTTTTTTTTTTTTAAGATAAGAACTGTACGTAGGTACGTGGTTCTGAGCGCTGAAATCCTCTCGCTAACAGAAACCCTTTAGCCATACTATTCACGCCCCGTGCTCGGCGCGAAGCCTTTGTGGTTGGAGTCGAGACGAGGGTCGCTATAGCGACGATTGCTTGAGAGCGTCGTCAACTTTTAACAGAGTGTTCAGACGGGCGCGGGCCAACCCACGCCGGGTGGCGGCGTTTCCAGTGCGACCACCGCGCTCAGAGTCGGCACTTTTCAAACGACGGCGATAGAGTAATTGGCGGCCACAAATACAAACTAACTGATTGCTATAGGCCAATACAAACAACTTAGTTCACGTGCGAGAAAGGCCAACCTTGCACGATGTTGCATTAAATTGTTTTACAAGACCTCCCAAATTGGCCAGGAGAGCTGTCATACTTGGAACCGCTAAGTGCACATTCCCACCTAATGTACAGCGAGTGCGGTAATTGATCTCTGCCACTTTGCCGGCTGACGTGCCGCAGAGCGTTACCGTCACACTCCCCAACGCAGACAGTTCAAAAAGCGACGCGAGCGGAGGACAATGCGGTGCCGTCGCGCCTCTGCAGTGGCGCTCGCCTCGACGCGCGAATTGAATTATTAACTTATTCCCGCGGTCGAAGAAAAGCGGCAAAAACTCGCTAAAAGTTGGTGTGGAAAAAAAAAGGGGAAGAGAATGGGTTCCCGAGCGCGGAGCCGTCGACGCCGACCCCCCGGCATCCCGATCGGCCCGGCGGCGACGGTGTGAAGCCATAACAGGTTTCAGTTAGCGGGCAGACATTAGGGGTCGAGACGGCGAACAATGCCGAGTGTGTTGCCCAACTTTCCTGCGTTTTGGGGGGGGGGGGAGGGGGGGGGGGGCGCCTTGGATTTCATAACCGACACGGCGCGCCGCGCGGCGAAACATATAAAGTTTTACGCACCCGACAAGACGGTGGTTGCGAAGCCAAATCGCTGGGAGAAAAGCGTTTAAGATTACGTCGTTCATAAACATTTCTGTGTGTATTCCACTAGCAGCGGCGGCGAACTTATCTTTGCGTTCAATTTTGTGCGACTGTAATACTAAAAAAAAAATTGTGTATATATATATAAACTCCCCGAGGGAAGTTGAACACTATGTGCTTTTGCATTGTTCAATCAGTGTTAACTTTTTTTAAACCCGACGTTGAAGTTCGCGCTGATTGGCTGGGCTTCACTACAGATAAGAACTTGTGGAAATGTGTTTGCAAGTCGGTGGTGAAGAAAAGAATGCTGCTCGACTTTCGAGTTTTCTGTTTTAGCGTCAGCAGCTTCCGACTCGGCGGATAATAAATTAAGAACTAGATCGCCCGGGTTGAGTTAACTTCTAAATCACCACCAGTCTGCGCCGATCACGGAACGCATGACTTCGAAATAACTATAACAGTGATTAATTAGCAAACTATACATCCTCCTCTTGATTAACTTGCTACTCATGATAAGCTCAACAATGATGAAGATAACGTGTCGTCAGCTATAGCTAGCCAGAGGCGATGACGATCCATTAGAGCTGTGGACCATTGAAACTATCCACACTGCTCTTGAATATTTGCTATCGCATATGAACTGGAATCTGAAATCCATTCCCGGAAGGAAAAGATCGGGAATGAGGACAGAGAAATGTGAAAGTATAATCCCTTGTGTTGTCTGGCAAAGTCTGGACGTGCCAACAAAGGTATAGCATTTAGTGTAATTGAGCTAAGTGGTATATAAGAGGAGCTATGGATATAATTTGAGAGTGTGCTATAATATTCAGTTTGTGCTGTAGCTATGCATCGAAGCACTCGTGCGATTTGCAATCTTGGACAGTCAGTGAGAACTCAATTAGCAGCGAGTCATTAGCACACTGACGTCTATAGCCTTTACAAAGCTGATAGTATGTTGAGAGCGTTCAACAAGCTGTAAGCATCCACATGAGTACATACACAACACAATGTAGCACGTGCTTGTCCAGGCAATCTCCTAACAAGGTGAGTACACACACTCCGAGCCTCCAAGCACACACGGTCAGCAATGTCATCAGAGGCGGCAAACAACGCGCAGCTCGCCTCGTGTCGTTAAACCGAACCCCGGCGGTCGACGCACGCGTTTCCCCGGCGAGGCTGGCCTGGATTCCCGCGGTCACCAACCAGCTGGCGTCCGGCCCGCGCGGTCTCGAGCGCGCGGCGTGGCCCACTTTGCAGCGCAGGGCGTTGTTGTTGTGGAAACAAAGATTGCAATGTTGACTCGAGGCTTTCTTTGCGAGTATAGCGAGGCGTTGGCGGACACAAAACATACAGAGAGTTGTCAAGTTTATGGTGTCGGTGCTCGTTTTGCTTCTTAAAAGATTGTCGCGAACAGAACCGGCGACATTTTCAGTGATGTCCATTGTTAGTATTTGCAGTTATATTTACAGTTATATTTACAGTTATATCTGAAGTTATAATTGCAGTTATAACGACTTGCTTTACCGCTGCCTTTATGGGTTTGTTTCACGGCGACGCGAGTTAAAATGCGACGTGTGCAATTATCGTGTTACAAGGCGCAGCGTGCGACCGCAGATTTCCCCAAGCAAGCGATAACAAAGCGGGTGCACCATGTTTTCCCCCAGCAAGCGATAACGAAGCGGGTGCATCATGTTTTCCCAGGATTAGAAAGAAATTACGGGTGCATCGTGTTTTCCCAGGATTAGAAAGAAATTACGGGTGCAGCGAGCAGCAGTACTTACGTGACCTTCGTGCCGATAGATCTGCGTCGAAAGTTCACGCGTCGATCCCCGCGCGCTGCCGTGTTTCACATGAGCGACAACAATAAAACGTTTTGTTTGCCACCGGTTTCGCGTACCGATAAATCGCCCCCACCCCCTCCCCACCGGGCCGCCGCCGCCCCGCCATTCGGCGGAACGAGCTCGTATCTCGGCAATCTGTTTCGCGCTTAACACCCCCCCGCATTTAAGTGACCTGATTAGTTTCTTAATTCCGAACCGCTTTTCGCGAACACCCGCGAGACCGCCGATAAAACTGTAGTACAAGTTGGTCGCGGCTGGCCCGGCATTGATCTTGGTGGTTGCCGTGGATGGGGTTGGGGGGGGGGGGACTTCCTCGGCTAATGGGTGCCCGTGCCATTGTTGCTGGCTTCTTGGTCGACTGTGTATTTGGGACGACGAGGCGGTGGGGGTGAGGGCGGCGCATCTCAGAAAGCGTTCTCTGGTTTTGTCATTCCAATTTCCGGCTGGCGTCGCTATATAGTCGATTCGCCGAAAGAAATGAGCCGCGTTCATTAAGTCTCCCACGCGGCCTCGCTGATAATTCGCCCGGCGCCGAGCGACGCACAGCGACGCGAACGGTTTCGCGCGAAACTTTTCCCAAATGCACAACAATTTTTTCATCGCATGGGATGAGGGATCTTTGTTTGGCTAAGGCACTGTCCATTGTACGGAGGCGAAGCGCTCTTGGGCATCGACATTTCGAACGCGTAGAATGGCATGCTTTTAATGGAAATACCAATGATAGTTATCAGCACACAACCAAGTGGGTATTACCAGCCCCTGAAATGCCGCGAACGTCTTTGTGATTAGTGATCTTCTATTGCCGAAACGAACTCAGCTAAATGTTTATCCAACCACACGCGCTGTAGCAGTCCTCGTGTTGAAGGGTACATCACTTATAGTAACAGAATTGCTGATTGCATATTCTACTGAATAAACTATCCACCTTGTTAATTAACTTTGAAAGAAACGGAAACTTTTCCCTTCGTCAAGTTCCGGGTCATAGTTCTTTTCAAAGAAAATCTCAAAATCCAAAAAAATGAGTCGCTTTAAACCAGCCTTGAGTGCTGGAGGCGACATTACGAAAATGCTTTTCGTCGAACCCTTGAACGCTCACCTCGCGTTATTTCGTATTCCGGTAAACGTTCAATAGCAAGACAATTCGCAGGCAACCGGCGCGTCATGCGTTGCATATAGCAACGGCTCCATGGCCTCGAGCAGACTCCACCGGCCGCCAGCCCGAAGACAAAGGGACGACGACGTCGTCGGCGACTTCCGCCCGGGCCGACGCACAAAGGAAGCGCGTCGCGGCGCGACTCCGAACCACATGTTGAGGAGCGCCTCCCCCGTCGACGGCGTCGTCGTCGGCCCACTCGACCCGGTCCAAGACAAAAGGAGCGGCGACTGAGTAATCGCCGCACGGCCGGCGACAGATAAATCTCTTCGGCGCGCGCCTCGCTCCGGCCGCCATCTTGGCTCTCGAGACGCTGCGAGGGGGGGGGGGCGTTTCCCCCCTCGACCGGATGTCGTCGCGTGCTGTACGGCGTGCGCCGCTAAGAGGCGCGATGGACCCAAATCTGCAGGACGACTGCGAGAGTTTCGTCTCTCATAAGAGAACCACTCTGGCGCGGGCGATGCCAGTTAAATGTCGTTAGCGTTCTGCGATTCTAAGTCACTCTGCTGTGAGGCGTGTTTTTGAACAGCAAGTTTCAATCTCTGCTTAATAACATCGTTACGTCTCTCTCTCTCTCTCTCTCTCTCTCTCTCTCTCTCTCTCTCTCTCTCTCTCTCTCTCTCTCTCTCTCTCTCTCTCTCTCCAGCTGCCATCTTTTACTCTGTTGGTATTCTAGTTCAATATGCGGATGTCAGTGGAATGCAATTAATGCCAGGCAATTAGCGCTCCGAGCGGGCAAAGATCAAAACATTCGAGCTGCCAATGAAGTGGCGTAAACAAGCGGTCCTCGGCGTCGTCCTCGCAGAGTCCCCGGTGGCAGGCCGGGCGCCAAGCGAGCGCCGCGTTCACGCGAATAGAGCGCGAGTCGGGCCGTTCATCGTCGAGTTCGACTCAGTTAGGAATTAATTCGATTGCCCCACCCCCCCCCCCGCCCCCCCCTCCCTCCAGCTCGCGCACGCTGCCTGGCGTTTGGCGGCGAAACTATAGACGTGGACCGGTGCAACTGGAGCCGCGATTGCGACGCGACATAGGAAGATGCGCTCACGCGGTTTCCCATGGGTAGCGTTCATGTAACTTTTTTTCATTCGATTTGGCTCGAAATAATTCGATTTCAAATCACTGCCAATGTTAAACCATGGGCGGTGATATTGAAAACGAATCGTTTTGAAATCACAAAGTTACGTGATCGGTCTCCTGGACGCATATTCTGTAACTTTTTGACAAGAAACGAGAGCGACAACTCAAGGTCGCCTATGTTTTCGTATGGAACAAATCAAGGTTCTCACTCTCATTTCATTTCATCTCACATCTGAAAGGTTACATGAACGCTACCCAGGCTACCGATCACGTAACTTTGTGATTTCAAAACGATTCGTTTTCAATATCACTGCCTATGGTTTAACATGGGGGGCAGTGATTTGAAATCGAGTGATTTCGAGCCAAATAGAACACAACAAAGTTACATGACCGCTATACCCAGGGCAACCAAAACCACTGCGACAGCTCCAAACTCGCTTGCAGCCAAACACACGTGCAGAGCTGAGAGTGAGAGTGAGAGTGAGAGAGGGGATGCCGTTTTCGCTACCAAAACGCTTCGAGTGTGATTAAATATTTACATTAGAGCTCCATTTCATTTTTATTTCCCCAGTCCTTTCGTCTTCTCGCGAACGTTGTTTTAAGATGTAGATTGTATAATATAGCTACCAACCCGCGCCGAAGACACGTGGCAGCAGCTAGCCAGCCAGCAAAGTTTCCACCGGTCTATTACAGAGTTGTCGCCGTCGTGAAACGTCTCTGTCCAATCTACCCTGCACACGGCGATTCTAATCACGAACAAGCAGTGCCAATTGGAACGCCCCCCCCCCCCTCCCATTTCGCACAGTCGACGCGGTCCCCAAGAGGGGCGACTTTGCATTTCCATCCCGACGACGACGACGACGACGACGACGACGACGACGACGACGACGACGGCGGACGGATACCGGACGTGTCGGTCGGGCCGCCAACGCGTCCGGACAAACGCCTTCGTGTTGTGCTAGCATGCTGCACAACTACACGGCTCTCGTGGCCCGGCGTCGTCGTTTGCTTGTTTGTAATCAAAACAGTCTGACGGCTCGGTTGATTACGTTATAGTGGGGTCGTTTGCTTGCCAAGTTCTCCTGCAATATCTTTGAGTGAATGTAATTAAACCGCTTTGTTTACCGAACCTCACTGTGTCCAGTCGCAATTCCTTTATGCTAGAAGGATGCGTTTATTTATTGTTTGACTTGTTTTTCCACTTCCTTGCTGTTTTAAAGCGGCGCGTTATTTTTAGTGAACAATTTTGAATCCGTTCAGAAATACGGATATTTGTAGGAAAAGGGGTGGTGCAAATGATTTCGGTTGGTTTTAGTAAGCACACCAGGGTTGATGGGGGGGTTGCAAAAAGGTGCGCCACCCCTATACTTCCTTCGGGGCAAAGACTGCCAATAAAACCACCGCAGACATGAGCTTTGTTTGCCATTAACATCCACATGCCGGCTCTGGTTTCAAAGCCTCAGAGGCATCGTGCATGATGAACTGGGAGACGAAACGAAATCCACACGTCGTGATGTTTCCAACCAAATCAAAGCACTTGACGCGGTGGAGAGTAGTTCACAAATCCGCCGCCTCAGGACTTGATTTTGCCGACCCGCGCCTATGAAAGATGACCCCCGAACCACGCACGAACATCGAAGCCGAGGGCCCCCGGCGCGGACGGATCGAACGCGCGTAGCACGCGCTTTCCCGACTTGCCCGGCCGCGTCCCAGCTTTCCCGGCCGCGTCCCAGCTTTCCCGGCCGCGTCCCAGCTTTCCCAGCCGTGTTCCAGCTTTCCCGGCCTCGCTTCCAGCTTTCCCGGCCTCGCTTCCAGCTTTCCCGGCCTCGCTTCCAGATTTCCCGGCCGCGTCCCAGCATTCCCGGCCGCGTTCCAGCTTTCCCGGCCGCGTCCCAGCTTTCCCAGCCGTGTTCCAGATTTCCCGGCCGTGTTCCAGCTTTCCCGGCCGCGTCCCAGCTTTCCCGGCCGCGTCCCAGCATTCCCGGCCGCGTTCCAGCTTTCCCGGCCGCGTCCCAGCTTTCCCAGCCGTGTTCCAGATTTCCCGGCCGTGTTCCAGCTTTCCCGGCCGCGTCCCAGCTTTCCCGGCCGCGTCCCAGCTTTCCCAGCCGTGTTCCAGATTTCCCGGCCGTGTTCCAGCTTTCCCGGCCACGTCCCAGCTTTCCCGGCCGCGTCCCAGCATTCCCGGCCGCGTCCCAGCTTTCCCAGCCGTGTTCCAGCTTTCCCAGCCGTGTTCCAGCTTTCCCAGCCGTGTTCCAGCTTTCCCGGCCGTGTTCCAGCTTTCCCGGCCGCGTTCCAGCTTTCCCAGCCGCGTTCCAGCTTTCCCGGCCGTGTTCCAGCTTTCCCGGCCGCGTTCCAGCTTTCCCAGCCGCGTTCCAGCTTTCCCGGCCGTGTTCCAGCTTTCCCGGCCGTGTTCCAGCTTTCCCGGCCGTGTTCCAGCTTTCCCAGCCGCGTTCCAGCTTTCCCGGCCGTGTTCCAGCTTTCCCAGCCGCGTTCCAGCTTTCCCGGCCGTGTTCCAGCTTTCCCAGCCGCGTCCCCACCGCGTCTGACCTTGCCATCCGCACGCCGCCGATAAAAACGCTCGGCGGCGGCGGCGGCGGGCACGCCAACTAAATAACGACCATCAACTTGTTTAGTGTTTCCATCTTTTTGCAAGAAAAAAAAAAAACAAACAAACAGCGACGCGCGGCGCGCGCTCGGAATAAAAACGAAACGGTGATCAAATACTTTTATATACGCGTCACTTTTTATTTCGAGCCGGGTTTTTTGCAGCGCGGCAACCCGATTCGTTTTAGTAGAGCTCCGTTCGGGGTGGGGGAATCCACCCAGCCCTGGTCACGTGGCCGATGTTTACTGCCAGGGGGCCGTGAGGGCCTGCTCATGCCCCGGGTTAATCCGATCACAGCCGAGCTGATCCATCGATATGCGAAGGACATGTCCTGCCGGTCACCGCACCAATTACCTATACCGAATCGTATCGAGCTGTGCCGACCTGTACCGAGCTGTACCGAGCTGTACCGAGCTGTACCGAGTTGTGCCGAGCTGTACCGAGCTGTACCGAGCTGTACCGAGTTGTACCGAGTTGTAGCGAGCTGTACCGAGCTGCACCGAGCTGTACCGAGCTGTACCGAGCTGTACCGAGCTGTACCGAGCTGTACCGAGCTGTACCGAGCTGTACCGAGTTGTGCCGAGCTGTACCGAGCTGTACCGAGCTGTACCGAGTTGTACCGAGTTGTAGCGAGCTGTACCGAGCTGCACCGAGCTGTACCGAGCTGTACCGAGCTGTACCGAGCTGTGCCGACCTGTACCGAGCTGTATCGAGCTGTACCGAGCTGTACCGAACTGTACCGAGCTGTACCGAGCTGTACCGAGCTGTACCGAGCTGTACCGAGCTGTACCGAGCTGTACCGAGCTGTACCGAGCTGTACCGAGCTGTACCGAACTGTACCGAGGTGTACCGAGCTGAACCGAGCTGTACCGAGCTGTACAGAGCTGTACGGAGCTGTACCGAGCTGTACCGAGTTGTACCGAGCTGTACCGAACTGTACCGAGCTGTACCGAGCTGTACAGAGCTGTACAGAGCTGTACCGTGCTGTACCGAGCTGTGCCGAGCTGTACCGAGCTGTACCGAGCTGTACCGAGCTGTACCGAGCTGTACCGAGCTGTACCGAGCTGTACCGAGCTGTACCGAGCTGTACCGAGCTCTACCGAGCTGTGCCGAGCTGTACCGAGCCTGTTCGCTAGCCTTCGAGTACGCGGGCGTCTGGTTTCACGACGTGCCATCGCCGAGGAGAGAGACACGGATTTGGTTGGGAACTCTTTGTGATTGTCCGACTGGAAACGCTCGGTTCCCGATCCGGCCCCGCGCGTCGATATGGGGAATCACTGAGGAGGCGATCGGCAGCCTTGCGCGAGCCTCGCGACCAAACGCCCCGTCCGAGAGGGCGCGGATTATCGGACGGCGAGCGGTCGTCTGCAGCTTACGGGTCGGTCGCCGTTTAGGCTGTCACGGTGTTAGCGCCGCAAATGGGATCGCCTTTACACTTAATTTAATGCCCGGGGCAGGGAACCGAGATCCCGAATTACAGTGGTTTAGAAATGACGAGAAGTCGTCTCTCTCTCTCTCTCTCTCTCTCTCTCTCTCTCTCTCTCTCTCTCTCTCTCTTTCTCTCTCTCTTTTTTTCATTTTCGTTTAAAAGAGATGTGTTTTTATAATGGAGACCTAATTGTACGCACTGAAAATGTTGTAATACATTTACTCACAGTCAAAATGTTTATCTTTCGTTATCTCTTCGTGGTCCATGAAATGACGGGGAACATAAATTAGCCGACGTCGGTTGCCAGCCAAATTCAAACATTCCATAAATCAAACTTTTCTAATCACCAATCCCATCAGATAAAGTACACACACACACAAACACAGAATTCGTGACGGGAGCACACGGTTTGTTCCCGGCTGGAACCTGGAAGCTGGAAGCTGGAAGCTGGATTCTGGAACGACTGCAGCGATGCGATTCGCGGTTGCATTTCGCGCGTGCGCACACTACGTTTGCACGCTTGGAGCTTAGCGTATTACAAAACGCAGTTGAAATTCACAAAAGCGGTAGGTGAACCCACATGAAAAAGCAAATACGAACATATTATGATACTTATAGAGAAAATATATACTAAAGTGCAATATTTTATAAGAAACTTATTTGTTTCTTATAGAAATTTGAACCTTCCATATATGTTTCATACATGTTTTTTTTATGTACTTCCGTGTGGGTAGCTAGGTACAACACAGAGAAGGAGATGAAGATGATGATGATGATGATCTCATTGTTATCACCGAGGCGACGGAATTGCAGGGCGTAAAAGCAAATCGCGCGTCCGCGGACGCCTGGCGGTGATTAGCGGCACTAAGCCAATGCACTCGGGTGCATTCCATGGCGCGGCACCTACTAACGGGAATCGCGCATTGAATGAAGACAAAGCTCGGTG
Organism: Nemoura dubitans; assembly: GCA_921293005.1. Lineage (NCBI taxonomy): Eukaryota > Metazoa > Arthropoda > Insecta > Plecoptera > Nemouridae > Nemoura > Nemoura dubitans. Next base: position 73,948,165 of record OV121074.1, read on the forward strand.
GTGAATAGCATTTACCACAGTTCGTATTATCTGCAAAGTTCACTGCAAACCACGTCCACTTCAGCCGCAGAATTGCCAGATCGCATGCATCTAGCTTTATATTATTATTTAACTTCCTTCGCACTGTGGCGAAGAATCATTTTACATTGCGGCACCATTCTATAATACCTATGTCCTCGCTGTCAACGGAACACGTTTTGCAACACGTTTTCGAATTCGTCTGTTGTGCATTGCTTCAATTTTCGAATCGATTCACAGCATTGTCGACTGTTGACTTTCACAAGTAGTGCTCGTACCGAAAACTGATTGAATTTATGCATGCATATTGTATAGACTCAATAAATATTGATCTACCCTTGAGTCGGGCTGCCGTGCCTCATCCAGTGCCAGCTGGGTTGCACCGTACGCCACCGTGTGCCGTGTGCCGTGTGCCGTGTGCCTTTGGCCAATCTTGGGACGGCGTCGGTCGTGATTTCCACGGCAAAGACATCGCGGAAATTGCTATTAACTCATCTGTTTGTTCGCCCGGCGACACATCGCATTCATTTCCACTTCTCGCCGCTTCCGCGCTGCGATCGCGTCCGTTCTGCCAGCGTCCTTCGCCGACGGGCGAGAACAACGCACATCGCCCCCACCTCGGACCCCACGGCCGTCCCGATCACCGTAACACCTCGTTCACACTACAGACTTGATCGAGATCAACTCTCTACGCCATCAAAGATGGCGTTGATTGGGTTTCCACAACTCAGTTATCTATTTAACCGTGATGAAATCAATCGGCAATCGTCGTGAACGCTCGGAAGAGTTCGTGATTATTTCAAAATCCGCCACCGGAAACGTTGCAACATTAACCTGGGAGCGTGTTCCGTGTGCTATGACTAGGTGATAAAGTGAGGTTAGATTCGTCGCGATTTCCGGTTGTGTTCGTATCCCGAGCATATTCCGAACTTGCCCGAATGACATGATCATGATCAAGTAAGGAAACAAGTGTGAACACCAACTGCCTTTTGAAACCCAATCAGCGCCATATTTGATCGAGTTGAGGAATTGATCATGATCAACTCGTGTAGTGTGAACGAGGTATTAGGCGCGCAGAGTCGACGAGGTCAACGAGGTATAGAATGGACCGGGCATGGATGTGCGGCGTCTTGCGTCCCCGTGAAGCCATCGCTTTGCGGCGGTGCGTAGAGTGCGTTACGCATGGGGTTCGGTGCGGCGGCAATCTCCTCGTGCTGACGTACGACAGTGCGTGTCGTGCGTAGGGCGGCGGGGGGTACGCGTTTCCGGTGTGACGACGCCGAGAGATGAGGCATCGTCGCGATAACGCCTCGCCATTGGCGTCGGGGTCGCCGTCTTGGCGCTGGCAATGTGGAATGTGGACCGATACGACGCCGGCTTTCCGTGTGTGTTTAAAGAGGGTTGGTATAGAAAGGTCGAATTTCACTAGCGATTCTAGTTCGAAAAGAGTCTGCTCGCGTTCGAAAGAATGCCGCTGATGTAAAATGTTTTATTTTCACGATGTCCAGCTACGTCCCAGCTCTAGATATGCATGTATGTAAAAATGTTTGCCGGGTTACTTTAGACTTTTTAACATTTTTTCCCCGCAGTGAATAGTAATTTCCTTTGTTCGCTCGCCGGGTGTATTTGTGAGGTACTTAGAAATACTTTTATTACTTTCATTTGTGTGCAATCCGTAGTGTTTTTTTTTTTTATGCGAACCTAATGTTGCAAACGTGGCTGAAAATGGGTCAGTGCGTTTTTCCGCCACCCCGTCGTCGCCGTGGATGTGCCGAGTCTGCGCTGCGGGTTGCGTTCAGGCACGCGGTTTCGCTGGCGAAGATCCGTGGAATTTATGCCGATTGTGGTGTGGCAAACGTTTGGCGTGTGCCTGCCATTCACGGGATAAATCACACGCACGGAATGTGAGCTATCGATTTCAATGAATCGCATAGGGACCGTGTTGGAGGCTGCGACATCGGTAGGTATAGCGATTGCCCTGCGGCAAACGTGTAGAATTTGTGTCATTACAATGAATTATTGCCTCTATCTGGACTGTAGTACCTATAACTTGCGAAATCTCCTCGGAAAGGTTGCGGCCAAATCCATGCCGCTTCGTTCCGCTAACACTGGAATGAGAAAACTATTTAATGGCGCTAGCTGGTTTCGTTTATTTCAAACGCCAGTGTTTCCTTTTCTCATTGCCATTGTTTTTAGGCTTTACGGAGCTAGGTGGAGTGAGAACGCCCGGGTTGATTGTCTTTCTGCCTTATTATAGAGTACTTCAATCCGTGCACTAAAGTCGCCTTACAAAACTGCTCACGGTGCATTCTATTTCCAGAACACTTTCCATCCCGGTGTTCCCGATTTACCCGCACGTCACGCGAACGCTCGATCCAGGAATGTCGTCAAAGTCAACCACGTGCCAGATCATTATCAAATTTCAACAAAAAAAAAAAGTTCAATTAACCACACAAAGCAACTGGCTTGCCATGAAAAAAAACTCTGTAATGGAACACTCTTGAACTTCAATAAAGGTACAATGCCTTTCTTAACGCGACCTTCCGAACACCTCTACACGCGGGGTTATCCTATTCACACCGAAGAGCCTTAAAAAAGTGAGTTTCCAACCCAACAAAGTCTCGTTAAATCCCAACTAACGCCGGCGAAAAAAACAGCTCACTCGGCTCGTTAATAATAAAGTGCGCGCTGCTCGAGCCGCTGGGCGGGCGGGCGTCTTGCGAGACTGCTCCAGACACAAAAAGGGGATCGATTCGGGAGACTCCGCGCCGGGAAGACGGCGGGCCGACAGCCTGCATACACTCGATGCAGTTGATCGAGCCTTGTGTCTGCAGCACGCTAATCGCCCAGGCTATTAAAAGTCCATCACTCTGCCTGTCGGCGCGGCCGAATCAGGCGATTTGACAATGCCAAACGGCCGCCGGAAGTTAGTCGGCTCCTTCCGCCGCCGCCGACGACGACGACGACGACGACGCAAAGTGAAACGCTACTTGCCGCGAGACAGCGCCGGGGTCCATTTCGCGAGCGACTACATAATATTAAATAGAAGCATAACCATCTCCGACGAGGACGACACTGCAGAGCGGAACAGGCGCGCTCGGGACTGGCGCTGCCAAATGAATATGTAATGAGTTCTTTGTTTTAGTTTATATACGAATATGTTTATAATAAAGTCAGTAATAAGCTGCATTTGTATTTGGAAACGTATGTGTTGTTTTTTATTGCCTTGGCAAACATATCGCGGCGACGGCACACCATATGTAATGTTTATCTAACAACCAGCTAGCAAATGGAAGGTAAATACTCGAGGGAGTGAACCTGCTATTTCTAAATTCCATGAAAATAGGCGACATGAAAAACCTGCCCCGCTCCAAGAAGACCGTCCAGTCTTCGATATATCTATTTTCGCTTGTGACCAATACCTGCCTTTTGTCAATTCTAGATCTCAGCCATTGTATGTCGCAATGCACTTCCCAAAAGCGCTTTAATTCAATGAATTTACATTAAGCACAAGATCTAGCAGCCGAGGGGCGTGTAAACAGCAGAGATTTCATTGTTGGTAAATGAATCCTCGAATCTATTCTGTGACCATAGTCGTAAAACGAAAAGGACATTTAGTGCTAAGATCAATTGGATGAGAAAACTGGACCAAGACTGCTGCAAGAAGCGGTCTTCGTTGGCATCGCACCTTTGGCGGTCGGACCCCGTCTCCGTGTCCTGGGTGGCCGATCCGGGCGCCGAGACGAGAGACGCCCGACGGCGACGCGCTCCTGTCGGTGCCAAGGTGTCACTCCACGGCGCACTCCCCCACGGGACGAGCCGGTTTGCGATGCACGTGACGCCGTCGTCGAGAAGTTAGTCTAACTAATTCCACGGTCCAGGAGGCTGGCGTGCGTGCCGGGCATCGCTAATCCCACGCCGACGCCGACGCCGACGACGTCTACACAAATGAGACGTTGCCCGCGCACCAACGAGCGGCATTCCTCGCGGCGTGTCGGCTGTCACTGGGGAGAGCGAATGATTAGGTCGGTTGCGAAACGGAGGAGATAAATTTGACCCATCGCAAATGGAAAATGTATACCCGCACGGAAAATGACGAGCGTGTCACGTGTTCGGGGAATGCTTCGAAAACCTTCGCTGCTCCCGATGAAAAGACCCGATCCTAAACTTCAACTCGATGCCAGAACAGCTATTAAGTATACAGCAGCAACGTATATCTACCTGAATTATACCAGTCTGGGTTTTTTTCGAGGAAAAAGATAGAGAATTACGCATGTTTCGCTGGATGTAGAATGTTCATAAAAGCGAACATATTAGAGTATATTTTTCACAATTTCCATATATTTCTGGTGCATAACTTGCACATTAGAGTGAGAATTCCCGGGGAGCTCGCCATATATAGCCGAGTCCGTGGACCGCGAGCTCGGTTGAGATATCTACCGCAAAGGTAAACAAATAGGCCGCACCGTGCGCGTTACATATAAGAGTGCACATTTACATGTAAATGAGCGCATTTCATGTATGTAAAGATATGCCATTAATTTCGTGTCGGCCGCTCGCCGGGACGGGGGCGATGTTTGCCGCGCTCTGAGCATCGCGTCTCGGTGCGGGGCGAGCGAGACCGCAAAAAGACGAACGCACGGCGCGAAAATAATTATCTACGCGGCGCTAAAAGTGAATATATATACGGCGAGGTGCGCTCGCACTTTTTATCATCCGTTTCATTCTACACTTTTCGCGAGGCGGGCAACGCTTCGCTGCGTGCGCTGCATCCACGGCGAAAATGGATGTGGGTCGGCGGCAGAAAAACGTTTGATTTCGTATCGGACCGAAAGGATATGGGGGCGTGACCACCACCAGCACCAGCAGCAGCACCAGCAGCAGCAGCAGCAGCAGCGGCGAGTCTGCTAAAAAATAACGTATCGATTAAAACGCTGGACTCGGACTAATTTGTCTGCCAGCGGTTGCCAAGGTTTCGGCCATCCTCGCGCAACAATTGCGACTTTAGAAGCGCGCCGTTTCATAGTGTTTATTCATTCTCATCATTCGTCCAAGCGCCGAGAATTCAAGAGACCAATTAGCAGACTTCTTCAATTAAATTCCTAAGACGTACTTCATCTTTCGCGCATTCTATAACGAAAAAGAAAGAGAGAGAAGAGACAATAAAAAAAGCGGCGGCGGCGGCGGCAAGCTGATCAGAACTTTTCAAACAATGTCGCTCTCCGTCCAATCACCGACTCGGACGCCTCGTCGACGCCGCGGGCAAGAGTGAAGACGCCGACGCCGCGCTAATAATATTCAGACCAATTAGTTGTCGCTCTGGCCACATTCATCTCTATGCAAGCAAGCAGCGTCTGAATTATTCGCAGACACAGCTGTCGCCACGGCGTCGTCGCTAGTTCGCCGCCGTCGCCGCACGGCGCCACCGTCGCCAATTAGACGGGGAGGCGAAATTAAGAGCGCGGCGGAACTGGAAGGGTGCTTAGGCGCCGTGGAAGCCTGGCACTGGAAGGGAGCTGCGTGGAGTTATGGCTCAGTGGAGCTTCTGTGCACCGCGGGCGCGGGCATGTGCAAAGCAGGGATATAGAGAAAGGGAAACAGAGAAACGCTCCCCGTTGAAATAACGGAGGACGCCGCCGAAATAAAGACACAAAGCGCACGAGAGATATAGAATACTGTTTTTCCAGGAACCGGAAATTGAGGAAACGGAGTTTTTAGTCGGGGCAGATTGGGGCAGATTGCGAGTCAATATTGTCAGCCAAGTGAACCGATAACGTATTTCCGCGTCGGCGTCGGCGTCTTTTGACGGGTCGCGTTGTCTCTCGACGCCGTCAAACGCTGTTTGTTTGACGTCACGCGGACGGCTCGGTGCCGGCGAGCGAGAAACAAGGCTGCAATAACTTTAGTATAGACACAAATACTCGGGTTTGCGTTCTTGGCCGGGGCTGGCTGCTATTGGCTGGATCTCACTTGGAATGGGCGCTTTTGGGTCATGGTTGGGTGTCGCATAATTCCTTATGACCACAGGCTGCCTGTAATCGCATTCACAACTCGCCATTTTAGATATTTACAATGGCCACTACAAGTGATTTAAAACACTTCGGCGTCCTTATGAGGCAATATTTCCTCACTCAATGTCTTCTCTAGATTGTGATGCTTCTTGCCCATCATTTTTGGTTGAGTTCTGACAGTTTCCCAGCCAGTCTCGGTCACAAATGCAACCCCGAGTCTTATTTCCTATGCTTAAGTTATCGCAGATTTGTTTCTCGGTGCCGGCGAAACGCCTCGAGTCGCGTCACACGCTGGCAGCGAATTTCGATGCGTCAAGAGGCCGTCGAATAAAGTCGACGCTTTATTCGACGGGATCAACCCGAAGCCGACGGCGAAAGACTTGCGGCTCAGTCAAGCGCACGCGCACTGCATCCACGCTCCTGGAGAAATGGTGTCCTGCCCTGGCTCTCGGCGAATGGTTCGCTTCTCCTGTCATGGGTTCGCGCACACGTGTTCCATTATATTAAACTGTGTACCGAAATCCATCCCGGGGCCGAGACAAACTAGAGGACTGCACGTACACGCACTTTGTCCAGGCGCAGCGAAAGAGTCGCCGACGGGCCAGGGGGTCCTGTGTCCCCGTCGCCGGTCGGACAGGAGCTCAATAATGCACGGTAATCTGCCGCCTCGTCGACGCCAGCCCAGCGCTCATTTGTGCATATTTTCCACGTTGATTAAAGCAACGGCGTGAATAATTCAGCGATTAAAAGTGAATGGTATTTTGATATCGTGGGTCTCTGAATTTGCTGTTCGATAAATAATAGTGCGGCAATCGGGTACCGGGCGACGGCACAAAATTCTGGCCGCTCGGTTAATGATTTTGCGTCGCGTTGGGCCATTATGGTCGGCCACGGTGAAATTGCTTTATTAAAACATGTGCCGTCTCCATTATCCATGCATAATGTATGTGTATTGACTCCGAACACCCGTCCCATGAATATGTATTTTGATGGAGCATGTTTTATGTGAGAAAAATGCATAAATAACGACAACGTTGTATGTGTTCATTCGGGTACGTATATATACATTGCGATTGGATATTTTATTCGATAATTAGGCTTTTTCTTTCGCTGTCGCTTAGTTATACACAGTTTAACAATGAAACGGCACAATAAAGCACATTCAAATGGTGGAATGAGCGTGGCTGAATTTCCAATGTGTACATACGTAAAAATGCTGTCCCGTGGTTTTCGGTTCGCCTATTGTGTGGCGTAGTCCAGCCATTTTACAGAAGCACAGAGAATCGAGCAGAGCGTTGAAATAAACAATTGTCGAAATTTGAAAAAATCCCGACAAATTTTCCTCCAACTGGCACGAAAATTGGGGCCTGCAGCGAACGCACCCTGCCCACAATCCTCGGCTCTAAACCGCATGACATTACTGCGTGTTCAACTTCTAAAATGTTCAAAGTAGTAAACCCTAAACATCTGGTATACAATTAAACTTAATAAGGAGTTTGAAACAAATTTAGCTTCTCGCAGGAGAACTGCTAATGAAGAAGAAGAAGAGGCAACGGCGGCAGCAGCTACATCGTCCCAACTTTTCAATGGGCATATTAAGCATTATTAACTCCCAAGTCTGCGAGCGGAAGAGAGCGATCGCTGCTCCGCCTGGCGGCACAAAAGCTGCTGCAGCTGCGAGGACGACGACGACGACGACGACGACGACGATACTCGCTCAGACTGTCTCCGCTTAAACACCCTCCAAAGTGCGTGGAGCACGCATTTGCGAATAATATGCACACACGTCTTTTGTTGCGCGAGAAACAACTTTCTAATAAAATGCCCGTGCGCGAATAAGAACGACGACGACGACAGCGACGCCCCGGGCGTAGCTTTGCGCAAGCAGCATGGCGAGGAAGGAGAGAGAGCGAGAGCGAGCGGGGGCTAACTTCGAGCTCGAGGAATATTATCAACTCTTAGACGGTTATGGTACAGAATTGATAACTTGAAGATAATATAAAAGCAAGTACTGCAATGAGAGCAATGTGTTGCCTCTCATTTTCGCATAGAGCGTCTGCGATGAACGCTATACAATGTGCCTGTGTGGATACTGGCATTTACCTCTGCGCTATATGGCATCCGTAATGGAGCTGCTGCCATATGTCCGTTCGCTGAAGTCTTCCCTCTGTCGACGGCTTCCGCAATTGGCGGCTCGCATCGACCGTTCCGTCCACAAAGTTGGAGTGGACCGGAAGTGACCGATACCGATATCAATTTCGCTCGCATCACGTACATTCTATTGCTAAGCAACAAAATGATTCTTGAGATCATGAGATTATGAAAACAAACCGGGAAATATGAAGAAAATGTCCGCCTACAAGAAGAAGGTAATCAAGTAAGACGGGAAGGGTTCATTTGGTATTGTTTATCCGTTACGTTAGTTTCTTATGATGGCTGATGAAAGAAACCATGGTACATTCTCAAAAAACTTCACATGGACCTATGTGATAGTGACATGAAATCATGGCAATGATTGTAATCAAATGTCATGGTAGCTTCCCATGGCTTCCTGGGAATGATTAACTTGCTTCTCGGCTGCCAGTGAGGGAGCCTGCCATCTACGGGAATTTGAGGTTAGGATGCCCCGAGGAGGTTTTGGACCTTTCATTGGGATGGTTAGCAAGTTTGGGAGCCGATTATGTAGAGTTTCCACTGGATTGCATTGCACTAGTTACCGATATCACTGCCCGATACGTCTCGCAGCCTAGTGACTATAATATACCCTAAACATCCGTGTTCAATGGGCCACATGGCATGCGCTCATGGGAATCATTGCCATGGCGGCGTGGATGGCGATTTTAAAATGGATTGATTAACTTGCCAATTACTAAAGATCACATAGAGTCGCTCAAGATAATGCATTCACATACAGGCCATGTGAATAAATCTGAGAGTGTAGCCCTTTTAAGAGAGCGTGTTTTTTTGCAACATTGCCGCCCCGCCGCGCTGTTACAGTTACTGCTCATCGCCCGTTGCCTGGGACTGAGAGTTGTACTCTGGTGCGGCAAACTTGAAGATTGTCGACCGAGTTGTCCCGAGTGCCGGCAGCGACGCGCCGTGATGGAACGTTCAAGTGCGCACGCGCTCGGGCTGATTAACAATGCAATCTCCGAAAACAAACTTGCGAATTTTAATCACGAGCTGAAATCTGAATTAAGACAGACATTCGTGTTGGTAATTGATGTGCCTAATTGAACGCGCTCTGACTCGAATATACACGAGATTTGTACTCGCGCAATTCGCAGTTCGCAATTCGCTCTCCGTGAAACTCTGAATAAACTGCCGGTGTTTTTTCCTCGCCGCCTTCAAACAGCCCGAGTTGATCTCTTTTAATAGAAAGATTCGCAATTCAATTAATAATCGCTGGACGCGCGCGCCGCGAACAATTGAAACTTTTCGCGGGCGCCAAAGTGTATATCGATGGAATATATTTGTATAAGCCCCGGGGGGCTTCCAAACTCGGAAAATTCGGTAGACGAGTTTTACCCCTAGCCGCATTACATCGGAAAAACATAACGCTGATTTTATTAGCCAACTCTGCATTTTCTTGCTTTTGTTACTCCAATAAAAATTATTTTCATTTCGATCCACGTATACTAGCTGCAGACGAACACTTCTCGCTGTTTCCTAAATTGCGGGCGCGCCCAAAACGCGTATGGTGTAGCACGCCCAAAAGGCGTATGGTGAAGCACGCCCAAAAGGCGTATGGTGTATTACGCCCAAAAGGCGTATGGTGTATTACGCCCAAAAGGCGTATGGTGTAGCACGCCCAAAAGGCGTATGGTGTATTACGCCCAAAAGGCGTATGGTGTATTACGCCAAAAAGGCGTATGGTGTACTGTGCAACACGCCCGAAAGAGTTCAGCTTCGGAGTTCAATGTTCTTCGTCGTGAGACATCCGTCTTCCGAGGGCTGACAGTTCCAGATTGTTTCCCCGCAATTGCGACAGGGTGCACCACTGCTGCGTCTGTCGCCAGATTGGAAAGATGCTTGACAAGACGTATTCGCGCATTTGTTTTATACCCGCCGGTTTTAATGACATGTGAGTTTCGTGAAAATAAAAAATGATGGAACAAAACTACACATAACAACTTTGCTTGCAAACGACCATCTAATGAATCAGTCAGGTAAATTAATTCATGTACCCGATGGTAGACAAAAATGAAAACTGGAATCACAAAAGCATATCTTGCCTCTCAGAGGACACTAATAGTTAATCACACGAGTGTATTTACCTTTTTTTCCACACTAATAAGCGACGATCCTCCGACAACGACCTGTGTGTCCTCATCGCGAGCAAGCGTCGACGCGCGAGACAAAGGAGATAGATCACCGATGCAGATAGTTCCCCGTCTGGCCGCCGCACGGGAGACGAGGACGCGCCGAGTCAAGTCGAGTCCAGTAAAAACAGGTTTTGTCTGGTGCAAAGTCGACTAGCAAATCGGCCAATGGCAACAGCAGAAACGCGTTCGTGCGCGGAAGCGAAGGTGCAGTGACCTTAATTTGAAAGTTCCGCATGCGATTTGAGTCCTTAAGGAGGCAGCCAAGACAAAAACGAAGCGGAAATGTCGTGCGACTGGCCCGTAGTGGACGCCGGCAACGATCCCAGGTGTTGGGAAATTGTGTCATGAAAACCGGATTCCTCGTTACCTTCCGGCGCAAATGTCCGACTTCCGTGAAATGGAGGTACAGATTTCATTCTGTGGGCTGCGTCTAAGGAGGTAGCTGAGAACAAAAGCCACATTCTTAGAAACTGCGATCAAATGGGCTAGAATTAAGCCAGTTTACTTTAAATGTGGAGGCGCCGGGTTTGCTCTGCGGGCTGCGTCTAGGAGCTGGATGGAAATAATAGTACCTACACTTTCTTGATACCTTCCATCAAAGTGGTTATGCATGAAGCATCATACGTATTCAGGAAGGCTGTGTTTCTTGGGTTTTGTTCTGCGAGCTGCGACTAACAGCAGGTTGGGTATTTTATACTTTAGTGGCACCTTCAATGAAGGTGATTTAGTATGAAGTTTTATAAGCATTCCAGAATTCAGTTAGTGTTTTCGCTGTCTTCTCTTAAGTGGGCTTAACTGAAGTGTGGAGGCGCCGTGTTTGCTCTGCGGGCTGCTTCTAGGAGCTAGATAGGGAATAATAATATTATCACCCTGTATGCAAATTACTTCTCTCAAATTTCGTGTCTATTTAGCTCAGCTGGTTAGAGCACCAGCCGCGAAAGTTGGGGACCCGGGTTCAAATCCCGGACTGGGCAACATTTTTGGGAGGCTTATTTGTGTACATAATAATAAAATAATAGCACACTTTCTTGATACCTTCCATCAAGTGGTTGAGCACGAAGCTACATACGTATCTAATAATGCCGTGTTTCGTTTCGCTGCCTTCTCTCTAGAGGGGTTCCGTATAAGAGTGGAGGTGCCGTGTTTGCTATGCGGGCTGCGCCCAGGGGCACATTTCGCAAATGGTGGTTACAGTCCTGCTGGAGCTTGTTTGCATCAAAAATGTGAGCTTTGAGCTGAAATAAAATAAAACTGCATATCTGATTGTTCCGAGTCGCACATTCTCTAGGCCGCGTCGGTGTTTACCGTTAACAAAGACAACAACACGAACACATAACCCGCATTTCCCAGGAGATGTGATCGCGATTTTCACCAAAGAAAAGCGAACATCGGCGGCAGCGAGCAGCAGACTCGACAAGAAAAGGTAGCTGCAGAAATCCCGGACACCGCACACAGATAATCTCACGTGTCAGAGTGGCCGTGAAAGACGAATGCCAGCCAGCCAGCCGGGGAGTCTTCATTCACACGAGCATATAACATTCAGTCGAACCAATGGCGTTCGCCTTGGCGCGAGCGGCGCTTTATAAATAATAACCACCTACTCCTCATCCGAGTTTTTTCCTTCTTCAGTCGTCTCATTCTTTACTTCCACTCTGCTTTCTCGGCGACTTTAATATTTATCTGGGCGATTACTAGAGTTCTGCACGAGTTCGTTGGTTCGGGGGGGGGGGGGGACCAGCGCCGGTCGCGAAGTCTATCGGGCCAGGAGGCAACCGGGTCTGCTCGGGGAAACATGGCCGCGCCTGGTGAATGTATGCCGACGACATAAATCGCGCCCACGGCATTGAATTTCATATGCGAATACCTTACGCCTCGTTCTCGGCGCCCTGTGTCTTCGCATTGCTTCTCACGGCTGCCGGTAGGGGGTGCACATGCACTGGTAGTCACTTGTTACGGTGCAAACCGCTCGTCACCAAATTGAAATGGTGTGCACGAATTGTCCCAATATCCCGGGTCCGTATTTCACGGTTGATTTCCGACGGCTGTTTCAGAAATTCATAATCGCTCGCTTGTGATTCGCAATCGCAACGTTTGCCGTCGCGAAAAGCGCGATAATAAAAGTAACACACTTTTATGTCTTCATATTATTATCCACTCGAGTGGCTTTTTTTACGAGCGCGCGTGTGCGCTCTATTTTGATATAAACGATCACAGTTCGAAATGCAAAGTTTACACGAGTCACTTCGTCGACGACAAAACTATGCATTAAACTCCACAGTTGTTAGCGGCGACGCTTGGCGAGAACGACCAATCATCGGGCGTTGGGGTCGAGGCAATATTTCTCATCGACATGGACACACACACACATGCAGGGGACCAGTGTTTACGGCGACGGCGGTTTCATGCACGCCATATGTGAATGGAGTGGCGAATTAATGGCCGCTTATGGAAACGGCTAAATCATCGACTACCATTACACAGAGTATAGCTCTTTTTGTTTTTATGTGTTTTATTTTAGCGAGAATCCGATGCCGCAAGACAAAATTGGATTTTTATTTGTCATTGAGCCGGTGATTTATTAGCGCCGGTGGAATATTCGCATTGGAATATAGAAACTTGAGGCGAAATGTGTATCAAAAGGTTGAAAACGGAACAAATATTCGGATATCAAATCCTGTTTTGTTATATTTGTCACCGTTTTTTCCACTCTTCCGCACTCGGTGTCCTGTTTACATTAACAAAAATTAATTATACGGAATTGTATTGGTTATTTTCATAAATAATAGTTGAACTTAACGTAGAGTTATACTAAAATGGCAAAAACGGGATGAAAAAATGTAAAAATATTTGTGCAGATGGTTCGGGAAGTAGATGCTATACTTGCATAATCTCTGTTATACTCGGTTCAAATCTATATACTGTACAGTGTATACGCAGTGACTGTAGCTTACGAGCACGGAACAAAGTGTATAACGCATAATATGTCGGTGTACAACTCCCGTGTTCCGTTCCCCACCGCGCACGCGCCAACTCAGTTCGCACAACGTTCCACACAATAGAGCTTTAATGTCAACAGAGCCGTGGTTTCTCGCGTCGATGAGCCTTGTAACCCAATTAATAGACGCCCGGATTGGGACAGGTAGCCGTTGTGGCGCACACGCCGCGATCGGATTCGCGCGCTCGCCGCGTCGGCCATCTTGTGTGCCACGTGATAAACTAACCTCAAATTACGGGAGTGCGGCTCAAAGCTTCGCCCGAGCTTGAGATATTGGCCGCACGCGGCGCTCCGTACGCCCGATGGCCTCTAGCGCTTTGGGGGGTTTGGGGGGGGGGGGGGATCACAATCGGGCGCCGCTACGCCGCCTGCGTTCGGCAAATCCCGGCCGGCTAGATGCGAGTGCATGACGCACGGACTTCGTTCTAATCGGAACCAGTAAACAGTCGAACGGTGGCTCACGCCACGGAGGATCGTCGTCTGCGGTCGTCGCTCGTGATCGTAGGTTTTCGAAGAGGCGGGGGTGTAAATCGGAATGGGGGGGGGGGTGCTTATGTCGAGTAGACGCGCGACGTTCTATTTTTTATTAGCTTTGCGCGCGAAAGGTTCGCGTTCGAGCCAACAGAGAGGTGCTTGTAACTGTCAATATTTCAGTCGGTTCGGTCCGCGTCGTGCTCATGTCGTTTGATCGCCGCTCCTGTGGGTTGGGGGGGGGGGGGGCGTTAAGCGACACCCGCATTAAGTATGTAGTGACGCGCGTGTTCCAGCCAGCGATTTGTTTCGGCGATGGCAGCCGATTACAGTCGTGGCACTCGGGCAAAAAGCCGGCGCATGTGGCGACGAAGATGAGGGGATTTTTCACGCGTCTCCTTCATTCAAATTTGTATGCTTCTCCTGGAGCGCAACCAGCGATAGATCGTCGACGGATAGTCCACCCAGTGGCGTAGCGGAGACCCAATCCGCCACCGCAAGGCTTGGGGTCAGGGGGGACCCAAGCCCAAACAGAGTGTTTGTTTTTAAAATGTAAAAGAATTTCAAAATCGACTTCAAGCCTCTCGTAGACTTGCTTAAAACAAATGTTATTGTGAACTGTGATATCAAATTTTGCTGAAATGAGTTATTCGGTTTTACTGCACGACCACCAACTTTGCGGAATGCGTACCTTCAGTTTCGAAGACTATATAGAGAGTTCAAGTATAGGTGCACCGTACAAGACGAGAGGTGGCGTTCTTGGCTTCGAAAGAAACATGATTTTTCGTGAAACATCACTGCTCGAAGCAATGGCAAATTCGCCACAACTCAGTCAGTTCATAAGCTGCAATCCTCGGATGTGATTCTTAGACGTAGGAATGATGCTTCTTGTGATGACCCGAAATATAACTGAATCAATATAACTGAATGAAAGAGAAAAGAGGCCATATTTTGGACTAAAAAAAATCGATTTCCCTAATTCAATTTTTACGTGATAGGGGGGCCACAATAATTTTTTGGCGGGGGGGGGGGGGGGAGTGATTTTGCGCTCCGCCACTGAGTCCAGTCCACCAATAACACAAAGCAAACGCAGCTAGAGGCGCCTCGAGCGCACGCGTGCCTTTTTACCGCGTCGTGTCACGGTATAGCGAACTGCACCGTGCGCAAAGGGGAAGAGTGAGTGAATCAAGACTCATTCTCGAAATGCTGGAACGCTTTCGGGGCGTTTCCGCACCAGATTCACGACGCCCATTTTAGCGACGCGTGGGATATCAGAGGGAACCAAGATCTGTGACGATGCACGAAAGATTGGTGAGATGCAGTGCCAGGTTTCGCTCTCATTTTTGAAGAAATTTGGGGTCCTAAAAAGGGGCCTTGAAAGACGACGTTTCGACGCTAGACACGACTCGTCATCTTCGGGACACTGAAGTCTGCACCTCCATCAAACGGAACGCAAGTTGCTCGTGGTACGTTTAGGGTGGAGGAACCCCTATTGGCGTTTGAATATCAACAAAATATTTTTAACAGACAAACTTTCAGTGACAGCCCAAAACAAACTTGCTAGTGCTCTAGGTTCGAATTCAGGAATTTAAATATAGTATGAGTCATTTTTGTGTCATCATTAGATTTGCTGACAATTCAAAATGACTGCCAAAAATTAATTTTAAAAAGCTTTGGTCGTTTTCCTACATTATCAGCAAGCCTATAATCGTACCACAGAATTGATTTTTACATCATTTGAGAGCCTTATAAATTTCCTAAGGCACTAGCTATTTTGTTTTGGCCTATCACTGATAGTTTCTCTGTAAAAAATATTAAGTGAACATTCGTTGGCCAAAGGCACCTTAAAAGCTCACACCGCCATCTAGAAGATTTTGCCCTCGACCCGACATCAAACAGGCGCGATGGGCAGACGCCGACACGCAACCACTGCCCTGGAGAGCCGCCACGGCCAGCCCGATCGGCCGGCGGACACTCGACCCATCTGCCGGCCGGAAGTGCCGTGTTGTCCGCGGGTCTCGGCGAACGCGTCGCGTGCGCTTTTCACCGCGGCGGAGTCTCGCGTGACCCCCGTCGCCGAGACGCGATGCGATACCATCGCCGTGCTTTTAGTGCCGATAACGATCGCGAGATCGCGTTGCTCTGCAAGGCGAGAGCTCGACACTCGGACCCGTTCCGTGGGCCGACCAGTGGAAAGGCGCAGCTTACGGGTTTACTTTTATATATCTCGATCTAGAGCCAGCAATCACAGTGGATTTCTGAAGGTAACCCGTCCAAGCGAAACTTACTATAGGTTCCTACGTCTATATAGGCATATAACATACGGAGGCCAGCAAATCTACAATTATGCCGGGAGTTTCACTCATTCTGTTGCCAGTGCGAACGTCAGCGCCAGATGGAAACGAGTGACGCATTACGATAACCAATCGCGCCAATTGCTTTTCTCTTTAGAAAGAAACGAAATATGTTCGGCTATTTATTTCTTTGTTCCATCTCATCCCGGCGCTGCACAAAAGTGCGTGTCTCCTCGCCGAACGTCGGCAAAGATCGGCAGCGTTCGGTTCGTTCATTAGCGCCCGGCTGTCGGTCGTCGCGGTCCCCCCATTATCAACATCACTTAGGCGGCGCAACGCCGAGTGGCGGTCGACGTCGCCGTCGTGATCCCTTTGAGCCCGCCGAGGATCAGGCCGCCATTAGTCTTCGTTTGCCGCGTTGCGGCCGACGACGCCGTCGTAGCGACAACCCGGTGCACGCACTCTGCACTGTCCATATACTGAGATGTGACCTTTGCGATTCGCAAAGTTTTGTGCTGTGTTTTCCGCCGGCTCGTGCTTGCTTTCAATTCGATAATGTTACCTATACGTATTGCGGCTCCCCGGGGAAATGATGAATTTTCTTCAGACTTTTCCTTTTGTGTATTATTATCGTAAATAATAAATAGCGGCACAAGAAGTTATGTTTTTATGTTATTTTAATGAAGTGCGGATCCGATATGAGAGAGAAAAGCGACTTGCGCTTTGTGCCGCGTCCGCGAATTCAATTACGCGCCAATAAAACAACTGTTTCATGATAAAAAGCAATTCCACGGCTGAAATACAACGCCGCGCTATCGTGTTCGTGCATTTAATTAAATGATAATTTTTTGACACAGACCACGGTTTAAAAAACCCCTTTTTGCGCTCTCGAGTCGCCCTATCGCTCGCTCGCTCGTTCGCCGTAACTTGTAGCGGTTATCGAGATATGGGCGGCGTGACGTGCGTACTGCAGAGACGACGCCGTTGACGCCCGACGCGAGGAGTCGACTTCGCGACGCCACCGTCCGCCGCGGCGCAGCTGCTAATTAAACACAATCTCGCAAAGAGACTCAACCAGGCGACGGCAGCGACCGGGCGTAGGTATCTCGGCCCACGCCCGACCTACGAAATGTTGATCTTTCACGAGCAAACGCTCTGCGCCCGACGGCGTCGCGTCACCGGGACTTTCCTCGTTTCCCATCCGATTTTCCTGGCGCTGCCGCACCCACGCAGAAGTACATACAAAAAACATATATGAAACATTTATATGGAAGGTTGAAATTTGTATAAGAAACATAATATAAGTTTCTTATAAGATATTGCACTTTCGTATATTTTCCCTATACGTATCATATAATATGTTCGTATTTGCTTTTTCGTGTGGGCATTCCTCGCATTCCGGCTTCCGGCCGGCCGTGATACGTCACTTCCGGCGCACGAGCCGCGACTGCTGCACTTCCCGCGCGCGACTTCAGCCTTCCGGTTCACGGGGTTGTCACGACGACGACGACGACGATCTCCGAGCTTTCCCCGCCTCGTGTGTCTCTCGCTGGCGTCGACGTCGACGTCGAGGAAGTCACGACGTCGACACGGACAGAGCATGGAGGCGGCGAACGTCCCCCTCACTCCTATATATAGGGATCACGTGGCAACGGCGTGCTAATTGGTTTTGTATACTTGCAGCGGTGAAATGTAATCTCTGAGCTTCACCACAACAAACTTATCGTATCCATCTTATCACGTTCTAATTAGAACTGCTCTTCATGAAGCGAGCTTTAAATAAACACGAGTAAAATGAAATGGAATAACAAGGAAACAATTCCGACTCGCTTTGAACGAAGTGGAACGTGATCATTGCGTGAATATAGGCCGCACAGAGATGTTATCTATTGCCTTTCTGTGTTCGTTTATAAAGTGCGCCGTTTTTATTACGGAGGTAATTTCCTGTCAATCAACAACTGGATTGCCGACATCGCTCGGATGTCTGCGACAAATTGATTAATTCGTGTGCCACGAATCCTTCGTGTGATCGACCCTCGAAGCTCGCCGATAATCGATGCGCGGTCCGCGGTTCGAGCCCCGACCGCACACTGGAACCCCCGCACACTGGAACCCCCGGACACTGGAACCCCCGGACACTGGAACCCCCGGACACTGGAACCCCCGGACACTGGAACCCCCGGACACTGGAACCCCCGGACACTGGAACCCCCGGACACTGGAACCCCCGGACACTGGAAACCCCGGACACTGGAACCCCCGGACACTGGAACCCCCGGACACTGGAACCCCCGGACACTGGAACCCCCGGACACTGGAACCCCCGGACACTGGAATCCCCGGACACTGGAACCCCCGGACACTGGAACCCCCGGACACTGGAACCCCGCACACTGGAACCCCCGGACACTGGAACCCCCGGACACTGGAACCCCGCACACTGGAACCCCCGGACACTGGAACCCCGCACACAGGACAGCCGACGGGAAGTCGCTCGGGTTCATCCCCGGCGTCGTGAGGACGGCGTCGGTGGCTGGCGTTCTCTCGGCCGGCATCCATCGTTCGGTACCCGCGGTGGAGACGGCGTGCCCCTTGGAGATGGACGCGATCGTCGGGGCCGGGAATTCACGACTGTTTCTTACCACCTCCGCGCGGTGCGATTGAGCGGCCACCTTTCAGGACGGCACCGGTCGATTTCGGGTGCGAGGTCAGGCGAGAGTCCTGCATACACACCTTCGAAGTCATGAACATTACGTGAAACCCTTCCATCTTTGGTTTAGATTTCAGACGGTTGATATTCGATTTGTGTTGTAGCGATTGTTATCATTTATTGATTTCAACCCACTTAACTCTGTCAATAAATTTTGTGAATAATTGAGCTCTCTTGTCAATAGATAAGAAAACAGTCGCAATTCAATAATAAATCAGCCGATTTTTCACATTTTGATATACTATACAATTATAGGTGAATGCTACATGTTTCAAAACAGGAAACAGGAAACAGAACGTGGTTCTTCCACAAAATGGAAGGCAGTGTCTGGACCGACAGCATCTTCGTCGCATCTTAGTCTAATTACGCCAGCGCCCGCCGCGAGCGTGCACCAAAAACACGAGACGCGTGCAGTCAAATGAACAAACGAAAAGTGGGAAAACAACGGGAAAGTTAACAGGAAAGTCTTCGAGGAAAGCACATTCTGCCTTCGGTAAACACCGTTCCACTGATACTACTTACTCTGTCGTTACCGGATAACACGGCAATTTTCAATTATTCGACATATTACAAGATGTGATGCTAAAACCCTTGTCCTGGTGTTGTCTACAGGGAGCACTCGAGTTTTAAACTATTTGTGAGTACATATTTGTAATAAGCTTCTTAGCTACATGGCATGCTTGCTTAAAATGTACTTCAAGTCTCTTTATACTAAGAGCAAAGGCAAGTTTGCTCACCGAGCTGCAGAGCTGGAGCGTTTCTTGGGCAAACTCTACTGGGGAACGCGTCGAACAGAATGCTGGGTCCACACGCACCCACACAAACACACAGGACAGACAGGCATCCAGAGAACGGTTATAATCGAGTGGGAAGAGGGAATATGAAAACGCGTCTCTGTTACAAGCGGGGAAAACATCTCGGGGCGGATATGCCCACGGCACCACACAAAGGGTGGACCCGTGTCTGGATGCCCGGGACCCTTTGAACCTAAGGGGCTCGCCGAGAGGTCGAATGCGTATCAATAATTTCTTGGAATATATACGATATAATGCATTGTGTTTAAAGACTTTCTTGCTATTCTACTCTCGTAAAAAAAAGTTGCTTCTCGCAAAGTATCGCTATATATATATATACGTGTATCGATTCTACATGGACGGAATCGCTATAGGTCGGTATCTTTTCAAATACAATCGGGGAGCTTAGAGATTGCTGGGGTGGTGCTGAAGGAGGATATAAAAGTATTGTGTGGATACCCTTTGAAAAGTTAAAGTTTTTTTTTTATAAAGTTATCCTTTTCCGACGGGAAACATCTCTTTTCTGAAAAGTGATGAGCGTGTCGGTAATAAAAATGCACTTGTCAGTAATGCACCTTCCATTCTAGCAATGTGCGGCTGGTTTCTCTATATTTATAATGTGTATAGGTAACAGGTAACAGATCTTGAATAATGGGTGCAGAATGCATGAGGCTTTGGTTCAAAACTATTGTGCTATCTTCCCACTGGATTTTGCGCGGTTTGTATATTATAATAGTAATATGGTTCTCCTAAGAGATCAAGGATCGTGCTCTCCTAGTTCCGGGTTAGCTCACTGCACACAGCGAGTCTCTCCAAGACAAACGTGCGAACTTTGAACGATTATTCTTCGCAACCAAAGACCAACAATTGCGATAAAAACACAACGACAAATCATTTTGAAAATAAACTTATCTGTGCGTGCATAACCTCAACGGGCGGGCATAAATGTGTGCAATTTGTCAATGCAACTCCCGATGCCGAGGAAATATGCGCCTATGGCAACGTCGCGCTCAAATTCCCGGTCCCGCGGAGACCAAAACGCTTGCCGTCGGGCGCCGTTCACAATATGTTTCCGCACCCCAATGAACGCAATCAGCGCGCTCCTTTCCTAGCGGCAATAACCGTAATTACACCCTGCACCGTGACGTCGATCTCACTGCACGCGAGACCCGCCTCCATCGCACAGCCACTCATTCGTATCGCGCCCCGAAATCGCGGCACCGCTTCCTCGATCCTAAACACAGAGTTCGACATGCCCTCACACCTAAACCACTGCCCCCCCGTATCGCTGGCCGATCGCGCACCGGCCCTCTAGATCCGTGCCCCCGTTCCGCTACACTCTATCGCCTATAGCGCGCGCCTCCACAATTTTGATCTCCGCGTCCGGCCATCGATCGCACGTCAGGAGCGCGAACCCGAGGGCCCCTTGACCCATTTGATCGCCCCCCCCCCCCCCCCCCCAGCCAGTCAGCCAGCCTGCCCTCGGCTAGCCAATAATGGCCCACGCCAGCGCGCCGTGCGTCTTAATACGCCGGCAGATGCGAGCGCGCGCCGGCGAAGGAAACGACCATGTGAAATAACTCTCTTTCGAGCTATCGGCCATCTTAATAGGAAATCATCTTTTTGTGCGCCGTCTGCGGGAATCGGCCGAAGCTGTTTCGCCGGCTGCTGACGCGTTCACCGCTCCAAGGCCCTCTGGAGTCGCCGAATTGGCGCGCTCTCTCGCTCTGTCGACTACGTTTTCCGTCTCGTTCGCTCGGCAAGAAACAGTCGCCATGCGTCGGAAGTTTCGATGCCGAAAGTGAGAGAGATTTGACGGTTTCTAAGCAACGCGTCTCTCTGCAAAGCAACGAAACAATTAGCCGGGAGTTTAACGCATTCAATTAGAACCTCTTGAGCGTTCGATGGCGTTTGCGTTAATTAAAAACGCCACTCAAATTATAATTGTGTTTCCTCCAGATTGCCGCGCGCGCGCGCTGCAGATTAGCGGGCAAGTTGGTGTGTAGTTGGCAGTCGAGGCGGAACGACGACGGCCGGGAATACGTGGCGACTTTTGTGTGAGTTTGGAGCGCGGCTTTGCCGAAGAAAGGTGAGAAAGAGTCGCGTGATAAACGCGCTGCTCTCGACGTCGGCGCGTGACCTGCGGTCGAAAGGGGAACTATAATAATGAGGAATTTCAGGCGATTCGTAATGTCGAGATCGCTGAGGGTCAAGCATTGGACGCGGCAGAAAGCGAAGGCTGCAATCAGGAATTCGAACCTTTCGAGTCGACTGTTCCGGTTCTTTGGGATCGGAATCCAATAGAACCGGAAACGGATTTACAAGTCGAATCCCTGGCAAGAATACCGTAGAAACGATACCTATCTTTTCTGAATAGATCCAATAATACGACCGTTTCATTTCCTTGGAAGAATATATGTCCAGCATGCTTTTCATAAAAAAAAAATCATTCAAAACTTAAAGGTGGCAAAAAAACACCACCGTCATCTGAATCTTACAAACGCAGCGCCCGGTAGTATCGCCGAGCCGTGCTGACGTCACGAAATCACGGCCCCCGCGAAGCTCGTGCGGCGCTCACCGGCAATTTATTCACCGCCCCATCGGTCACGACATTCATTTCCGGTGCGCGCGCCGCGCTATCTGGCGGCGATCGCAGGAAGCGTCGCTTACTCGGGGCAGACGAGCTCGCGTGTCCGTGGCTGCTGGGATCGTGGTGGCAGTGAGCGTGTCCGAATCAGCTGTGCGCCTTGCAGCAGCGCCACTTTCGCCTGGGGTATGCGAGTTCGAGTCCCGACCCTGTCGCTCGGCCCAGGAGATTTATTCTTTTCTCAACCCCGGGCGTCGGCTATATGCGCCCCTAATTTAGAGGGATGGACGTCTGGCTCGTTGTAAATCTAGACGGTGTCTAGAACCGTTAGCTGCGCACTTTAGCATCAATTATTGTCTGCCTCCTTTACAGTTGAAGTGGCTGTATATTTCGGCAGGCAAAGTTTCGAATAGAACCTACATCAACCATGATTCGGTGTACGCAGAAAAGCTGGCTCGGGTCTTGTGTGCTTTTCGACAATTAACGTTCAATTTGGTATAAATCCCAGACACCAAAGGGAACTTTTAAGCCCGGAGAGTCTCAACAAGAAATGCTTCTGCAACTAGCTACGCTGGCTGCAAAGTTGCACGTGAAAGTCAGGTATAGGTACCTACCCCCTGGCCTGGTTTGTAAATCTGCCGCCGCGCAAAGCGGTTTCGCCGTTCGGACCAATCACAGAGCAGTATTGAAAACATGGCGGACACAGAGCAGCTGATCTGATCGGAGCGGGATGTCAGTGCGAGGAAACTTGGGAGTTTTGAGGTCGTGTTTGTTGTTGATATATTTTTGTACTACTAATAAATTTCTTTGTAATTCGTCCATAAGGACGATTAAACTTAAAAATTGTCACAAAGAGACTGAAAAAAAAAATATATATATATACATATCAACACAACCTAAAAAGCTCGAGGAGGCCTATGTGAAGTGACCTTCAAGCCTTGTGTGCACTGTGCACTGTGCTTGTGCTTGTGCTTGTGTTTGTGTTTGAGTTTGTGTTCAATTGTGGGTATACCTTTAGGGACCTGAATGAGCGCGAAAAAACGCCGCCCGTTTAGCCGCGTGTTTATTTGCCGGGTTCGATCCGGGTTCGCGCTGCTAAAAACGCATGCAGCGTGCATGTAAATGAGTATATGACTATACGACTCACACGTATATTAGGTTAACCGAGTTGCAGCACGTTCTGCATCCACATAACGAGGCGGCGTTGTAGCTGTGAGCACTCGAGCGCAAATCCGACAACGAGTCGTCAAAATCGCGGCTCGGGTTTTCAACTCCATTGGCGTTCGGCAACTGCAATCAAGTGCTTTCCAGATCGTTAAATCGGTGCTGGACCCCGATATGGTGCAGCTACTGCACGTAGCATTGGGACTGCACTTCGTGGACGCGCATGGCTGAAGCCATTAAATAATTACGTGCCCTCGGTCTTTCATTAGCGAACGGAAATTACATTTCTGTCATGTAGATAGGTTGATATCGGACGCCACTCCGCGGGTATAATTGTAATTACTGTGTTTCTCTTCAACTTGTTACTATATTGTCTGATTTTGAACGACGTATAGGTTTTAATTTGTCAGCGAGTTAATTCAGCTGATTCCTCCGCGGTTTGCAAATCGATCCCCTGGATTGCAAAACACATTTTCGGAAAAAAAAACCACATGCAATGGGATCCACAACGCTGGGTTTAAGGGCGAAAAACAGGGGTGCGTTTGTTTATCACCATGGTTATCTAATACCCTTGAAATCAGCAAATGACCGTCTGTGTTAGGCTGTCCATCATTTTACCCCGAGGGCTAAGTCTTTCCTCTGCTTTGTGGATCTGGGCTATGGTGTCATAAAGTTCAGAAAATAATCGTTTTCCCGCCTGCAAAGCCTAGAACTTGATTGAATATTCAAAAGCGAACATTTCATTGCAGTCTAAAAGCATATATATATTTTTTTTAAACCTCCACAAGTAATATTTTGGGCGCGTTTTTTCCCGCCTTCTCAAGATTTTCCTTTTTGCAGACATATGAGGTTTAGCAGTTTAGTCTGTGAACGCTGTGCGGTTTTCCGTGATCGTGGGTACTGTGTTTCGGCGTGACAGATGACAGTGACACCTGCCGAGACTTTTGTCACCGCCACCTCTAGTCGTCTCTCTGCGGTGCGCGGTAAACAAGGCGGCGGTGGATTGGAACCGGCAGGTATCGTGTTCGTTTGTCTCACCGCCGGAGAGCGATCGAGGCGGCGGTGCAAACAACCGAATCAAGACAGAGGAACGCGAGGTGCCGAAATCGATTCTCGGAACACGTCATATTATCGTGATATCGGAAACGGGGTCGGTTTGACGTGATTGCATTATAGGCGCAGAGAGAGCGGGATAGGCAATTTCCAACTTTCGCCGTGCGCTCTTGTTGATTTACATAATGTTTGCTTACTGCTACGTGTTTTGGTTATTTCTGAGGTGTAAATTGATTCCAGGTGTCAATCATTCTTTTTGTGTCTAACTATATAGCTGGATGGGTGTATATAAGTGGTAACGTGAAAAGTCTGGAAAACACCCATTGTTTGCCCAATTTCCCCGACGGGAAGCGAAAGAAAACCCGAACTTTGTGCGGCGCGGCGCGAAGAGGCGAAAACACCTTTGTCAGACACGCATCATAAAAGTGGGTGAGAAAAACACATGCCATGAATATTTTCCCTCGTAATCTCTCACGATGATACAGCAAGTTCTGCAATCGACCCACCGTTATAACTTACATCCTGCACCAAAGGTAACAAGTCCTTAATTACAATGTCAAGCTCGCCACAGACCGAGACGGTGTTTTGTACAAATCCTTCGCCGCGAAAGCGTCGCCTCACCTTCGCAAACCCCTCGGCGAATCAGCGTGCGCACGCGAATCACACACGCACAATGGCGCAATCGACGCGCGCAGCAGCCAGCGTGAAATGAGCGCCATTAAGATCAAAGATAACCCCACGCGCTTGCGCACACCGACTAGGATGCCTATTTCGGGTTAGAGAGTGGCCATTTCTGCGTGTGGGCTCCATGTTTTTACCAACTTGAACTATTCAACAGCCCTTTCAGCAGTAGTTGATACGTTACGAACTTACCTCACCATTGTGTACATAATACGTAGAAATGAAAAGGAATATGAGAAACACATATAGACAACTGCCACGTGCTTCGTGATCAACTTGGTAAAAACCTGGCGTCCGTTTAGAATGGGATTTGAACAGCCAATAGAAAAGTGTCATCATGTTGGCCATTCTCTAACCCTATATGGGCTCTCTAACACCGACCAGCCATGGCCTCGAAATCGGCCGGCAGTAGCTTTGTTTGGTTGTCCACTTCGTAACAAATTAAAAACTAGTTCTGGTTGTGTCACGTTACGCTGGAAGTGGGCGATGTCCGAGGGACAAACACACAGCTGTTTGAATTCGATAGAACAGTAATGGCGGGCATGCGCGTTCAAAGCCCGCTAAGAAAATTGTTAAAAGTTTTAAATATGTTTTAATTCAATTACCATTTTGCATTATGGCGCGCATAAATATCCGTTACCTGACTTAATTTTTACACTGCTACCGTTACCAGACACGAAGCCAATAAACACCACGGCATCATCCGCCATTTTATTCGAATCTGCCACGCACTTATTAAATGTTTTTCGGAAGGTTAGCTCGATTTTGTCGACACTGAAAATCCACGCCACATTCGCTGGACAATCAAGCAGGCTGTAACCGAAACCAGCGAAAAAAGTGGTGCACAAACGCACGAAATGAATGTAGTTGTGCAGGTATATTCTTACTAGTTTTTTATGCACAACTAAACATAACTAATGCATCGCCAGAACATCGGTGTGGCCGTGGTCGCGAGACCAATTTGAATGCATTTGAATCTGCTTTGAATAATTGCGTTCCGGGTGGCGGTGCGGGCAATGAAACCCCATAGTGTGAACACCACCGTCGCCGTCATCGTCGTCGCGGTCATCGGACAAATGGACGAGCTGTTTTACACCTCTTAGGCACGATGTTACGTCGAGTGCTGGGGGGGGGGGGGGGCTGATACCGCAGATATATATAAGGTTACCCGGATTTCCCACTCGCATACCAGAGCAGCTACACGCAAAAGCCCACCATTATAGTTTCGCCGGCAGTCAAGGGATGGAGCCAATGTTTCTTGTTGTTTCACCTGTAACCAAGGTAATTGTAGCAGCCACCAGATAAACATTGGGTCCCTTGATTATAATTGACCTTGTGCCATGGCCTGGTAGATGAAGCCATAACTGTAACCACCTGAGGAACATTGGGTCCCTTGATTATAATGGACCTTGTGCCATGGCCTGGTAGTTAAAGCCACAACTGTAACCACCTGAGGAACACTGGGTCCCTTGATTATAATGGACCTTGTGCCATGGCCTGGTAGTTAAAGCCACAACTGTAACCACCTGAGGAACACTGGGTCCCTTGATTATAATGGACCTTGTGCCATGGCCTGGTAGTTAAAGCCACACCTGTAACCACCTGAGGAACACTGGGTCCCTTGATTATAATGGACCTTGTGCCATGGCCTGGTAGTTAAAGCCACAACTGTAACCACCTGAGGAACACTGGGTCCCTTGATTATAATGGACCTTGTGCCATGGCCTGGTAGTTAAAGCCACAACTGTAACCACCTGAGGAACACTGGGTCCCTTGATTATAATGGACCTTGTGCCATGGCCTGGTAGTTAAAGCCACACCTGTAACCACCTGAGGAACACTGGGTCCCTTGATTATAATTGACCTTGTGCCATGGCCTGGTAGATGATATTATAACAGGTTGCCAACGCACCCCAGCGATTGCCGGCGAAATTACTACGATCAAACTTTTGACATAGCCATAGCTAGGTACGGTAGAATGTCTGGGTAACCTTATGTCTGTGATGTATCCATAGCCAGATATGGTAGAATGTTTGGGTGACCTTATGTCTGTGACATAGCCATAGCTAGGTGTGGTAGAATGTCTGGGTAACCTTATATCTGTGACGTAGCCATAGCTAGGTGTGGTAGAGTGTCTGGGTAACCTTATGCCATAGCTAGGTGTGGTAGAGTGTCTGGGTAACCTTATGTCTGTGACATAGCCATAGCTAGGTGTGGTAGAATGTCTGGGTAACCTTATATCTGTGACGTATAGCCATAGCTAGGTATGGTAGAGTGTCTGGGTAACCTTATGTCTGTGCTAGGACGACGCGACATTCGGGGGTCTTTCGCCGGGTCGCGTGACGTGGCACCAGGCGGCGCCCGAATTGTCGTGATGCGACCGACGCAGACGTGGCGACGGCACGCAGGGCACGGAGGGCGTCAGCTGGCCATCGTGCTGCTGGTATCGACGAGAATGGGTCGGTTTGCCAGGCTGCTTGAGGGATTTGGGGCGTACGAGAATGGGTCGGTTTTTGGACCTCATTTAAAAATCTGCGTTAAAATCTGTGGAAATCTTTGGTAACGTCAATGGGGTTTTGTATCAGACTTTTTGAAAACCTGTGTAGTACAGTCGTGTTCGCCTAACCTTAAACCACGGCCTGGTGGACTCTCTGATGTATATGGGACACAACGATATGTGATCCCCAAAAAGTTGGAAACTCAAATTAATTCTGGTTTATGGGTATGTTTTTGTGAGCCCTATTTAGAAAATTTCGCTTTTTTTAACTTTGAAATCCTCTGATAGAAAGGAGTTTTCGAAAATCTGTGTCCGTTGAGTATGCTTTTTGTAGAACCTATTTGAAAATCTGTGTCGGAGTTGTTTTCTATTTCTTTAAAGGTTCTTTGAAACCTTGTGTCTGATGATTAATTAATATTATGTCCTTGTAAAACTTATTTCAAAACATTTAACGACCAAGTGTTTTTTGGAGAGCGGCATTTCGGCCGGTATTTGCTTTGTTTGATTTTATTTGCTTTGCAATATTTGCTCTGTTCTTTTTCATAAAACTCCAGTTCCGACCGGGTTAATTAAATGTATCCTCCATACATAACTGAGTCACCCAGATGCCAACATGATTCGATTGATAAAATATTGCTCTAAGATTACTTATAGATTTAATCACAAGGTATATGTCACTACCAAAGCGGACAGACAAAACTTAGCCGTCATTTTCTCTAGCCTGATTATAGCCTGAATCTAGCCTGATTCTAGCCCGATTCTAGCCTGATTTAAGCCTGATATTAGCCTGATTCTAGCCTGATTCTAGCCTGATTCTAGCCTGATTCTAGCCTGATTCTAGCCTGTTTCTAGCCTGATTTTAGTCAGATTTAAGCCTAAATCTAGACTGATTCTGGCCAGATTCTAGTCTGATTCTAGCCTGACTCTAGCCAGATTTTAGACTGATTGTAAACTGATTCTAGCCTGATTCTAGCCTGATTCTAGCCTGATTCTAGCCTTATTCTATCCTGATTCTAGCCAGATTCTAGCCTGATTCTAGCCTGATTCTAGCCTGATTCTAGCCCGATTCTAGCCTGATTCTAGACTGATTCAAGCCTGATTCTAGCCAGATTCTAGCCTGATTCTAGCCTGATTCTAGCCTGATTCTAGCCTCATTCTAGCCCGATTCTAGCCTCATTCTAGACTGATTCTAG
Source organism: Nemoura dubitans (assembly GCA_921293005.1). Lineage (NCBI taxonomy): Eukaryota > Metazoa > Arthropoda > Insecta > Plecoptera > Nemouridae > Nemoura > Nemoura dubitans. The sequence goes on from OV121074.1 coordinate 73,976,958, forward strand.
CCTGATTCTAGCCTGATTCTAGCCTTATTCTATCCTGATTCGAGCCTGATTCTAGCCTGATTTTAGCCTTATTCTATCCTGATTCTAGCCTGATTCTAGCCTGATTCTAGCCTGATTCTAGCCTAATTCTAGCCTGATTCTAGCCAGATTCTAGCCCGATTCTAGCCCGATTCTAGCCAGATTCTAGCCTTATTCTATCCTGATTCTAGCCTGATTCTAGCCTTATTCTAGCCTGATTCTAGCTCAATTCTAGCCAGATGTTAGACTGATTGTAAACTGATTCTAGCCTGGTTCTAGCCCGATTCTAGACTGATTCTAGCCTGATTCTAGCCTTATTCTATCCTGATTCTAGCCAGATTCTTGCCTGATTCTTGCCTGATTCTAGCCTGATTCTAGCCCGATTCTAGCCTGATTCTAGCCTGATTCTAGCCTGTTTCTAGCCTGATTTTAGTCAGATTTAAGCCTGAATCTAGACTGATTCTGGCCAGATTCTAGTCTGATTCTAGCCTGACTCTAGCCAGATTTTAGACTGATTGTAAACTGATTCTAGCCTGGTTCTAGCCCGATTTTAGACTGATTCTAGACTGATTCTAGCCTTATTCTATCCTGATTCTAGCCAGATTCTAGCCTGATTCTAGCCTGATTCTAGCCTGATTCTAGCCCGATTCTAGCCTGATTCTAGACTGATTCTAGCCTGATTCTAGCCTGATTCTAGCCTTATTCTATCCTGATTCTAGCCTGATTCTAGACTGATTCTAGCCTGATTCTAGCCTGATTCTAGCCTGATTCTAGCCTGTTTCTAGCCTGATTTTAGTCAGATTTAAGCCTGAATCTAGACTGATTCTGGCCAGATTCTAGTCTGATTCTAGCCTGACTCTAGCCAGATTTTAGACTGATTGTTAACTGATTCTAGCCTGGTTCTAGCCTGATTCTAGACTGATTCTAGACTGATTCTAGCCTGATTCAAGCCTTCTTCTATCCTGATTCTAGCCAGATTCTAGCCTGATTCTAGCCTGATTCTAGCCTGATTCTAGCCCGATTCTAGCCTGATTCTAGACTGATTCTAGCCTGATTCTAGACTGATTCTAGCCTGATTCTAGCCTGGTTCTAGCCTTATTCTTTCCTGATTCTAGCCAGATTCTAGCCTGATTCTAGCCTGATTCTAGCCTGATTCTAGCCTCATTCTAGCCCGATTCTAGCCTCATTCTAGACTGATTCCAGCCTGATTCTAGCCTGATTCTAGCCTTATTCTATCCTGATTCTATCCTGATTCTAGCCTGATTCTAGACTGATTCTAGCCTGATTCTAGCCTGATTCTAGCCTTATTCTATCCTGATTCTAGCCTGATTCTATCCTGATTCTAGCCTGATTCAAGCCTAATTCTAGCCTGATTCTAGCCAGATTCTAGCCCGATTCTAGCCCGATTCTAGCCAGATTCTAGCCTTATTCTATCCTGATTCTAGCCCGATTCTAGCTTGATTCTAGCCTGATTCTAGCCTGATTCTAGCCTCATTCTAGCCCGATTCTAGCCCTATTCTAGACTGATTCTAGCCTGATTCTAGCCTGATTCTAGCCTTATTCTATCCTGATTCTATCCTGATTCTAGCCTGATTCTAGACTGATTCTAGCCTGATTCTAGCCTGATTCTAGCCTTATTCTATCCTGATTTTAGCCTGATTCTATCCTGATTCTAGCCTGATTCAAGCCTAATTCTAGCCTGATTCTAGCCAGATTCTAGCCCGATTCTAGCCCGATTCTAGCCAGATTCTAGCCTTATTCTATCCTGATTCTAGCCCGATTCTAGCTTGATTCTAGCCTGATTCTAGCCTGATTCTAGCCTGATTCTAGCCAGATTCTAGCCAGATTCTAGCCTGATTCTAGCCTGGTTCTTGCCTGATTCTAGCCTGACGATTATCCTGCCGAAACAAGAATACCTGCGCCAGAAATCGAGCTTTGCCGCACTAAACATTCCACGTTCACTTACCAAGTCCCAAGGATCGTCCCCTCGTCAGCCGACCCTGGCCAGACTGTCCCTTGATTGGGACGGCCGCCGCATGGACGTCTTTGGCGTTGTCTCGTTCGCCTCCCCGCAGGCTTAACAAGTCGCGTGTGCCCGGCGTCGCGATGAGAAGACGTCGGCGTCCAATTAACGACGCGGACGACGCCGTCGGCCCCGCGTACCAAGCGAGTCAACATGCACTCGATGCGTACCTGGGCTCGACTGACGACGCACGACATGAAGGGGTTCGGGTTTGTCTTCAACAAGGCGCTGGCTTATTGATTAGGGCTGTTTAACGACGCACCCCGGGCTGGTGATTGATTAGGGCTGTTTAGCGACGCACTCTTGGCTGGTGATTGATTAGGGCTGTTTAGCGACGCACCCCGGGCTGCTGATTGATTAGGGCTGTTTAACGACGCACCCCGGGCTGGTGATTGATTAGGGCTGTTTAGCGACGCACTCTTGGCTGGTAATTGATTAGGGCTGTTTAACGACGCACCCCGGGCTGGCTGATTGATCGGGCCATTGAAGATGACGGTCCGTCTCGTTTTGAATCGGAAGTACGGCGGAAAATTGACAGCTGGCACATTGGACATGAATGCGAGAATTGTTGATAAATTGCAGCTGCTAAAACGACATTTCGCATCGAGCCGCCAAAACAAATCGAACTTCAAATCGAACTTTAGTCTAATCGATTTCGACTGCACCATATTGTGAAATCGAGCTAACATTTATAGGCTGACAACAAACTTCGGTGTGCAGTGTCACTTATTGCTATTATTAATCACTAATGTCAATTGTTAATCGCAAATACCACGACCAAATACCCTCGAAAACATTCCGATTCGGATTTCCACACTCACATATTATTATTATTATCGAATGTAATTTGTGTGTAATCAATCACCGACATGTGCTCGAACCACGGTCCCCTCGATGCTCGAACCACGGTCCCTTGGTGCTCGAACCAAGGTCCCTCGATGCTCGAACCAAGGTCCCCTCGATGCTCGAACCACGGTCCCCTCGATGCTCGAACCAAGGTCCCCTCGATGCTCGAACCAAGGTCCTTCGATGCTCGAACCAAGGTCCCTCGATGCTCGAACCAAGGTCCCTCGGTGCTCGAACCAAGGTCCCTCGATGCTCGAACCAAGGTCCCCTCGATGCTCGAACCAAGGTCCCTCGATGCTCGAACCAAGGTCCCCTCGATGCTCGAACCAAGGTCCCTCGATGCTCGAACCAAGGTCCCTCGGTGCTCGAACCAAGGTCCCTCGATGCTCGAACCAAGGTCCCCTCGATGCTCGAACCAAGGTCCACCAAAATTGCCAATAAATTCATGGCGGCTGCCATCATTTCATTTTCCCGCCTTTATTACCTCGCAAACGCTATACGCTTTCTCTGTTTAATGTGTTGGCTTTCGCCTGTGTTTGTTTATTTAAAACAACACAAAACACCACTCGCCGTGAAAATGTTTTCAGCACTCATTTGCACCGCATTTAGTTGATTTGGCGCGACGACATTCAGCGCTAGTGATTCGTGTGTCAGTGTGTGCATGTGTGTGTGTGTGTGTGTGTGTGTGTGTTTTGGAAATAATTGACATGCACTCTGATTGGACGGAATGCTCTCGACCGCTTCGACAGGGCCGTGTTTCATTCCCTTGTCACATGCTCGACGGGTGTGAAAACGTGGTACTATTTTCTGTCAGCTGGACCCTGCCCTGCCCTGCCCTGCTCTTCCCTGCCCTGCCCTGCCCTGCCCTGCCCTGCTCTTCCCTGCCCTGCCCTGCCCTGCCCTGCCCTGCCCTGCCCTGCCCTGCCCTGCCCTGCCCTGCCCTGCCCTGACCTGCCCTGCCCTGCTCTTCCCTGCCCTGCCCTGCCCTGCCCTGCCCTGCCCTGCCCTGCCCTGCCCTGCTCTTCCCTGCCCTGCCCTGCCCTGCCCTGCCCTGCCCTGCCCTGCCCTGCCCTGCCCTGCCCTGCCCTGCCCTGCCCTGCCCTGCCCTCCCTGCCCTGCCCTGACCTGCCCTGCCCTGCTCTTCCCTGCCCTGCCCTGCCCTGCCCTGCCCTGCCCTGCCCTGCCCTGCCCTGCCCTGCCCTGCTCTTCCCTGCCCTGCCCTGCCCTGCCCTGCCCTGCCCTGCCCTGCCCTGCCCTGCCCTGCCCTGCCCTGCCCTGCCCTGCCCTGCCCTGCCCTGCCCTGCCCTGCCCTGCCCTGCCCTGCCCTGCCCTGCCCTGCCCTGCCCTGAGGTGTCCGTCAACTGTGATGACACAATTACGCGTGGTCCACTAATTACACGCACACGCATCATTTGTGCGTCGACAAAGATTCATGTCCTGGCCAGACTGGCGGGGGCGTTTGCTAGCCTTGGTGCAGGGGCGTTGTCGCGAGCCTTGGCGCGATGAGCGGGGAACGAGTTGCACATGCGGTTTCCACTCGATTTAGCTGATTCGTTTCGGAGCAAAAAACATGGTGAATGCATTTTGTGCATTCGACCCGTGTTAGGTATGTGTGAATGTGCAGAGCTTTGCCAAATGTAATAACGCATGGATAACCAATCGAACTGCAGCTCGATGGAATCTAGAGTGTAACTAATCGGCAGTGTGGCTTCTTACGTACCCACTCGTGTATGACAGCGTATGATGAACAACCGCTTGCTGGCTACAAAACCACTGAATCCCGTGCGACGGGGTTTGCCGAGCTAATATTTATTTATCACCCTATTTATCATCACATTTATGTCGTGATCATAAAAAAAGAAGTAGCAATATTATGAACAAATATACCTAGCCCATGCATGTCACCACAATTTATGTGTGTAATTTGTGTGTAACAAGAAGTAGCTTGCAAACGGCGCTCAACTGATCCCCGTGGTGACACGACGCCGACGCCGAACCAATCAAGCTGCACCATTCGAGCGAGGATTACGACTGGTAATTCATATATCATTCGAGTAGCTGCACAATTGTAATCACACATGCCATCAAAAATGCGCTGCCGATAATCATAATACCAAATGCATCTAATTGATACTCAGCTGATGTTCTTGCCGAGGACGAGGAGTATCGCGAACGCACTTGAAAGTTGAAACTACCGCCTGGAAAAAACATCATATGCCTTAAGTGGACAAAGCAGCGTCCGAGAACGGACCTTTATAGTCATGACTTGTTCAACTCTCCCACGCGTCCCATGTATTTAGCTGACCGTGAAAGATACCAAGGTGCCGCTGTTCGGTGTAGATTCCCATCCTTCGTTTCCTTCCACATTTCACCCACAGTTCTAGCCCCACAGTGCTAGCCCCACAGTTCTAGCGCCACAGTTCTAGCCCCACAGTTCTAGCCCCACTGTTCTAGCCCCACAGTGCTAGCCCCACAGTTCTAGCGCCACAGTTCTAGCCCCACAGTTCTAGCCCCACAGTGCTAGCCCCACAGTTCTAGCGCCACAGTTCTAGCCCCACAGTTCTAGCCCCACTGTTCTAGCCCCACAGTTCTAGCCCCACAGTGCTAGCCCCACAGTTCTAGCGCCACAGTTCTAGCCCCACAGTTCTAGCCCCACTGTTCTAGCCCCACAGTTCTAGCCCCACAGTTCTAGTCCCACAGTTCTAGCCCCACAGTTCTAGCCCCACCGTTCTAGTCCCACAGTTCTAGCCCCACAGTTCTAGTCCCACAGTTCTAGTCCCACAGTTCTAGCCCCACCGTTCTAGCCCCACCGTTCTAGTCCCACAGTTCTAGCCCCACAGTTCTAGTCCCACAGTTCTAGTCCCACAGTTCTAGCCCCACAGTTCTAGCCCCACAGTTCTAGCCCCACAGTTATAGACCCACAGTTATAGCCGGAATTCCAGCTTCGTTACCCAATAACAGATTGGCACGCATCAATTCGGTGTTAATTTCGCCCGGCCGCCTCTCATTTGCCATCGCCATCGTCGCGGATTAACGCCGCCCGGCGCGCGGTAATTATGTCGACGTCGGCAACCACGTGGAAATTCCAGCGTCGCGTCGGAAACTCATTTGCGCGCGTCGCTCTGTGTGTGTGTGTGTGTGTGTGTGTGTGTGTGTGTGTGTGTGTGTGTGTGTGTGTGTGTGTGTGTGTGTGTGTGTGTGTGTGTGTGTGTGTGTGTGTGTGTGTGTGTGTGTGTGTGTGTGTGTGTGTGTGTGTGTGTGTGTGGCGACCGCGCGAAGGTGACGCGACGCAGCATGGGCCGACCGAACGCCCTCGTGCCCGATAGAACACGTCCTGGCGCCGATCTGCATTTCGGTCTCTGACAATCGATGGCCGATGGCGGGTATCGGCGTCGCGCCGGGACGCGCTATTCCGTTTCGTGCCTCGTGTAGACGCAATGTTAAATTTCCCGCATTTAGATTGGCTTTTTGGGCAGTTTGTCCGGAGCTGGCTTTAAAAAATTACCCAGGGTTCACAGTTCGATAACCTACTGTGATGTTTCAGGAGTAATACAATTAAAAACTTGGGTACATCCTCGACAATGCACCATCGAGTTCGGAGATGCACAGAGAAATGACGAAGATTTGGGGCAAGAAAACGATTTCGAAGTGAAATACGATGTAAATATGATGATTCAAGTCGTCCAATTGACTTTGATACCAGTTTGCTACCAATGTGGTACCAATATTTTACACTGCCAGTATGATTGCCAAACCGTGGAAATTTAACATTGCGTCTACGAGGCACGAAACGGAATGGCGCGAGCGGGCGCCGCTCGTTTCATGCGTCGGTCGCGGCACGGACGTGCATGGCCGATGGACGGACTTTTGTGGGTGCGGCGCGGGTATGTACAGCGTCACCTTTCGGGCATGTTAACAAAGGCGGCCTCGGACTATAGACCCGAAAGTGGTATTCAGTCGTGTTCGCCTAAGATTACCACAGCCTGGTGGACTTCGAAAGTATCATTTGACTCTTTTACGATTTGTAACGAGTAAAATGGTAAATAATTGTAATGAAAAATACCTTTTTTATAATGGTAATGACAAAAACTTATCACTTGATTCTACGGTATGGTGGTCTATGATAAGAGATCCCCAAAAAGTGGCAAACTCAAATTAATTCTAGTGTAGTCATTTCCCAATCGGATGCGATGGTTTTATGTCCGGATGTCAGCCAGTGTGAAGAGTGGACGGGAGTCAAGGAGTCTGATAACTTGCATGAGAATGCCGTCGAAAGGACGAATTGCAGGTCATTGGATACACATCATTCGGTGAGTGATTCTAATATGACGAGTCTTTCGAATGTGAAACTTAAATTCACAAAAGGAATATTGTGGTGATGCGATGAAATGAAATTGGAGAATATATTTTCTAGACGTTTGTGCGAGTGAGTTTTGAATTGATGAACGAAACAACTTCAAAGAATCCAGTCGCAATCTAGTTCTTGTATAGATGTGGAGACAAATCGATGATGCACAATGAACTTGTGCCATCAGTACGTTTTATACAGACGACAGCTATACGAGTTGAGAGAAACGCCAATGGCATAGCGCGAGTTCATCGTTGTGAGAGTCGTGGTAAATGACTCTATCACCGTCAATGTCATCCATACTACATCATCGTCTTGCCAGCATTAAGGGCATAGATTCACACAGTAGGGCCGTAAAAACCCTCGGGGGTAAATTTGTGATTATCAAGGACGATATCCACCAAAGTTCACTAAACATTGAATGTGGTTGGCTGAAAATGTATTTAATTCCGATGTCAGTCCCAAAATGGCTCGGCCCCGTTTCGCGAATCCATTACGGGGTGGAGGGGGGGGGGGGGGCGATTGTGTGCGACTTTTGTGGTTTCAAAATCATTCGTTTTCAATTTCACTGCCATTTGTGGTTTGAAATCGAAAAGCAGTGATTTCAAATCGAGTGATTTCGAGCCAAATCGAACGAAAAGAAAGTGAGTCAATCGCCCCCCCCCCCCCCCCCCATTCCGGCCCAGGACCGGTGTCGCCGCCGAATTAGTGTGCACTATCGCCGAGCGAAAAGTCGAGCGCACAAATCAGTTTCTCTCCCAGTGAGTGCTTTATCCAGTCAGCTCTGCACTCTGGCCCTCGGCTTGCCGGAGCATCCACCGCGCCTGTCTCTTCTTGATAAATAATTTAAATACCAGATTTCCACGGAGGTTGCGCGCCTTGTAAATCAAAAATCCGATGGCAGAATTGTGTATTCCGAAGAAGGCGGACGCCCGATTCCGCCGGAAGCTACGCCGGCGCTGCTCGACGTGACGGCAGCGTATCAATTACAGCCCCTAACCAAGCTCTTGGCCACAAACTTCCGGTGCACCCCAACCCATTCGAGGGAATATTGGAAGGGCGCTGCTATTAAAAACCTCGGACGATTTGTCGATGCTTATTCGTCGTAGTACGCAACGCGCACAATGGCTGGAAACGTGCACAGTTAGAAATGGCCGCCCATTTGTTCTAGCTGTGCACAGTTAGAAATGGCCGCCCGTTGGTTCGAGCTGTGCACAGTTAGAAATGGCCGCTAGATTTGGCCGGAGGACGACGACACTCTGCACGGGCTAATTTCCACTCGTCGCGTTAGAGACTTGATGTTTCTTTCGGCGGCGACGCGATTTGGACTTCGACGTCGACCTGCCTGGAATAACTTGTCGCCAAGGGGGTTTGGGGGGGGGGGTCGAGGGGGGGGGGGCATCTCGTTTGCATTCGCGCGCACTTAGCGTTCGTAGCGCTGCACGTTGTTTAAATAATAAACAGGATTAGCCAAACGGCGGTGGTTGGGGGGGGGGGAGGGGGGGGGGGCGTTCGCGTGGCTCAGCCATGAAGCGTCTCCAGACATTGCAGAACCGCTAATTAAACTTATAGAAACATCCATCGTTGCAAAGTGCCTCGTAAAACTTAACCCTATTCTTTTTATCGCCCATAAATTCTGCGTCAACGCCGTCGTCGACGTCGTCGTTTTAACGTCACGCCAACTCGAGGGTAAATCGCCGAGATTGCGGACGAGTCGAAACGCCCCAAGGCCGCGCGCGCTCGCGCCACAAGGAGTCGTCGACGCCTCTCCACTCACCGCGGTCGCAGAGCAGCACGATGAGCGGCAACAGGAACGGCGTCATGGCGCTCGACGGGACGTCGGCGTCTCACGGGCGTCGCGTCGACTCGTCACGACGGCCACCGCCTGGCATCGCCCTCGACGCGGACACGCGCGCACGCACGACGAGAGACACGGAGGTGCCCGTCAACGGCGGGCGCGAAGCACGCAACACGCGCTCATCGGCGTCGCGATCACGGCGCCTCCACCGCGCCGGCGAGCAACTGCATCTGGCGCGATCGACGGGGCACTGACGCGCTCTCTAGATTGGTGCTCGCGGCGTCGAGACACACACACACACACACACACACACACGTGAAATTAGGGGGATTTTATCGTCAGCACAAGATCACCTTTCACCGACGCTGAGTTTCCTGAGGAAAATCAGACACAAAATCGCACTATTTCGCCGAAAATAAGCGCTAACTGAACCCGAAAAGGACCGAATCGTCTTCGTGCAAGCAACGATCCACGATTTAATCGTCGTGTTCGATCGGTACTCGCGGCGTATCGACGCGCTTGAAATTATGGGGATTTTATCGTCAGCACAAGATCACCTTTCACCGAAACTGAGTGTCCTTTTAAAAAATCACGACACCAATTCGCAATATTTCGCCGAAAATTATTGCGCTAACTGAACCCGAAAAGGACCGAATCGTCTTCGTGCAATCAACGCTCCACGATTATAATCGTCGTGTTCATTCGCGGAAACCGATGCGATCACCGAACCGCGCGTGAATATTGCAGCGTGTCACGCGTTTCGCGGGCGTCTCGCGTTTGGCCGGCGATGCACCGCTCATCGGCCGGTCTCGTGGTCTGGTCGGCGGCCGCCGGATCGACGAACACGCACAACACACAGCTGCACTCTCGCTCTCACGACTGGCGCTAACCGGGGGAGGGGGGGGACACTCGGTACAGTCTCTCTCTCTCTCTCTCTCTCTCTCGGGCGCGGGGCACGATGCGACGCCGTCGACGACTGCCACAGGACTGACGCCGGCCGACGCCGACGCCGACGCCGACGCCGACGCCGACGCCGACGCCGATGCGCAGGACGGCGACGCGGCTATTACTCGCCGCTTATGCCGGGCAAACACGGGGCTCGACGTGCGATGGACTGGGTCCGCGCCACGACGGGGTGCCTCGGTGCCGGCCGATGGGTGGCCGAGGTCGTGGGCCACGAATGCCGCTGCGTGTAGGGCGTGCGGTGGACTCTCTCTCGGATGCGTTTTACCGCCACACATATATAGTGCATTGAAATATTGTTACGAGCTGAATTTAGGATCTTGTGTTTGCCGAAAAACCTCGCTTGGCTATGTGAGAGGTTGTAACAATTTACCGGATCTGATAATTTTGAACAAGTCGAAAAGGTACTGTTAAATAATTCCGGTCACCAAATCCAATGTAATGTCTGCTGGACCGCTGCGCCTATGTTGTTGGTTCCTCTCTGACCGACTTCAGGAGTCCACCTGGGCCATTCGGTTTTCGCTGATGCCGACCCTGCCCAAACCACGCCGACAGCTCCAGCGCACCGAAGGCGCCAAGACGTGTTAACGAGCAATTCACAACAATATTATGATGAATTTAGATTACGGTTAGTTTAATAGCCGCCATTGACGTTAAATTGTTATCAAATATATTTTTAAAAAAAACGTATTATTCGAAAAACTTTTTTAAAGCTATACAGAAAAAGTGAACCCCAATGAATTGTGCCACTGGAAACAAAAATACTTGTAACTTAATGTGCCTTGATGATTTGATGTTATTTAAAATCTGCCCTTTGGCAGTCCATATAATATTGCCCAGCGACTTGTGGGCTTCGCTTGGTCCAACGCAAGTAGGTAAACATCTGAGCCGCCTACGTGAGGCCGTGCCGGTTGGCGCATGCTCATTACCCTGTTGCCAACGCGTGGTCTCACCTCTTGTGTTTTCTAAGGATGGTCGACGATAGATTGCCGAAAATTGTTGGTTTATCAGACGTTGGTTTTACAGACGTTGGTTTTACAGACGTTGGTTTTACAGACGTTGGTTTTACAGACGTTGGTTTTACAGACGTTGGTTTTACAGACGTTGGTTTTACAGACGTTGGTTTTACAGACGTTGGTTTTACAGACGTTGGTTTTACAGACGTTGGTTTTACAGACGTTGGTTTTACAGACGTTGGTTTTACAGACGTTGGTTTTACAGACGTTGGTTTTACAGACGTTGGTTTTACAGACGGCGAGGATTCACGAAGATCGAGCAGTCGTATAGGTACACACTTTGATTGTGGTTTTTGAGGACACTAAACTCCATTCCACTTTGCATTGTGGTTTTTTGAGAAGCAGAGTGGATTCGCATCTTCCTCAAGGACCCACTGCTGCTAGACACGAGCGAAGAGTTTCAAAACTCACAAGCCATGTCTTGAGTCTGGACAAAAGGCTCTGTGGGCAGTTTTGAAACGCTTGGCTCGTGTCTAACAGCAGTGGGTCCTCGAGGAAGATGCAAATCCACTCTCCTTCTCAATGTGAAATGGAGTTTATGCAAATGAAATCGGAGCCAGTGGAGTTACTTATCCCAGTAGCAAATGAAATCGGAGCCAGTGGAGTTACTTATCCCAGTAGCAAATGATGTGTTTTTTACTCATTGTGGAAAAGTACGCTTAGTTTTCCGTTTCTTACCTAGTGGATAAAATGTCTAGAGCTCCACAAAAGAATATTAAAGGGGTATTTCTAAAATGGATATCATATACTTTTTCCAAAACAAGTGAGAGATATTTATTAAAGTTAGAGATTTCGCTTTAAATAACTACGCTTGGCCTGACTGGGCACGAACCGAGTCCGTCTAGCACCAAGTCAAACACAAAATCAAAACTCGGTTAATGTAGGTTTCGATTGTTTACCAAACGAATAGTGTGTTTTCTTGCGACATACGCAAGCATCCGAGTTATGAAATTCGAGCTACCAATTATGCAGATGCAGTCGATTCTTTGTTGGTTTTACGAACTACTTCTATAGTACAGTTACCGCACCCGCCTTTTCTGAGCTTTGGCAAGACAAAAACCATTATCAACACATTTCCCAGTTACTTAACATTTCCCTCCTCAGCAAGCGAACGATAGCAGCCAGCGAGCGCCGACCCCGAACGGATTTCACACCATCCTGCCCCCAATCGTGGTCGTCGTGGTCGCCGCCGAGGAAGTCGTCTTTCCAGTTCAATCAGCGTCTTTGTCGTCGCCCCCCCCCCCCCCACACTATGACGCATTGTCATCTGAGAAGGCTTTCATCGGACTCCAGCCTAGCGATTTTGTAACTTTTACGTCATGCCGTTATCGGTTCTGATGGATAAAATCCCTATTGTTGTTCATGTTAATTTTGTAACTTTGTAACCGTGAAGGACAAAGTCAGAGTTGCGTAATCGCAGTGCAGACGAGAAGACAGGAGGCTCTGTATAACGCGGCCCGTGAGGCAAACTACAGCGCTGCGTGGCATCGGTGCGAAGCTCGCTTCAAGGCCACGCCTTATTCCTGCCAACTGGCCTTGAGATTGTACTATTTTCTTTTATTCTTTTTTTGCAGGTCGAATTACATAACATTTATTAACGAATCTAACAATTATACAAACATACGCTTTCACGAGAAATATGGACAGCAAAAAAGTAGCCCGTGCATGAAAATGTATTTTTGTCTTGGTTCAATTCATTGGATGCCCAAAATGACACCCAACACAAATGTTGCCACACCTAACGATAAAAATCTATAGCCGACAAATCTGCAGGGCTGCCAACCCTCGGTGCCCATCTTATGCCGTGCCAACAATGGTGCCAACAATGGAAGAGACGGAAACTGCATTGCAACATAGGTCCATGGCCAAGGGCACGACCTTGACCTTGACGTGACAGACAACGGCCTTGGAACCGTCAAGGTCAACTGTCAACGAGGTCAGCTGGGTTTTCAAAACACAGTACGTCACTGTCGCACCCTAGCGGCCAGAACTGCAATGTGACAGTCAAAACTAAATGACATTAGCATTCACTGCACAGTTGGAAGTGATGACAGCGTCATTCATTTCTAATTAAAATTCCCGTAACATATTGTTAATTACGTTGACAAAGTAATAAATGCTAAAGGGGAAAATAGTGCCATCCCGTTTAAATATTACTGTTAAAACTTTGCATCGATATATTATTATTATTACATGCATGATTAATTGATTGTGTCTGGATTGTTTGATTGTTTGTACTCTGTACTAGACAAACTCAGTACTCTGTACTGTACGAGACTGACTCAGTACTCTGTACTGTACGAGACTGACTCAGTACTCTGTACTGTACGAGACTGACTCAGTACTCTGTACTGTACTAGACTGACTCAGTACTCTGTACTGTACGAGACTGACTCAGTACTCTGTACTGTACGAGACTGACTCAGTACTCTGTACTGTACTAGACTGACTCAGTACTCTGTACTGTACTAGACTGACTCAGTACTCTGTACTGTACTAGACTGACTCAGTACTCTGTACTGTACGAGACTGACTCAGTACTCTGTACTGTACGAGACTGACTCAGTACTCTGTACTGTACGAGACTGACTCAGTACTCTGTACTGTACGAGACTGACTCAGTACTCTGTACTGTACTAGACTGACTCAGTACTCTGTGCTGTACTAGCTGACTCAGTACTCTGTACTGTACTAGACTGACTCAGTACTCTGTACTGTACTAGACTGACTCAGTACTCTGTACTGTACTAGACTGACTCAGTACTCTGTACTGTACGAGACTGACTCAGTACTCTGTACTGTACTAGACTGACTCAGTACTCTGTACTGTACTAGACAGACTCAGTACTCTGTACTGTACGAGACTGACTCAGTACTCTGTACTGTACGAGACTGACTCAGTACTCTGTACTGTACTAGACTGACTCAGTACTCTGTACTGTACTAGACTGACTCAGTACTCTGTACTGTACGAGACTGACTCAGTACTCTGTACTGTACGAGACTGACTCAGTACTCTGTACTGTACTAGACTGACTCAGTACTCTGTACTGTACTAGACTGACTCAGTACTCTGTGCTGTACTAGCTGACTCAGTACTCTGTACTGTACTAGACTGACTCAGTACTCTGTACTGTACTAGACTGACTCAGTACTCTGTACTGTACTAGACTGACTCAGTACTCTGTACTGTTCTAGACTGACTCTGTACTCTGTACTGTATTAGACTGACTCTGTACTCTGTACTGTACTAGACTGACTCAGTACTCTGTACTGTACTAGACTGACTCAGTACTCTGTGCTGTACTAGCTGACTCAGTACTCTGTACTGTACTAGACTGACTCAGTACTCTGTACTGTACTAGACTGACTCTGTACTCTGTACTGTACTAGACTGACTCAGTACTCTGTACTGTACTAGACTGACTCAGTACTCTGTACAGCACTAGACAGTTTCGTGACAAATCAGCCAACACGGTTTTGATCCACTTCCCGTGTAGGTACTCGAGTTTCTCGTCACCTAGACAACGTCCCTGTGTTGCCGCAAAGTTGCCCGAAATGATTTGCAAACTGGGCCTGCGTGCGGCGACCGCCGAACGCGAAAGATGTCTGCGACGGCTTTGCGCGTCGCGTCGCGTCGCGTCGCGTGCCTCTCGCGCGTGTGTTCGCGGCGGGCAGACCGCGTGATCCACTCGGCCGTGTCGCGGCCGCTGCCCGCCGCCACGGCGAGGTGGATGCAAAGACGATCGAGTACCGGCGCTGCCCGCAATTGTCGCCACTAGTTGCCGTGGGAATCATTCTCAATTTGCAGGTTTCTTGACCGGCGCGGTGGTTTCATTAACGCGGTGAAACGACCTCGATTTAGAGTGGCGCTGTGGCCAAACCGTCACCCCCTAGGGCCGACTTCTTAGGAGTAGCTGTTGTTACTCTTGTGGAACGCAGAAATTATTCACACTTATGCTTTTGCTAACAAATACTACTGGCCAGTTTGACTCCATTTTCCAGGTCTGCATCTGGTTCCTGCAGGGCACCTTTATTTTACTGCATGCAGTACTGTTGGCTGGTTTACTCATAATAAACAACTCGACTCGGCCCCTTCAATTCGGACCCGTTGAGAAAATGCTCAAACTTGACTCGCTGGGTCATTACATTGGGGACTACGTTGAGAGTGGTTTAAGCTATTGTTCACATGGGTACCAACTATAATACCAACCAACACCTGGGAAATTGGTTTCTTTGTTAGGTTCAACAGCGCATAGCAAAAAATAGCAAAAACCCTATGCGTTTAACAATCCTAACAAATTTCAATTCTAATTCCACGCCTTTTTGACAGCAAATCGATGCCTAACCAACCCTTCACTATACAAAGCCCATAAAATCGTCCGTCACAATCTCGATCCACGTACCCATGCACACGGTGACATCTAAATGGCCGGGTGGCGCTGCATTATTGAGCGGCTTGCCGCATACAGGTGCAGTGCCGCACATAAACAAAGCATTTACGATAATAACAATAATCCAGTGTGCAGTGTCCCCCCCCCCCCCCCCCCTCGCCCCAGCCCCATGGAAACCGTGCCGTGAACACGGCCGACGGTGTCGCCTAGTTCGGACGGCGGCCGCGGCGAGCGCTAACGATGATTATTTGATCACGTGGCCGTGGGCTCATCTCGCGCGACTCGAGCAATTCATCTGGGAGGCCGTGAGCCGTCATTAGCGCTGGCGGCGTGCGGCGGCGGCGGCGTGCGGCACTAGCGGAGAGTGCAGTCTGGCCGGTAATTAGGGGTTCGTGTCCATGGCGGGTCTTTGTTTTAGTGGCAATGTGAGCTGAAAGGTTTTAGTGAGATTAGATTGCACGGTGCAAAAGGGGTGTGTCGTTGTAATGGCAAGGACCAATCACGTCCAAGGTCAAGACCGGACAGCCGATGGAACTGCAGATTTCAAGGTCACGCTGTCAAATACAGCAATTTCGTTGTAAAAAGAGCACAGTTTCCAGTGTGTCACTCGACCTTCCAGCCAATGTGAGACATTCACCCCTTTGGCCCGTTTGCCCCCAAGTCTTGCATTCTCTCCCCAAACGGATTCCCTACAAAGAGGGCGAATGATGTATGCATCAGAAGATAAGGAACTAGCTTCTGAACGCGAAGTGACATAGACATGTTTAGTAAAACACACAAAGTTACTGGCTTCCCCTACATACGCATCGTATATTCGGCTTTCAGCTTATTTACTTTCAACTTTTAGTTCTGGAAAAAAAATGTTGGTAGAAGCAAAGCGGTCTCAAATCTTGTGTAGGTTTCACTTTCTAATGGCGAGTCGCAGCCTGATAATTATCAGCATCTGTCAGCTCATGTGACGTCACCGGCGGATGTGATTCCTAGACAAGATGCTGCCAGCACGAAGGGGCATTTGAAGCCAGTCCGGGCCAGTCCGGGCCAGTCCGGGCCAGTCCGGGCCAGTCCGAGCCTGACGCCACTGGTGGCTGCCGGTGCAATTATTTCATAATTGCACGGATCCCGCGGGCCTCACGTCGCGTTGCTACGGGCAACGCCCGACTGGCGGCATTAACAACGATCGAAAGTAATAAACAACACTAATAATAATCATCGACACCTCCACCGTCCGTCGATCTGTCGGCAATTGGCGCTAAACCGAGCCGCGTAAACGCCCCCCCTCCCCCGCCCCCGCCACCGCCTCCGCCGCCCACCACTCACGACCAGGGGATACATCCAACGTTAAATGTTGATCCAGTCGGTGCAAAAACAGAAAATTTGTTAGCACCAACAAAATAATATGTAGGTAGGTATATATGTTGTGAAAACATGTCACAATTGCTTGTGCGGTGCAGCATCGTGTTTCACGTAGAATTTCGCCGTCTGCGTTTTGGGAATTGCCAGTCACGTGGCCAATAACAGCGGGTTGGCTGCCATGGTGATTGACGGCGTCCTTTGTCGGCGTCGCGACGCTCCATTGCGCGTCGTCCTCGACGGTGTCGGCGAGTCGTCGACTCTGCTGTCAGGAATTATTCCCGCCCCGGTGGCGCTATTCCGTTTCGTGCCTCGTAGACGCAATGCTAAATTTATACAGTCTGGCAATCATACTGGCAGTGTAAAATATTGGTACCTACCATACTGGTAGCAAACTGGTATCAAAGTCAATTGGACGACTTGAATTAGCATATTTACATCGTATTTCACTTTGAAATCGTTTTCTTGCCTCAAATCTTCGTCATTTCTGTGTGCATCTCCGTACTCTATATCGTGCGTGTCGAGGATGTACTAAAGTTTTTAATTATATTACTCTTGAAACATCACAGTAGGTTTTTGAACTGTGTACCCTGGGTCATTTTTTAAGGCCAGCTGCGGACAAACTGCCGAAAAGCCAATCTAAATGCGGGAAATTTAACATTGCGTCTACGAGACACGAAACGGAATAGCGCGCCCCGGTTTCTCGCCGATCAAGCTGTCGAACGCGCGGGTCGCGCAGTTTCACTGCTTTCTTGCGCGCTTGAATCTTCAAAGAGCGCGGTGCAAAAACGAAGCCACTGCTCAATCGGTTTCTCTGCAGACATAGAGACATGTCTCCCCGTCGTTCGACGCTTTTCGACAACTGTTGTCACACTTTCGCAGCCGAGTCGGGTTCATAGAGCCTTTTTATTAACTTTCTCTGAAGAACGCCGTATATACACGTTTCTCCCTCGTGCAATGGCATCATATGCGTCTTGGCCGAAGCATCCCTTTGCGAATAGCGGGGACGCAGAGGTTTAGAACGATTCCCTCTCTCGAAGGCAACCGAGGAAAGAATTGAAGTCTGGCTCGTTCTAGGTTAGTACCTGTGTATATATACCTGCAAGCACGGCAAGCGCCCCGACGGCAAGCAGTTTTTCAGATTGGAATAAGAAATCCAAGTCAAAGCTTTGAACTGTAGCAGTGGAAACCCTTTTTTATCGCTGCCAATATATCAAAATATATACAAACGGGCAAATATGTTTCTTGGCTGGGGCAAAGATAACAGTGATATTTTGCGAGCAGATACGACGATGGCGTTCGGTATACAGACCGGAGTCCGGCGCACTCAAACACATATACCGAGCTGGAAAAATCAATGTTTACCCCCACAATTGTATTCCACTCGTTCCCAAGCCTCGGCCGCGAAACGTCCGGCTGGCCGGTAATTTATTTCGCTTGACATTTGTTAGCTTTGTATCGCCGAGCCATTCGCCGAGCCATTCGCCGAGCCATTCGCCGAGCCATTCGCCGAGCCGTTTGCAAACTTTGTTTCATCGGTCGACTGCTAGGGAATAATATTTTGCCATTGGCTTACGCCGAGCGGCCGGTACTCGCTGAAAGCGATGGCCCGAACGCTCTAATGTCTACTCTCTTAGCGAGACAAAGTGTCTCCCCCGCGCGCTGCGTGGACGGCGACGTCGAGGGTCCCTCCCCATAGACGCGACGCGAGGCGGCATTGTCCGAGACAGCGCTGCTCGGGAAATTCGGCGAGAAAAGCGGGAATCACTCAAGATTCATAACCGGGCGTTTATTGCTCGTTATACATACAGCAACGAGTGGTTTAATTTTAAACGTGAATTATTCGAATTGGTTTCCGGCGACAGCGGTAATCACGGCTGTGCTCTGCGCGAATGAGGCAATTCCAAATGTGATCTCTTATTTATATTAGGGGATGAACGGGGAGCTGACACAGTGCGAGCGAGCTCACCCTCTATCTCCCTCTCTCTCTCGTAGACGCTGATAATAAAAGAGCTGACGCATAATATCTTTACACATAACATCCCCAGCCGGGAAGTCACCCTCGTCCCGAAGCCGTTTTTCGCTACAGATACCGATAAAAGAAAGGAGGCGTGTATGAGATGTGTCAAAAGGGAAATATGAAGGTTGCTCCTAATGTGTTACCATGTATCTTGAGCAAACTCTTCGTTGATAGCTTTTTAATTGCGCTATTTACAGCTGGCACGTCGTGTGATATGTCGTGCAGTTACAGAAAACACTTGACAATATTACGACCATCTCCTCTTCCTCATCGCATAAATGTTGTGCAGCCAATTGTTGTAGCTTTCGCCTTGTAATAGCAAGATGGATCGCTATTTTGAGGCATAGTCGTGAGGACGTGTTATCCATTTTCATTTCTTGGAAATTATTGAATGAAATATTTATTGTGTTTTCCGGACATAAAGTAATTTTTCAAACTTTGTGAGAAACTTAAATTTTAAGCATGATGACACGTGCATCATATTATATAGGTATTGGAAAACTCTTTTCCGATGACATTTCAATCAAGTAACTTATAAATACGTAAGCAGCCTTGCTTGTTTGTTTCTTTCTTTCTTGTTTGTCAAATAAGTAAGTTTAAGTCACTGAAGTTCAAACATTATTTCTTAATATATTTTAGTAAGAACACTGATCAAAGAAATTCTTCTTCTCTAAAAACGAAGACTAATAATTATTTGAATTTCATCTAACTAGAAAACACAAAATTCACCAACTTTTAAAATTGTTGAAAGATTACGCCCCACGCAAACTTATCCCAATACCATAATGACCTTTACCGACGAACCGAATTGTGTGTGCGCAGGCGCGGAGGTCCGGCGGCAGCCGGAAGTCCTCGGCTTCGAGGACGTGCAGCCTTCGAGCCGGGGAAGAGTCGGTGCCGCAGCACTTGAGCAGCTTGAGCACTCGACTTCGCCTGGGTCCCGACCCGTTTGGTGGCGCCTGGCTCAAGCTCCAACGCTTTGCAGACGTCGTGTATTTATATTTTTTTATTTTCTTTACAGAACACTCTTTATGTTTGAGGTTAAAAAATGCGGAATATGTACAAAAAATTATAAATTTTCATCCAATCATGCAATACATCTCTAAGTAAAAACTTATGGATCTATTTATCAAGATGGGAGCTTTTCTATTATGAGAAAAATGTGGGAAAAGTATTTTTATAAAGTCGTGACATTAGCGTTTATATGGTGACGTGACCGTCCCAGATTCTAAGAAGAACAATTAAATTATACAAAAATATCTTGTACGACCCATTTTGTATTTTGTATAGTGTGTGTTTTAGTGTGCCTACAAAAATATGAAATAAATTGTTGATAATTGTAC
Organism: Nemoura dubitans; assembly: GCA_921293005.1. Classification (NCBI taxonomy): domain Eukaryota; kingdom Metazoa; phylum Arthropoda; class Insecta; order Plecoptera; family Nemouridae; genus Nemoura; species Nemoura dubitans. The sequence continues at coordinate 73,997,077 of OV121074.1, forward strand.
ATAATTTTAATGTTTGACATGAGACACGTTTAATGTTTGGCATTATCTCACCATCCTAGGAAAATTATTGCGTCTTATAGAAATTCTCTTTTACGAGAAACCTTTCTTACCAGTTTTTCTTTGTTTATTCAGACAGAAAATAATGCCATATATGTTTCCCCAATTGTATAAAGAATGTATATCAAAATGCAAATGAGAATTATTGTAAATGAGCGTTAATGTGATAATGGAGCGGCTGTATTCGACATTGATCCTTAAATCCTGAAATCCTCGCAAAACAGGGACCAATCCAATGCTTCACTGCGGGAAATTCAGCGTTTTGGGACTAGTGAAGTTGAAGGTTTCGTTTAGCTCGCTACGCTTTTCAATAATCAAAAAGTTATATTATATTATTATAGTTACAATATATTCTTAATGTGACACCATAATATAACACGTATTAAACCACCTACCCCTTACAAGTGTATGTAGGCAACCAATGGTACACACCAGCATGCCACCAAGCCTATAGTCAAGGATGCGCACGTCCTGGCGAAGAAAACGAACGTTAAACCGCTAAAATACCGACCTTAAAGTCACTCTCAGTATCAGGCGCTCAGGCGAGCCCATGGTAAGGGTCCACTGGACGTAGCCAGCCATGAGCATCGATCGATCCTCCCCTTCAGTATCGACCGACTGAAGCTCGGCCCCCATTGGCTGCTTGGCTTGGAGTCGTGGACGCACTGATGAGGCAATGGCGGCGAAGGTGTGTGACTAGCAAAAACTACGCGGAGCAGGTTTAAAGTACTTGAAGCGCTGTAACCGCATGTCCTGCCCAAGTCCATCGGCAGATTAACTTACCGCAATGGCTATAATAGATGTAAGTGTTATTTGTTGGCTCGCCAGCCTCATTCATTGCCCCATAATAATATGGCAATCAATAGCCAATCCAGAAGCGGCCTTTTAGCAGCAACCTAACAATTGGTTTTATATGGTGTTTCATGAAGTTTCAGGATAGATGCCTGAACCAGAAAGCGACATATGGAAGGAAGACGAAGCTGGAACAATGTGTTGCCGAGCAATGGGGATGCGAACCCGGGATACAGACCGGCAATAGGAGGGTCGCGGGTTCGTATCCCGGTTCGGTGGAACGTTTTACCAATTGGTTTCACTTTCAGGCTAGCAGCATTGAATTCAACCGGTTGAGAAGAGTATTATTGTATTTCCTCAACTACATTCACTCTCTGGTGCAATTGTTTCGGTGCAGCGCACTGGCATTACACCATAATATTATAGGTAGGGCTTCGTGAACGCAATTTGTGTTGCGTTGTAGATGAGTGTATAGTAAACACTCACAAATAACGACGTAAACATAAGACCAACGCGTATAATATACTATATTAAAGGACCAAGGAAATCTTATTTCAAAACTTGTTTGTCGGAATTTCGCCTGAAAACCGTGGAATTTTTCTTTAAAACAGGTAAAAAGGTATTGATAAAAATAGCATCATGGAAAGTCGAACAGGCCTGAAATCTTCAGAATTACTTGAATAAAATATTGAAAACTTTCGGCGCTCGGACAAATCGATTCGAAAATTATGATTTCTTTACATTTTTAATAGTTAAAAAAGTAACAGGTTCATTTTCTGAGAGAGAGCACAGGGTCAAGTTGTAACCTTATAGGTATAGTGAATGACCTCAGAAACTTTTAATCAAATTCGGATCAGCCGTTTGACCAGCAAACAGTAAAACTATCATACAAACACACCCAGACAAGAAACCCAAAACACAAGTAAGTAACTCTTTTGGGTCCGTGAAGTTGAAGATTTCACTTCGGTCGCCTTGTTTGCTACATCATCAATACCAATGCTGCTCTCAAAAGTGACTCCCCTCAGTGGCAACACTATATAGGCGTGGTAAGGTCCTGGTGCAAGATATGAATCCCCCCCTCCCCCCCCCCCCCTACACCCCGTTAGGGAAATTGGGTTCAGTTAAGGGGACAAGATTTCGTTCATTTTCGTCAATAATACAAATGATTATCATTGGAAAGTTGTTGCCTCATCGTTATATTAAAATATATAGTATATAATATTTACAATTTTATATTTTATACATATATCATATTTATTCGCTTTCAGGATAATGGGACGTGGCGGGTAAAGGTATACTTGGCCGCAGCATCATGGTATCGGTATATCAGTATATATATCAATATAGCAGTAAAATAGTTATACCATACATAATTCCACTGTAACTTGACCCACGTCTGCTGCAGCTGCCTCTCGCCTCAAAGTTGTCTCCGTCGTACCTTAAAAGTTTCCTAACAAGACACAATTCCTATACTGAATAAAAACACAGTCTTTCCACTGACTCCAATTATAATTTTTAAATGAAAGCATACAATTCAACATTTAGGTACACGGCGATATGCGAAATCATGTCCCTATGGCTCCTAGCGAATGGCCATTAAAATGAAAACAACATACCTAAAGATAAACGGAGACGGCGTCAGCGCGGTCGCAGCGTCGCGACGGCGTTCGTCGGCAGCGGCGGTAAAGCGGTGTCCGGCTGCAGTCGGGATGCCGACGACGTCGACGACTCTCGCCAGTGGCGTCGCCAGTGGCGGACGCGAGTCCGGTCGACGGCAACCTTGTTTCTTTGTTGTCCATAGATTATAAAACATAATATAGACATGGTCAGTCAATAATATAAATAAGATTTAAAATAAATTAAAAACAAAACTATTCAATAATCAAGCGTACATAATTTAAAACTTATGAAATATTGTAGTGGTAATAATGTTTACAAAATCATAACACAACTAATTAAACAACAATGTACACCCCTAGATTTTTCCGAGAAATTCGGTCAGTGAATAAAAATGAGTGTTCTGTAGATAAGACCTCGGCGTCGTTGCTCACAAGACGCCGAACGAGACGCGTATAGCAGCGGTGTCTCCTGCTTTTAGACGCGGCGAAAACGATCCTCTTCACAGCAACGGCCATCACGACGGCGTCTTGGCAGCGTCGAACTCGAATGTCGCAGTGGCGTCTCTTCACTAGCGCCCGAGGAGATGTCCTCCCAACTCGCAGTCCACGCTCGATTCCCGACACACCAGGCCTTCCGTCCTCGGAGAGGACCTTCTACTCCCCCGTCGGGCTCCCAGCCGACTATCCTCTCATCCAGCCCGATCCTGGCCTCTTATAAACACGAGTCCCTGCTGACTCCATGCCTTGTAATGGCGTGACACGCACTGTTCCCACTCTTGGACTGGGACACATGTGCAGTGTCCACGATAACGTTAACATAATCAAAATTATAACTATAGACAGTGGAAATGTAATATGAATGAAAGAATGACCAATCTTTGTGAGAAGCCCTGATTCAAGCAGTTTCCCACAGGAACAGGATCAGAAGTTCGCAAAATGATAAAATATAATCCTATCTTAAAGGCCCGCTGATGGCGTCACCAATCTTGCAGAAATAGCTAATAATAATAATCTCCTGTGCGACTGATTGTGGTCTGTATACGGTCACACCACTATATCCCTGATTTCTTAAAAATATTTTGACAAAGCATTGAAATTCTAAAATTTTCCGGTTTCCAGCAGAGGTTATAATTAGTACAGAATGAAGGTAGGTATATTATTATTATAGGTGTATTATTATATGGTACCTATTAAGCTGCATGCTTCTAGCCGACGGTAATTTTGGTAGGACTTCGAGCTTACATCAATTGATTCAAGGGGAGGAACTAGATCGTTCAAGACGCGTTTCATCATGTTCCAGCCCGAAAATGCACCAAACGACGAAAAAGGTACCTGCGTAAACATAGCTTAGCCTACAAGCAACAGGTAAGTAAGACGAGCTTACGCACAAACTAACCACTGGTTGCTAGCGCCTCTCGTAGCAAGATATTTAGTCCAGATTTGGTAATGAAACCATGGTCTGCGTCATCTGTGTTGTGAGGCAAATCTCATTGGGTCATGTTGTCCTTCCGAAAGGAAAATTCCGACTGTCAAACGATTTGATTGGGCCAGGAATCTAGTTACAATAAAATTCTCATGCAAAAATAACCCCATCGAATTTTGTTGGCGCACGGTAAATAAAAAAAGTCAACAAAGTCGACCTCATTTCAAAAACTTCATCTTGTGGCTCCAATATTGAAAATGCCAGCGACACGGCCGGTCTCGCCGCCTCGCGCGGGCAGCGCATGCGCGGTAATGACACCCCCACTGCCCGGTCAGGACACCGAGCATCTGCAGTGACGAGTGGCGCGCGCACGAGACTACTCGCTCTCCTGGGCGCCTGGTACCCAGAGCGAATTTCACGTCCCGGTTTTAGCCGATTCGACGCGGAAACTGCGGCTTGGGTCTCTCCGCCTTGGGTCTAGACTGGCCTTGCGTGCTCGCGTGCAGCTCGGGTTGCCTGCCAGGCGAGGGGTTCGCGAGCCGCAGAAATGCTCGAGGAAGGTGTGTACATTTCGAATCTTGGTTTTGTGGTGTTTAACGACACGCTGTTTTGACAACAGGGTCTAATTGATGGTCATCAGCTGTTGTCGATGTTCGAATGGGGAATAGTGGAGACTCTGCATTGGCCGGGATTGTCGTCGGGTCGCGCTACCCTGTTGGTCAGCAGCGTCCTGTTTGTGGCCGGGAAGGGGAGGACCTAGAGGACGAACGGTGCTCGTTCTGTGACAAGGCTGAAATCTGCAATACACTCAGGTGCTATGTTAGTATTGGTGTGAGAAGGTAGGTACAAAACTGTTACCAATAACATGCTTATTTACTTTATTTAAACAAATCTGTAAATATATATATTATTATTCATTGTCCGAGACGTAATATATAAAACTAGAAAACTAAATTGATACCATAGTCTATGTATAATATACATGCGCTTCAAATTATGAATGGCTACGCTCGGCTGACTTCGTGGCACGATCGCTTGGTTCGGACTTTTGCTGTCGTCTGTGATTGACAGGGTGATGACGAGCCTCACCTAACCTAGAAGGGAGGTGGGGAAACCCGGCGCCCACACAAAGCCACTGTGAGATTGGACATCCCCCAGTGCAACCAACTAGCAAAGTGTGATGCAGCGCAGGTTCCAGAGAAGCATAACTCACAGGCGCAACGAAGAGTAGTGAGCACGGTTACCGACTCGGCTCCATACCGACATTTTAATTGATTGATTGATCAGGTAGTTCAATTTGATATCCGACAGATAGCTCTTGGGTATCGCTGCATTTTTAACACTGCGAGCTGTTCACGACATTGTGCCGAGCATGAAACCACTCAGCATGGGAGTGTGGTGGACGGACTGAGACCGGCACTCGGTGCTGGTCGAGGTTGTCCGACCGCAATCTGCCCCGGCATGTCGTCGGTCAGAGTCTGTCCCTGCCGCTAGGGATTTCTCGCGGCGAACGTTTGTGTAGGCGATTGAGTCGTGATGTCATTAGTCATGACGCGTTGCGTCGTCGAACGACGTTGCCATTTTGTTTTCTTATTCGTTAATGAGCGAGCGTCTTTGGTGAATCTTCCAAGTCTCGTTAGTGCGGTTTTACCTTGACCCGCAGTGAAATTTCCGAGCCCGTTGATGTCTCGTTAGTGCGTTTTTTTTCTAATTGACAAAACTTATAATATGAAGCTTGCCGATTTTCAAATGAGTTTTATTTGTAATTCATATACGACAATTACCTCCTAGTATTACAGAAACGAGTGCGGCCTGGTGGTTAGCTCGCTCGCCTTTCAACCAGGCGACGACGGTTCGATCCCAACGGAAGTAGGTTTTTGGCCACTGGCTCGGTTGCTCTCTTAATTTAATAGTGCTGCAATCGCCCTGGTAGCCAATCACCGAACTGAAGTGAGGTTGACTCGAAGCAAATTTTAATACAAGTCCCACAATTTAGTTCTAAACTTGCCAACAGAGGGTGCTGTCTGGTGCCTAGGTCACAGGAATTGCTTAACACTCGGGACTGTTCCGAAGCCAGAGATCTATAGGTCCAAAAAGCGCGGGGTTTGGCGGGGTGTGGGGCGTTGGTTGAATCTAAAACAATCGCCCAGAAGAAGCCCATGGTTACCTGTTGGGCAAAAGACTGCCTAGTTCCTAGGCTAGCAGTGAGCGCTCCCTGGTGTCCGGGTTCCTTGGGACTCCGAGGAGTCCGAGACACCCGCGACGGACGACACCGTCCGGAGTCGAGCCCCACAAGGGGGACGGCCGAGTCGCTGAGAGCTCTGTGGATGGCGGAAGTGATCGTGTGCTACTAGGTAGCCCAATCGCTTCAACTTGCGCCGACAGAGATCAGACAAAACTCAGGCCGTTAGCGACTGTAAGCGGTCTCGAACCAGGTTCACCTGGACGCTCTCACTGCCAACCTAGCGCTCTACCAATGAGCTAACTAGGCAGTTGAGAATCTGTAAGAAAATTTCATATATCAATTGTGTTCGTTTAAATTAAAGACAAAACTCAGTGCCGACGACTGGGATCGAACCTCAGCCGTCTGGATACTCTCGCTTCCGACCTGATGCTCTAACCAACTGAGCTACCAGGCCATATGAATTCGATGGAGAATTGTTATGTATCAATTGTGTAGGAAAAGTGTATTAAAAAAATTGATTCATCGACTATCTACTAGATGGCCGTTTCCAGCACTCTACCAGCCAGTCGATGAACCATATTATCCTTCAAAACACAATCGCAACACAATTTCCTGGCATCACGGTCCGTTAGACAGTCTGGTACCAGCGTGTGGTGACTTGTACCAAAACTGACATCTGCTAAACAAATGAGTCTAGTTCTCCGATTGGCTACAGGGCGCTTGCAGCACGGTTGTTGATTGAAGCCTGGTTACAAACGCCAACTCGGGCTGGGATCGCACCACCATAGCCAGAATGCGAGTCAGGCCAGCCAGCCGCTAGACCGACACTAGCACTCGTGTTGTATCATTTGTCATGGACCCTCGAGAGGCGCAACGTCGAAGCTGCTTGTCTCGAAGACAAAGTCACGAGACGAACTCCGTCCAGAGTCGAGAGAATGATGGGCCCAGGACTAACAACACCGGGATCACCACGTGGCCAAGTCGAGGGTGAAAAACGCACTAACGCGACGCGAGCGCGTGGCGACGGAACCCAAGAGCACTCTGTCGGACATCGAGGCAACCATGTCTGGTCTGGAGCACAGAAGTCACAGCCCGGTACATCGATGTCGTACAGACGAGCGACCAGAGTGAACCCACTAGCGGCAAGGCGACTTCGAGGATGGCCACACGACCGACGCGACCGGCACCGCGTCGGACAATGTCCGGGACCCCGAAGAGGATCCTCGCCATCCGGGGCTTCCAAAAAATAGGGACCGATCCCCGACGCCTGCGCACAGGGCTAGCGGGGGCCGACACAGAGGGCGCCCCAAAGCACAGCCTGATACGAGCTGCGACGAGACTGCTGTCGGGCTGGACGAGTGGAACAGTCTCGAGTGTTAAGGATTGCTGCTGTGACGTCACGTGCGGTCATTTGACGCTTTACCGCGCGTCGCCAACATTGGCAGTCCCGTGGCGTAGCGTGATCGAGCGAGGCTAGCAACACGGTGGGCCCGGGTTCGAATCCGGGTAGAACATGTTTCATTATGACAGCATTTTTTTTATTTTCTAAGTGACATGGGTCGACAGAGAATGACATGAAGTAACGGGAAGGCAACCGACTTTTTGGCCAAATTAATTCTCTAATATTTGGCAAACTGTTCCAAAAAGTCTCGGCTCCCTGCAAGTCGGTAGCGTTTTACAAGCTGCTGCCAAATCGTAGCTGGAACTCGAGGATGTCTGCACGTTACCAGCCGCATCAGAACGTCGAGGATGTCTGCACCTAGAAAACATGTAGCCATGTAACACAGACAACATGTAGCACAGACGGTCCGTGTGTGTGTTGATATGGGCACAGTGAAAACTCGAGGCAATGGAGCCCCGCAATTGTATTCCCGCCTTCCCCTCGCCCTCAAACCAAGCAGCTGACGTTCGGTCGACGCCTGGCAGATAGACTGCCCTTCGCACAGCAACGCATCACACATTGCATACTTGCAGGGGTCTGGATTTCGCCCTAAATCCAGTTCAGGTGGAGGTGCCGGGCCCAGCAGCGGTCCAGCGGTAGCGAGTGCCGAACAACAGCTGGTTCCCAAATAAAACTACCGCCATTGTTGTGTCTTCTCATATTTACCTTCCATCACCAACATCACGTCGGTGCGCAGTGGCCCCAAGGGCGCGTGCGCAGCAGGAAACGGCCACGCGCAGCCGCGCAGCTGACCACGCGCATGACCGAACTACAGTCGCTGGAAGTTCAATTCTTAGCAATAAAAGGTCAAAATCTCGAACGTCATGAAACTGAGGTGTGCATTGGACATGTGGAAAATTGGAAATTGGAAATTCTACCCTTCTTGACACATATTGTGGAGCGAAGATTGTCTTAAAAGCTTCGTCATGGGATTGTAAGGGTGATATTTGATATTTTGTCACACCTCTTGGGCACAGCTTTGTAAAAGTTTTAATTATATTATTCTATGAAAGAAAGATAATATATGTAACAGTATGTATATGCAATGCAGACGTCCTGCAGGTGGTGCTCCTCGTTGTTGTTCGGCTCGTCGGCCTGGCAAGGTCCCCGTCGGGACACAGGACTCCGTTCGTATAGTGGCGGGTGTCGTGGTCGCAGTCGCAGTGGCGTCGGGTGATGGCGCCCGTCGAGAGGCTGGTGATGAACCGGTCGTCGTCTGCGAACGCAAGTGGCGCTGTGACACTCTGGTGGTCGGTATGCGCAGCTGTGGGACAAGAGCCGACACCGGGTTCACCCTCTGCTCCCGTCTAGCCACGACTAGATTCAGCACCAAACACACAAGAAATCAAGAGAATGGAGACCAGAGAGACTTTTATTCAGCATACAAATCCCAGATTGAAATAGTTTTTTTCTTAAAAACTAGTGCTCAAGATAGGACATAGTAGACATGAGTCTAAGAAATTTAAGAAAGGACATAATAATGGTTGTGGTTTTTCGGTTTTGTTCTTTTTCTATAAGATTTTGATCCTGCAAAGGACCTGTTAATCCTGCAAAGAACCTGCAAAGTATTAACAGGTCCTTTTTAGAACTTACACCTAATCACAAAAGAGCAAAAACCCAAAAGACCACAAGCATCATCACAAGCATGTCCTCGAATACCATTTCATGTTTTGTTATTTTATTTTGATATGTGTAATTCAGACAAAAAACCAATTAAAAAAAAATAAATAAATAAATACAATTGGCTCAGAAAACCTACGCACGACCTAAGCACGCAATGATTCGCTCACCCCTGACTGTCTTCGGCCACCGGGTGACGACTCCGATGTCCTCGACAGAAGCCGATGTCCTCGACAGAAGTCGATGTCCTCGACGCTCATCACGTAGGTGTCGTTTAGGGTCGAGGAGGTCGCGATGTACGGGCTCATCACCGCCTCGATGAGTGATCCGTACCCGAAGTCGATCTTCGGACCGTCCAGCCAGGCTAGAGCAGTCCGATCAGCTCCGTGATGAGCAAGTTCTGCATGGCCTCGCTGACCACGTCTGTGTCGTGAGCTTCAAGTATCCGCTCGTTCTATAGTGTCGTCATCTGGCAAAGAGTTGGCATAATATAGCAACGTATGAGCAGTATAATTTTTCGTTGTGTTTGTTATGGTAAATTTTGAAGATTTTGAAATAAAATTGCGTCCCATGGGACTAATAAAGATTAAGGAGTAGCACTGCCAAACTGTAACGCTACTGCAGAAGACTCAGTGCAGACTTGGTCCACTAAGAAATATACCTTGTTGAGCATGCTTTCTGTTTTATTTACAGGAGTAGCGAATAGATGCCCACTTACAAAAGGTAATCTGTTTACACTGCAGCGAGAGTTTGATGCCGACAGAGCACGCAGATGACCTCGTGGCGGGCGCCGATGTGGCGCCATCTGGCGGAGGAGAGGTTCACGGTGGGAGCGTTCGCACATCAGTGGCGTCCTGGAAGCGAGCAGCAGAACACTGTCGAAATGGTCACGCGGCATTGTGAATATCATATGGGCCCATGCGTCCATGTTAAACTGCCTGAATGAAAATTACTTAACCAAGCAATGCTTTGTCGGTGGCTGCCACTTCCTGAGGCCTTTGACGGTGGTTTTAGTTAACTAAAGCATCACGGGAGTGACAAGGAAACACGGTCCCTCGATGCTTATGGGCACCAGGCACTCGCAGTATACAATCAGCTGTTTTTATTTATTTTTGTATAGTAAAGTCCTCTTAGAGGTTCAAAATAGCTCGCTAAATGAGCTTCTCCAATGAGTGTACGTACATCGCTCGACGTCCCCTCATAAAGCGCGGCGATCGCCTCCCGCCCGGGCCGTACGACGGCGTCCCCAGTGACACGAGCTGCTCTGGACAGAGCGTCCTCTCGGCGTCGGTCAGCTTGGTAAATGAGGACAGGAGGTCCATGCTTCGATGACGCTGGCCCTCGGAGATCGCCGTCTGGTAGTTGTCGGGCCTCGTGAGGTCGACCTCAATCGCCCCAAGGTCATGCAGATGGTCCACGCACTTGTCGGCAGAGGCTCGACACAGAGTCGAGGCCAAGATGGCCGCCAGCAGCGTGGCCGTCGTCTTGGGGTGCAATCCGAGCTTTGGCCATCGAGGCTGTACCTTCGCCGCATATTCGATACACAGTCCCGAATAATTACAACAAAATGCGCGGATAAGAATAGTATTTCAAATGCTTTTAAAATGTAATACCACTTTAATCATTTGCCAGATAGCAATTCAACAAAGTCAGCCCAGCAATATCATTTTATCCATGTGAGTACTTTTTGCTTTTAGAAATCAAGCTTCAAGTAGATAATCATAGCATTACCTCGTGGGTTTCATATCTAATGTTTAATATGTATGTATTTTTAAATCGTTTTCATAAATTATTACAGCTTAAAATGACTATGTCATGAATGAAATGTTGAATGTTTCTAGCTATATACGGCACTCTAAATTGTTAAAATGGAATCGAAAGCAAAATATCTCACGTTGGTTCGGTTATGTATTTCCACATAACCGTGGAAACTCGGAGCCCCGAGTTCAGTACTTACAATAGCCTGAGTAATCTAGCCCTGGGGCCCGACCTAATATCGCCATGCGGCGGTGTTACGGCGGGGCTACCGTGGTTGTTCTGGTTTCCCTATGTTTTTAACATGGCAGTAGCACCGGGGCTAGTCTAACATCGCCGTAGCCCTGTCGATTGTTGATATTAGGTCCGGGCCCTGAATACTCTAGCCCTGAGTACTCCAGCCCTGAGTATACTCTAGCCCTGAGTACTCCAGCCCTGAGTATACTCTAGCCCTGAGTACTCCAGCCCTGAGTATACTCTAGCCCTGAGTACTCCAGCCCTGAGTATACTCTAGCCCTGAGATGATTAAGTGGAAATGATAGTGTGGCAAAGATTAGAACGGAGGGATATTTTACCTTATATTTTATAAGTACTTTTACAAAGTCGTAGCATTATTTAGTATTGACACAATTATTCAGTATTACACATAATATTATTACTTGCAATTAACTTCCACAACATTTGTTTCTATATGCTAAAATGTGTGAATTTAAGGGAAAAACTTCTTCTTGGAAAATCGAAAAGTGTTACCTGCACGTATCACTCCCAGGCAGCCGATATCGATTTAAATGAGCATGACCTTGAGCGTCATTGGCCAGTATCTAGGCGACCAATAAGAAACCGAGTTGACACGCCGGCTACAGTGTGACCTTCAACGCGGTAACCTTGACGATCTCGCGAATAGATGTATCCCCCCCCCCTCTCGGTAACCTAGGTAACACTGATAAGACAGTGTTTGCTCGTTGAGCCACGCTAAAAGTAAGCTGGCTTTTTATATCTTTACACCTGACTGCCCGGCATACGACGGGGAAGTCACCCTCGCGCCGAAGCCGTTCTCCGCTACAGATACCGATGATAGAAAGAATGCCTAAATCAGAAAGTGCCAAAAAGGGAAATACCTTTTGTGTATAGTATTAAAATCTTCTGTGTTATCATGTGCCATTAGCAACATCATCGTTGATAGCTTTTTAATTGCGCTATTTACAGCCGGCACGTGGTGAGAAATGTCGTACAGTTATACAGAAAACACTTGACAATATTACGACCATCTCTTCTTCCCCATCGCATAAATGTTTTGCTACCATACACCCAGCTTTCGTCTATTTACAAAGCCGAGATCTTTCATTGCTCTATAGTGTCGTATATAGAGCGAGTGTAGAAGCTAGTCACAGTAAACAGCGCCGCGGCAGCCCACTATATAGTGCTTTTTGCCGCGCGTACCGCGGACGACGGCGTCCATAACTCGCAAGGCTCTGTCACCGCGCGGCACAAGAAAGCCAGCAGCCGCCGCCGCTCCTTTTCTCGGCTCGGCTCGGCCAGTGGGGGGGGGGGGGGGGGGGGGCAAGAGGCCGCTAAGAGCCGAGATAGAGTTTCGGAGTCCATTTCGCAGATTCCCTCTCGCGGCATTGTGCTCGAGTCTAAATGGACGTCGCCTGGCACGGCCAGTCTGGTGAAAGCGACGTGGTCCAGGACGAGATAGTGGTGGGCCGGGAAAGAGTCGGCGTAAACCAGGAGTCCTTAAAAATGAACTCGCTCGAAATGCGGATCTCGACCAAATATATATATAGCAATGTGCGACGTCGGCACGAAATGCTTTATACGTAGCGAAACGCAGCACGCGAATTACCTGATTCCCTTTTAATAAAACGAATATCCGGCACTTGTTGAGGCATAAGTCGTAATATGATCCTCAATCGCTTTTGGGAATTGAAATGGTTTTATCGCATAAGTTACGAAAAATATCTATACCATCACGGAATTGCAACCAAGCAAAAATTATATATTATTTTCTATATCTTATATACGAAGAGAGATGGCTTATCCTCGACCCTTTCAGAGAAACTCCCCGCTCGGACTCTCTGAACTCGGGACTTTGGACTCTGGACTCTGGACTCGTGACACGTGACACCTCCCCGCACGTGCACCTTCTCATCCCGCCACGAAGCCCCGCGACCTCGTAGCCACTTACGAGTTATGCCCGATGCCATTTCAGGGGGGCTTCGGCGCAGACACGGCTTCAATGTGGGGGGGGGGGGGGGGCGAGGGGGGGGGGGTTGCCCTCGCGGTTGATTGATGATCGCGACATTGAGTGTTTTCCTTTTCTAGTCAAAGACGCAGCCATAGACGTCCAAAACTCGTCCAGCCTTTGCTAGACTTCCGGCTGTGATCCATGCCTTTATTGATTAACGAATCTTGATCTGGAACTCAAGGCAATGTCAGTGACACGATGTCATGGACATTTCTGTACAAATCAGAGACTCCGTGGCAGAGTCGCAAACATGACGTCATGCACATCCAGAGTCGCTGATTGGTGCAGAGCCAATGTCCATGACATCGTGTCACTGACATTGCCGGCTGTAAACCCAGCTCTGTTTATGACGTCACTGTCTCGTTTTAAATAATATGTTGTTGTTTGTTGCTAAGGCTTGAAGCAAAAAATAACTGCTATGTTACAATGGGATCTTCGTTATCCGTCCTAGAATTTATTCATGGCAAAATATAACGACCCTATTTTGCTTTGAGTGTTCGTATTTTTGCCTAAAAGTCAAGAAAAACAAACTCTCTGCAATCCCTGCACGACGATAGACACAAGCTCCAATAGCGTGTGTCGGGGCAAATGGGACACTAAGGCTGGGACACTAAGGCTGGGACACTAAGGCTGGGACACTAAGGCTGGGACACTAAGGCTGGGACACTAAGACTGGGACACTAAGACTGGGACACTAGGGCTGGGACACTCAGGCTGGGACACTAAGGCTGGGACACTCATGCTCTAAGGACAGCGCCATCTGAATCACGTGCTCCACGTCTCGGCTTGATCCACCACCGTCCGCCGGTTTGATAAGTCGCCGCGCGCGGCGCTGCGAGCGCGTAATTTCCTCTCATCCATCACTGTCTCATATGCCCTCGTCCTCCCCCCCCCCCCTGCCCCCCCCCTCCTGCCCCCCTGCCCCCCTACCCGGCCACTGCGTCGATGAACCACTCTCAGACACACGTCCGAATACCATCGGCGTTTCGCTCGCATGGCGTCTTCATCTGCTCGACGCCGACGCCGACGCTGACGCCGACATGTTCAGGGCCATTGTCCAGGGTGTGACATTTCTTGCCCCCAGTTTTACAATGAAATGCGAAACACATTTGCGACTTCCTTGTCGTGATGCTATATAGGTATTTTTCATCCAGCTTTAGTGAATCCAAGTGGACTGATTTTAATTACTGGATGTACAGACACTGCTGATATATCGGCATTCGAAGAATTCATTTGATGCTTTTTTAAAACATTCTCTCAAAATATGTTTGCTTCAAAAGTATGTGTTTTAATACCAGTACCAGCAGTTCAAAATGTTGCCACTATAGCACACTCTGAATTGCAGCACTCCATGCCTCTAGAGTCGTTATCGCTTCGGGGACGGAATGAACCCACCAATCAGAGTAAAGAATGAGCAGCAGCCAATCAGAGAAGACATCGAGCAGATCTCTAGCCATGGTAACAACCAACTAACCCCGGGGGTAAGAATAGCCAGCTGCTTGGTGGATCTGTGCTTTATGAATGGGATAAGACAACCGAAGCTGCTGCGTTAGCGCTATCTGGGTTCCAGCGGGCAAAGCGTTGGCTGCATTTCCTGCTGTCTCTCTCAGCGCCGGCTTAAGGCTATTGGCGGGGTTGTTGGTGATTATTTCATGAAGCTTTATTTTAACTTTCTATTGGTATTTCGTGGTTATAAATCACACAATTTGTTGCTAGAAGTGTGAGGATTCCGTAGACCTTGGTTTCGTTGCAATCGGACAAAAGGTGTGGCCACAAGTTAGTATCCCGTAGGAGGTGAATTCTGCGCCGGAAGCGGCTCGAGGATACGCTCAATAATACGACGTAACAGGGTTGTTTTACAACGCTTGAAAATACTAAATGAGTGAATATTTCTTGAGATTTGCAAACACACAATTTGTTGCCAAAAGTGTGAGGATTCCGTAAACATGGGTTTCGTTACGATCGGACAAACGGTGTGGCCACAAGTTGGTATCCAGTAGGAGGTAAAATTTGAGCGGGAAGCTGCCCGAGTATGAGCTCACTCCAATAGTCTGAAGTAAACCTCGTTGAGCTTGTTTTAGGGTGGTTTATGACCTCATGTGCTACGCATAGTACATAAGAAACTGGTGCGGCAATCTCGGAACATGCACAACGGCAACGCTGTAGGTATGTAACGAAAGTCGTTACTTTTAGCAAGCCAGCGGCAACACCTGGAGGAGAATTATTAAACTAAAAACTGTCCGCGGAACTTTTTCAAAAAAGCGGTGATAAACGAAACGCAGGCGAAAACGTGTCAGAGAAAAAGTTTCGACGCAAAAGTATTTTTTTTTTAAACACAACTCATTTCATTAAAGTTTTCTAAAGATTTTTCATTTCTCAAGATGAGATGATAAAACATTTTCCTTTCTTCGCGTACACACAACTTTTTATTTACTTCGTAGTTTTGTTTCGCCGATTTTTTTTTTCCAAACAGTAAACTTGGATAACGACAGAAATACGTGGAAACCGACCGAAGGATAATATCCTGGCAACAAGTTTTTAATGCGTACACGGCACAAAAGCGGGAGACTCTTTTTGTTTGTGCTCGCTCGTGTTTTGGTCGCCTGCGCCCTAGCGCACAGCATCGGCCTTAGAAAAGTGTATTATTATACGGTATTTAATTTCGCAACACTGTGCCACAATGCAGAAAACACCCGAACGACGCTCCGCCATGCACGGCCCGTTGTATTACGCCCGCCGAGGTCTCATCAAACAACGACGAAACGCGCGTCGAGCAGCGCTGCAATTTGCACATCGCGCTCCACGGGGCCGGGAAAAACGCCGAGACGACAACGTCGACGCCATGACACCCGAGCAGCGTCGCTTTTCACCCCCTTTTTGCCCCCTTTTTGAGCTGCAGAGTTGGAGTGCTCGACGGACTCTTGAATGACAATTAGGCTGGAAACGCCCCCTTGTTCCATTCAGAATATCACATGGCCAGGGTATATACGCCCTGAGTATAGATAGGTTAAGATAGGTATAGATAGTATAGATAGAGTGAAGATAGGTTTGTAAACTCAATGGTACAAGGCTAGTACTAACAATATGGCTCTCTTATATTCGGTAGATCACGAACATCGGTATTTAGTGTAGCTATGTGCAAAGGACGCTGGAAGATCGAGATAGCAGTGGAGCGATCCTCCTTTGTCCCGGGACAACGAGATCGCTGTCAGATGAGCGCATTGTAATCCTGATGTCCCATCATTTATCAGCACGTGATATCTGATAATATGTTATGTGCTACGCTATAATTATGTGCACAATTTGATCCTTCCTATACCAATTCATAGTTGTGCAACAGATATGATGGCAACGATAAAAAAATAACGTTGCAGCCACACAGAGAAATATGTCCGAATTGAATTGACAGACAAACGAGTGTGCATGTGAGTATAAAACTCGGTAACTCGTGAAATGAAACCCCGGCGGTGGACGTCGTTGTCACAGCGCGGGGCAATTTATTTGCCCGATTAAACGCCAATATTATGTTTCTGCGCGCGGTTTTATTAAAAACTTTTCGCGAAGGGCGAAGGGTTCGCGTTCGGCGAAGGGTTCGCGTTCGGCGAAGGGTTCGCGTTCGGCGAAGGGTTCGCGTTCGGCGAAGGGTTCGCGTTCGGCGAAGGGTTCGCGTTCGGCGAAGGGTTCGCGTTCGGCGAAGGGTTCGCGTGCGGCGAAGGGTTCGCGTGACGGCATGGAAACTGCACGTCACGAGCTCGACTCCGCGCGGACCCGGCTTGTCACTTGCAAAACTGTTGGCAAATAAACTGCTTTCGTCGAATTAGGATATGTACAACTGCCCTCTGCATTTACTTACACTTCTGACAAGTACATTATGTTATTGATTCCATGAAAGCACTCGAACAAACAAATAGCTTACTTCCATCTTAAATCGCGATGTCGCAGCATGTTTACGCATATCAGTCAATTGCAAAGGCGTACTCGTTTTGAAGAAAAGAGTGGTCAGTCAACAGTTTCAAGCAAATTGCGCAGTGAACCCTGAAATATGGACGCGCTTCAAAGATTCCAGCAGCAAACTCTGAACACTCTGCTTTCCAGTTCACTAAAGCGAAGTCTCGCTCTCTCTGTATTTACCTATATACGTGTATAACATAGCGCGTCTAGAACTTAGAAACTATCTCCGTTCGCGACAGCTCGGCCCAACTCCCAAGCCGTAAGGACCTCAGCTGCCTTATAATATTATTAGGCATGGCACAATCCCGGTTTCGTCGCCAGAGCGCGAAAATCACATTAGGTTTTGCATATTTCTTCGGCTGAACGTCTCCGCGGGAACGCCGTCCGTGCACCTGGCAGAGCAATGACGCCCCCCCCCCGCCCCCCCCCCCCCCCCACCGCCGACTAGAGATGGTAATGAACACTCGAATTAGCACGTGACATAACCCTAAATTGCCCGTGAGCGCGCGGCGTCATCTGCCGCTAGCGCCGCGCTCGGCGAACACGGGAAGTAATTGAGTACGCCGTCGGCCGTTCGCTCTGTCCATGGAACATTTGCTTGCTCCCGGCGAGAGGCGGCAGTATCCCAGCACGGGAATTAAGTATACGTTCCGTTAATGAAGACATCTTAATTAATGCAAGATGTCATTTTTCAAGACCGGGCTTTTTGCGAAGACTGCAGCGAGGGAATGTAGGTCAATCTATTGCCACATGGCTGGAATCCTCCACGACTTGCGTGTGCTGCTAGGTGTCTTCGAGTTGGCAGGACTTGGAGAGAGGTCGCTGATTGACAGTGGCGGGATGGAAACCAGCAGCGGACGGGGGAAACCAATTGGGATTGGCGGCTACATGGTGTGCTTCGGTGTTTGGGCGAGCCTTTTTGCCGCGCTGGCCCGTGGCGTTCGCGCGAACTACAGCGCTGGCGTCGTTCGGACCCGTTTGGGTTGCGACAGCCCGAGGTGCTGGGAAGATGGCCGCCTGTGAGATGGCCACCGCCTCCATGGTGCTGTCATGGTGATGGCTATTCTTATTACACCTCTACTTCCGACTACTGTGTAAATCTTTACCGTGGCCAACGTAAATCCACTTGCGGGAAAATAGCGTCCTAAACGTTTCTAGCAGCACGGCATTACCCTCGGACTTTCCGCCATTTCTGATTCAAATGCTCAAATGGTTTTTCAGCTAAAACTGCAGGTTTTCACTCAACATCGAAACAATGTGACTAATATGGTTAAGTATGCATGGTGCTGATTACTGAAGCCAATGGTCTGGATTCGCTTCACAGCCACCTGGATCACGATCACGCAAGACCACGAGTTGACCAACCAGAATTTGATTTCATTCATCGAAATCAGCAATTCGATTTGCATTTAGACGAAATAATTGAAGTGTAACTGGGGCAAACTGGACCACACAGCAAGTGGCTCGCTCTCTCTATATACATTTAGTTCTGTTCACTCGTCTGATCATCCCCTATATTTGTCCCTCTATCAGTCAGCGATTCGGCGAAGCCCAATCGAACATCCCCGACATCCCCGACATCAACAACAACAACAACACATGTGGGTGAACACAGGAAAAAGTGCGCTCGGCGCGGAGGGTGAATTAGCCGGCGGCCGACGAAACAGAGGTTGTCGAATTTGCCGCATCATTTTGCAGACATGCGGGCCGCAGCATCAATCATCGTCCCGTTCATTGGTCAATCGCCGCGGTCATCCATCAGCGTTACCGATAAATTAGTCATTGTCTTGGCCGAACGGGCATGATGGTTGGGGGGGGGGGGGGGGGGGGCTTGTTGTGGGTTCACGGCCCCTTGGCCGCGGTACACGGGTACCCAGGGCACGATTGTCGGGGCAATACAGCGCCCTCGTTTGTTTCAACCCCCTACCCTCTCCAACCGCGTCGGTGCTTTTTGAGTGGTGCGGCTATGAGAAAAAAGGAATCTGTCGGCAATTTCGGCCTCGTTTGCTTTGTTCGTCCCGTCCGATCTTGGCTAGTGAAGGAGTGATGCGTCATCGCAGACCGAGCGTTGTTGTTCTGCTGCGATACCGCCAGCGATGAAATCAAGACGCGGCACGGAGAGAAGTGGATATTAATCCAAGTCTGCTATTGGCGCGCCTCTTACGGGTGCGTTTTGATAGTAGCAAACACGATGCAAGGAAACCCTCTCCGGATTAATATGAGCATATAGGAGAGAAGGGAAGGGAAGTATGGGGAAGGTTTAAAGGCCGTGCACAAATAGGATATGCAACAATAATTGATTGTGCACATTTTATATAAAATAAAGAATGCGAGAAAAGTGCGATACCGACTCAATACTCAATGTTCTGCCATTGTAATCATTGTTTTTGCCTCGTGTTCTACCTGTATTCAAATGTAAGACTACGTAAAGATGCAGGTTCTTCCTCCGTCTCCTTGCCGGCAACAGGTCGAAGAGCTCGAGTAGCTCAATCAGGTCTGCGCAAACTTCAACCCAGTAATTTCAACGTCCAAAAAGCCCTCAAGGCATATTGTTATAGATTCATAATTGGGCCTGACACGTGAGTTTTTATCGATTGGCATGCCGTTATCTGTTGTGTTGCTCTCATTAGCATGATGTTGCATTACGATTCGCCTTTCCACCAGCGTTTAATGCTAATTGGCACGAGCATTTGGGGGGGGGGGAGGGGATGCCCCTCCTGACGAGACATGAACTCTGCCGTCGTGCGTATCTACATATCGCCATTGTTGTGTTGCTCCCAGAAGGGCGAAGAAAGGACGCGCGGGAAGAAAGATGTCTTATGCAAATGCAGAACCGTCGCTATATGCGAGACACGAGACAAGACGCCGCTAGTTCCAAACATTGCCGCCTCACGACCCGCAGCGCATCGTGAAATTGGCATGCGAAACGCTTTCCCTAAACTCTAAAAACAATCGTCTGATAATAAGGCATTTTGAGTGTCTAAAGTTGCCCCCCCTTTTCGGACGTTTATTTGAGACTGAATTTATAGTAAGTAACTCATTTTCGTCTGAGCCCTAGGGGCCCTTGGGGCCAGGCACTTTACCGACTGATAATCAGACACTCTTAAACGCCTGCTATCTAGTAAGGCGATTTAGTTGCCTCACTGTTATGACCTTGACTGCCGATGGCATTTATTGCGACGCCTATAGGCGCGCCTTGCGCACGCGCGAGCTGCGAGGGTGGCACGGGGATCGGGTGGGACGGGGGACCGGCATTAGTTTTCTATTCATCCGCGTGTCGAGCGCGGGATTAGCAGCCTTACGCTGGCGCACGTGACGGAATGGCGCGGCGTGATGGCGTCGCCCCGCACACAGACGTTATTAATGCACAATTAATGCACATGGGCTGCGTGTGCTGTGATATTTGTGTGTGCGGAGAGGCGAGGGTGCAATTTCGAAGTAATCTATTTCGATTGTGAGAAGAGATTTGGCATAAAGTTGTCTTTGTTGGTGCAAAGGAGTAGGATTTGGGAGAGGTAGTTACTGTACGCGTAATGTAGCTTGAAATATTGACATGGATTTATCCGAACTTAAACTTATATATATTATACGGTATAGAAACATTAACTGTAAATAATATGTAGACCCATAAGTATACCGTAAACGGATGAAAACGCATAGAGGATGAGTATATTTATAAGTATCTCGAAAGTCAAAATGGTATGCATATGGATATACATACAAAACCATCATTAAAAAAATGTCTGACTTCTTATTCAAACCTTAATCATTATCAATCACATGGAATCCGTTCACGTTCAACCAGAGAACGTTCAACTATTGGTAATAATTTTCAGAAGTATTGTGAATGTATGACATTCAGCTATAGGTTTTGATGAAATATTTAGGAGTGTGAAGTGTTGGGCGTCCAGTGCGGGTGCTTGTTATTCCAGTCCATCCCGTCCGGTAAGCGATGGAGGCAGACTTTCAATCAGGCGCTTGCCGAGCATCATTGGTTCCCAGGAAATTGTTGTGCAGACTCAACAAAAAGACTGCAACAAGATATATATTCGTACCGACGTAAATAAATTGGCCAGCCCCCAGTTGTTCGAGCAGCCGCGAAAGGGCAATGTTGTCTGCATGAGAGTGAAGCAGGGCAGCACGATGTCCTCTGTGACCGCTAGTGTTGGGACGCCTTCTCCTCGCTGGGGTCCGCTGACCTTGGGGAATCACGCGCTACGCAGGGGTGCGTTGCGTTGCGTTGCGTTGCGTTGCGTCGCGTCGCGGGGGGCGTCCTGTCGGACAGTCTGCCCATCGGCCTGGCGAGTTCGGCCACAGGTTCGGCCACAGGTTCGGCAAACCATTGGTTACGATTCGGCCAAACGTTGGCCAAGGGGCCACAAGTCCGGGGGGAAGGGGAAGGCCAATCGGTCAAAAATTCCCTCAGCCCCTCGGACAGTGGACGCCGATGACAGGGGTCCGACGCCAGGGACTAGAGTTGGCCCGACTTTGCAACATGCTACCTACTTATTCCTTGGCAACGCGACCTTTGCTATAGATTGACGGCTCCTTTGACAGTTTTTTGACGGCTGGTTTAGAAGTAAACCAACTCGGATGGCCTTTTCACTAGACCTTAACTTTAATCCCATCTCTTCTTTTCGAATAAGAAAAACACTCGATCCGTATGTACGTAATCTAATAACTTGCTGCCTGACAGGCCAATGCCTAGTGAATTTACGTAATCTAATAACTTGCTGCCTGACAAGCCTCGTGCCTATAGTGAATTCCATGCCTGTGTGCCTCCTAATGACGAGAGGCAGGGACATACGCGGGAACTCGTGACCTTTGCCGGATTTCGACAGCATCCTTTTCCTCGATATTCGTGAGATCCTGTTTTTGCTCGGCAAATGTAACATTTTAATGTGACGTCTCCAGGCGGATTCCGTGGAGCGCCGAACGCGAGCCCGACGCACACTTTGAACATGTTTCCCTGTCGTGACACACGGCGCATTGGAAAGTAAGCTGCATGCACCAGTGTGTGTCATTCGGCAGTAACAATCGCGAAAAGGCCCGAGGATCGCCAAGTGTAAGGAATTTGCGATCAAACGAGCGAGCGTCAATTGTTAAGGTTCTAGCATCACTGAACACGGGCTTTAATATTTATCTGAACGTGTCAGATCATGGTTGAAACACGCCAGAACCTGTCCGCACAGGCTTGAACTTGTCTGAACAGTTCTGAACATGGTCTGAACATGGTCTGAACATGGTCTGAACATGACTGCGCATGACTCAACATTTATTTCTGAAGAGGTTCGAACATCGCTAAACAGGTTTGAACATGTCTGAACAGGTACGAGTATATCTGAATATGTTTGAATTAACTCAACAGTGTTTGTATTTGAAATCATTGGCCCCTAAGCTCCGTTTCACGTTTTAGGAAGGAGAGTGGATTTGCATCTTCCTCGAGGACCCACTGCTGCTAGACACGAGCGAAGAGTTTCAAAACTGGCCATAGAGCCTTTTGTCCTACTCAAGACATGGCCCATATAAGTGTTGAAACTCTTAGCTCGTGTCTAGCAGCAGTGGGACCTCGAGGAAGATGCAAATCCACTCTCCTGCTCAACGTGAAATGGAGTTTGAATATCGCTAAAAATCTGCGAGTGAAGTATGGCTGCTCACATTTTTACCCTCCCGGGTTTTATAAACGGTTGATTTATAAACTCGTGCCAAAGTTTCTAGTGGGCTCGAAAATATAATACTTCTGACTGTGTCGTTCTCGGGGTCAAAGTTAACAAAAATAACTTTGCTAACCATGGGATTGTTGTAATATCCAAACCGATAACGGCACAACACGAAAGTGACGTCATAATCGCCCCCGGGCCCAGCGATCTTGGCCGAGTTTGGTTCTGATTGACAACGTCCCCATTGTTGCCAGTGCTTTATACGCATGCGTCATGTTCAAAGCCATGTTAGGTCAACCCCTGGATGTTTTCTCTCTCTTACAGCTATAGCGCGTATATTTCCATGCTGAAACGAGACGGTATCTAAGTACTAGATTTTGCCAATTAACCTAGGGCATTCTCCCGTCCCCTTTGAGATTGCCTTACAAATCCGTTGCTCGGGTAAACGACCTTGTAGTCACCGCCATGACCACGACGTCGACACGCCCTTGGAGCGCGAGGGCGAGGCGTTTGTCCTGCTCTGTGCCAGACGTCGGTCTCTGATGGATGGTGCCCGGGTTCGCTCGGCGAGATTCCCGATCGCATCCCGATGCGAAAGTCCCCCGGGACACCAGCTAGTATCGTCGGCCGAAATGCGTTTACTTGTGCATAAAGAATGGAAATGATGAAATGTTTCCTCCTCTAGACTCGAGATAAAGTTAGTTGCCTCGGCATCCTGTGATCACGAAAGTCTGTATATTACATTATAGACGCGTGTTTTTTTTTCTTTCCTGCCCGCGTGCATATATTTTTGTAAGAGCCAAATTTCGCATCGAGCAAATAATAATATTTTATGATGTTGCCTTCGCACTTTGGTCGAAACATAAATTTCATTCGCGAAGCTTTTCAACAAGATTCGCGAGATAATTTATTTATCTTGTTCCCGAATCAGCATCTCCCGTCTCCGCGCGGCGCCCCCCCCCCCCCCCCCCTAAAACCCTCCCCTAAACGCGAACGTGCGGCGCTTCCTCCTCCGACGGCCGCGTGCAGCCCCGAGTCGCAGCACCGGACAGTCACCAACGCCTCCCCGGGTCGCTGCACCGGACAGTCACCAACGCCTCCCCGGGTCGCTGGCGACGAGGCCCAACATAAATCAGGTGGCGCTCGCCGCGGGAAATTTACGAGGCTCGCCGAATCCGACAGCACACAATGACGCTAAGAAAGAAAGAAAAAACCCAACACCTCCCAACACTCTCTATACTTATACACAGTAACGCACGCGTGTCACCAGACCACGTTTATGTGAATGTGGTGTATATAGACACAGCTTTGTCGTTGCGCGAAGCACAGTGCGCAGGCGCACAATGTGTCCCTTTGTGTCATCGGGCAGACGCTGCTCCAATTTGGTGATGGACTTTCGCACGCAAGTGTGTGTGTGGGTGTGTGCGTGTGTGTGGAATGGCGGGCAGCAAAAGTCATTTCCCAGAGTTGCTGGTGTTTGACCTTGTGGCGATTCCAGGCCGCGCAATCACTGATATTGCAGGGCGAGCGTCGAGCTCCAGAGTCCGACTCCAGAGAAAAGCAGGCCCTCGAAAAGGTCCAGATGCTGGCTTCTATTTGGGATTTCGTGAATTGTTCGCCATTCAAATGCCGAAAGAGAGAGAGAGAGAGAGAGAGAGATAGAGAGATAGAGAGATAGAGAGATAGAGAGAGAGAGAGAGAGAGAGAGAGAGAGAGAGAGAGAGAGAGAGAGAGAGAGAGAGAGAGAGAGAGAGAGAGAGAGAGAGAGAGAGAGAGAGAGAGAGAGAGAGAGAGAGAGAGAGAGAGAGAGACGTATTTCGAACGTAGCGTCATCGCAGTGGATCGCAATTCTTCGTTGTCTCGGCAACGCAGTCAACGGCACTCGCTTCAGCATCCCCTATTTTGTGGTTTGGTCTCGAATTTCACGACATGAAAACTCAACAATGAGCGCTACGAACTAGGGGCACACAAATATGACCAATGTTGCCAAGTTAGTGGACATGGAATGTCATTGTTGCCAAGTTAGTGGACAGGGAATGTCATTGTTGACAAGCTTTGAGACGAATCGCTCCTCGTGAGTACTTTCGACTCATATTTCCAAGAGCGCACGTTGACAAACGCCCCCCCCCCCCTCCAATGAAGGGGGTCAACTTGATTTATTGTGCCCACACATTGCTCGATCGAATCAATCAGCGCCGTCCATGGACAGGGCGGTCATCATCTCAACTCTGCCGCCATGAAAATGTACTTTCCTGATCTGATTCCCGGCGCTTTATTGAAAGCCCCCCCCCCCCCCCCGCCGTGCCGGGTTCGAGACCACAGCGACGTGAGTGCACTTTGCTCGAATCGCCGCAGTCCATCGTTGGCAATCACAAGATGCATTTTCTTTCAGATCGACCTATAACATCTTTTAGAGCCGTGCTCGCGTTTTTGCTCGCCGACCAAATGGCGGGATATTTGATTCCATTACCGGGGGGGGGTGGGGGGGGGTGGCTCGTCGGTATCATGGTGCGAGAGAGAGACCGTCGTCTACGAGCGAGACAGACCGATTTATGCACGGCAATAACATCGATACATATCGACACGATATGGTATACGTGACATCGGATTGCCTGGGAGCGTTCGCCATCGGTCGTTTATCTTCGCTATGCGCGTCCATTACGGGAGTGCCGTCTTGCCGCGGTCGCATCCTGATCCTGATCCTGACGTCCTGACTGGCATATTATTACACGGCTGGCCGTGAGCGCCGGCCGGAGACTGGATGATGGAAACAATTCGCGCGACAGGAAAAGTCGCTCTTTGATTGAACTGTTGCGGTGGACAATGACGCTCGCCTCACTCACACACATGAGTGCGAGCGAGACGGAACTGCCGCGACCAAAGTTTGCAGAACATGTTCAGCATAGTTGATTTGATATAGCAGCGTGTCATATATAGCTCGCATTATGTCACGTACTAAAATCATAATAATTGTGTAATTAATATCAATATTCAAACACACACATATAGTTGTACATTACTGGGTAATCATTAGAGTAGCTTTCACATATTGGTCAGCGTTTCCCCGTGCAGCTAATCATGCTAATAATGCGACTCGTAAAGCTAGCAGTGATTGCCGAGGGGTTCGCGGTGATCGCACCGAGCTGCATTCCGGGGGATGCACCGTTGCATATAGGGGACCGCGATGCCATGCACATTCCCGTCTGCATAATGCATGCGTCCGCCGTGCGGCCGCGTGGAATAAAGCATCGACGTCGGGCATTATTTAGCGCGCAGGCCGACGACGACGGGCGAATGGCAAATGACGACGGGCGAGTTCAAATTCAAATTCAAATTCTATTTTCTTTCGTGATTGAAAACCATGCGTTACGTTTTGGCATTGATAAGTCAAAATATCTAAAATCTAACACCTATGCATATGTTACATAATATCATCGCTTTAATTTTGAATTTAAAAACTCTTGGAGTGAATAAAAAGCATTTTCAAACATAATTTTTTTGACATTAGTTTTAAATGAAGAAGGATTATCTTTCACAAAAGTCAGCTTACAATTTGTTAAAAGCTTATTATAAAACCATTTGCCATTTGCCATTGGGCTCGCTTATTGCCAAAAGTAGAACAATATTTTATCAATATTTAACATGCAATTGTTTCTAGTGCCATGTTCATGAATTGTATTTAGTTCGATAGTTTGATTTTTGTTGTCAATAACATAAGAAACTGCGATAAGAATGTATATAGGCAAAGTAAAGTCAAGATATTAAACTCAATAAAAAGTGGTCTACAGGAGTCTTTAAAATATGTCCCAGCCGTACATGGATTAAAATTAGCAGCGGCTAAATATCTTTAATAATAATATCAAATAACACAACCGGGATCGCCATGTCGGGAACGTTGTGGAGTGTGGATCTGAACGGGTGCTACGCATATACAAATCGAGCTCCATATTGTGTCGTCCCGTCGCTGTACAATGTGAGTGTTGTCGCCTTTTCGGTCCGTTTAGCGCCCCCGCATTGCCCAGGGTGGGAGTTGCCGTAACGCGCCCGTGGCGGCAGGTAATTCGAACGGGAACGTGAATCCACAACGTTATCGAAATCTAACGCTATACTGATTCGGGGCTGAAAATTGATTCCATACAAGTGATATTATTTTTCGTTTTATTTTTTTATTTCGTCAAAGGACAGATATATGCCATTATTGTTTCAATGGGATATGAATTGCAAGCTCAATTACTAAGCTATGCCGCATATAAATTTGATATCATACAAGCTGATTAAAACATTGCCAGAAGCAACTTTCATTTCAACTGTCTCGATATTGCTCCATTTCCCACAGATATAACCACATGACCCCGTACCATATAGCGAGAACCATTCCACAAAAAGTATACCCATTTTAAAAAGCGGTGTATGAACTTTATACGTTACAGCGGACAACGCCGTAACCAGCTCCAAACGACACCACGAGAGCCCCAATGGTCTGAAGCCGATGTCGAGGGTAGCCGGGTACCTCCTGCTCGGGGCGCGCAAAGTGGGACGGCGTGGAGGCGCCGCGTTCGACCCCGGCCGACTCTCCCGGGGGGCCGGACAGCGCGTCAATACCGTCAGCTGACCGAGCGGCCAGCGTTTTGACAATGTAAAATATCGGATTTATGGAGTGGCTCGCAGCGGCGTCGGCGTCGGCGTCGGCGTCGGCGTCGGTCGTTAGCGGATATTTACGACGCGCCTCATTTTTCTGAAATGCCCGATTAGCCGCTGATAGATGTGCGGGAAATGCAGCTAACGAAGCACGACCCCTTCGGACCCTTCGGACCCTTCGGACCCTATCGTCCCCTCTCGACGACGTCACGGTTCCGCGTCGAAAGTGTTCTTTTGTGTGTCGACGTCGTCGAGACATCCGCGCGGATATCGGCTGCGATTGGTTGCTGTTGTTGGCATCGGATTTCCTTCATTGGCCGCAATGCAAATATAGACTCCATGTCGATCGCCGTCGGACTTCGGTGACTGCCGACTGGGTTCGGGTTCGGGTTCGGGTTCGGGACCCGGCGGACACGAATTCACGGAGTGTAGTTTGTTGTTTCTGTAGCTATACCTCGTTCGGTTGTTTTGTGCTGGCCTCTGTTGATTGTGTTGCCATCGAGACGGTATAAGCTGCTGTAGCGAAGAGACAGATTACTCATGCCGATCACCCATTGACTGACATTGACCTATGATTGGGCCATTCGTTTTTCAGGACTATTCAGTATTTAGCAACATGGAAAGTTGCCACGAACTTAGATGCAAATGGCCTTATTATTCAAGTGTATCGGTAAAATGGTACTTTCTCAGAAAATGTCTCAAAACGTTCCCGTTGTGGGTTCACGCCGCAGCCAGTATGTTTTTTTTGTTAACTCTCTACTAATTTTGAATAATTACAACACAAAATATTGCTTCGAATCGACGCTTGACACGAGAGCAATGCCAATGCAAATGCCATGAATTTCGACTTTGTCCCCAGATAGGATTGTCTGAAAAGAGCACTTGGAGGCAGGGGATGTCATGTTTACTGTGGGTCGCATTTCTAGTTTATAAAAACCTGTTTTATTGTCAGTACCTGCCTTGCAAAATCCACGAATTCGTTATCTGGCAAGTTTTGTATCCGATTCCATACACCCCCACTGGCCTAAAACACCTAATTTTATAGTTAGAAGAGAAAATAAAAAACTTCTCGAATCCTCTCTTTGATAGGAACACTTCTATGTCACCTCTTTTTTAATTTAATTTAATTAAATTAATTTTAATTTCTTTAATTTAATTTAATTTGGATTAATGGCTTCCGTTATCTCGACATCAGGTTAATGGTTATTACCTATACCCTACCTTTCCGGTAACTAACCTCGTCCGGGCGGGTCGGAGGTAATGTGAGATAACAAAAGCAATTATGCAATTTTAAATAATTAACATTGCGAATACCAACTTTTTGCAAGTGCCGAAAAAGTGATGGCCCGCATAACTGTGTTTTTCGTGCAGAGAAGATGCAGGAAGCTTTTCGAATTTTCTTCTAGCTTAAAAATTTCTTTTTTTAGGCCATTGGATTTGCTAGAAATAATCGCATAGCTCCACACTGTAGCTCGGGTCGATTCTCATTTCACGGAGCGAGGCAGCTGCTGATAAGAAAACTGGTTTCTAAAAACGAGATTTCGACCCCCTAAGCATACCATCCAGTTGATCCATGTGTTCACCCACGTGGTCGGTACCTGACCTGCTTATAGCTCTTTTCAGACAAACCTTTCCTTGGACAAAGCCGAAATTCTACAAAGCGGATTTACGGGTATACGTTGATCAAACCGTGAACATTGGAGACGATTCCTCATCAGCTTCGTAGTGTGGTGATATAAAGTTGCCTAGACTAATGACTGGCCACTGGATCTAGCATTAGATAACTCTAGCTCTTCCTATTAAATGGTATATTATAAAACGTACACAAAACACAACGCAACACGACCAATCCTATTACGTCGATGGCTCGACCTCCGAGTGGCGCATTACGCTCAGTAAGTAGCTGAAATAATTAGACTTGTTGTTTAGTTGTACACAATGTTTGAAATAACACTCAATGCACCATGCATCGTAGTGCAGAATCACTGGTGTTCCACAAAATGAACCAACGCCTCCATGTTTTCAGCAGACTGGCGGAATTTGCACAACGCACTTCACGCAGCGAATCCCAACGCGTACCAGCTCACAACGCGCCTCCTGGATCGACGCGTCATGTCGACTACCTATATACTAGTACCTGGATCTACATTTCACGTTGAGAAGGAGAGTGGATTGGCATCTCCAACGAGGACCCACTGCTGCTAGACACGAGTTAAGAGTTTCGAAACCGCTTATATAATATCATGTCCATATATCACGCTCAAGACATGGCTTGTGAGTTTTTAAACTCTTAGCTCGTGTCTAGCAGCAGTGGGTCCTCTAGGAAGATGCAAATCCACTCTCCTTCTTAACGTGAAATGGAGTTTAGATATTACAGCGAAACGAATTAAATGTGATCCGTTCGTCAGGTATCAATTCTTCTTTAATTGAAGCTTGTGACGAATAAGAAAGTTCAGACACTTAACTTCAAAACTATTGTCACGTGGTGATGAAAAACATACCTAAGTATTATAACTCAATGGTATTATGCTTTCACCTTTTTATAGAATTATATTAGCGCAATCAAAATGGGAGAGGACCAATAATATTATTTATTATTTATTATTTATATTATTTATATTATTATATTATTTAATATTATTATATTTTAATGTCAAGTGTCTAAAGTCTTTATACCTAATTGGTAAATGGCTGTACAAGTACAACCAGAGCACCGCCCCATTGATTTTAAAGACTTGTCGACCATTTTTGGTTATTATTAAATATAATACCTTTGGGCATTTCTGTCTTATATTTATTCTAGCTTATTTTCAACCAACTCCAACGCTTTGCATGATGCAATTCGTCAGCATGCGGCCCATTACGCACGAATTCTCGTCGCAATCTACTCTTGCTCTCTAATCTTCGACGTTGCCCGCCCGAATCGGTCCAATCCGAAAACGCACTCTCCCCAAATCCAGGTGCTGCGTTCTTCGAGTCGCCGCCTAATGAGAAACGTCCCGGAGGACTCTTTTGTGCGGTGGGCCAAGCCAGCAGCGCCAGATCTATCGGAATGTTTTTCCTGGGCTTTGGGCGGTCGTGGGCGGATGAGGGGGGCAAGAAACATTGGGGCGGCTGCTTGAAACCACTCCGTAATGATCCGGGATAAGGGTCGTAATGCCCCAAAGATAATCTCGGAGGAATTAAAAAGAGTCATTTCGCTAATGGCCGACTTGGCCACGCTAGACATCGGCATCTATACGGCGAAGTCGTGAGCCAGCATTAGAAACTGGTGGTATTACAATTTGTTGATTGAATAATAAAGAGTTTCTGAGAATACGCGCGCTAATCCCAACCAGATCGTTACAGTAATTTAAAATTGTAATCGCTTCGGTTTGCTTTAAATAAAAGGAACACGTCAACATATATACACAATTCATCGAATCAAAACGTGTATGCAATAATCCTGAATGCAACTGCGCTCGAGGGCTGCAGCAATAAACAGAATTCGCGAACCCCGCTAGAGCCGGGTTGCAATAGTAAATTAGATTGCAATTACATACACAAACGGCGTGGTGGCAAAAAAAGGGATAGCGCAACGCGGCTTTGGACACAAAACGCGCTCGGCGTCGGTCCGGGCGTCGACGGCGTCCCCGAACGGGCGTCCGTCATTTCCCACAAGCATTATCGCCTCCCCCCCCCCCCCCACGGCATTTCCACGCTCACCGCCCCTTCAACATGCCAGCGAGGGTCATGGAAACAGACCTCATCTGCAATTGGATGTGGACGCTGCAGCTGTAAAATCGTTGAATCGTAAAACACTTTGCTGCAGTGTTTTGGAGGCTAAATAAAATACTCTGGTATAAATATCTCTTTTAAATACTTCTGTACCGTTGTCGATATGTGTTTATCTATCAATTCCATGTCTGCAATTGTGAAATCACTGATTTTGGCCCCATTTTTTATCGCCTTAAACGCAATTCACATCGAAGTGCTCGGTGTAAACTCATTGTCTATGGTTTCTATTCCAAGTATATTCAATTCAAAGTCACATTTTCTCTTCTTAGTCTTACTATTGTGATACGTACCAAACGCTAGCGAGCGGTAGGACTGCCTAGGTAACTGCCTAGGTAACTGCCTAGGTAACTGCCTAGGTAACTGCCTAGGTAACTGCCTAGGTAACTGCCTAGGTAACTGCCTAGGTAACTGCCTAGTTAACTGCCTAGTTAACTGCCTAGGTAACTGCCTAGGTAACTGCCTAGGTAACTGCCTAGGTAACTGCCTAGGTAACTGCCTAGGTAACTGCCTAGGTAACTGCCTAGGTAACTGCCTAGGTAACTGCCTAGGTAACTGCCTAGGTAACTGCCTAGGTAACTGCCTAGGTAACTGCCTAGGTAACTGCCTAGGTAACTGCCTAGGTAACTGCCTAGGTAACTGCCTAGGCAACTGCCTAGGCAACTGCCTAGGTAAGTGCCTAGGCAACTGCCTAGGCAACTGCCTAGGTAACTGCCTAGGTAACTGCCTAGGTAACTGCCTAGGTAACTGCCTAGGTAACTGCCTAGGTAACTGCCTAGGTAACTGCCTAGGTAACTGCCTAGGTAACTGCCTAGGTAACTGCCTAGGTAACTGCCTAGGTAACTGCCTAGGTAACTGCCTAGGTAACTGCCTAGGTAACTGCCTAGGTAACTGCCTAGGTAACTGCCTAGGTAACTGCCTAGGTAACTGCCTAGGTAACTGCCTAGGTAACTGCCTAGGTAACTGCCTAGGTAACTGCCTAGGTAACTGCCTAGGTAACTGCCTAGGTAACTGCCTAGGTAACTGCCTAGGTAACTGCCTAGGTAACTGCCTAGGTAACTGCCTAGGTAACTGCCTAGGTAACTGCATAGGTAACTGCCTAGGCAACTGCCTAGGCAACTGCCTAGGTAACTGCCTAGGCAACTGCCTAGGTAACTGCCTAGGTAACTGCCTAGGTAACTGCCTAGGTAACTGCCTAGGTAACTGCCTAGGTAACTGCCTAGGTAACTGCCTAGGTAACTGCCTAGGTAACTGCCTAGGTAACTGCCTAGGTAACTGCCTAGGGAACTGCCTTTGTAACTGCCTAGGTAACTGCCTTTGTAACTGCCTAGGTAAATGCACCTACAGGTAACTGTATAAGTACGCTCCTGCCAACATAATTCCTGACACAGTTTTGAATAATTATCGTTCCCTGAGCACCTCCAGCAGCCATCTCGCCAGTTCCCAAGAAAGCCCCCCCCCCCCTTCCCCCCCGGAGCACAGCGAGCCCGTCCAAAGATCCCTTTCACAGCAGCACTTCCGATAGAGGCAGCCTCATCTCCGAGGACGTGATGACCAGGAGATGGACGAAATGATCGATGGCATCGCCGGCAAGAATCCACCTCACAGTGTCCACAAGGAGAAGACGCGAACGATGAGACGGCCGATACCGCGAAATTGATTTCATCTCTCCCTTTTCTCACGAGACTGCGTGTGTGTGGGGGGGGGGGGGGGCGATGCAGATGTGAAGGTGTGGGTGCTTCCCATGGGGTGGGGTTGGGGGGAGGAGGGACTTCTTTGGGCCCGGCAATCCCCTAAGCCCCATGGAGCTACGTCTCTGGGGTTTGGTGGCGCGCCTGGCGGCGGGTTCAGGAAATGGCATTCGCTGCTGCCATGCGCATGGAGTCATCGGGGCCGTGTGCGCGGCCAGAGCGCGATGCTAGCGCTCGGAGCGGCCGATCGTGGCGTTACTGCGAGATGAGATTTTTATACGTGGAAGTTTGATATTTTAGTCGTTTTTTACGAGTTTCTTTCTGTGCAGATTGATATACAGGTTTATTATATTCTTTTATTATACTGATTTTAGTGCCGGCTTTGGTTTTTCTCCGCTACGATTTGAATTGCGAGAGTACAAAACAATTTCTGGCAGATGGATCTTCAGCTTCTTTTCTTAGATCTACAAGCAGCACTTTTAAGTGTATTGGAAAATGGATGTGCGCAAATTGAGTGCAGATTAGAGACCGTTATAGCTAAATGTCTGAGTTTTTGTGTCACTTAATCTTGTTTGCTATAGCTTTTAGAGAGATGTCTTGCGCTGAAAATAGCACGACTCTTGCTGCCCGGGCTTAGCGAATTCCACTGCTCACTTACCGCAGAGCGACTTACTCAAAGTCTGACTTTAACTAAGTCTTCTACTCTACATATTGTCCCACAAAGTTTTGCTGAACAGTTTTTTGTATAAAAAATGCATGAATTTTTGTTAAATTGTGTAAGTACAAAGAAGCCATTTTTTGGCTTTGCGATATTATATTTAGTCAATAAAAAATAAAAATAACAATAAAAGAAATAAACGATTGAAACAGAGTTAGCCGTTAGATTGTCAGTCCAGTCACAGTGCCACACCCTCGTCGTCGTCGTCGACGTCGTCGTCGTCGGGTAAAGTCGGCCACTCCATCGCGTTGCAGTCAGCCACTCCCGCGTGTTCGCGGCTCTCTGCAGAGCGCCAGAAGCAAGGAGACGGGAAATCTGTGAATTTGCGTCGCGCCGCGAAGGAGATTGGTTTATCCCCGGCCGGCGTCTTCACTTCTTCCAGAGCCGCGACCTGTCAGGACTACGTTACATTCCCTACACTCACATGTCTTCTACCTTTATGACCTGTCTTTAGCACTAGTTTTGAAACACTACTATTTCAATGCTGCCAAACGCGTTCAGCTATTCGCACGCCATGTAACGCGCTATTCGCACGCTGTCAAGACTGTTCAGCTATTCGCAAGCTGCCAGGAGTGTTTGCTATTCGCACTCTGTCAAGAGTGGGCTATTTGCAAGCTGCCAGGAGTGTTCAGCTATTTACACGCCATGTAAAGTGCTATTCGCACGCTGTCAAGAGTGTTCAGCTATTCGCAAGCTGCCAACAGTGTTCAGCTATTCGCACTCTGTCAAGAGTGAGCTATTCGCAAGCTGCCAGGAGTGATCAGCTATTTGCACGCCATGTAAAGTGCTATTCGCACACATACGCTGATCCTCAGTTAGAAATCAAGGTACCTATATGTTTATTGGCCCTAGAGAAAATTAGCCAGCTGTTATTTCCCCATGTCGTATCGGTGTATTGCAGTATATCTCACGCAGGGCTAGCGGCGGACAGTTTATCTTTACTGCTGGCACTTGGCATGTTATTGTGTTTTATTAAAAATGTCAATAAAAATGCAAATGTAAACGCGATAAATCTTTGCCCCTTCGTAACTGCATAGATCACAAGGGGACTGAATAATATGCACTCGCCGTACAACTATAAAATTAATTAATTTATGATCGAAAGCCATAAAATTCTACGTTCAAGCGGAATTAGTGTCAATAACTTTAGAGTGAAACATACTAGTTACAAACAAAATGAAAGATACCGTGAGTAATAAAATACTTTTGTACCCTTTTTCACATCAAATGAAATAATGAATAATAAGTTTGCATGTTGAAGGCAATTGAATTAAAAAACTGTATCAAATTGTTAAACAGCCCACCGCAACAAAGTCCTATAAAACCAACTCCAGAAATCTTTGACCATGTAAACGTCGAAAATCAGGCAAAACCCATGCTAGGTTTAGCGAGCTCAAACCCCAAAGTCTAAAACCCCCGCCCCTCGGGCAGATGTTTCACCCCCCCCACCCCCCCTCTTGGCCAGCGCCCTGCGGATCCCAACGCGTCCAGCCAGCCCATTAATCGACTCTGATCCGGCCACACCTCGGCCGTGTTCGCCTGCGAACGCGATCCAGCGACTCTGGCCGATGAACATCGTCTTCAGCCGGCAATTACACGGCGTAAGCCCCCCCGGCGGTCGGACGACACCATCGCCAGCTTACGCCCGGCGGCGACTTAATTTCAAGGCAGCAGCAGCAGCTTCCGAACAAATTGACTCCGCGTATAAACTCGGGCCCCGCGCAAAGTTCACTCAACTTGGCAGAGAGGTTTATGCGTGCGTCGGCAGCCACACGGAAAGGGAGGGTGCCATCCGCTCTTAGAGGTCCGCGTTGATCGTCTTCTTTTTACGCGAGAGCGCGCGCGGGGGCCAGAAAAAAAAAAACGTCAGATTACTTCGGTCTATCGACATAATATATAAGTCCTGGTTTATATGCGAAGATTCTTTGCTCTTTCGCCGCCCGCGAAGCGATGGTGGCGCCGCCGCACGCCGAGAAATATTTTCAAGCCTCTAATTTTAAGTGCTCTCTCTCTCTCTCTCTCTCTCTCTCTCTCTCTCTCTCTCTCTCTCTCTCTCTCTCTCTCTCTCTCTCTCTGAATTTAGAATATTTTCAACTTTCGCGCGCGCAAATCGCAAAGTTATAAGCCGCATGGTTTTTCGCCCCCCGAGAAAGCTTATATTGAGCGCATGCCGTTTTCTTTCGCGAAAGAGGTTGAACACTGGTGCGGCTAAAAAGCCAAGTTCCCGTATAGCTATTTGCACTTATGCCTAATGCATTAGCGCGGCCTCGGCGCACACGGTATATACACATGCGCCGGCTGATTTGCAAGTGCCCCCCCCCCCCCCCCCACCTCAAACACCCGCGTTTGTCTCCGCGGTGAAAGCGTATACAGCGCCCTCTGGAAAGCGGCTCATTAAAAATGTGCCAAGTGTTATTTTTACCTCCCCCCTCCCCCCAAAGGGCTAGAGCTAAGCTGCGATTCGGGGGCGGCTAATCTCGGAGCGCGGCGTCGTCCCGTGTTCTTATATATAGTTATTTCGGGGTGCAGCAGTGCTGCTGCTCCATGGCGGCGGCGACGACGGTACGAAGCTGCGACGGCTTTCGTGAGGCGACGATGGGGGGGTTGAAAGGATGCCGTTTGATTGAAAGTTATTTTCGAACCGGTCGTTCCCGGCGCTGGAATATGCGTGGTCGTTACCGTCCGTTCGTGGATAAGATAAAGGGGGGGGGGGGGGCGGGCGGGGAGGGAATTGGCTCCCCGCCCCCCCCCCCCTCTCTCTCCTCCCTGTCCCCGTGGAATTTGATGTTCGCCCCAAAGGTGTGCAACCTGTGATGGTGTTTACGACTCATAATATGAGCAAGAATTTTGACGCTATTCGCTATAACAGAGTACCTATATCTATAGGTACATAAAAATATGTCGTCGCTATGTATTTTTGGTGTAAGAATGGTTATAAACTCCCAAGTTGAATTTTATCTCATTCGCTAAATTAAATTCTGAACAGTGACCATGGATATATTCTTGGAGTTAGACCCATGCTTTTTTATTCCTTGCCAGTTTGGTGAATTCAAGAGAGAGATGATGTTAATAATGTGGGATATTTTTAAGCACTCGTCTACCTTTACTAGCAGCTTAGCACGCATTTTTTAAACCCCATTTTGGAATATACCTCCAAAAAGGAATTCTGGCCTCAAACTGCACAATCATCGCATTTAAATTTGAATGCCCTTTACCACCTATGCCATCCTCCTGGACACGCACGTTAGTAATAATAGCGTAATAGAAATTCACTATTCCCCAATCAACTTTGCACAAAATTGAGTCAGCGTGTTTTCCCCCCTATAAGCTATCTATCCGGTCTATCCCTATCCCCTTCCCGATAACACATGATGTAGCAGAACGACTCGACGCTGAGCTCCTTTCGGACGCGTGCCGGCGACCTCCAAGCGCCCGTCGACGTCGGCGTCCTGGGGCAGGCAGGGCAGGCAGGGCAGGGCAGGGCAGGGCAGGGCAGGGCAGGGCAGGGCAGGGCAGGCAGGGCAGGCAGGGCAGGGCAGGCAGGGTAGGCAGGGTAGGCAGGGCATGCAGGGCAGGCAGGGCAGGCAGGGCAGGCAGGGCAGGCAGGGCAGGGCAGAAAGCGGACGGGATGGAAAGTAGCCAGGTCGATAATCAATTTCGGCCGGACGACGAGAGGACCACGTCGGTGCGCACACGCCCGCCGTCGGCCGGACCTCGGAGGACCTCGTCAATCTTGCACAACTTTCATTCGGTCAACTTTTATACGGAAACTTCGTCGTGTGGCGGTAAAAGAAAGTTTGCGCCGCGCGAGCACGGACGCGAGCCGAACAAAGATGTTATCGCCCTTTTCCCTTCCGGCCGCGGGACACAATTAATTGGCCACCTTCATCTTTCTGCCGCCGCACGGCGCGACCAGTGCGCTCGCTTTTGTTCCCAAAACAAATCCACTTGTCGCGTCCGCGAGTCGGTTCCGTCAAATGCCGCCGCCAGCGCTGCCACAAGCGACGGGATCAACCTTGGCCGCGACAGAACAGCGATCCACGAAGCCGTGGGACGCCACACCGCAGCGCGGCGACTTGATTGCATGAAACATCTTGACAAGTCAAAGCCAGCTAGACTTCTTCTTTGTCGAGAAATCCCCCCCCCCCCCCCGCCCCCTCACACCACGGCCACATGGTTTTATGTTTTATAGACCGTTTTCATTTTCTCCCGTCCACAGTGCCGTCGGTCGCCGCTGCGTCGTCGTGGCGTCGACGGCGGCGACGGTCTTTTGTCGGCTGGCGCGCGCGCGCCATTGTCGAGATTGTTTACGAGGCCCGCCGCACGCGGCGCTCGTTTCGCCGCGACGAGGAGGAGGTGATAACGGCGCGGTGAGATGTTTCGCGATATCGCGTCTCGCGCGCGCGGCTTTGGCGCAGTTGAGCGCCCGGCCGCCGAGCGGTTGAGCGCTCGGCGCGGTCGTATACATCGACCCTGACTGCTCCCCGGAGCCTTGTAACCGACCCGCCGCCTTCTGAATACGAAATCGCGCGCGCGCTCTCTCTGTCTCTCTCTAGCGCCAAACACATACACACACACATACACACACACACACACACACACAGCAAATGCACCGCCTTGGTTTTACGGGCCGTGGCAATCGAGATGGTGGAAAGTTATTAGCGGGGAATTTGCAAGGCTGTGGTTGGGCCGCGAAATGGCGATAGGGTGGGTGGATTTCCACCCCCGTCCCCCCCCCCCCCCGGCCCCTACTGACGCATAAGAATTAAATTTCGTAAATAGATGTGCTCACGTAAGCCGCGGGCTTGGCAAGTATACCCGGGAAGCCGTGCCGCGGTCGTTGGCGGTGATGGTATTCATGGCCAGGGGCCGTGACTAGCTTTGAATTCAGGCGTACATTCGCCTCTGAGCGAACCGCTTTCCGCCTCTAACTCGTGCCCGTTCATCGCCCCCCCCCCCCCCCCCCCCCCGCCTCCCGTGACGTCGCGTGGCTCTGGGGAGCTGACGACGCCGTCGACGACGAGACAACAACGTCGCACCTGTCGTGGTTCTGCCAGAGACAATGGTCTGTTTGCGTATTTCAATTGATTCGTCCATTTTCCATCAAATGTTCTCAAATGCTTTCTATGTTTCCGGTGGAAATGAATTATGGATCACATTTTGATTCGTCTGGAGCGCGTTTTTCGTTACAGGAATTACAAAGGAAGCGGTGATTCGAGAGATATCAATCCTTTAAAATAGAACATGAAGCTTGCAATTTTCGTGTTCTTTTACCTGGATTTTCACGGTGTTACGTTAAATATCTAACCATCTGTTAACTTGTTATTTTCTTGGCATCATCTAATATTAACCTGTTATCTTCTTGCTAACGGACCGTTAGTCTCTTAACGGACCACTGACAGACAAGATCAAAGACATGCTTTGTCTGCTGAGGAGAATAAATCAGGCATGTATTCAGTTAAGGTGAAATGGTCAAGCGCTTTCATATTCATTTCATTAGAATGATTAATGGAAGCATGCATATTGCCTATTTCAATTAATGATATATCTACACGGTTTCAAAGAAAGACAACATTTTGCTAATAAATTCAACGTCCCCTCATATACAACCGCACAACGCTGTACCTCAGCCATGGAGTGTCGGCCGTCCGTCACCCAAGACGCCAACGTCCCTCAACGCCACCACCTCGCGACCCGTCGACGTCATCATTCACCCGACGACGTCGACGTCGAGAGACGGCGGTCACCCTTTCCGTCGGCGGGCGACAAAAAGCGTCCCCGGCAATTCGAGTCCTGTGCCCTGGCAGGGACAATTCGACGTCGACGCCGACGACGAGGGCGTTACACCATGACGCCGACTTTGGCCGACGTCCCCGACTTTGTGTGTGTGTGTGTGTGTGTGTGTGTGTGTGTGTGTGTGTGTGTGTTTTTTTTTTTTTTTTTTTTTTTTTTTTTTTTTTTTTTTTTTTTTTTTTTAAAGAAACGATACGGAAAGATTCCAAAAATTCTCTCGGGACTTTTCTCCACAATTTTTTCGATTTCTGTGAGTTTGGAATGGACTTGAAGTGTAAAGAAGGATACTGAGTGTGTGAAATTTTAACATTAAGAAGGGTTTCAGAAAGAAACATACGGGGTTTGTGCCCTCGCACGAGAGGACACTTACCAATATACAGTGGTGACTAAATTTTCTTCCAGTGGGGGCTACATGTAGTTTCCTACATGTTTAGCGTGACTTCTCCGTCACCCACGGAGCATAGCGCGCCACCAACGCACCAAATCTTTTTAAAAGAAGCAATGTCCCCTCGGCCAAGATGCCACGCGTATTCCTTGAGAATACGGGCCTTTAAGCGAGCTCCTAGGACAATATCGTATGCTGCTGGAGGTTTGTGTTCTTTGAAGAATGCAGTCAACACCCGATATACCGTGCTTTTGGCGAGGGTGACGATAAAATTTGCGATTGCCAGCTTTGGCTCGCTGCTAGTCGCACCTGACCTCACCCCAGCAAAGATGTCTCGGAAAAGGAGACGACGGCCCCCCAAGAGTCGACTGACCATGGAGGCAACCATGTGCCACATGGCCGCAGCTCGACGACACTCTACCACCATGTGCCATGCCGAGCCGACTACCTTGCACCAGGGGCAAAGGGGCGACTGTAATTTCCGGGCATGGCACAAGAAAATGGGATCCGCCAGGCGGTTTTTGGCGAAACGCCATCCTACCTCAGCGTCGAAACCAAGCGTCGGGGAGCGACTTAAACGGCTCCAGGCGACTTTGTCACCAGACCAGTGGCCTGGTAGCGGGCCTTTCACGCCGAAGAAAGAGGCCGTGATGTCCCACTGCAAGGATTTTCGTTTTTGTGTCGTGTCGAGAGCCTTTTGGGTTTGATCCCCGGCACAGAGGTAGACAAGAGTTGGCGGCCATGGTTCAGGACCAGCTGTATCTAGAATTCCACGGAAGCGCAGGCGGCAGAACGCCTTTACTCGATTGAAGTTCATCGAAAGCGCAGTGCGGTGTCGTGCTGGCAGATCGTTGAAACCAACTATATCCTTCAGCTCTTTCCAATGGCCGCCGTCAAGGAGGTTGCCAATCAAACTACATCCGAGCCGTCCCCATGATGGGTCGAACGGGTTGGTTGCAGTCGGGATCAGGGACGATAGGATGAGAGGTACATTCTGTAGGCCCTGTGCAGTGGCCGCATACCGCTCGGGTTTCACGGATAGAGCGTTCCATGCTAGCAGTACAGCTCGCAGGAAGTCCGTCATCCCTCGTCCCGTGCGTCGGACAATGTCGGGGCAGAAGAGCGCTTGCCAGCCGAGTACTAGTCCACGAGAAGGGCGTAGGAAATGGCGCGTCATGACATGGCCTGGGTGGTCTTCGACAGCTGTTACATAGCGGTGCGCAAAGCAGACTCGAAAGAAGTCTACTTTTGACTGAAGGTGCACTAAGCCTTGGCCTCCTAAATAGATTGGGGTGCACAAGTCGCGCAGGCGAGTCCAGTGACGGCGCCCAGCCCACACGAAATCAACGAGAATACTTTGTACTCTGCTGAGGAAGGATGCTGGGGGTTGGACCACTTGTAGCGTGTACCACAGCCGTGGTGCAACGAATTGGTTTACAATCAGGACGCGTCCCCGGAGCGACATGGCGGAAGCTCTGTGTTGCCAGGCGTCTGTGACGCGTCTCACCGTGTCTTCCAAGCTTTTAAAGCCTTGGCTGGAGACCTCTGGGTTATTTCCAAGCATCAG
The DNA here is from genome assembly GCA_921293005.1 of Nemoura dubitans. Classification (NCBI taxonomy): domain Eukaryota; kingdom Metazoa; phylum Arthropoda; class Insecta; order Plecoptera; family Nemouridae; genus Nemoura; species Nemoura dubitans. The sequence continues at coordinate 74,038,394 of OV121074.1, forward strand.
GCCCAGAACCTTAAGCCCCTTAGGCGTCCAGGAAAAACCAAGAGGGTGGTCGGATCGTTCCTTCCAGTTTCCGGCCCACAGACCGCGTGATTTTTTGGAGTTAAGTATGCCTCCCGATTGACTTGAGTAGCAAGTGTAAGCTGCCTGCAGCTTATCAAAATCGGCGTCGTCGGAAATGAATAGTGAGACGTCGTCTGCGTAGGCCGACACCACTAAGCGGCGCTCCTCTGGGCCTGGAAGCCTGAGACCGAGCATCGTCCGGCGGGCCAGTCTTAAGAAGGGCTCGATTGAAATCGAGAAGAGAGGTCCGGATAGAGGGCACCCTTGTCTTATGCCTCTCTCAAATGCGAATGGGGCCGTGAGGCGCGAGCCAACGCGGACAAAACACGTGGCATTTTTGTACAATGTTCTAAGATGGTTACAAAACACTTCCCCGAAACCGAAACTTTTTAGACAGTAAAAAAGGTAGCCGTGGTCGACTCTGTCGAAAGCGCCTTGTTGGTCGAGAGAGACAAGGGCGAGGGGCTGGTTTTCCTTGTTTACATACTCTAATATGTCCCGGTGTAGGTGGAGGTTGTCGTATATCGTCCTGCCTGGAACGCAATACGCCTGATCAGGATGGATAATGTGACTCATGACATTTTTTAGTCGGGTAGAGAGTGCTCGCGCCAGAATTTTGTAATCTGTTGTGAGCAACGAAATCGGCCTCCAGTTTTTTATGTCGAGTCTATCTCCTGATTTTGGTAGCAAAGTCAGGACTGACTTTTGAGCCGATTTTGGAAGCTGGCCATTTTCCATTGAATGTCCAAAAACTTCCCAGTATGGTGTAGAGAGTTCGGCCCAGAACGCTAGGTAGAACTCTGCTGTTAATCCATCGATCCCTGGTGCTTTTCCCTTGTTAAGCTCTCCGAGGGCGGTCGCCAACTCTTTGGGCGTGAAGGGTGTGTCGAGTTGTTCACGGTCAACTTGGGAAAGTGAGGGTAACGACTCGTACAAAGGAGAGTCGGGGTCCAGCACGGTGGCATCACCTGAGAACACTTTAACAAAATGGTCCCTTGCAGCTGAACAGAGGGAGGGTCCATCAGACACGATTTTTCCGTTATGACGAAGACGGGAGATCGGGCTGAAAGCAGCAGCTATGTCGCGGGCCATGACGGAACCGGCGGGTCTGTCTGTGGCCAAGAGGTGGTCTTGGTGAGCCGCCACCAATGTGGCCTCACTGCGCTGTGAAAAGGCATCTTTTGCATCAGCGTTTGCACGGGAGAGATCTGCCAGGTGTTTTTTGTCAAACGAGCAGCTAGATATGATTTCCTCAACTTTTCCCTCGAGGTGGATAAATTCAGCGTCCAGACGCTGTTTTTGTGCGCGAGAGAAAAGCTCCGTTACTTCCTGAATATCGGCTTTAATGGCGTCCCACCAGTCTTCCAGCGAACCATATGCGTTTTTGGAGTTTTCGTCATATGTGGTTAACAGATTCCGGATGCATATTGAAAATTCTGGATCGCTTAGAAGTGAATTTTTGAAACGCCAATACGGGGGTCTGCTTTTTGGCGTAAATGTTTTTAATTTGATGATGAGAGCAAGATGGTCTGAGAAGGCTGGCACTATTTGGACGTTGGACACTCTGCAAGCGATGTTGGGAGTTGCATAGCACCTGTCCAGTCGAGATCCAGAAAAAGCTGGAGCGTTCCCTATAAAAGTGAAGCCTGGCTCCGTTGGTCGAAAGTCTCGCCAGATATCATCCAGATTTCCCTCCATTACTAAATTCCTAAGCCTCTGAGCAACTCGAGGTTGTCTCTCTGGGCCGCCATTTGACCGATCGACATTGGGGTTCAGCGTGACATTAAAGTCGCCGCCCACCAGGAACTGCCTGTCACAAATATCACTTTCTCCGTGTACTTCGTCTATTCGGTCACTCAAACTGTCCAAGATTTTAAGCGCCAAATCGCATTGGTGCGGGACGTAGATGCAAAAAACACGGATAGTGCTGTCCGAGTTTTGATTACCGAGCACCACCTCCTGAAGGTAGCCTGGGACTAAGATTTTTTGTGATCGTATAACGAGGCGAGAGGCCTTCTTTATGCCGATCATGGTGCCTGAGCAGACGCCTATAGGTGGATTGAATAAAAATTCATAGGCCATGTAAGCATGCGGGAAAGGTGATTTCGAACAATTGCTTTCCTGAATGAGGACCACATCAGGGAGATGGCGATCTAGAAAGCTACTTAGTTGGACCCACTTGTAACTACTCTTAACGCTCTTGGCGTTGAGAGTCACTACGCTTTGCATTAATCTAGGAATTGTGATGACATACTCTCGCACGACGTGGATCGTGCAAGGGAGACATTGTCCTCTCCTTCTTTTTCCCTAGACATAACTTTTCTAAGGTTAGCAATAAGCCTTCTCACTCTTTCCCTAATTGCCCGCTCGGATACCAGCTTGGGCTGCATCGCCTCTAACATATCAAGCAAACCGTGGACATTTCCAGTATATTTGTGGGCAACTGTGAGGGGATTACTGTTTCCCTTGACTTCCTGCAGGAAATCAAGGAAATCATTCGGTGAGATAATATTGTCAGCCTCACGACTCTCAAGCAGCTCTCTCGCCTCGAGCGGGAGGACGAGTGGTGCTATTTTTTGTCGTTTTGCTTTTTGCCTTCCCTTTTCTATTTCGGGATTGCTACTCTGTCTGTCGTGTTCTGGTATGTTCTTCTGGTGTAGGTTCTTCTGGTGTAGGTTCTTCTGATGTTCTTCACTTTTTTCAAGAATGTCAGTATCCATGTCGATAATGGCTGACTGATCCTTAAGAGCAGTGTCAGATGTCGATGTGTCAGAATCTTCTACCTGTTCTATGGTGACTACCGATTGGCTTGATGAGGGAGCTGTTTTTCTTTTGTTGTTGTCTGGCTCTATGGTGTCTCCACTGCCCGGCGGATCAACAAAACTCTGGTGCTCTGGGGGTGGGGGGGTCTTGCATTGCTTGGCAACGTGACCAGTTTGGCGGCACTTGAAGCATTTTAAGTCATCGAATGACAGAAAGACTCGATATCGATCACCATCATAGTCAACCAAAATTGACTCCGGTAGTTGGCAGCCATTCTCTGCCACAACAAAGACCTGTCTCCTGAAGCTTAGAACAGAACTAAGCTCAGGGTCCTTTCCCCCCACGTTTACAAAACTCATCGGAGAAACGATCTTTACGGCCGAGCTCAGATAGTTTTCCAAGACAGTGTGTGGTATGATAGGGCAAACATTTGATAGAACTAATCTGCTTGCCTTGGTAACAAGCCGCCGTGCTGGCAGGAATTCGTTGCCTACTTCTACTCCTCCATGGTTCGACATGAAGGTGTCGACCAGTTCTTTAGTGCTCAGATAAATGGCCACCCGGCCGAGCGATAGCCTGGACCCAAACCAAATGTTTTTGGCGCCGACTTTTTCTGCCACAGCGTGGAGGTACTGGTGGATGGATATCGTGTCCACTGATTGTAACAGAAACGCGTGTTCTTTTGTCGGAAATAACGTACTTGACTCTTTGGATACCGGTTTTTTGGCTGTCGCCCTCATAGTTGACGTGTTTTCATTTGTGCTGGAGGCACTTGCTAAAACCTCGGCCATAGTTTTTTGGGCCGGGAAGGTGGTAAAAAGTTTTGGAACTGGAAGTTCTTGCGACTCAGTGCTGAGTTTTAGAGACTCTGCGGACTGGGAAGTGCGCCTGTCTAGATTTGCTTTGACTGGCAGCACGGTGAGTTTACTGTGAATTTCTGTGTTGTCCGTTTTTGGTGGTCGAACATGTGGTGGTTGTTTTGCCAAAGGGCTGACCTCTTTGACAGTTGTATTTTTTACATTTGGGATACGCGTCGTGGACTCTTTGGTATGCGGCATGTTTTTAGAATGAGAGAGAGACGGTGATTAACAAAGAGCACTTAGCTAGAGCGACCCAGCTAATTACTCTACGTGTACCTGACCCTCCCGGGCCGGGCGATCGCTTGGGTAGAACCCTGACAGAGCCAGCAAATCAAACGATGGTTACTCTAGAAATCTGTATAATTATACAGAGAAAAAGTTCAAAACACCGAAAAACAGGAGAAAAAATGAACCGGCGTGAAAAACAAAATGTGGAAATTGAAGATTGTCAGACCGGTAATGGGATGAGATAACAAAATACTGTGAAAACGTCACAGAAACGCTTTGAACGATACCGGTAGCGGGAGCCGAAGTGAAGCACGTCCGACTCCGACGAGATCCAGTGTGTGTGTGTGTGTGTGTGTGTGTGTGTGTGTGTGTGTGTGTGTGTGTGTGTGTGTGTGTGTGATGAATGCCCCCTGGGGGGGTGGGGGGCGGGGGCGGGGGCAGGTACGTTTGACACCGTACAGTGATAAATATCGGCAATCGCGTAAAGCTTGGGTATAATTGGGACCCAGGTATACGTGTGTGTTTGTGTGTGTGTGTGTGTGTTGTTGAAGTACAATTTCGGCAAAACTAAGCTCGCTCTGTTTAGCGATTGGAGGGCTTTGGTCTTGTGCGAGAGTGGGGATCTGCACATAAGGGTGGAAATGGCATAATAAGTGTGTTTCTCGTGACGCGCTGTCTTGGCTGTGGTTGTGACATGGATGAGAATCTTATAATAATTGGAGGATCAATTTTGCAATGGATTACCGAAACTTTGAAAAGATTTGCCTTTTTTGAGACTGGTCATCTTTTGTATATATCTCCGCGTTTTATACGCACGTTCTCGGCTCAAGATTCTGTCCGTTTTAGATCGCACATTCTTCGCAGGATGACATCGGTAATCCACACATCACATCCCGATATCATTCGATGAAATAAAGTATTACTAGGGCTTCGCGAACGCAATTTGTGTTGCGTTGAAGATGAGCGTAGGTAGCGGTTTGTGTATAGCGGATTAAAAGGTGCAGGCAGCAGTCACAAGAAAACCATGGAACACCAAACCTGACCATTGCCTTCTCGAAAATTCAAATCACTTGAAAATGTATGCGGATTCTGACGTTCCTTTGTTTCTCTTCGAGGTCAGCAAAGCTGGTAACCAAGGAAACGAAGGAAACCGGACTCGTATTGAATCAGCCGTCAAATCACGAGAAAAACACCACAAAAATGCTAATAAAAACCAATTGGAAAAACCTACCGAACTAAGATTTGCAGGCATGATAAATATGTATAAGGTCAACATGTTTACAAGTTTTGGTGAAGTTATGTTCAGAACTTTGAAATTTACAGGGGTTCAAAATTCTGAAGAAATCGAAAAATTTCGTAAAAATTGATTTATAAAATATTTACTGAACCGATCTTTTTCAAAAACGCAGGGGGTCTAAGTTGAGAACAGAGGTAGATACTAAGAAATTTTCATCCATATCGGTTCAGGCGTTTGGTCTGTAGAGCGCGCACAAACACAAAAAAAAAAAAAAAAAAAAAAAAAAACATACACAAGTGACTTTTTTTTGGGGTAAGTGAAATTGAAGATTTCGCTCCGCTCGCTTCGCTCGCTACGCTCATCAATTACTACCTATTGTTTGCAAATCTACTTTCTGTAAAAGAATCCCCGAGAAAACCCTCCACGACCGCTGCTGAAAATGTACCCCCTTCGCAAATGTGCGCGCCCGCCCAACTCGTGTGCCACATTGTCCACCCCTCGGCGATCGTGGACACGCGGACATCTGGACACGCGGACATGTCCACTCCTCGAGCGTCGCTGCCCTCGACGTCGCCCCCCCCCCCCCCCCCCCCAACACCGAGCCAGGTATTAGTCCTCGGCATGTGCAGACATGCAGGCAATGCGTCATCTCGGGGCCCGCGCCGAACCACCTAGGAATGCCGAGCAGGGGGGGGCAGGGGGGGGGGGGACATGCCGAGACATGGATATGAGGGAATAATTGGCTGCGTGCTTCGACTGGGGGGGGGGGGGGGCGTTGCTCCCTCGCGCCCGCCAACGCTTGTTGTCCCAAGGATAAATAATAAAGCGGCATTGGGACTGCCTCGCATTCGTTGCAGTCAGCTGGGGACGCGATGCGGTTATGGGGGCTTGGAATATCCGTTATTGCATTCCTCAGACTCATGGCTGCTGTCCTTTATTTGGAACTTACTTTCCAAAAGACTATTTCAAACGGGGGGTTGCATTTTTATTGGGATACTTACATATAGGTACTTCTAAATAAGTATATATGCATTAAATGCTTCTAAATATCTAAGTCTGGGTATCTGCAGTGTCCTCGTCAGTGGAGCAATGTCAGTGGCACGATGTCACCAACGTTGGCTCCACACCAATCAGAGACTCCGTGGCAGAGTCGAGAACATGACGTCATGTTGATGACATCGTGTCACTGACATCGCCAGCTGTGTAATACAGTATGTCTTGTGGTTTTCGTTTCATTTTTGAGGAACCCTAATATATGGCCGGATCATTAGAATTTTTGGAACCCTAAGGTAAAAAAAAATATATATATCGTTGCAGTTTTTGGTTTTTCAGCACGAAAAATGTGCCGATTCATTCGGCGACGCATTCGCCGACGCCTTCGCGGAGCGGGTTGTTCCTGCGATCGGCGCTAGCCGTGCGTGGTGGTCATGACGTGGTGTTCATGACGTGGTGTTCATGACGTGTTGTACGTGACACACTTTTCGCCGAGGCGCTCTGTGTTGCGACACGAAACACGGCCACCTGGTGACACGAGCCGCGCGTTAGCGACGCGCTTTTTTCAGCCGAGCGCTGGAGCGAGACAATTCCTCGAGGAGCATCGATTTGCCGTGAGCACATGACGCAACATGCAAGACTCATGCTGACATTGACACATAGACACTCGCCGAACAGTAAAAATAAATTACGCCGTCTGCTATAGCTTATTATATATTATAGTACCTAAACAAGTATATTATTATATTCACGCTCAAGATCCCTCACGAAAAACTATATTATACAATCATATATGATAATACATATAGGGAAAATATACGAAAATGCATTATCTTATTGGAAACTAATATGTTTCTTATAAAAATTTGAACCGTCCATCAAACATCATTGCTGTCATCCTCCACTCGTTGGCAAGTACGCCGTCAGGGCGACAGGCAGCGCTGTTAGCGCGTTGGCTGCAGCAACCGTCTTTCACACAGTTTTTACACCACGGCCAGCTTGTTTACGAAAAGATCCGGGCGGCCCCGTCGCTTTTTGAAGAAAAACCACGAGAGAATCGTGTGAATTTAGAAAAAGGCAATCCATCTCTGACCCCCCCCCCCCCCCACCCCCCCCCCACCCCACCGCAGCCCTTTTGGGGGTGAGGCCACACCAGGAAATGTATTATGTCCGACCGCGATATCTTTGACTTCGGACGCGGACGCCGGGCCAAAACCACGCGTGTCACTTTTTGCCCGACCTCTGCGCTGGACGGCGTCCCGCCGCGTTTTTTGCCCGGGCGTCGACGGCGTCCTCGTGTTTTCCCCGCGGCGTTATGCCTCTTTGTGCTCCGTCGTTTGGCGGCGGCGGCGCGGATAGAGACGCTCTCTGGGTGGCGCTACGCGCGAAAACAATCACGGCCCGCGCGATCTCCACGCGCGAACGACCATCTAAAAAATAACGTCGACGCAGTAGTTTTTTTTTCCTTCTGCCGGCGAGATGCGCGGACTTTTTAATCGACTCTGCCGCGCGGCAACGTTTCCATCCGCAAGCTCGTCGCGTTCGCGATCGAGTTCTCCCTGTTTTGCCGCGGCAAAAGGGGTTTGCTGGCATCACACGCGCTGCAGTCTTCGTCGGGTCCATTTCAGCGAATGGCGCCCGACGCTTTGTCATTGTAGCGACGTCGGAAAAGGAAGAGCTTTTTGCTTGTGCTGATATTTAAAGACGCTTGACTTCATTCTCTTTACAGAAAAAAAGAGATATGTACTTGTTATCTCGAAAAAACCCGGGATTCTTGTTATTGCTTGCAATTACTTCATCGTCTGAGAAGTCTCCGTGTTCTTCTTCTTCGCAAACAACAAACGTGAATTTCTTGAGAACGGAGATAAAAATCCCCTCGCAATTCGACGATCACCAGCGGGGAGTAAAAAAAGAAATAACTTGTGTTTTATAAACTCTCTTTTGACTCTGACGTCGCCCCCACCACCGCCCCCACGATCGCACGGCGGCGATGCGATTGCAGGGTCGATGAACACTCACGCCACGTGAGTCGGTTAAAATGCAGAGTCAATAAAGTGTCGATCACTTTGCAAAAGGCACCCCAGCATATTTACATTCCGCTCAGTTCCGTTCCGTCAGATCCGATCACAGCCCGTGCTGATCGCTACAAGCTGTCTCTGCTCAGCGCTCCTGGTGGATGGTTCGTGCCTTTAGCTTAAACGCAGTCCACGGCCATCTGAGAAGCAACCGTCTGTAGATGATTCGATGTGTAGTGCGGCCCCTTCACACTAGGGGCGCTCTTGTCAAGGCCAAGTGGGGCTGGGTGGGGGCGGGGGCGGGGGGGGGGGGAGGATCTCAAAGACAATCGAATGGAGATTGAGCGCGAAACTGTTCTTTGTGCCTTTTTTTGCCGGGTCATCAATTCGGAACCCCCCCCCCTTTCCCCCAAACCACCCCCGCCCCTACCGGAACCCTTTGCAAATTCTTGCGCCCTCGGCTTCGAACGAGTTTAAAACAATTTGACAACTCATCTCGAAAGTTAACTTCTTTTCGGCTTAGTTAACGAGCCCTTAATGAGCGTCACTAAGCAACGTTCGTTACTATACGCCAGCCAACCAGCCAGCCTGGTACCGAAGAGTTCGATGGAAAGTTTGTCGGATAATGGGTCGCGTGTTTCGGGCAGTTGAGATTTCGAAATTGATTTCGGCGTCGGATTTTTCAGAGCACTCGCAGCTCGCGGCGCAGATCCCGAATCAATTTCGCGTCAGAAACAAAATCCCCGCGTGTCCCGATCGCAGCTGGCGGATCCAGGAAGTCGTGGGGAAACGCGCCTCCTGGAAGCCGCCGTCAGTTCCCCGGCCACCTTGATCCCTCGCCATCGGTACGCTTCGTTTTGCCGGCAAGAGATGAAATAACGCTGCTCTAGCTTTCAAAACCTGCATTTATACATCTATTTAATTTCTTAAAAAATATATTTATAATTACAAAAATAACCATTCACAAAATACATTACCAATTCTTACCATACTTTTAAGTTTCAATCATAGCATAGTGGAATTGTTTCGATCGTCTAACTATTGTTATTTAGTCCAACTGTTGGTGTTTGAAGCCAAGTTTTGAGTCGCTATTTCGTTTTCCTGTCCACCGCAAGCTCTGCAAACAAACAAACAACCAATCACACCCAAAGCCAAATCTGCGCAGCAGCTGCCCGTCAAAAGTGCGTGACGTGCGTCCGTACGGTCACCAATCAGATGATGCGATTCATTTGCAGACAGCCGAGTGTCCCCGGTACTAATTGCTCACAGCTGGCCTCGGACGCACTCGGCCGAGTTCGGGCACGCTCGGCAGAGTTCGGGCACGCTCACACGGTTCGGGCATGCTCGCACGGGTTCGGGCACGCTCCGCAGAGTTCGGGCACGCTCGCACGGGTTCGGGCACGCTCGCACGGGTTCGGGCACGCTGGGCAGAGTTCGGGCACGCTCGCACGGGTTCGGGCACGCTGGGCAGAGTTCGGGCACGCTCGCACGGGTTCGGGCACGCTCGGCAGAGTTCGGGCACGCTCGCACGGGTTCGGGCACGCTCGGCAGAGTTCGGGCACGCTCGCACGGGTTCGGGCACGCTCGGCAGAGTTCGGGCACGCTCGCACGGGTTCGGGCACGCTCGACAGAGCTCGGGCACGCTCGCACGTGTTCGGGCACGCTCGCACGGGTTCGGGCACGCTCGCACGGGTTCGGGCACGCTCGGCAGAGTTCGGGCACGCTCGCACGGGTTTGGACGCGTGCGGCTGTCAGACAGGGAGGGTACTTGATGGCCCAGCCGCCAGATAGCGGGCATGACAAACTTGTCGACCATTTCAAACGCGAAAATCGCTCGTTTTCTAAAACCCGTCTGGCGGTGAACCAAGAATAAGGCTGAGGCCGAGGGATTTGGTTTGGCCGAATGCAACTCTTGCAAATTGCGATTCTCGACACGAGTTTGATCAGCTTGGGCGAAAGGCACAAGATCCCGTGTTTATACGCCGAGCGCATCACAATTGTATGTGCCATGACGGAAGGGAGGCACAGGAGATTACATTATAAAGCGGAGGCCGGCCAAAAGTCATCTCTTAGTTCTAGCACAGATTAAAACAATGTAAAAGCAATCAAAGCATTATATTAATAAATAGGTACTGTGCAATTATTATAAGTTGTGTATTATCGAATTGTCATGATAGTCAATACATATGAGAAGTCGAATTCAAATGCTTTGTTTTGGTTATTACTTCAATTTCAAGAATACATCGGGCAAGTTTTCACATCTGTTCACTTTCTCTGGTAGCGTATTTTATCTTTTCAGTCTTATCAACCATGAGTCTCAAACTGTTAAAATGAAACACTTAAGCCTATAGAGCTGTGAACTCGGATAGCTGCCTTTGCCTCGAGCTGAACACAGTTTCCAGGCCACACCTTTGGTCGCATCGCAACGCACCTACACATCTATGGAATTGTCACACTTCTGGCAATCAAATTAACCATTTGCATTTCGAAAGATTCACTCGCCAATTACTTACAAGCGCTGTAAAACAACCCGTTTTGCCGGTACATTGAAAGATGTACTTAAGGTTCGCTTCCAGCTTAGAATTTACCTCCTACCGTATACACTCTCCAGGCCACACCCGTTATCCGATCGCAACGAAACAAATATCTACGGAATCCTCACACTTTGGACAACCAATTGAATATCTCAGAACCTCGAAGTATCTCCTGGAAATACAAAAAAGTGTAATTCAATTTACCTCAACAACCATTAAACCATTCGAAAATCAAGATTGCATCTTGAAAGATTTATGAAAATATCAGATGGAGTAAGAAACGGAAAAAACTGTGTTTACACTAGGATTATTATGAGTGTACCATGTCACAGAGCCTTCTAAAATAGAGCAGTTACACATTGGTTCTGATGGCCAGTACATTGCTAGGAGGCCGTGGGGGACGCGGACGATAAATCAATTCAAGTTTAACACCAACATGATCAAATCCATCTCGGTTATAACTACCAAAACGCATGCGATATGTTAGGTCAACGTCGTTAAACATACCGATGTCGTTAAGCCTACCAGGATATTAGCTGAGAACACACATATTACCACCGAGGGATGTTGGGGGATCTCGACCTTCCCCCATGTTTGCGTTCGGGGTGGAAAGGGGAACGCATCCTTATTCTGGAGCGCCACTCGGATTTTTCCCAATCCGATATTAATTTTCCGGCGAAAAGCTTACAACGGCAGCCGATGGATCCCCGTCGACGTTTCGTGTTGATTTTGTCGATTCAACACTTTGCAAGGGAAACACGTTCGATTATTCGTCGTGAATTTCGCTGTGGAGGAGCCGAGTCTGCTCTGCGGGCTGCGTTCAGGGGCACGATGTGGAGGAGCCGAGTCTGCTCTGCGGGCTGCGTTCAGGGGCTCGCTTGAAAGCATCGCACAAAACAACAATAAAGAGACAGCAGTGATTTTTGGGACATTGTCCAACAATGAAACAAATATCCGCATGTCATTTCCCGGCTTTCCCCGCAATCTCCATGGAAACCTCGCATCACGGTTCAGTTTTCGCCCAGCGCCGACCTTGAGGCACTTCCGGCACTTCCGTCACTTCCGGTCTGTGAGGATGGCCAAGATTCATGGCATGAGGTTCCTGGGCTACCGACACGCTGAGTTGAGCAAGAACGTGAGTTCATTTCCTATCTACTCGTGTCTATGATAATGATAATATGAGGGCATGATAACAATAGGCATCAACTGCTTCGCTACCGTGAGTGCTTTCGAGTGTAACGTGAACTACGTTTCAAGCTCGCCAAGTTTTAGAGCCGAGAGCGATCTTTCCACATCTCCATGTTTCCACAGTCGTTTTGAAGATATTATAGACGCCTCACTATCAAGAAAAGTGTATTATGGTTTGAATCTCAATCTATAGCAACACTGCAGTGCCGATACCCCGCTGGAGTACCTACCTATGTACTACCTAGTGAGCGTATATAGGGTTAGAGAGTGGCCATCTCTGCGTATGGGCGCCATGTTTTTACCAACTTGAACTATTCACCAGCCCTTTCAGCAGTAGTTGATACGTTACGAACTTACCTCACCATGTACATAATACGTAGACATGCAAAGGAATATGAGAAACACATATAGAAAACTGCCACGTGCTTCGTGATCAACTTGGTAAAAACATGTCGTCCGTTTAGCATGGGATTTGAACAGCCAATAGAAAAGTGTTATCGTGTTGGCCACTCTCTAAGCCTATATAGGCTCACTATAGTACTACCTAACGGTGGTAGCGTTCAGTTTGTAAGGGTTCGATTCCCGTCAAGTACCGCACTAGGGCCTCGGTGTCTGTGCCTGCTAAACGCCCTCCCCGAATGACGAACAGAGGCGGTTCGGGGCCTTGTCCGACGAGATCTGTTTAAGAAGTGACGGGCATTCGGTTAAGGTCTTAATTTTCAATGTCGTTTGTTTGTTTGTTCAATTAGTACCCAAAGTGAGTCCAGTTTGAATCGAATTCGACAGAAACATCTGCGAATCGAGGTGTGAAATTTTCGCGTTTTTAACCCGCGAGATTTCGTTGGAAAATCGTTCAGAAATGTAATTCCGCACATTGTCAGACTTATAACCTAAAATTATCGACTGTGACGCCGGCACTTCATGCTTTCTCATGAAAACAAGTGTGCGCAGAGTGGAGATTGAACCTTGGAACATAAAAATTTTCATTGCGAAAAGCCCCGTAAAATATCAAACGGCGTTTGTCCCCGTGCTTTGGTGGGGGTGCACAAATCGCTTTGGCGTTCCTGCCAAATAACGGACAGGACAATTTTGGCACCCCTGGGGCGCGCAATCGGAGTAATGTTTGTTAGAGTTTAAGGCACTGCGTCATTGAGTTTATTGGTGAACCTGTATAAGCTCAATGTTTGGTAGGTACTACTGTGAAATTAGAAATTAGAAATTAACATGCCATATCGAAGCTCTTCTGGGCAGCGATTTTGTTAGGGGAAGAGGTTCTACTGGAATCATCCAAGTTAAGCAACACTGCGCCATGTAAGGCGTTAGATGGGTGACCCAAGTTAAGCAACACTGCGCCGAGTCGGGCGTTGGATGGGTGACCCAAATTAAGCAACACTGCGCCGAGTCGGGCGTTGGATGGGTGACCCAAGTTAAGCAACACTGCGCTTAGTCAGGCTTTGGATGGGTAACCCAAGTTAAGAAACACTGTGCCCACTCAGGTGTTGGATGGGTGACGAAGTGGCCACGGCCCGTTAGTCGGGATAATACACTTTTTATTGAAGTCGGGAGAGAAGGTGCCGGCCATGCAGATCCAGGCGGCGTACTTGCCCACCAAGCTCGAGCACGCATGCGCACTGAAGATCAACTCGCACCCGAGCGGACAGCGCATGACTGCCATCTGTTGTCGCATCGGTGAGTCAATGTGTGCGCGTGCGCGTTGCGCAATGGGCAATAGGAGATCCGTCATGGGAGATTTTCAGGGCAGCACCCAAAATGTTCTGTCGATATCGACTTCTTAGATGAGGCCATATTCCACTATACTCCATTTCACGTCGAGAAGGAGAGTGGATTCGCATCTTCCTAAAGGACCCACTGCTGCTAGACACGAGCTAAGAGTTTCAACACTCACAAGCCGTGTCTTGAGTCAGACAAAAGGCTCTGTGGGAGGTTTTTGGACTCTTTACTTTAATTTCTATAGCAGCAGTGGGTTCTCGAGGAAGTTGCAGATCCACTCTCCTTCTTAAAGTGAAATAGAGTTCAGGGTTGCTACCCGATGACCCTAGGCCTTCTAGCCGCAAATTTGTTGTAATCGTCAATGGAACAAACCCATTTAGTGAGCTTTTATGGTTTTGGTCGATTTTCGCCTTGATATAACCATAGATAAAGCGCACCTTCTCGTGGTTACAAAAATAGAAACTTTTTGGAAAATATTAACTTTTTGGAAAAAACTTATGTTATGTTAGTAGTACTCTGAAAACTTACGCCGGACTGAATTTTCATAAAGTTCCTAAAAGTTCCTGAAATGGCACTTTCTGAAAATTCCTTCCGAAGTAAGATTTCAAACACAAAAAAATAATATTATCAGCCATCCAGCAAGAGTATTTGCAGCAAGTGTATCCAGCAAGCAACAAGTGTATTTTTTTCTCAAAATTCTACGTCAACATTTGCAGCCAGGAGAGGTTCCGTGTTAACGTTAAACCTATGCGACAATCGGCCTAAACCACGTAACAGTTAAGCACTCTCTCAACGGAATACGGCAAGTGCAAATGCCACCGGTGTCACTCCATTGCGCAGGCTCGGCCAGCCAGGAGCTGAAGGTCATGTGCCAGATGCTCGAGCTGGGCATGAACCTGGCCCTCCTCGGATACACCCACGGCGCCGTCGAGGACCACCTGCCGGTCATCAAGAATCTGCGCGAGGCTTGTCGTCAAGTGCCCAAACTGCAGTCGGAGTTCCCGCTGGGCATCGCCATCATGACCCGAGGCATGCAGGTCCACACCGGCACTTTGGAGGTGGGTGGGGGTGGGGGGGAATCGCCAGGGGGGGGGGTCGTTTTTCGGTCCATCGGTTTTGAGCCAAGTAGATTGTCAAACAGCTGATCGAACCAATATATTTTTTAGACTCATGTCTACTATAGAGGCTTACGGAAACCTCCTCGACCGAGCGATCTGTCACGTGGTCAGAGCTCTCCGAGATGCGGACGTTTTCGAAAGCAAACTTTACAGTCGACGGCGGAAATTCGAAAATGGCCGACAACGAACTAGCTGAACTTTATTGGCAATGCATAACCGGTAATGCATAAAGTACTAGCCGTTGGCTATGGTATTGGCGGTCGTATTGATAAGTATTTTACATATTGTGCATACCTGTCATGTGTATACACATTAAAACGTTAATGTGTAGGTTGAACGGTCTAAAATTACCCGCCCGTTCGTACGAACAGAACTCGCGCACCAGGCTGAAAGATGGTACGCGCGTTGAGCGCTCTGATCGCTCCAGACTGGGTTTTCGGAAGCAAAATAGCGTCGATCGGGTCACTCCGAGCAGGTTTCCGAACGCTGGAGAGCGGCCGGAGTAGGTTTTCGTAAGCCTCTTATGTGTCCTACCTTTATCACTAGTTTTGAAACACAATTATTTCCAACTGGGAGTTGAATGCTGGATAAAAGTCTCGCTACAGTTCGTCCCAGGTTCCGATGACAGCAACAACCCGATGTTCTACAATATCACGGTATAGGCCCAATGCCCCCGAGGCGCTGCGAAAAGAGCATGAGACGTACAATAGTTTCACGACGTCTCATTATAATTTTGGATGTTGCAAAAATTCATTATTTTTGTCGTTTTCAGGATTTCGACAGAAAAATTAAAGTTTAGAAAGCCTAGATATAAAAACTATTGGTTCTTCTGCTCACGGTTTTGACGTCAGTCGAGCCATCACAACAAGTCACTAACTGAAGAAACGTCGGGAAACCAGTGAGACTTTTATTACCATCCAAATCCCAGTTTGAAACAGTTGCGTTCCGAAACGAGTGCTAACTCTTGCTTGAAATATCGTTATATATATGTATACTCGAATACGATATCGTTATATTCAAATGCGGTTTCTAAGGGGGGCGAGGGGGGGGGGTCTTTGGCGGACAGATGATTTCGATATAAGCTACTCGTTTCGGGAGACGTTCAAGTACGTGAGCGTTAATTGTCTCCCAATACCATTGGCAACCCTGTATACGGGTAACGTTTGATTGGTCGATTCTTTCGGTGGTAATCATCACGAACGTTATAGTCTTTCGGTCATGTTTTTACCCCAACTGTCAGCTTTAATTTGATTTTGTTCATACGATACATTTAACCAGTTCCAGTCGCACAAATATTATGTCAATAATTCGCCCGTTAACGAACCCGTTAGCGTTGCGTCGCCGATAATCACTCGTTTCGAAACTTTGCTTTTCAAAAGGTCGCATTAGTTCGAGTTAGCAAAACGCCAAGGCTTAGTCCAAAACAAATGAGCTCGACAAATCCAACATCCAACATGGTCCCTTTGTTCCCAGGCAGAACACGTCCGTGTAGCGACGGGAAAAAGTTGTACTAAAACAACACACGCTCGCACTGCAGTGCACACGAGCGCGGCCAACTAGAGTCACACACTGCAGGAAATAATCAAAACACAACTTGAAACTCAGTTGCACGACAAATTCACAGTTAGAACGGAGTTTATTTGACGAAACACGAGGCAAAACTGCACTATACTCTGCACTCAACGCAAACACGAGCGAAAACTGCACTTAGACCTCGGCACTAAAGCCACAGAGACTGCAGCGTCGAACGCCCCATAGAGTTACGCGTCGTAGCACTGCTACACTTGCACGGACTCGAAGTCTTATCAGCTGGAAAAGGCTTAAGTGAGAGAAAGAGAGAGAGAGAGAGAGAGAGAGAGAGAGAGGGAGAGGGAGAGGGAGAGGGAGAGGGAGAGGGAGAGGGAGAGGGAGAGGGAGAGGGAGAGGGAGAGGGAGAGGGAGAGGGAGAGGGAGAGGGAGAGGGAGAGGGAGAGGGAGAGGGAGAGAGAGAGAGAGAGAGAGAGAGAGAGAGAGAGAGAGAGAGAGAGAGAGAGAGAGAGAGAGAGAGCTCAGGTGTACAAGCAATGTTTATGCAATCAAGCATAAAAATTACAGACAATAATAAATATTGTATACTTGCCTACAACTTGTTGACTGGTCACTGAAATATGACGTCTGTATATAGCAGAGGAATTTGCAATGTAACATGGGGAGCGTTTTGCAGTCTCTTTTTCCCATCCCCCGGGCGGTTATACACACATGCTTGCCTACTTATACACATATTATGTATCTATTATTTACCTAATGTTACCGCCAGTAGGTATTTATATGAGAAAAAGATAGAAAGTACACATTGACTCATAATATTTACAACCTCTTCCGCTTTGTACTTATAGTTATTTTGCGACCGCAAAAAAATGTTATGTAATATTTATTATGTATTATCGGCTGTAATTGTAATGCATGATTTTATAAATGTTGTATGAGTGAACCTAGCGATATAGCGATAGAGAAGATAGCGAATATAGCGAATATAGCGATATAGCGAATATAGCGAATATAGCGAATATAGATATAGCAACGAGCAGCAGCTGCACGTAGCGTTTTTATCAATCAACATAGAACAGACATCTGATTTAGCTCACGCATGAAACGAGAAGTAATTGGAAATCCCGGCGAATTGTGGAATGTTTCCATCGTTATTAGAGCTCGCTAATAAGCGTTCCAGGTTCGGGGGAACGCAGTATACGAAACGGGGCGACGAGGAGATGTATTTATTGTCGCAACCCTTCCGACGTGCGTCGTCCACCCTGGTAGTTGAATCAGTGAATGTGGCTCGACGCGAACGCCCAAGCGAGCTGGTTCTGTCCCCTCCCCCGCACTCTGCACTCTGCACCTACCTATAGTACATGGCATAGGGGAGCTGTCGCGAAATGTGTGCGAAAATCTGTCGAACTCGCTGTTGCGCTGCCATACGACATACGGCATAGGCCATACGACATACGACATACGGCATAGGCCATACGACATACGACATACGGCATAGGCCATACGACATAGGCCATACGACATACGACATAGGCCATACGAGATACGACATAGGCCATACGGCATACGAGATACGACATACGAGATACGACATACGACATACGAGATACGACATACGACATAGGCCATACGCCATATGACATACGACATAGGCCATACGGCTTAGGCCATACGGCATACGAGATACGAGATACGAGATACGAGATACGCCATACGAGATACGCAATACGAGATACGCCATACGAGATACGCCATACGAGATACGACATAGGCCATACGCCATATGACATACGACATACGACATAGGACATACATTATACGACATACGACATAGGCCATTTGACGCATGTGCTGTGATTGTTGATTAGTGCGTCACGGTTCGTGGGTCAAAAAACATAGGATAGGCAAGAAATATAATATGACTTACCCCGGCATCAGGAAATGAGTTTTATGTGCTGCGTGTTCCAAACCTCGACAAGTTCCTATTGTCGCAATAACCAACAAATCCCACACTTTGTTCGCTGGACGCAGGAAACATTGCACACGACTATAATAACAATGTATTCTCTCTCCTCCTAAACTATAATATAGTTCTTAGGAGCACATCTTGTGTAATCTGTATCAATCGGTTCAGAATGATCAAATTGGAAGCTGTCAGATGATTGCTGACAAAGTAGGGTTAGCAGCCCACCGTCCGTTTTATTAACACACGCTATTGAGTTGAAATTCATTTTTGGCTTGAAACAAATTTCGCATCGTCCATAACGTTCAAATCTAGGATTTAGCGAGCACATAAGGAATTGTACACCTATATACATAAAACACACGAACACGGCAAAGCAAATATCGACACTCGTTCAGATCGCATCAAAAATACTATAACCTAATCTGTCACTCGTGAAGAGCTGTCGATTGACAGGCGGTCCATTCAGCTCGGAAATTGCCCGCCAAGCATTCGGTCAAGTCCGGCCTTCGTTCGGGGATTCGTGGCACCTTGGAAGTAAGGCGGGTTACGGCATCAAGGGGCTCTGTATCGCGGGGTGCGTTAGGGGGCAACGAAAGTGGAGGCGAAAATGAAACAAGAAGAAAACGACTAGTAACTAGCAGATCTTTCTTTCTTCTTCTTTCCTTTTTTTGGGGCATCCGTGCCAAGTTTGGTACTAATCAAAATTCTAGTGTGAGCTCTGAAGGCTGTGACTAGAACCCATTGTGTGGTGAAACTGCATACGTTTTAAACACAGCCGTTTGAAAAATGCCTTTTTGCACAAGCTAGATAACAAAATTTCAGAAAGCGTAGAAACAAGGTAGAGTTCCGAGTTTGGCTCGCAGCGTGCCCAAGCAAAATCCATCGAGTTTAGCAAAGAAGCCCGTACCCAGACATCCAATCTCGGTGCGTCGGGGTCTCAGGAGGGCGCTGCCTACACCCTGGTGGAGGGCGCCACCGTCCAGCTGACGTGCGACGAGGACTGGTACGCCAGGTGCTCGGCGGACAAGATCTACGTCGACTTCCCCAGTCTGCTGACGGACCTGGCCGTCGGCGACGAGGTGCTCATCAACTACAAGGACATCCGGCTCTCCGTGCAGGAAATCGGTGAGCGCCGGCAATGCGATTGGGAGGCTGCGTTTGAGGCCATTCTTTGGTGGTTGTTGAGGGTAATTCAATTCAACATTTTATGGATTTCCAAGAGATATTTCGAGGTTCTGAAATATTCAATTGGTTGTCCAAAGTGTGAGGATTCCGTAGATATTTGTTACGTTGCGATCGGATAACGAGTGTGGCCTGGAAAGTGTTTACGGTAAGAAGGAAAATTCTTAGCTGGAATTAACCCTTAAGTACATCTTTCAATATACCGGATAAACATGGTTATTTTAAAACTCTTGGAAGTAATTGACGAGTGAATCCTGCGAAATGAAAATGGTTCAATTGGTTGTCCGAAGTGTAAAGATTCCGAAAATATAGGTATCGTCGCGATCCGACGAAAGGTGTGGCCTGGAAAGTGTATACCTTACGAGGTGAAGGAAACGGCTCGACTTCGGAGCTCATTGAACGCTCTTAAAGCGTTGCGAGGCGACGGCGTCGTAGACAAGTTCGCAACCAACAGCCAATTAGTACCAGAGGCGGTGTCTTTGAGAGTTTTAGTTCGGCAGCAGGACAGATTTTCCTCGAGTACAGTCTAATCTTACATGGGTAAACCAATCGTTGTATGTGAAATTCGTTTGAACGTCTGCTCGCAATACCATGATGACTACGTCACACAAAGAACAAAATGTCCAGTATCGTTGTGCAGGGTCAGTCATGTAGAGGACGTAGAGCATGGTTTCGCTCCATTAAGTTATTCTTTGGTATTTGAATCACGCGGTAAGTTGTAAAGGTCGTGTTCGACATGGTCTACACATCTATAGGAGCAAAGATACTTGCATATAGTTCTAGCTCGGTCTTGAACTAATGCTTGCATTTAGTTTTCAACCATTCCCTTTTTTTGTGCCATGTAAAAAACTCCTGAACAAATCAATCATCAGTAAAGAAACGGACACTGGATTTCTTTGCTGGGTCTTGAACCATATGCAAACGAGAGAAGTATATTCTGCAGTTACCTTTTTCGTAAAATCTTCCATTTGAAGAATTGATTTCGGTCACTGCCCGAAGATGAGTCCTCCAACGTATAGTTAGATTCTTATCCTACTCCTTTTATACCGCGGTTGTATACTCCATTTCACGTTGAGAAGGAGAGTGGATATGTATCTTCATCAAGGACCCACTGCTGCCAGACACGAGCTAAGAGTTTCAACACTGCCCATAAAGCCTTTAGTCTTGCTCAAGACATGGCATGTGAGTTTTGGGACTCTTCGCTCGTGTCTAGCAGCAGTGGGTCCTTGAAGATACATATCCACTCTCCTTCTCGACGTGAAAAGGCAGCTCATAAGAATGTGCCATCGCCTCCCCACCTAACTGCCGGCCGTCGACGGTACCACGCTGTGCAGGCGACGAGGACGTCACGTGCAAGGTGGAGATCGGCGGCGTCCTCCAGCCGACCTGCGTGGTCAACCTGCCCCGCACGCTCATCTTGAACAAGACGACGGGCGAGCTCAGCGAGTGCGACAAGTCCATCATCGACTTCGCCATCGCGCAGAATCTAGACGTCCTCTATGTGGCGAGCGTGCGCAGTTCGGCCAACATCGCCGTCGTCAAGGACCACATCGGTGAGTCAAGGACCACATCGGTGAGCACAAGGACCACATCGGTGAGTCAAGGACCTCATCGGTGAGTCAAGGACCACATCGGTGAGTCAAGGACCACATCGGTGAGTCAAGGACCACATCGGTGAGCACAAGGACCACATCGGTGAGCACAAGGACCACATCGGTGAGTCAAGGACTACATCGGTGAGCACAAGGACCACATCGGTAAGCACAAAGACCACATCGGTGAGTCAAGGACCACATCGGTGAGCACAAGGACCACATCGGTGAGTCAAGGACCACATCGGTGAGTCAAGGACCACATCGGTGAACACAAGGACGGCGCCGAAGGGAGCTGACCCCAATCCAATGGCGAACTCGACATGGCCACGAAAGTCGTACGGTATTTGATATTCGAGTCTATTTGCTTCGAGCAAGCTTGGTGACTCGCGAGAAGCAGAAACGTGGCTCGTGTTCTGTGTTGTGACATCCATGGCCTCGGGGTCACTTTCGACACAAACTTACTGATGGTAAAACTAAAGTTAATGTTAGAAACGTGCAGAAGGCACTGGCAGACGGAACACGAATCTACCAAGTATATACATATATATATATATATATATATATATATATATATATATATATATATATATATATATATATATATATATATATATATATATATATATATATATATATATATATATATATATATATATGGTGGTCACCGTTTTGATTGATGATGATGATTTATGATGATTCGATGATTTTGATGATGTTATTAACTAATGCTACATATACAGACGTCTTTGCGGCGACCGCCGCTGTGAATACGGAAAAAGTTCGAAGAAATCCCCAAAATCCAGTGAAAATCGAACCCCAGGAATGTGGGGGTAGAAATTAGGCAACTAACGCTGGCCAAAAGTCGTGACGTTGCTAGCCTGAGTACGCTTACACCAGAGATCCTCGAAGAAACCAACATGACCCCCCCATTGAAAGCCACGCGAGCCGTGTTTGACTTTGTTCCCGTCGCACCGCGCAGGCGCGCGCAGCGACAACATCCGCGTGGTGGGCTGCATCGAGGACGTCGACGGGTTCACCAACGTCGACGACATCCTGACCGCCGCCGACGGCATTCTGATCGACCGCGGCAACCTCAGCGTCGCGCTGCTCCAGGAGAAGCTGTTCATCGCGCAGAAGATCATCATCGCCAAGTGTAACGAGGTCCTCGCTACTCCCTAACCTTCGACCATTGCTAGCCGGGATACGCAACTAGCTCAGCGCTGTGTGTATCCCGTGCAACCTTCGACCATTGCTAGCCGGGATACGCAACTAGCTCAGCGCTGTGTGTTTCCCGTGCAACCTTCGACCATTGCTAGCCGGGATACGCAACTAGCTCAGCGCTGTGTGTTTCCCATGCAACCTTCGACCAATGCTGGCCGGGATACGCAACTAGCTCAACGCTGTGTGTTTCCCATGCAACCTTCGACCATTGCTAGCCGGGATACGCAACTAGCTCAGCGCTGTATGTGTCCCATGCAACCTTCGACCATTGCTAGCCGGACGCAAGTAGCTCAGCGCTGTATGTTTCCCATGCAACCTTCGACCATTGCTAGCCGGGATACGCAACTAGCTCAACGCTGTGTGTATCCCATGCAACCTTCGACCATTGCTAGCCGGGATACGCAACTAGCTCAGCGCTGTATGTGTCCCATGCAACCTTCGACCATTGCTAGCCGGACGCAACTAGCTCAGCGCTGTATGTCTCCCATGCAACCCTCGACCATTGCTAGCCGGGATACGCAACTAGCTCAGCGCTGTGTGTATCCCATGCAACCTTCGACCATTGCTAGCCGGGATACGCAACTAGCTCAGCGCTGTATGTTTCCCATGCAACCTTCGACCATTGCCAACGTATGCCATCTCATGCCAACTAGACCCCGTTTCACGTTAAGAAGTGGAGTGGATTCGCATCTTCCTCGAGGACCCACTGCTGCTTAACACGAGCCAAGAGTTTCAACACTCACAAGCCTTGTCTTGAGTCGGACAAAAGGCTTTGTGGGCAGTTTTGAAACTCTTAGCTCGTGTCTAGCAGCAGTGGGTCCTCGAGGATCATGCAAATCCATACTCCTTCTCAACGTGAAATGGAGTCTAGGAATTACAACTGACATCAGCCAATCAAATGCTGCGAATACAGTTGTAAGTGTATAACTCCGTGGGGATGACAACGACTGGTTTGCAATCGCATGATTGGCCTGGCCCAAGCGACGGTGGCTTGATCCAAAGTGCAGCAGTCTCGACGGGTTCCCCCTACGTTTATATTCTCAGCCCTGAATGGACAAGTCACATGTTATGCAAGGGCAAATAAAGGCAGTGCTTTTCGCGTGGATATATTGTGCCCACATAAAGAGATCGACGCTGGAGCTGTAGTCGTTAATTGCGTTGGGAACTGGGAATTGCATCTGCTGGCAACGAGAACCTACATACTACAAACCATTTAGCAGTCACAAAATAAGTCTCGTTCCTCAATCACAATGTAGAACAAGAACCGAAATAAAATCAAGTTATTGATTTTTACCGGCCACATTGAACAGAGCAGAGTGGCGCAGTGGAAGCGTGCTGGGCCCATAACCCAGAGGTCCGTGGATCGAAACCACGCTCTGCTAACTTTTTTTGTTTTAGTATTTAACAACAAATGTCCTTCCTGGGGGAATATCTTCAACGCCTCTATTTCCATTTCATCATTCCGCCAAAGACAACATCGTACAAGCTTTTTATAACATCATTATAAACCGCCCCATTTAATCCATGTGTTTCGCTCCCATAGCTCACTAAATGCACCTACAGTCCCACTCATAACATAGTCCTGATCGCCCTCGTCCTTGTCCTGCCAGGCTCGCAAGTCCGACTTGGTCCTGATCATCAAATATCTTACACTCAAGTCTATTGTCTGCTACCCAATCTTTATCACTACTTTTGAAACAAACACTATCCCAAACCTACATCTAAATGTAAAATAAAAGTCTCACTGGTTTCCCGACAATTTGTAACATGTATTAGTTACTTCTTCCATGGTGAACAAAAACTTGGACTAAAGAACCTATATTGTTTGTTAACTTGCCCTCACCGGCACTACACTGCACACGTGTGTAGCACGGGCCCACACTGCTAGTTTATATTAAATGTAAAAAAACCATTCCAAAATCCCAATGAAGTCCTGACAGTCCTGACAGTCCTGACAGTCCTCATGGACCTGACAATCCTCATGGTCCTGACAGTCCTCATGGTCCTGACAGTCCTGATGGTCCTGACAGTCCTCATGGTCCTGACAGTCCTCATGGTCCTGACAGTCCTGATGGTCCTGATGGTCCTGATGGTCCTGATCAAAGATACTATATAATAACCTTCGGTTGTCCTGATGGTCCTGACAGGCCCGCAAGCCCGTGGTGCTGTCGACGCAGATCCTGAGCTCGATGACGCGCAAGCCGCGAGCGACGCGTCCCGAGATCTCGGACGTTGC
The DNA here is from genome assembly GCA_921293005.1 of Nemoura dubitans. Classification (NCBI taxonomy): domain Eukaryota; kingdom Metazoa; phylum Arthropoda; class Insecta; order Plecoptera; family Nemouridae; genus Nemoura; species Nemoura dubitans. The sequence continues at coordinate 74,062,848 of OV121074.1, forward strand.
GTACGCGGTGCTCGACGGCGCCGACGGCGTCGTGCTGACCAAGACCACCGCCGTCGGCGCCTTCCCCCTCGAGACGCTCAAGACGTGCATCGACATCTGCAAGGAGGCGGAGGCGTCCATCTGGCAGATGGAGGCGTTCAACGATCTCGACACCAAGGTGCAGCACACTAGCCAGTATCCTCGCTGTCCCACAACGCCTCCCTGTCCGACAACGCCTTCCTGCCCGACAACGCCTTCCTGCCCGACAACGCCTCCCTGTCCCACAACGCATCCCTGTCCCACGACGCCTTCCTGTCCCACAACGCCTCCCTGTCCCACAACGCCTCCCTGTCCCATCATCGCCGTCCCCCAGGCGCTGCCGCCGACCGACCCGATCACGGCGATCGCCATCGCGACGGTGGAGGCGTCGATGCAGCTCGGCTCGCACGCCATCCTCGTGGCGTCGTCGGCGCCGACGGCGGCGTTGGCCATCGCCTCCTTCCGGCCGCGGTGCGCCGTGATCGCCGTCACTCGCTACCCGAGCGTCGCGCGCAAGCTGCAGCTGTCCAGGTCGGCCCATGAGCCTCCATGGCTTGCCTATTGCCTTTACAAGCTTGTGTACATCATTTTCGATCACTGCTCCGGTATGGGATAGGCAACTAGTATGCCGTGCCAGCTCTCACTGCTCCGGTACGGGATAGGCAACCAGTATGCCGTGCCAGCTCTCACTGCTCCGGTACGGGATAGGCAACTAGTGTGCCGTGCCAGCTCTCACTGCTCCGGTACGGGATAGGCAACTAGTATGCCGTGCCAGCTCTCACTGCCCCGGTACGGGATAGGCAACTAATATGCCGTGCCAGCTCTCACTGCCCCGGTACGGGATAGGCAACTAGTTTGCCGTGCCAGCTCTCACTGCCCCGGTACGGGATAGGCAACTAGTGTGCCGTGCCAGCTCTCACTGCCCCGGTACGGGATAGGCCACTAGTATACCGTGCCAGCTCTCACTGCTCCGGTACGGGATAGGCAACTTGTATGCCGTGCCAGCTCTCACTGCCCCGGTACGGGATAGGCAACTTGTATGCCGTGCCAGCTCTCACTCATTCTCGATGTATGTTACCACTTTTACGTTATCTTAAAACAAGATAAACATTAAAACCAACACACAAGAGGATTATTTAGCTACTTCTAAAATTCAATTTAGTTATTTAGAATGTACTAGACTATATTCCATCTTTTAAATACCAATGAATAACGGCATAATCATAATCAAAATGAATAACGGCATAATCGGCATAATAATGATAGAGTTGATTTGACCGATGAAGACAGCTGGTAAGGCCTATTCTTTAACGTTGCATGGGAAACCTACACACAGCACTGAGCTAGTTGCGTATCCCGGCTAGCAATGGTCGAAGGTTGCATGGGATACATACAGCGCTGAGCTAGTTGCGTATCCCGCCTAGCAACGGTCGAAGATATCATGTGCCTTTGTCGTTTTGAAACACAACTGTTTCAAACTGGGATTTTATAAAAGTATCACTGTTTTTATCAGTCATCATTTCCATGATTTCAGACTGTTATTTAGCACTGATATCCCAGATTGAAATAGTTGTGTTTCTAAACTAGTCCTAAAGATAGGACATAGGTAGTAACCATGAGTCGAAGAAATTAAAAACCTTTGTCGTATTTTGTGCGATGTTTCACTCTCAAAGAGGCGCCTCTGTTTTTAGAAGAGCCAGAGGTGTCAAAACACTGTAGAGCGTCTAAATGGTGTACATCCATGCATTGGGTATTGCTATATGATGAAGATGATGCATCTGGCCCAGTGGTAAAAACTCACTGCTAAGGCTATCTGTATTGCGCCCCTGTGAACCTTTATAACAATGGGTTGCTGGCAGATGTCCGTTTTGGAAACTAGATCCTGACGCCCTATAACATAGCCGAGCTGAGCTGGCCTGGTATCAAGCTGACTCCGATGTACTCTATTCGTAGCTGCACCGAAAAACACTGGCAAAGTTGTAGGTAGTGTGGATCTATACGAGAGGTGCAGCAAAGCGGGCAGTGTTTGTTGCGCGCTCTCCAGTGTAACTAGAGTACTGTGAGAATTGCAACACATGCCAACAACCTGGTAAAAACTGTGCACCTACTTTTACTATCCACTTTAGCTGTGAAACGAAAAACCCTTAACTTTCCAAGCTAGTATGACAGCACATGCACCAAACACGTATACACTCATGTGCATTGGATTGCAACTGATTGCAGCAGATTGCGACATAAATTAATATTTATTTGTTTATTTATTTATTTATTTAGTTATTATTAAAGTCTTGGGAATTCCAATGTTGTACATGTACAACGGAACGTACAGACTATGTAAACTAAATCTAAAGTATTGATAGTTGATGGTAATAATAACTAGGGCTTCGCGAACGCAATTTGTGTTGCGTTGAAGATGAGCGTAAGTAGCGGTCTGAGTATAGCGGATTAAAAGGTGCAGGCAGCAGTCACAAGAAAACCATGGAGCACCAAACCTGACCATTGCCTTCTCGAAAATTCAAATCACTTGAAAAGGTATACGGATTCTGACGTTCCTTTGTTTCTCTTCGAGGTCAACAAAGCTGGTAACCAAGGAAACGAAGGAAACCGGACTCGTATTGAATCAGCCGTCAAATCACGAAAAAAACACCACAAAAATGCTAATAAAAACCAATTGGAAAAACCTACCGAACTAAGATTTGCAGGCATGATAAATATGTATAAGGTCAACATGTTTAGAAGTTTTGTTGAAGTTTTGTTCAGAACTTTGAAATTTACATGGGTTCAAAATTCTGAAAAAATCGAAAAATTGATTTATAAAAAATTTACTGAACCGATCTTTTTCAAAAACGCAGGGGGTAAGAGGTAGATACTCAGAAATTTTCATCTTTATCGGTTCAGGCGTTTGGTCTGTAGAGCGCGCACAAACACACAAAAAGAAAAAAAAAAAACATACACAAGTGACTTTTTTTGGGGTAAGTGAAATTGAAGATTTCGCTCCGCTCATCAATTATCAAGATGAAACATAATAAAAAGATGAACATAATAAGGATAGAATTTACGAAGGATATAACTTCATAAAGATTGCACCTGATTTCAGAACTGAAGTCATAACTTCAACAGATTTCATTATTTCAACAGGTCGAGTTTCATTTCGGCGGATTTGATCACTGATTTCGTGGGTTTACAGTCGACCGCATCCCTCCGCCCCCAGATAGTCTATTCTGTAACTTTTCAGATGTGAGATGAAATGAAATGAGAGTGAGAACCTTGATTTGTTCCATACGAAAACATAGACGACCTTGGAGTTGCCACTCTCATTTCTTGTCATCTCACTTGGAAAACTTAATAGAATATGGGTCCACTGCCCCCAACTCCAGCCCCCATGGTGACTGAAGTCTTGGCCCCATGTCCCCCACAGCCGCGTGTTCCCATTGGTCTACTCGGCGCCCCAGCAGCCCGACTGGAGGCACGACGTCGACGCCCGCTTCCAGTTCGCGATCGAGTACGGCATGAACCGCGACATCATCGGCAAGGGCAGCTCGGTGGTGCTCGTGAGCGGCTGGCAGCATGGCAAGGCGTGCACGAACACCATCCGCGTCGTGATCGTCGCACGATCACGCGTCTAACGCCCCTCGGTCGCGGCGTGGCGGGCCCTTGCCAGTCAGGGCGGCAGGGGGGAGGGGCAGTTAACGGGCACTTGGCTTTCTTTGGCTTTTGAGTTGGTGTGCGGGGTGGTGTTTTCTATGACCTACAAGGAGTGTATTTATGAAAGGAAAAATCGAATAAAGACTTTGCATTTGTGAACCGTCAGTAGTCTCACTTAAGGCCATTCATTGATGGTTGTTGAGGTTAATTGAATTCAACTTTTTATGGATTTCCAAGAGATATTTCGAGGTTCTGAAATATTCAATTGGTTGTCAAAAGTGTGAGGATTCCGTAGATGTTTGTTTCGTTGCGATCGGATAACGAGTGTGGCCTGGAAACAGGTGTGGTTCGGTAAGAGGTAAAGGAAACGGCTCGACTTCGGAGATCATTGAACAGGCTTAAAAATATTGACCTGTTGATTCCCTGCCTCCTCAAAGAAGGACGCACTCTCGAATACATTTTTTTTCCAAAAGTTGCACACAGCTTTGGAACTCTGGTAGCCAAACTACGAACTACGAACTTTTCCAGGTTAATTAACTGAAAGCGTAAAGGTCATGCGGTAATACGGCAAGTGTGATTTTAGTTTAAATTAAATTTGTTCGTCCCGGCCCCCTATATATGTGTCAGCCGTGCGATCTAAACTATTCGCATCACCGTGGCATGTGTTTCTATTGGCTCCTGGGGTGATTAGTTCCAAGCTTGTCTACCAGGTGAACGTTAACATGGTGGTGCAGGAAGACAGATCACGGGTCGCTGAACCTAATATTAGCTCTGTTTGGTTGTCCACGAAATCTAGATGATAACTAGATTTCTTGCGTTTGTTTGTCCAGGCTAGGTTTCGTTTACTGCACGATTGCCTATGATGACGTCACAACGAAAACCGACATCTAGATAATAACTACATTGCATCTTGTAGTGAACTGGACAACCAAACATACCTATTGCTATAATATATACGCGTAGGAAATGATTTCTGCCTTGCAAAGACCGACTCAATAAATCCTTGTAGACACAAGAAGTCAATAAGAACACAATAAGAAGTCTTGCAAGATAATAAACCGCTCTAATAATAGTATATTTGGAAATAAAGAAGCTAGCGCGCTAGAATACCGATTGTTATACAAATTTCAATGCATGTAATTTTCGAGACCCAACGACGTCTTCCTTGAGGGCGATTCACATGCATCGTTGATATAAGACTCAGCCACGTGCCGTTATGCGCTTGCCATTTCCGTGTGCGCTTTTACATTTATAAGCGACATCCGTGATGATTTTCCCCTCTCAATTCCTGAAAGCCCTTTATCCAGGCTCCCTTCTCCCCCACCCCGCCCCCCTCCCATCCAATTAGCCACATAATATGAGAGAGCAGCGGCCATTTGCGACACGCATACAAATCGAAATATCCCCAGCATTGTTCTAACGGCAGCCCGGAATTTCCACGTCGTCGTCGTGCAGAGTCCGGAGTCCAGAGCCCATCAGCCGAGCGTGCATCGTTTAAAACCCCGCACCGGCGCATGCGTTGTATGGCATGGACTCGCTGACTTTGAAGGTGTACATTTGGTTATTTCACAACACACACATATCGCACGTATGATCCTGGTCGACGGGGTGCCGAGAAATCGCGGTGTCGGTCGACGTCGTTAAGCGTCGTCGAGTGAAGCGACGTCGCGACGCCGAAGGGAATGTGGAGCACGTCGACGGCACGAGGCGTCGGCATTGTTGTCGGTGCTCGCCGCGCTGACCGGCACGAGGCACGAGGCACGAGGCACGAGGCACGAGGCACGAGGCACGGGGCACGAGGCACGAGGCTTTGAAAGGAGGAGGCACGAGGCACGAGGCACGAGGCACGAGGCACGAGGCACGAGGCCTTGAAAGGAGGAGGCATGAAAAAAACAAAAAACAGACAAACAGACAAACAAAACCTACCAGCCTATAACAGTTGGACTTGAATATGAACTCAAGATAGGGTTTGTTTGTTTGTTTAGGTAGGTAGGTAGGTAGGTAGGTGGGTGGGTACAGATTGTATCTTGAGCTATGATTATTGGTATGCATTCCATGGAAAAGATAGCCGGCGTGATAGCCGTAATGCCATCTTCAGATATTTCGATCTCAAAACAAAGTTCCAATCATTGAAGAAGATAGCGAAGATAATGTGATAACTCCTGAGAATCAATTTGTATTGGCAAACAATAAATCTAATCAAATAACAAAACAACAACCGATTGCCTTACGGCGCTGACAACATATAGTGTAACACAAGTGTTATTAAAGTGCCTTGAGGTAAAGGCCTTCACTGCAGCAGCACACCACAGTTCTAATAGCCCATCGTTCGCCGATGGCCAATCCAAGGGCCTGAACGCTAGACCCTCCTCGAACCACAGGTCTAGGTGCCTATGTAGGGTACCTGGACTCAATTTCACGCCAAGACGGAGAGTGGATTTGCATCTTCCTCAAAGACCCACTGTTGCTAGAAAGAGTTGAGAGTCCCAAAACTGCCCATAGAGCCTTTTGTTCGGTTAAAGACATGGCTTGTGAGTTTTGAAACTCTCAGCTCGTGTCTAGCAGCAGTGGGTCTTTGAGGAAGATGCAAATCCACTCTCCGTCTTGGCGTGACAAGGAGTTAAGGCGCCTAGGTGAGCAGCCCAGAGACGGGAAAGTCGGGCAGCGTGACGACCACGTCACGGAAGGCTGCGTCCACCTCACAACAGTACGAATAGCCGAGCATGACGTCATCGGGCGTCCAGAGCAGCCAGTCGATCTGATCGCACACGTCCCGACACACAACATACGACGGGTCCTGCCCGGGCGCGGACACATGCGGATTGTTGACCCCCAGCAGCGCGACCGCCCGTCCCGACGCCGGCTCGTAGACGACCTTCCAGTAGAGCCGCGGCACGGGAATGCCGCGGTCGCCGACGCCGTCGTCGTACAGCCAGATGGCGCGCTCGACGCCGTCGACGTCGGGCAGCGTCGCGACGCCGTGGGTGCCCGTGTAGACGACGAGGTCGAGTGCGCGCGCGTCGGCCAATTGGCGCACGTCGAACTCGGCCTGCGCCCAATTGGCGCCGTTGAACGTCTGCCATTGCGGCGCCACGTTGACGTAGTGGAAGGTGGCGCGGTGCTGCGAGCCGTACACGAAGTCGGCCTTGGCGGTTAGATGACCGCGCGCCAGGTAGACGTCGTCGTCGTCGTGGATGTACTGGTCGGCGAGCGCCGTCGAACCGAGCAGCGTCGCGAGCGTCGCCTTCTGCACCGCGCGCGTGTACAGTGACTCTGGCGACAGGCCCGGGTAGAAGTTGTCGGCGATGAAGCCCGGCCGCGGGAAGCCGCTCTGGTAGCCGCCGATGGCCGCGACGCAGTCGAAGCGCGACCAGAGCGCGTTGCGCGACGCCTCGTCGAAGCACACCTCGAGCACGGTCACGAACTCGGCCGGCGACAGCTCGAAGCCGATCTCGATCAGGAGGGCGGTGCCGTCGTGGCAGCGCGCGCCCGACGGCCGGGCCGTGTGGTACGGGTACGCCAGGCAGGCGAGGTCCGCGAACGAGTAGAGGGCGCCGGCGATGTCGAAGATGTCGACGCCGACGCAGACGGCCACGGCCTCGGACACGTCCGGCCCGAACGCGGCGAGGTAGTTGCCGGCGCCGGGACAGGCGAGGCGGATCGGCTCGTCGGTGTCCAGCTCGACCAGGCCGGCGGCGTCGACGGGCAGGTGGAAGCCGAAGCCGTCCGGGGTGCCGTCGACGCGCAGCAGTAGGGGTTGCGGCTCGGGGAGGCCGCCGTTGATGGCGATGCTACAACCTGCGGCAGCATGGGCGAAGAGGTCGTCAGGGGCGATGCTCCATCGTGCGATTGGTGGAAGTGGTCATTTGAGTGGATGCCGGTGAGGCAGGAATGTCCTGGCTGGACGCATTGGCGGCAACGTCGATTTGTGCCCGAGAGGAATCGAACCATCGCGGCAATGGAGACGATGCCATGCAGAAGTTAGTCCTCCGAGGTTCAATCAATCAAGGTTCAATCAAGGGACAGATGTGCCTGTTCTTGGCTATTACTTATACCTACCTCATATTATAACAATGGCACTTATTATAAGTAAAAATTGCATGTGAGTAACGTTTGAGTATGCGGCAATAACGACCGGACATTCCTTTAGACTCGAAGGCTTGAGCTGTACAATGATCAATGTCACCTAAACTCCATTTCACGTTGAGAAGGAGAGTGGATTTGCATCTTCCTCGAGGACCCACTGCTGCTAGACACGAGCCAAGAGTTTCAAAACTCTCAAGTCATATCTTGAGCCTGACAAAAGGCTCTATGGGCAGTTTTGAAACTCTTGGCTTGTGTCTAGCAGCAGTGGGTCCTCGAGGAAGATGCAAATCCACTCTCCTTCTCAACGTGAAATGGAGTGTAACATGTAATTACAACAGCGAACAAGTTTTTTGCCAGCTTGCATCGTATAAGTACACATGGTTGTGCAAATATCGAGCAGCGCTTGAAAGCCGAACCGACCGCCACATTGTCGGCATCGCAACGTCTTACTGCACGCCGACGCAAGACCGCGGCCGACGCCTGCACACCCAAAGCGAGTACCTGCCCTGCCGACGACGTGGCCGTCGACGCCGAGAGTGCAGAGCAGCGCGAAGGCCGGCAGCAGCCACGCGGTCGCCGTCGAGGTGTGCATCGCGTCGTCGTCGGGCCGCGTCTCCGGTCGACGTCGTCCTCCCGGCTCTTATACCGGCACCGGCACCGCAAGGCGGTATCGGCATCTGACCGGTCGCTCGCCGGTAATCTGGTGGCGATCGCCGCGGCGGTCATTTTTCATTGGAGAAGAGACTCATGTTTCAGTTGTTGATAAGTCCGACCATCAATTAACTTTGAGATTAACGTGTTTGTTTTACACCTGTTCTTGTCAAAGATAATATGTTTTCGCGCCTAAAGTTGTTTGTTTGATAAATTTTTACGATTTGCGATGCCGATAAGGATGCTTAGGTCAAGGTGAAATCATGGTCGCATGAAAAAACTTCGGGCCGGATTCAATCCGTAGGCGCGAAGTCGTGACCATCGGGGAAGCCCCGACCCGTATTCCGGCAAACGCTCACCGCAGCGACTCTTCTTCTTTGCTTCTTTGCCCGCGAGCGGAATGCAGTCACCGCTGCCTAGGACGCCGTCATGGTACAGGCGCCCGACGATCTCGGCCCACGCGATGTTTACAAAGTCTCGCCAGCTGGTTTGGACGCGCCATCGGAGGTGGCTGACCCAGAGGCATGTCTGCAGGTGGCATTGGGCCGCTGCGTCTCGGTGTCTGCTCGGACAACTTGGCACCCACTTGGCAGTCGTTACTCGGTCCAGCAACGCTCATGAGTGAGATGCGCATGCGCGAGGTTAGGCCAAGACAACAGGTGTGCTGAGTCACGCTGGGTTTCTACGCTCTTGCGCATGGGTTTCTGCGCAAAGTGGAAGCAACCAATGTCCGACTACAGTGTTTTTCATGTTTAGAAGGAGAGCGGCGTTTCACTCTCTAATGAGGCACCCCTGCTGTTACGTTTAGAAGGAGAGCGGTGTTTCACTCTCAAAGAGGCTCCCCTGCTGTTACGTTTAGAAGGAGAGCGGTGTTTCATTCTCAAAGAGGCTCCCCTGCTGTTACGTTTAGAAGGAGAGCGGTGTTTCACTCTCAAAGAAGCTCCCCTGCTGTTACGTTTAGAAGGAGAGCGGTGTTTCATTCTCAAAGAGGCTCCCCTGCTGTTACGTTTAGAAGGAGTGCGGTGTTTCATTCTCAAAGAGGCTCCCCTGCTGTTACGTTTAGAAGGAGAGCGGTGTTTCATTCTCAAAGAGGCTCCCCTGCTGTTACGTTTAGAAGGAGAGCGGCGTTTCACTCTCTAATGAGGCACCCCTGCTGTTACGTTTAGAATGAGAGCGGTGTTTCACTCTCAAAGAGGCTCCCCTGCTGTTACGTTTAGAAGGAGTGCGGTGTTTCACTCTCAAAGAGGCTCCCCTGCTGTTACGTTTACAAGGAGAGCGGTGTTTCACTCTCAAAGAGGCTCCCCTGCTGCTCTAGAAGAGCCAAAGGTGTGGACATTCGCAGGCCGTCCCATTGTTCCGCTGAAAGGTTGAACGGTCTGAGCTGCGAATGATTGACAGCGCAATGTCCGTGAAGAAATACTGTATAGGTCTTGGTCCCTCGCTGTCAATGCGATTTCCTAGAGGACTTTCATTGTTGGCACCAAGTGATTTGCATCAACAGCCCGCAATCGACAGATGATTTGGTTGCCGTCGTGGTTGGTATTCAGTGAGCTACGCCATAATGCGCTAGAGCGACGCTATCCGCTACACTACAAGAGGCATGGACTAAGACCAAGAATTAGACCATACCTAGACCACGACTGACATGACATGACGGGGGGGGGGGGGGGAGAGAAAGGTCCCATCTCAACATGAATGCAAAGGGGCAGGATCTATCCACCATGCATTGTGTGAAGTCAGCAGAACAATACTTTTACTTTTCTTCTAAACGTGGAAATTACTGTACTGAACCATGGACCAATGTATTTGAGGCACTCATTCACAAGAGTGAATATGTCATTTTCATGCACTAAATTGTAATTGGGAAGCTTGGTCAGATTGCTATGCATATTACACACCAAGGCGGGATAAAGGGCCCATTGTTCACCCCGACTGGATTAATGCAGATGTACCCGGCCACCCGGGAGTCCGTAAACCAGCCAAAAGCGGTGACAATGGTCGGACACCTCCTCTACCTGCGCATCCATCTTCGTGCCCCACGGGGGGTGGGGGGGGGGCGTCGAAGGGTGATTGGTGGCGTCCGGCCCCCGTGAAGGTGCTTGCCGTGGGTCTGTAAATCAGCGCGTCGGTCGCGGGTTCGAGTCCGGCTTGTCACGTGGGCCGGACCGCACGGGGCCTCGAAGCGGGGACCGAATTATATCGGACCGTGCATGCTCCGCCCGATGTTTTGACGACGGGCTCACAATCTACTCGGGAAATGTTACTTTTTAAAATGTTCAAACTCACAAAATGTTATTTTTAAAAGAAACTTTGAGAGATTAAATTTCTTAGACTCATGTCTACTAGATCCTATCTTTAGCACTAGTTTTGAAAAAGAAATATTTCAAACCATTTCAAAAACTAATTCATAACAGTGAGACTTTTGATTTGGTATACAAATCCCAGTTTCAAATAGTTTTTTTCAAAGCTTTGAGAAAACCTTGTGTATACAGGCTTCAACCACCTATCAAATGACGCCAAAGTATTGCTGCCACATGCAGTTGGATTTCTAGAAAACAAGCGTGGTGCACGTAAGTACGAAAGCAAGTAACAAGCGCACGCCAGTAATTTATTCCCTAACATACTTGGCGAACAAACAAGTGTTGGCCGCAAGGTCACCTCTTTGGCCTCAAGGTCGCCTCCAAGCACCCTTTGGCCTCAAGGTCACCTCCAAGCACCCTTTGGCCTCAAGGTCACCTCCAAGCACCCTTTGGCCACAAGGTCACCTCTAAGCACCCTTTGGCCTCAAGGTCACCTCTAAGCACCCTTTGGCCTCAAGGTCACCTCCAAGCACCCTTTGGCCTCAAGGTCGCCTCCAAGCACCCTTTGGCCGCAAGGTCGCCTCAAAGCACCCTTGGGCCTCAAGGTCACCTCCAGACACCCTTTGGCCTCAAGGTCACCCCCAAGCACCCTTTTGCCGCTCGACACGAAGCCAATCAATGAACGGGCGATAACATCATTTCGATCAAGGTGCATCGCGGTCTTCATCCCAAATTGGCCCAAGACCTAAATGAGAACACGTTCTCCCTCGAAGAATGCCGGCCTCTCTCATGTCATCACGGCGTCATCCTCTGCGCCGATCGACGCCCGACGACGACGTCGACGTCCGCCCGTTCATTAAACTGTCGGCTTAGTGCCGGCTCCATCAGCCGCGATCGAGTTAGCCGTCAATCTCGTAATGCAGCCCCATCATCCCCTTGAACCCCGTGAACCCCATCATCCCCATAAGCCGATCCACTCGTGGAGATAAGGCGGGGGAACGCGACACAATGCTGGGAGCTGAGACGCATGCCATCTGGACCCCTATTCGGTAACTTTTCTGATGTGGGATGAAATGAACTCAGAGTCCTTCACATGTTCCATATGATAACATAGGCGACCTTGGAGTTGTCACTCTCGTTTCATGTCATATCTCACTTGGAAAAAGTTACAGAATACCGGGGTACAGAAGGGACTTCAATGTTGTTATTGTTCGACCGGGTTGTTACCATGGGGAGGCTCAAGTGTGTCACTGGGGCAAACATCTTCAGGATACGAAACAAAGAATCTATTTGAAAGTATATGGGAAGAGGAAAGTAAGTTGTCGGGGCAATTGGTCCTCGCGTTCCAGACTTTCGATTGTTGTTATAGCCAGCAGTGGTGATCAAAGGCGTATGATAATATGGGAATAGTCAGTACTCAGTATGACCTACTGTGGAGTAGTTAAATCTTGATCATTAAGGCTAATGGTGCGGTTGTTGGTGATTATTTCAGAAAGCTTTATTTGAACTTTAAATTGGTATTTCGTGGTTATAAATCACACAATTTGTTGCCAAAAGTGCGAGGATTCCGTTGACCCTGGTTTCGTTGCAATCGGACAAACGGTGTGGCCACAAGTTAGTATCCAGTAGGAGGTGAATTCTGCGCGGGAAGCGGCCCGAGTAAGCACTCACTCCAATAGTCTTAACATTGCTTTTATGGCGGATGTAGTGTTCGGAATTGCTTTGATTGGAGTTATTTAACACCACCATCTTGTCGTGGCTCTGAAACACTGCGTCATGCCATTGCTTTTATGGTTGATAAATTTTGAGACATTTAAAAATTCTTGGATCGCTGCCAGAATTGTTTTTTTTTTTTTTTTTTTTTTTTAATTATTATTATTCCATATTAAAATGATACAATTCATTTGTTGGATCGTCAGTACATATACAAGGTAAAAATTTACAAAAGTATACTAATATTAATTGAAATATAATGTTTTACCTACATTTCTGGATATAAAAATAAGATGGTAAAGATAGTAAGATTATAAAAGTGCAGTGATAATACTTCTGTCAGTCTTATAGTAAATAGTAACTTATAATGTTAAATTTTTTTTTTTAATCATTAAGTTAAATTCTTGTAGAGAATAAACGGGATTGTTAATGAGGAACGTTTTTAGGGTTGAGCAAAAGGATGTATAATTATCAATATTTTTTATTTGCGGTGGAAGGCTGTTATAAATGGAGGAACTAAGATATTGTGGGCTGTTTTGGAAAGACGTTCGTTTATAGGAGGGAATGCATAATGAATTGCCATTTCGAGTTGCATAAGAATGTAGAGAAGAACGAAGGATGAAGGAATCAGGATACAGACGAACGAATTTACATGCAGTTAGGATTAAAGAGCAAGTTAGAGTTAGGATCTCCAATTTGATGAATTCAGGGCGGCAAGAGCTCCTTTTCGGAATCCCAGCTATAATTCTAATAGCTCTTTTTTGAAGAATTTTGATTCTATTAGCAGCATTAGATGCACCCCAGAACAGGAGACCGTAAGAGAGGACGGAGTGCAGATATGAGTGGTATACTAATTTGAGAGTGTGTTGGCTGACAATGAGTTTTAGTCGTCTAATTAGAATTGAGTAGGTTGAGTAGTTTGAGTAGAAAAATAAACTTGTAAAAGAATTTTAAAATATTTAAAACCGCGAAAAGAATGAATGAAAATGGACGAAATGGAAGAATGGAAGAGAACATGGATACAACTATACAAGGAAATATAATGAGTGAAAATGGATACAGCTACAAGGAAATAGAATGGAACAGAATGGATGAAAGGTAAGAATCGGAGAGAATGGATGGAACTACAAGGAAATAGAATGGACTAGCGAATGGATACAAGAGAAGAATGGTGTTCTAAAATGTTGGTGTTTCGTCAAGAAAAAAGATTGTCCTTGGCTCCTTTCTTCCAGCACGCACGGCCATGTTGTACTGGAAAACATTCAAAGTCATGGCGATAAAAATACTGTCGTTCACCAGCTTCTCGTTTTATGTCCTCTATATGTCGTGGATTGATTCACACCCTTACTTAAGGCATTTGCAAACTTAACAAAACGGCAGGGGTTCGAATAATTACCGAAACCCCATAGGTGTACCTCGCTGCACTAACCATTGCACCCCTTTGGCCGACGCTGCTAGCGAGTCATGCCTCGTTTAGTGCTAGGAAACATTGTGTTCGCTCACACAAGTCTAGCTTGCGATCAGCCAATCACAGCCCGCGATTTATGCCTCGTTCAGTGCTAGGAAACATTGTGTTCGCTCACACAAGTCTAGCTTGCGATCAGCCAATCACAGCCCGCGATTTATGCCTCGTTCAGTGCTAGGAAACATTGTGTTCGCTCACACAAGTCTAGCTTGCGATCAGCCAATCACAGCCCGCGATTTAGTCACGTGACAGACTGCTGCTCAACTTCTGTGCGAACGTTTCATGTTGAAATTTTTGCTGCGACGCGCAAAGTTCGGCGCTCACAATTGAAAAGTGGGGTTATGTTGAACGTCATGATTTCGTATTTTCAGTTTTGTTTGTCTCTTTTGTAGACAGGAAGTAAAGTTTTCAAAGTATCAACACAAAGCAACACTATTTTCTGATCGAAAAACAACGTGTAGCTTGGAAATCATTCACTAAAATGGTACTGAAAATCAGCTGTTATGGCCGGCCATTTTTTATTGGCTCTGCCGTCAGTGCCCAAAGAGTGAGCGAGCACAATGTTTCCTAGCACTAAACGAGGCACGCGCATTGCTTGGTCTGTGCCCGATGCTGCTGCTGCTGCATTCTGGCGGATGGAAACAGGGACAAGGTAAGGTAACACAGCTCGAATTCAAGTTTTATCACAATCGAACGTTCAGTTCCATGTGCATCGCGCTCCGAATGGCAATCCATCGTCCGCCGAGCACGTAGCAGAAAGGCCCTAAGGATCGGGATGGACCAAGTTACAGCGAGGAGGAGGACATAATGCACGCGACACTCACAAAAGCACGGATCTTTGCCAACTCGCTTCGTTTTGTTGACGGGCACATCTGCCACTCATGGAACATTGCCGGCAACTGGCTACTGACGAGACACGAAATAAGTGTTTTTACCTCATTAAACCCAATTCGTTATCTCGATTTTGTTGTCAGATAAAATTAGACTCAAATAACACAACCTAATATCCAATGCCCCGATCGCCGCCGAGCGAGTTACGGTTGACACAAGCGAGTTTGTTTGTTTCGGCAATACTTCATAGCCAATTCCGATGTCGAAACTATTCGTTCGGCAAATGCTGTCCGACACAATTCGTGGACGCCGAGCAAACATTGCACTACGTTCGCTGCGGCGTTCTGAGAGGGGGGCACGTGCACGTGGTGGCTAATCGCAAATCGATTGGCCGGGAGAGCGAGATAGAGAGAGAGGAGTGCTCCTGCGAACGTGTAGGGAAAGACGCTCGGACGAATGGCGTCCACACAGAGCATACGAACGCGTACCTTCTGCGACGGGGTCGTTTCGCGCGATGTACGTTTACTAGAGGACGCTGCGCTGCGAGGCGAGACGGCCCAGCTAGTACCGAATCCAGCCGCGAAGAGGCGCGCGCCCGGCCAAATAATGGACGATGCGCGCTTGCAAAGCGATTTGTCAAATGAGAGAGAGGAAAAAAATGAGTGTCTAGTGCGCGAAAAAAGAACTAAGTAGCGTTTCGAATGGTCGCTGCCATCGATGCCGGTAAATGAATTACGATCGCTCTTCGACGGCGACGTCGATAAAAGGGGGCGCGCGGTGCCGCGTTCGATCCCCGGCGCGGCCACTTGTCAAGTCGCGATATTGACTTGACCCTGTCATGCACTTGGCGAGCCACGGCATAACGCGGAATCAAGGGGCACCGGCGATATTTTGTCAAGCTTGCTTCATTACTTGAAGTGTTTCCCATCGCATTGTATGTATAGGTACTTTTACATATCGATGGTGTACAGGCAGAAGGGCTTAAGCGCCATTTTTAGCAAAATCCATGTTTTGGTTGTTCCTGCTCAACATTTATACCAGGAATAAAAAAAAAAACGTGTAAGCGACAGTCTGTTACTTTAGCCGATATCCACGTTTTAATTAGCGCGTAAGCGACATAACTTGCATATCTGCGTCGCTGCATTTCTCTTTTGTATCCAAACTTGGGGCGTAACCACCATAAGCAAGCAGCAAGTAAGCAGCATTTTTAGGGCGTAACCACCATAAATATTTTATTATTGAGAGAATATAATTTCTACTATTGCAGAAAATGTATAAAATAAAATTAGAAGGATCCATGCAAAATTTGAATTGATTCATCAACAATTGTTTAATTGAGAGGTTTTTTTCACTTCCTGAACAATTATTGTGAAAATGTCGCTTACGCCCTTCTGTCTGTACACCATCGACGAGTTCGCATCTAGGTGCCATTGTAGCCGAGCGTTTTGTGAAAGCAACAGAGAAACTTGGTGTGGGGATGGTGCTTGCAATGGAGATGGTGTACAAATCAAGTGGAATGGATGGCGAGCAGCTAGTGCTGCACTCATGTTGGCGAAGAAGTCCACTATTGCAGCAGTATTACTCTTGTTTCCTGCAGGTGCATAGAGCCCTTGTATGTGTTACGCCAAGTGGCCGTGAGTGATGTTGCGAAGCAGACACGGCTGCCAACGTGCGGCCCGGACGATCGCTGGAAACTTGGCCACCCTGCAAACAATATAACAGCTGGCGAATGTTGAGGCCGGTCAGGCCGTTTACGTTCTCAAAGCGTATTTATAATTTGGACACGCTGATTTTGAAAGAAGCTTTTGATCTAGCGCCCTTGTGTCGAAAGTGTGCCACCAAATTGATAAAGGTATCTCCAAAATTGTCCTATTTTGATCTCTGGTTCAGCGAAAATGCAAGCAATAATAGCGTAAAATAACTTTAAAACACTTCGACGGGTTGCCCCGTGGATCCGTGCTCTTGGCAAGCGGATGGCTCTGCACGGAAGTCGACCGCTCGCTCTGTGAATTAGTGCCGGAACTATCAAGACCGAGTCGACGCAGACCGCGCCTCCTCGTTTCACCGCCGCGAACGCCAGAACGGGAACGCGACGACAATTTTTTTATAATTAATAATAATTCCGACAAGCCGCGTTTGGCGCGCGACAAGCAAATTAAAAAAGACCCTTTTGAACTCAAACAAGTGTAATTCGCTCGCGCGAAGTAAGATTTATTAATGCCATGGAGCGAGACGGGGCGACGGGCAGAGCGCGAGAGAGAGAGAGAGAGATCGCGTGCGAGCGGGAAACTGTGAATTGTTGAACGCGGATTAATTAAACGGCCAGTCGAGATGCGCAAAGAAAAGCGCGGGAAAAGATTACAGAAGGCCGAGTGTCCGAACCAGCGCCTTGTGGGTGCAGCCGAGGCAATCAAAGATGGCGCGCAACGAGCGCTAATTCGTGTGTTTGTGTTTTTCTATGCCGACTGGCACACGAAACCACTCTCAGTTCCCGTGCGAAGTCGACGGGGTTTCCTTCGCGAAACGTTGCTAGTGAATCGCCTCTACCCCCAGTGGCGTGCACCCTCGAGCAGCCATCTTGCAAGAGGCGATGGTCAATCATGGTCTCAATTAAGTCTATTATTTGTAAAGGGCAAAGCCCACCAGTACACATTTAATAGGTGTTTACAGATTTACAAATTCATTAGATTATAGTAATATAACCTAAGGTCTATATAGTAATTCTACGTTATGGACTATAATATAGGCTAGATGCTAATTAACATTCTACGAATACCTATACACTAAGTAAAGAAATGTATGACAATATTTAAAGATTCTTCTGGCAAAATGAAATAACGTGGCCTGCTACACGAGAGCGGGAAAAAACAGTGTACTCTATTAGTATTATTTATTGCAACTTCCATTAATTACAAAACTGCTATAGCATTTCAGTATTCCCACAAAAAGGACGCCCTCTGCGTGCGTTCCTGATTCCTGCGCCGACTTCTCCAGGTCGAGAACCGAACCGTTATTTCACACGGGACCGGGACCGAAACCAGAGCCGCTGTAAATAATTGTCCAAGGATCGGCATTGGGAACGAAACCGCAACTTATTTGGTTTTAAAATATCGGCTACTTTGCCATTCCTTTCGCATTTTAAAAGAGAAGTAAACGGTTGTCGTTTTGGTCGATTTTTGCATAAATTTCACATTCATAGGGAACGTCTCCTGGCTACAAATTATTTACAAAAATTTTGAAAAAAAAATACACGTGTTGTTAAAGAGCTGCTGAATGGCGGATACTACTTTTTTTCGTCGTTTTTTTTTTAACTTGCAGCTGGGGGAATTTTCTAAAAGTGCCTAAAATGGCCTAAAATGGCACTTTTTGAAAATTCCCCCAGCTGAAAGTTTTTTAAAAACGACGAAAAAAAATAGTATCCGCCATTCAGCAGCTCTTTAACAACACGTGTATTTTTTTTCAACATTTTTGTAAATAATTTTTAGCCAGGAGACGTTCCCTATGAATGTGAAATTTATGCGAAAATCGACCAAAACGACAACCGTTTACTTCTCTCTTAAAAGAGTCCATATTCTACTCAAAGGATTGGATTGATTTTCAGAGGCCCGAAGCAGAACCAAAAACGGAACCCGAAAGAACCGGCACCAAAACCGGTATCGACTTGGCTACTCATAAACGTTCGGATCTCAGCTCAAGGTCAAGGTCAATTCAAGGCCAACTGAATATCAAGTCAATGCCAGAGAGAAAACAATGCCCGCCATTTTGTAAACCGTGCACCGCATCTTAGAGTGAACAACGGTGAAATTGACCGGTGTAATTGCGATGAGGTCATAGCACAGATGACACTGTCAAAGGGTCCGGTGCGAAGCCGCAACGCCGAGCCACGCATGCGCAGCAGACTGTCGGCGTCCTCTCATCAGGCGAGGCACCGCTACATCGCGACGACGCCTCCACCGCTTCCTGGCCGCGATTTAAACCGATTTGGGGCTCCAATTCGCGCGCGCTGCACTTCCGGTCGGGAGGGAGACAGAAGAGAGAGGGAGAGAGAGAGAGAGAGAGAGAGAGAGAGAGAGAGAGAGAGAGAGAGAGAGAGAGAGAGAGAGAGAGAGAGAGAGAGAGAGAGAGAGAGAGAGAGAGAGAGAGAGAGAGAGAGAGAGAGAGAGAGAGAGAGAGAGAGAGAGAGAGAGAGAGAGAGAGAGAGAGAGAGAGAGAGAGAGAGAGAGAGAGAGTTGACTCGGTGATTCCCATGATCAAAGGAGGCGCATCAAACGGCGCTCCAGAGGGCTGACGATGACGTTGCATCAAAACAAGCGGCAGTGTTTTGATTGTTGGATGCAAATCAAGCAAGCGCAATGGAAATGAGTCAAAGCGCGTTTTGTTTTTCAGCCAGTTGATTTGAAAGAACAATTATATTATCAAAGCGTATGCTCATCAGTAATCACGAATGTTGTAACGATATTCGTGTACCTATAGGTACATACAAGGCACTGGTCGTGAGTTGATACATAATATGATGCAGGTACCGCGAGCTGACATTTTATTATTGGTGAACGTGTGCGCGGATAAATTGCCGTTCGTGTGTCAGTGGCAATGACGAAGCACTCGGGCGAATGAGAGAAACTAGCTGCCACTTCGTCAGGAATAACGCCGATGCAACTGACATCATTCTCCGGGTGGTGTCGTGTAAAAGGGGGCCTAGACGCACAAAGGGGTTGTTTATTTCCAGCTCGACGTCATGCAAGACGCTCGGAAATTGCACTCTGCAATCAAGGGAATTGCGATGCATTTTCTAAAACCGCTTGGTCTAGAAATGCGGACAATAGAAATAGATTCAAGGAACAGTACAACTTAAATACTTGATTCAACCCATGTGGCTTCTTGATTACAAAATGTAACTAGTAAAAATATTTCAGTAGTTCTGAAATCAATAAATAAGCAAATTTTTACAAGTCCCGACGCACGGGCTAAACTGGTTAGGACTCGATGAAAGACCCATGCCCCAACAATTGCATGGTGGAGCCAAAAGGTAGAGGCTTATCTAGATTCAGCCCGTGACTGGTTTGGATTGATCTGCTTTATCGAATAGGCAAATAAAGTAATAGCCGCCAAACATATTCCGCATCGGAATGTGATGATACTCATTAAATTAGGAAATTAACCATTGTAAATGTTCAACATGACAGTCTATCCAATTAATATTTTCCCGATGTATCGAAGTAATTTGTGCATTGGTATAAATCATCAAATATCCTGTTCTTGTCATCTCCGACCTGCCTAGGCGATTAGCCATCCAAAAGGTCGGGTCTCGGTACGATCGGCTAGCTTGATTGAGAGATAAGAGACGCAATTAAAAGAATGCCCGTGAAATTACGTTCAGGAACACTACTTTTTCTCAACAAATGGAAAAGTAATGCTGGATTTGTGTTACTAGTTGGGGGAAAGATGCAGAAACTTTTTTGATTTTCATTGTATCTTCAAAATTACGTGTTTTAGGCATGAAGATATGTGGCTACATCGTGCAAAACTCCCGAGTGAACCGAATCATGAGTCTTTCCGATCGTTATTTTCCAGAGCAAAGCAGCTACTGATAACGAAACAGGTTTATCAAACTAGTCCCAGGCCCACAAAAGCACATGGCTAGCCACGTGTTATGCTGGGAAACCAGAAGATTGTTCATCTTACAATAGAGAGCCGATATATTATTATGGCTAGGGCAAGTGCAGACCCCACTGCGGAATTTTACATTAAATACTCGTGCAAGCCACTTTTTAAATGTTTTAAGTTCATGATGATCCCTTGTCTATATATTTATAACACCGTTATGTACAAAATAAATGATATTACATCTGACGACATTGACCTCAATAGAAGGACAAGGGCAAATGGCAATTTTAAATAAAATAAAATAAAACCAGATATGTCAAAGACAACCCCTAGAAATGCAGGCGCAAAACTGTATACAATGCAATACCAAAAAGAATTAAAGAAAAGAAAGGTAGCGATCTGAAAAATAGCATTAAAGAATTTTTAATTGATAATTGTTTTTATTCAGTTAAAGAATATTGTGTATTGTAACTTTAAGATATTGCCTGTCTAATAACATGTATATGTTCAACAAGTGACAATAAAATTATCATTATTATCATAGTACCCGGGCCTTACCTGAAAAGGACATGTATGTTTTGTCGAGTAGCTCACTTTAGCTCTGTTTGGTTGTCCACGAAATCTAGATGATAACTAGATTTCTTGCGTTTGTTGGTCCAGGCTAGGTTTCGTTTACTGCATGATTGCCTATGATGACGTCACAAGGAAAACCGACATCTAGATAATAGCTACATTGCATCTTGTTATGTGTACTGGACAACCAAACATACATATTATTAATTTTCTTAGACCACCAGTGAGACTTTTGATTTAGCATTCAAATCCCAGTTTGAAATAGTTTTTTTCAAAACATACCTATTGTTTGGTTGCTTCGGCAACTAGGTACACCTGATTGGCGAGATGACGACGAGATGACAGCGACGTGCACATGAATCTGCGTGCACTGCGCATGCGTCCAAGCGTCACGCACGCAGGCAAACACGGGGCAGGTCGTGCCGGCGAATACCAGCCCCGAATCAATCGCGACACTTTGCGTTGGTGTCGGCGTGGGCTTCGCGTTGCGTTGGTGTCGGCGAGGGCTTCGCGTCGCGCGTTGCGTTGGTGTCGGCGAGGGCTTCGCGTTGCGTTGGTGTCGGCGAGGGCTTCGCGTTGCGTTGGTGTCGGCGAGGGCTTCGCGTTGCGTTGGTGTCGGCGAGGGCTTCGCGTCGCGCGATGCGTTGGTGTCGGCGAGGGCTTCGCGTCGCGCGTTGCGTTGGTGTCGGCGAGGGCTTCGCGTTGCGTTGGTGTCGGCGAGGGCACGGGTGCGATGCAATGGAATCCACGTTGGATTCCAACGCTCGAGTTCGAGCCCCACGCTGGGCGCAGCGTTTTTGCTTCTTTCCCGTGGAAATACAATGTGATTTTGCCACGCCACAGAAACGGCGACCACCCGCAAGATTATGTAACAAGATTGTGTAACTTTGTGGTTTCAAAACGATTGGTTTTCAATATCACTGCCTATGGTTTAACATGGGGGCAGTGATTTGAAATCGAGTGATTTCGAGCCAAATCGAACGGAATAAAGTTACACAATCGCACCCCAGAAGCTTCAATTTCTGAAGCTGAGCACAAATATTATAACATCTTGTGAGGACGCAATATCTTCTAGGTTTAGGCATCTTATTTAGTGCATATGTGTCATTTTATTCGATCTCTTTAGCAGGAAGTCAGTGTAACTAAAATATTAAACGGAATGTCACAATTTAGGACCATCAAAATTATTAGCCCATAATCCATTTATAGACAGATAGTCCCTTGGATTTAACTAATTATGAGCAGTGATCATGAAGATTATGCGAAAATGTGAACATCACTCAATTCGAAAATGTGCCAAATGTGAAAATGGAATCTGTGAACTTGTGCAAGTTGACAACTTTGACAAGCTTTTGCAACTTCAATTTAAACAACGCCAGCTTGAACGTCATGGCCCAGATCCATCGGTGACGATCATTTGTGCTGGCAGCATCCTCCCTCGGCGATCAGTCTTTGTCTGGATCAAGTCTTTGTCTGGAGCGCAACCCTGCTATATTGGTGTAACCTTTACGCGAAACTGTTCTCGCGAAAGACTAAATATTACCTTTCAATCTCCAAACAGCCTGAACAAACTCGTGCACCCCTGATGTTATAATAAAGCGATAAGCATTCGCAAACTTTTCCCCGAATCCAGCGCCGAGCCAAGCCGACGCCCCCCCCTCCCCCCCAGCCCCGACTGCGAGGCCCAGAGTCCTCGGTTCGGTTCCCGTCTTACATCGACACCCACCCACGGCGTTTTCCTCGCTCGCTCTTACCAAACGCCGAGGTTAAGTAATTAGCCAGAGATTCCCCGCAAACCCCGCGACCGCCCGACGCCGACGCCGACGCCGACGCCGACGCCGACGCCTCGAAGCGTGGGGCGTCGGTCTGCAGTCCGTCGACGTCGAATCGCCTAATTAAAAGCTCGCCGTCGAGCGGCGCTCGTTAATTTAAGATCAACGTCGGAGATTGCGTCGTGCCCCAAAGCGTCGAACCATGGCGTCGAACCAAAGCGTCGTGCCCCAAAGCGTCGTGCCCCAAAGCGTCGTGCCCCAAAGCGTCGAACCATGGCGTCGAACCAAAGCGTCGAACCAAAGCGTCGAACCATGGCGTCGAACCAAAGCGTCGAACCAAAGCGTCGTGCCCCAAAGCGTCGAACCAAAGCGTCGAACCAAAGCGTCGAACCAAAGCGTCGAACCATGGCGTCGAACCAAAGCGTCGAACCAAAGCGTCATGCCCCAAAGCGTCGAACCAAAGCGTCGAACCAAAGCGTCGAACCAAAGCGTCGAACCAAAGCGTCGTGCCCCAAAGCGTCGAACCAAAGCGTCGAACCAAAGCGTCGAACCAAAGCGTCGAACCAAAGCGTCGTCCACACGACGGCGTCGCGACGCACACGGGGGGGGGGGGGGGGGGGGGGGGGGGGGGGGGACGCCGATTTGCTCGACCCGACGACCCGATCCAATCATTCGATAAGCGACGTCCGTTCGGCGGTCGGCGATCACGTCCGCGCCGTTAGCGCTTCCCCCGATTAGCACGGCTGACCAACGCCCCCCCCCCCCCCCCCCCCAAGCAAACGCCCCCCCCCCCTTAGCCAACGCTTCAATGCGCCGGGAAACGGCGTTGCATAATGTTTGACGCGTGGGCTGCACGTGTGTGATTAGCACCCGGAAAGTCACAACGACGCCGTGCGTAATCAAGGCGTCGGCGTCGGCGTCGGCGTCGGCGTCGAGACTAAACTACTCGAACGCATACCGCACGAAAGCACGGCGCGCTGGTCACGCGGACTTCCCGATTTACCCGTGGCGCGCGTCTTCCCGGAATTAACTGTCTTCGGCGCGGCCGAGTCAGCAGTGGCGTCCAGTGTTTTGGAAGCGATTTAATTAACATTGTGTCGGTGCAGGACTTTTTGTGCCAGGAGCTGGGCCACGTCTGGTGAATGGGCGCCGCCCTGAATGCCGTCAGAAACCAGAACGATGTGTTATTAAACTTAAGTTATAACTTATATGCAATAAAAATGTCGAGCACGTCCGATGTATTACATGTGAGTTCGCTGAAAGGCGCTGGTGTGTTTCCTGCTGCAAGATATTTCACGCCGTCTTCGATCATTTCAAGAGTAAAGTCTTCATGCATACAAGTCTAGCTAGCTGTTATATAATGTACCTATACCTCTTCTAGTTTGATCTAAATTGCTGCAAACTGGCAGCAGAAATTCGATTTACTGCGATAAGGAGCGCATGCACATATACCAAGCAAAGCGCACGGTAGGTAGTAATGGTATTCCTATAACCAGAAGCAAATGCAATTCGGTGACTGTATCAAATTGCCCGAGGCACACGGCATCTAACTAATTGAGTTAGTGCAATAAATTTGCCGTTCGGTTGGCTGCACAGCGAGCGAGTTATCACAAATCGAAGTCGACCCAGATATCAAAACGATTGGAATGGGTTAGCGAGTCGGATGGATTTCGGCGTGGAAATGATGGCGTCCCGCGCCGCTGAAGTGTGCCAAGTTAAATAGAGACCGGCGACCGAATAAGATGTCGGGTCTAGTGAACTTTGGCAGGTTGGGTTTGTGTGGGACCTAAAGTTGAACCGCGAGTGCGAACTTTGGGGGGGGGGGGGGGGGGGGGGCGTTGTAAGGTGAATGTCTCACCTAGCCCTGGGCCGATTGCCGCCTCAAGTCCCGCCCGCAGCGACGCGAAGACTTCGGAAGAATGACGGCAATGGCACGGAATAAATTCTTGACTGATTGCAGCCAAAGTGTTCGTCAGTGCTTTTGCTTGGCTGCAATGTCTCTTTTCATTTGCAATGTTAACATGCGGCTTAAACATATACAACACTCAACAAAATAAATAATGTATCATTTTAATGAGAAACAATTTTCAGTTATAGCTCAATAATTCTTTGCGCGCAAAAAACTAAGCCCAGTCACACATAAAATGTCGTATATTTTTATTATTTTAGACGTGAAAGAAGAAAGTCCACACTGATTTAAAACCAATGTGCAACGCAAAACGTGAAAAATTGATAATAGTACGAGGAAAACAGTGTATTTTTATAAGCGATTGTGTACTCTTTGAACACTTTTCCGACAAACTTCCCCCTTTGTGGGAAGTGTAGATGAAAAGCCATGAGCTGCACAAAAAAAAAGGGATTTCCTTTACTCACAAGTGAGGGATTGTTTGCTAAACTGAGCAAACATTTGAATTGTTTTCTATCCCGATGTAAATTTAAAGCAAAGGCAATTTACTCACTGGTTTTGTTTGCGTTGTAACTCTTTAGAGCGGACGATTTAACAAGATGTAATGTAATTTGTTTGTGGAGCTTTGCAATAATTGCTGTGAGGTTCTTATGCGAGGTATGAAAAAGCGTGCACTTTATTGGCTAATTGCATTTGTTAGAATTGAAACTCTAGCCAGCTTGTGTTAGCGTCTGCGCTGTACACAGCCCACGGTTGGCTGCGGCATGAGGAGTAATTGGAAACTATCGGGCTGGAGCCCCGAGGCACATCGATCCCACTCGCTGACACCCATTTTAATTACCAACGTATTCGCGTCAAATCAATGCTCCAACGCTATCTCGGCTGATTTACTAGACGGGTATATAGCTCCAGTACGAAATGTCGTTTGTTTTTCATCGAGCCCTACATGAATTATGAGTCGACGCAGACTTTTATTTTAATTACACGGCGTGAAAACTGTGCATAATTCATATTGCGCGCTTAATTACACTTGCATTGGTTTTATTTGCAGACAGAAATTGTATTATAATTTAAAAACATCCATGTTATTTACGCCAGTGTTTAAAATAGTTTATGTGACGTTTAGTAATTCACTGCGCCATAGATTGTTCAGCTGTTTCAAACTTATCAAATTTTATGTCAAAAAAGTAAACAAAGTTCGGCAACAGTTTTTAAATTACCAGTGAACTTTAGAAAAATCCGGTTCTTTATGGAAACATCTTTCATCCAAAACATTTTCGACCCCAATAGAGCGTGAAGTGCAGCCCCCTGCAATGTCAGAGGTACTTTTTTAAAACATGTCAACTAAAACACATTTAATTTAATTGATAAAATCAATGTGACAGCTCATTGCTCAACGCCACGTAAAGGAGATTTCCTGGGTCATCCATTAGATCAGAGATGAAGTAATCCAGTTGCACAACATCCTGAACACCTGCTCCGATTCCAGATCATCAAGTACCGTATCGATAAGATCGAGAGCGACATGCGGTACCTGCGCTTTCTGCAGACGAGTTCGAGCAAGGCGGAAGCGTGCAAGTCGGGGTGCAAACCAGAGAAGAAGCCCCGTGCTGGGAACAACTCGCCGTACGCGAAGCCGACGTCTGTCAGGCAGAAACCCTTGGTAAGTCGACGTCTATTTGCATTCGTCAGTGTATTTAGGTCCGACAGTCTTCATACCAGATGCTAATATTTGAAATTTAGGGAATGGGAAAGGCAATTTCGTATGCCATGCCAAAATGAATAATACCATGTAAATACCTTGTAATGATTCTAGATCGAGTATATGTCACATTTATGGTCAGTGTGTATAGCCATGTTTGTAGCCATTGACAAATGTAAATGTAAGCCTCCCCGTTGTTTGGCCACATCACTATAACGTGGACCCAAACTCTGCAGTCCAACTACATCCGCGTGTCGCGGCCAGCGTTCGCCACCGGCGGATGCAGCCGAGACACGGACAACGCCACCACCCCCGACTGCTGCCGCGACTGCGACGCCCACGCCGAGCCCGCCTGTGTGCCGCTCTGCCAAGCCGCGTGCACCGACGGCCATCGGCGTCCTCCCGCGCCCTACGCCGAGCCGCCATGCGTGCAGACCCAGCGCGCGCTCAGCCAGTCGCCGGCGTCCTACGACCCCCAGTGCATCAAGGCGTGCCGCGCGCCGTGCGCCGAAAACAGCCGGCGTCCGGCCCCCATCTACACGGACCCGTCGTACCCGTCGTACCCGTCGCCGTCGCCGCCGCCGCGCAAAGCGATGCCCTTGGTGGACAACTGCTCGCCGCGACGCCGCGACGACTCGCCGTGCGCGCCCGGGTGCAAGTTGGCGTGCGACGACACGGTCCACTGTCGGCAGAGAAAGGAGAGCGTCGCGTCGGCCAAGGGGCGGCCGTCGGGGAACTCCAAGACGTCGGGGAACTCCAAGACGTCGGGGAACTCCAAGACGTCGGGACTGCTGTCCAACGCGGCGCTCACGTCGGCAGAGGTAAGGTAGGCCACGACGTCGACGGATTGAACTCGAACCCGTTGTCCCCCATCCCCCAATCCCCACTTCAGATAGACGAACGATTTCTACATTTCTTGGTGGAAATTCTGGCAATTTAGATAGTTCTCGCTTCAATTAACCTCACCTTTCAACTAGGTCAAAACTCAGAACGATATTTGAATTTGAACTAATTCTTAGGCTTTGGTATTCATTGAACATGGGTGCAAGTATAGTTAAAGTCCATGCTTATGCGGTTTGGATTGTGCCTACGTCGCCGTCATCCACGCCCACGAGCGCACGTTGGATATCGAGCCAATCCTGGGCCACTCTAAGTTGCCTTGCTTCCCTATACTTGCTCCCCTTGCTTCCCCTACGAGGCGGATAGACGATTGACGCCCCCGGTTTGTCGCCCGTCTCAGCTGCTCGCCGTCGACACCAAGATGCGCGAACTGGAGGACCGCCTGCGCGAGGCCAACGACAAGCTGCGCGCGGCCGAAGAGCAGCTGCGCGATTGCGAGTCGCAGCGCGCCGACTCGGAGGCGCGGCTGCGCACGCTGCAAGCGCAGCTGGCCGACGCCGAGCAGGAGATCGCGCGGTCGCAGACGGCGATCCTGGAGCTGGAGCGCGGCGTCGAGGAGCTGGACGGCAAGCTGCGCGCGGCCGACAAGGAGAACGAGCGACTGCGCAGCAGTTTGGAGACGAGCCGGACGGCGTCGAGACGCAACAGCGAGGCGCAGTCGATGGCGCTCGATCTGGCCACCAAGATCGCCGACAAGTACAAGACGGCGAGCGCCGAGCGGGTGGAGGCGTTGAGCCAGATCGAGGACCTCAAGGTATATGCAGAGAAATTGGGGTGCGATATGTCTGCTATTCCCGACGAATGATACCAACATGGTTCAAACAGCTTTCATATACCATCGATGGTTTCCTTTTTCGATGCGTACGTGGTAAGATCCCTCTTTGGTAAGGTCCAGCAAGTGAAAAAGAATTGTCAGTTGTCGCTATCAGGTCGTGTGGGCATCGGTCAACAGTTTTTTGAACCAAGTCTGCGAATTTCCATTCGCATGTCAGTCCTGGAATCCATTCACCTCGGCCTTTGGTCTGCGTGCAGGGACCGAGATATTTGAGGAGCAAGCAGGGGAAATTGTTCTTCTTTGTTTGGATTCGATTCACGCATGGACAATTGGCAAAGAGGAATTAAGTATGTTTAACTGAAAATGCACGGATGTATAAAAATTTGATGATCAGGGCAGAAGCCTTATGAAGTATTTTGTTGTGACGGAAACCTTAATTTTCAAAATAATCATGCAAACTAGACTGGCAGCTAGATATCTTAAAAGGGCAGCTAGGGAATTTTCAAAAAGTGCCGAAAAGTTCCTCAAATGGCACTTTATGAAAATCCACTCCGCGGAAAGTTTTCAAAATACAACAAAGAAATACGGTACCAGCCATCCAGCAACTCATTAACTACAAGGACAGTACAAGTGAATTTTTTTCAAAATGTTACATTAATATTTGTAGCCATGGGGGAGGTCGTATTAAACGTTAAATCTATGCGAAAATCGGCAAAACCCACTTGACCGTTAAGCCATCTCCTAACAAGTGTCCCGGTTGCCGCCCCCCCCCCCCTTGGCCAGACCGAGGGCGCGGCGTTGTTGGAGCGCCTGAAGGCGGCCGAGCTGAAGGCGACGCAACTCGAGCAACAGTCGCAGCTGCCGCACGGCGACTGCGAGGAGCAGCTGGCGCAGCAAAACGCCGAGACTGCGCAGCTGCGCGAGGCGTTGCGCGCGATGGAGACGCGCGCACTCGCCGCCGAGCGGAGCGCGTCGGACGTCGAGCAACTCAAGCGCGAGGCGGCGCAGTCGCAGAAGCGCGCGGCCGATGCCGAGGCACTCGCGGCCGAGGAGCGCACGCGCGCCGAGGAGGCGGCGCAGCGCGCCACGCGGCTGGAGGACGAGTCGCGCGCGGCCGAGGAGCGCGCCAAGCGGCTGGAGGACGAGTCGCGCGCGGCCGACGAGCGCGCCAACGAGGCGGAGAACGAGGCGCGCGACGCGAGGCAACGCGCCAAGGACGCCGAGCGCCGCGCCGAAGACTTGGAGGCGGCCAGCGACGACCAGAGCAGGAAGTCGACGGGCAAGGGCAGGGACAATTCGCCGGGCAAGCGCAAGTGCAAGTGTCGATCGAGGTCGCCGTCCAGGAAGACGAGGGAGGCGTCGCCGGTCAAACAGATCGACTACAGGTACGCGACGGCTGTAATTGATGTCCTTGAAAGTGTGACCTTGAATGCTTTACCTTCGAGGCACGACCCTGAATGTGTGCCGTTTCTTTAGTGTTCGACCTTGGGCTGACCTTCCATATTGTGTGACCTTGCAAATTGTGTGACCTTGCATTTTGTGAGACTTTTGGTAAGGGACCTTGCAAATTGTGTGACTTTTGGTAAGGGACCTTGCAAATTGTGTGACTTTAGGTAAGGGACCTTGCAAATTGTGTGACTTTAGGTAAGGGACCTTGCAAATTGTCTGACTTTTGGTAAGGGACCTTGCAAATTGTTTGACTTTTGGTAAGGGACCCTGCATATTGTGTGACTTTTGGTAAGGGACCTTGCAAATTCTGTGACTTTTGGTAAGGGACCTTGCAAATTGTGTGACTTTTGGTAAGGGACCTTGCAAATTGTGTGACTTTTGGTAAGGGACCTTGCAAATTGTCTGACTTTTGGTAAGGGACCTTGCAAATTGTTTGACTTTTGGTAAGGGACCCTGCATATTGTGTGACTTTTGGTAAGGGACCCTGCATATTGTGTGACTTTTGGTAAGGGACCTTGCAAATTCTGTGACTTTGGTAAGGGACCTTGCAAATTGTGTGACTTTTGGTAAGGGACCTTGCAAATTGTGTGACTTTTGGTAAGGGACCTTGCAAATTGTGTGACTTTTGGTAAGGGACCTTGCAAATTGTGTGACTTTTGGTAAGGGACCTTGCAAATTGTCTGACTTTTGGTAAGGGACCTTGCAAATTGTTTGACTTTTGGTAAGGGACCCTGCATATTGTGTGACTTTTGGTAAGGGACCTTGCAAATTCTGTGACTTTGGTAAGGGACCTTGCAAATTGTGTGACTTTTGGTAAGGGACCTTGCAAATTGTGTGACTTTTGGTAAGGGACCTTGCAAATTGTGTGACTTTTGGTAAGGGACCTTGCAAATTGTGTGATTTTTGGTAAGTTACGTTCCATATTGTGGGACCTTTGGTAAGTGACATTGCATTTTGTGTGACCTTGGCTGGCCTTGTTTTCTGTTCAACTTTAACGCAATGGCATTCGAATAACCTTTAGATGCCTCAGACCTTTGATCGACGCTTTATTATGGCTGGTTTTACCGTTTTCTCAACTCTGGGCTCTAGTCATGTCGTGAAAATCGATCCTGAACCAGAAGCTACATCAGAGATGTGCAAAAGTAATAACAGCCTAACGCTCGAGTTCTCGGCAATGTGTTTCTCTCTGGATTGTGTTGTACGGTTGTGACAGAGCTACGGAGCGACTGTCTCCTGTCCATCCCTCAAGCGCGGGGGTGTTCTGTAAACGCCGACCCCGTGGTCCTGTGCTTGTGGTTGCAGGACGCCGACGACGCGACACAAATGCTGTCTGTGCTGCTGCCGACGTAACGAAATACCGCGTCCTCGGGAATATCCGGTCGCCTACCGAGTGGACATCAGATGAGTGGTCTGTCTTCCTGGCAGCTCCAACGCTCTGTTGCCTATGTTAACGATTATGTTTATGTTTATGTCATGTAAATGTAATACAACATTTCCAACTTGTACTGTTCGCCGTTCTTGTAATTTGTGGTGGGAGCTTTGGGGGGGGGGGGGGGGGGGGGGACTATTAATCCATGCTTGCTAACAAACCATTAGACCATGCCAGCACCTTCCCTTGACGTGCATCCACTTTTACGATCTGTGCTTTACTATGAATACCCGAAACGCTCTGAGAGGCCGAGAACGAGACGGATTCGCTATACACACTGCGCTTTGGAGCCCGTCGGGCCCAGCCACTGACCTCAAATAGCCTGGATAGCTGTTGCCATAGTGCGGTTTCGAAGTCAACTATCAACAAGTACGAGTACAAAATTTTTAGCCCCCCCCCCCCCCTCCCCCCCCCCCCCCCCCAGGAAATCCAATGCTAATTTTAGTGATTTTACTAACCATTTTCGTAGCTTTAAACCAGATTAAATTGAAGTGTGTAGCATTCAGAGATACTTTTAATATGTAATATGCGTGTGAAAAGCACATAATGTGCACGCTGTGAAACAGTATGAAAAGTCAGAAGCCGAAAACAGACTCCAACAAACTAAAGAAAACTTAACAAAGTAGTGAATTATGAGCAGTGCTGCCTCCTAAAGTCAAATTCATTTCACCAGGCATTAATTTAGTGCCGGTTGCTGCAACTTTGATGTAATAAATAATAATATCGCTAGAAACATTTTTTTTTAACTTTCAAATTAGCATTGAAATCATTGGGAGTCCACAGATTTTGGGACTCCTACCTGTTGACTACTTGCTAACTACTTGCTGTCATCTGACTTTAATTTTTAGCTGCTAGCTGGATACTATTCTCCATCCAGGCTATTAGAGATCAGTGCTGCTAGCTGGATACTATGCTCCATCCAGGCTATTAGAGATCAGTGCTGCTAGCTGGATACTATGCTCCATCCAGGCTATTAGAGATCAGTGCTGCTAGCTGGATACTATAGCTCCATCCAGGCTATTAGAGATCAGTGCTGCTAGCTGGACACTATGCTCCATCCAGGCTATTAGAGATCAGTGCTGCTAGCTGGATACTACATGCTCCATCCAGGCTATTAGAGATCAGTGCTGCTAGCTGGATACTATGCTCCATCCAGGCTATTAGAGATCAGTGCTGCTAGCTGGATACTATGCTCCATCCAGGCTATTAGAGATCAGTGCTGCTAGCTGGACACTATGCTCCATCCAGGCTATTAGAGATCAGTGCTGCTAGCTGGACACTATGCTCCATCCAGGCTATTAGAGATCAGTGCTGCTAGCTGGACACTATGCTCCATCCAGGCTATTAGAGATCAGTGCTGCTAGCTGGATACTATGCTCCATCCAGGCTATTAGAGATCAGTGCTGCTAGCTGGACACTATGCTCCATCCAGGCTATTAGAGATCAGTGCTGCTAGCTGGACACTATGCTCCATCCAGGCTATTAGAGATCAGTGCTGCTAACTGGATACTATGCTCCATCCAGGCTATTAGAGATCAGTGCTGCTAGCTGGACACTATGCTCCATCCAGGCTATTAGAGATCAGTGCTGCTAGCTGGACACTATGCTCCATCCAGGCTATTAGAGATCAGTGCTGCTAGCTGGACACTATGCTCCATCCAGGCTATTAGAGATCAGTGCTGCTAGCTGGATACTATGCTCCATCCAGGCTATTAGAGATCAGTGCTGCTAGCTGGATACTATGCTCCATCCAGGCTATTAGAGATCAGTGCTGCTAGCTGGACACTATGCTCCATCCAGGCTATTAGAGATCAGTGCTGCTAGCTGGACACTATGCTCCATCCAGGCTATTAGAGATCAGTGCTGCTAGCTGGATACTACATGCTCCATCCAGGCTATTAGAGATCAGTGCTGCTAGCTGGATACTATGCTCCATCCAGGCTTTTAGAGATCAGTGCTGCTAGCTGGATACTATGCTCCATCCAGGCTATTAGAGATCAGTGCTGCTAGCTGGATACTATGCTCCATCCAGGCTATTAGAGATCAGTGCTGCTAGCTGGACACTATGCTCCATCCAGGCTATTAGAGATCAGTGCTGCTAGCTGGACACTATGCTCCATCCAGGCTATTAGAGATCAGTGCTGCTAGCTGGATACTATGCTCCATCCAGGCTATTAGAGATCAGTGCTGCTAGCTGGATACTATGCTCCATCCAGGCTATTAGAGATCAGTGCTGCTAGCTGGACACTATGCTCCATCCAGGCTATTAGAGATCAGTGCTGCTAGCTGGATACTATGCTCCATCCAGGCTATTAGAGATCAGTGCTGCTAGCTGGAAACTATGCTCCATCCAGGCTATTAGAGATCAGTAATGCTAGCTGGACACTATGCTCCGTCCAGGCTATTAGAGATCAGTGCTGCTAGCTGGATACTACATGCTCCATCCAGGCTATTAGAGATCAGTGCTGCTAGCTGGATACTATGCTCCATCCAGGCTATTAGAGATCAGTGCTGCTAGCTGGATACTATGCTCCATCCAGGCTATTAGAGATCAGTGCTGCTAGCTGGATACTATGCTCCATCCAGGCTATTAGAGATCAGTGCTGCTAGCTGGACACTATGCTCCATCCAGGCTATTAGAGATCAGTGCTGCTAGCTGGACACTATGCTCCATCCAGGCTATTAGAGATCAGTGCTGCTAGCTGGATACTATGCTCCATCCAGGCTATTAGAGATCATTGCTGCTAGCTGGACACTATGCTCCATCCAGGCTATTAGAGATCAGTGCTGCTAGCTGGATACTATGCTCCATCCAGGCTATTAGAGATCAGTGCTGCTAGCTGGACACTATGCTCCATCCAGGCTATTAGAGATCAGTGCTGCTAGCTGGATACTATGCTCCATCCAGGCTATTAGAGATCAGTGCTGCTAGCTGGATACTATGCTCCATCCAGGCTATTAGAGATCAGTGCTGCTGGCTGGATACTATGCTCCATCCAGGCTATTAGAGATCAGTGCTGCTAGCTGGATACTATGCTCCATCCAGGCTATTAGAGATCAGTGCTGCTAGCTGGATACTATGCTCCATCCAGGCTATTAGAGATCAGTGCTGCTAGCTGGATACTATGCTCCATCCAGGCTATTAGAGATCAGTGCTGCTAGCTGGATACTATGCTCCATCCAGGCTATTAGAGATCAGTGCTGCTAGCTGGATACTATGCTCCATCCAGGCTATTAGAGATCAGTGCTGCTAGCTGGATACTACATGCTCCATCCAGGCTATTAGAGATCAGTGCTGCTAGCTGGATACTATGCTCCATCCAGGCTATTAGAGATCAGTGCTGCTAGCTGGACACTATGCTCCATCCAGGCTATTAGAGATCAGTGCTGCTAGCTGGATACTATGCTCCATCCAGGCTATTAGAGATCAGTGCTGCTAGCTGGATACTATGCTCCATCCAGGCTATTAGAGATCAGTGCTGCTAGCTGGATACTACATGCTCCATCCAGGCTATTAGAGATCAGTGCTGCTAGCTGGACACTATGCTCCATCCAGGCTATTAGAGATCAGTGCTGCTAGCTGGACACTATGCTCCATCCAGGCTATTAGAGATCAGTGCTGCTAGCTGGACACTATGCTCCATCCAGGCTATTAGAGATCAGTGCTGCTAGCTGGATACTATGCTCCATCCAGGCTATTAGAGATCAGTGCTGCTAGCTGGACACTATGCTCCATCCAGGCTATTAGAGATCAGTGCTGCTAGCTGGATACTATGCTCCATCCAGGCTATTAGAGATCAGTGCTGCTAGCTGGACACTATGCTCCATCCAGGCTATTAGAGATCAGTGCTGCTAGCTGGACACTATGCTCCATCCAGGCTATTAGAGATCAGTGCTGCTAGCTGGACACTATGCTCCATCCAGGCTATTAGAGATCAGTGCTGCTAGCTGGACACTATGCTCCATCCAGGCTATTAGAGATCAGTGCTGCTAGCTGGATACTACATGCTCCATCCAGGCTATTAGAGATCAGTGCTGCTAGCTGGACACTATGCTCCATCCAGGCTATTAGAGATCAGTGCTGCTAGCTGGACACTATGCTCCATCCAGGCTATTAGAGATCAGTGCTGCTAGCTGGATACTATGCTCCATCCAGGCTATTAGAGATCAGTGCTGCTAGCTGGATACTATGCTCCATCCAGGCTATTAGAGATCAGTGCTGCTAGCTGGACACTATGCTCCATCCAGGCTATTAGAGATCAGTGCTGCTAGCTGGATACTACATGCTCCATCCAGGCTATTAGAGATCAGTGCTGCTAGCTGGATACTATGCTCCATCCAGGCTATTAGAGATCAGTGCTGCTAGCTGGATACTATGCTCCATCCAGGCTATTAGAGATCAGTGCTGCTAGCTGGATACTATGCTCCATCCAGGCTATTAGAGATCAGTGCTGCTAGCTGGACACTATGCTCCATCCAGGCTTTTAGAGATCAGTGCTGCTAGCTGGATACTATGCTCCATCCAGGCTATTAGAGATCAGTGCTGCTAGCTGGACACTATGCTCCATCCAGGCTATTAGAGATCAGTGCTGCTAGCTGGATACTATGCTCCATCCAGGCTATTAGAGATCAGTGCTGCTGGCTGGATACTATGCTCCATCCAGGCTATTAGAGATCAGTGCTGCTAGCTGGATACTATGCTCCATCCAGGCTATTAGAGATCAGTGCTGCTAGCTGGATACTATGCTCCATCCAGGCTATTAGAGATCAGTGCTGCTAGCTGGATACTATGCTCCATCCAGGCTATTAGAGATCAGTGCTGCTAGCTGGACACTATGCTCCATCCAGGCTATTAGAGATCAGTGCTGCTAGCTGGATACTATGCTCCATCCAGGCTATTAGAGATCAGTGCTGCTAGCTGGATACTATGCTCCATCCAGGCTATTAGAGATCAGTGCTGCTAGCTGGATACTATGCTCCATCCAGGCTATTAGAGATCAGTGCTGCTAGCTGGATACTATGCTCCATCCAGGCTATTAGAGATCAGTGCTGCTAGCTGGATACTATGCTCCATCCAGGCTATTAGAGATCAGTGCTGCTAGCTGGATACTACATGCTCCATCCAGGCTATTAGAGATCAGTGCTGCTAGCTGGATACTATGCTCCATCCAGGCTATTAGAGATCAGTGCTGCTAGCTGGACACTATGCTCCATCCAGGCTATTAGAGATCAGTGCTGCTAGCTGGATACTATGCTCCATCCAGGCTATTAGAGATCAGTGCTGCTAGCTGGATACTATGCTCCATCCAGGCTATTAGAGATCAGTGCTGCTAGCTGGATACTACATGCTCCATCCAGGCTATTAGAGATCAGTGCTGCTAGCTGGATACTATGCTCCATCCAGGCTATTAGAGATCAGTGCTGCTAGCTGGACACTATGCTCCATCCAGGCTATTAGAGATCAGTGCTGCTAGCTGGATACTATGCTCCATCCAGGCTATTAGAGATCAGTGCTGCTAGCTGGATACTAAGCTCCATCCAGGCTATTAGAGATCAGTGCTGCTAGCTGGACACTATGCTCCATCCAGGCTATTAGAGATCAGTGCTGCTAGCTGGATACTATGCTCCATCCAGGCTATTAGAGATCAGTGCTGCTAGCTGGATACTATAGCTCCATCCAGGCTATTAGAGATCAGTGCTGCTAGCTGGATACTATGCTCCATCCAGGCTATTAGAGATCAGTGCTGCTAGCTGGATACTATGCTCCATCCAGGCTATTAGAGATCAGTGCTGCTAGCTGGATACTATGCTCCATCCAGGCTATTAGAGATCAGTGCTGCTAGCTGGATACTACATGCTCCATCCAGGCTATTAGAGATCAGTGCTGCTAGCTGGATACTATGCTCCATCCAGGCTATTAGAGATCAGTGCTGCTAGCTGGATACTATGCTCCATCCAGGCTATTAGAGATCAGTGCTGCTAGCTGGATACTATGCTCCATCCAGGCTATTAGAGATCAGTGCTGCTAGCTGGATACTACATGCTCCATCCAGGCTATTAGAGATCAGTGCTGCTAGCTGGATACTACATGCTCCATCCAGGCTATTAGAGATCAGTGCTGCTAGCTGGATACGACATGCTCCATCCAGGCTATTAGAGATCAGTGCTGCTAGCTGGATACTATGCTCCATCCAGGCTATTAGAGATCAGTGCTGCTAGCTGGATACTATGCTCCATCCAGGCTATTAGAGATCAGTGCTGCTAGCTGGATACTATGCTCCATCCAGGCTATTAGAGATCAGTGCTGCTAGCTGGATACTAAGCTCCATCCAGGCTATTAGAGATCAGTGCTGCTAGCTGGACACTATGCTCCATCCAGGCTATTAGAGATCAGTGCTGCTAGCTGGATACTATGCTCCATCCAGGCTATTAGAGATCAGTGCTGCTAGCTGGATACTATAGCTCCATCCAGGCTATTAGAGATCAGTGCTGCTAGCTGGACACTATGCTCCATCCAGGCTATTAGAGATCAGTGCTGCTAGCTGGATACTATGCTCCATCCAGGCTATTAGAGATCAGTGCTGCTAGCTGGATACTATGCTCCATCCAGGCTATTAGAGATCAGTGCTGCTAGCTGGATACTATGCTCCATCCAGGCTATTAGAGATCAGTGCTGCTAGCTGGATACTACATGCTCCATCCAGGCTATTAGAGATCAGTGCTGCTAGCTGGATACTATGCTCCATCCAGGCTATTAGAGATCAGTGCTGCTAGCTGGATACTATGCTCCATCCAGGCTATTAGAGATCAGTGCTGCTAGCTGGATACTACATGCTCCATCCAGGCTATTAGAGATCAGTGCTGCTAGCTGGATACTATGCTCCATCCAGGCTATTAGAGATCAGTGCTGCTAGCTGGATACTACATGCTCCATCCAGGCTATTAGAGATCAGTGCTGCTAGCTGGATACTACATGCTCCATCCAGGCTATTAGAGATCAGTGCTGCTAGCTGGATACTACATGCTCCATCCAGGCTATTAGAGATCAGTGCTGCTAGCTGGATACTACATGCTCCATCCAGGCTATTAGAGATCAGTGCTGCTAGCTGGATACTACATGCTCCATCCAGGCTATTAGAGATCAGTGCTGCTAGCTGGATACTACATGCTCCATCCAGGCTATTAGAGATCAGTGCTGCTAGCTGGATACTACATGCTCCATCCAGGCTATTAGAGATCAGTGCTGCTAGCTGGATACTACATGCTCCATCCAGGCTATTAGAGATCAGTGCTGCTAGCTGGATACTATGCTCCATCCAGGCTATTAGAGATCAGTGCTGCTAGCTGGATACTATGCTCCATCCAGGCTATTAGAGATCAGTGCTGCTAGCTGGACACTATGCTCCATCCAGGCTATTAGAGATCAGTGCTGCTAGCTGGACACTATGCTCCATCCAGGCTATTAGAGATCAGTGCTGCTAGCTGGACACTATGCTCCATCCAGGCTATTAGAGATCAGTGCTGCTAGCTGGACACTATGCTCCATCCAGGCTATTAGAGATCAGTGCTGCTAGCTGGACACTATGCTCCATCCAGGCTATTAGAGATCAGTGCTGCTAGCTGGACACTATGCTCCATCCAGGCTATTAGAGATCAGTGCTGCTAGCTGGATACTATGCTCCATCCAGGCTATTAGAGATCAGT
This sequence comes from Nemoura dubitans, assembly GCA_921293005.1. Classification (NCBI taxonomy): domain Eukaryota; kingdom Metazoa; phylum Arthropoda; class Insecta; order Plecoptera; family Nemouridae; genus Nemoura; species Nemoura dubitans. The sequence continues at coordinate 74,101,371 of OV121074.1, forward strand.
GCTGCTAGCTGGATACTACATGCTCCATCCAGGCTATTAGAGATCAGTGCTGCTAGCTGGATACTACATGCTCCATCCAGGCTATTAGAGATCAGTGCTGCTAGCTGGATACTATGCTCCATCCAGGCTATTAGAGATCAGTGCTGCTAGCTGGATACTATGCTCCATCCAGGCTATTAGAGATCAGTGCTGCTAGCTGGACACTATGCTCCATCCAGGCTATTAGAGATCAGTGCTGCTAGCTGGACACTATGCTCCATCCAGGCTATTAGAGATCAGTGCTGCTAGCTGGACACTATGCTCCATCCAGGCTATTAGAGATCAGTGCTGCTAGCTGGACACTATGCTCCATCCAGGCTATTAGAGATCAGTGCTGCTAGCTGGACACTATGCTCCATCCAGGCTATTAGAGATCAGTGCTGCTAGCTGGACACTATGCTCCATCCAGGCTATTAGAGATCAGTGCTGCTAGCTGGATACTATGCTCCATCCAGGCTATTAGAGATCAGTGCTGCTAGCTGGAAACTATGCTCCATCCAGGCTATTAGAGATCAGTGCTGCTAGCTGGACACTATGCTCCATCCAGGCTATTAGAGATCAGTGCTGCTAGCTGGATACTATGCTCCATCCAGGCTATTAGAGATCAGTGCTGCTAGCTGGACACTATGCTCCATCCAGGCTATTAGAGATCAGTGCTGCTAGCTGGATACTATGCTCCATCCAGGCTATTAGAGATCAGTGCTGCTAGCTGGATACTATGCTCCATCCAGGCAATTAGAGATCAGTGCTGCTAGCTGGACACTATGCTCCATCCAGGCTATTAGAGATCAGTGCTGCTAGCTGGACACTATGCTCCATCCAGGCTATTAGAGATCAGTGCTGCTAGCTGGACACTATGCTCCATCCAGGCTATTAGAGATCAGTGCTGCTAGCTGGACACTATGCTCCATCCAGGCTATTAGAGATCAGTGCTGCTAGCTGGACACTATGCTCCATCCAGGCTATTAGAGATCAGTGCTGCTAGCTGGATACTATGCTCCATCCAGGCTATTAGAGATCAGTGCTGCTAGCTGGATACTATGCTCCATCCAGGCTATTAGAGATCAGTGCTGCTAGCTGGACACTATGCTCCATCCAGGCTATTAGAGATCAGTGCTGCTAGCTGGATACTATGCTCCATCCAGGCTATTAGAGATCAGTGCTGCTAGCTGGACACTATGCTCCATCCAGGCTATTAGAGATCAGTGCTGCTAGCTGGACACTATGCTCCATCCAGGCTATTAGAGATCAGTGCTGCTAGCTGGACACTATGCTCCATCCAGGCTATTAGAGATCAGTGCTGCTAGCTGGACACTATGCTCCATCCAGGCTATTAGAGATCAGTGCTGCTAGCTGGACACTATGCTCCATCCAGGCTATTAGAGATCAGTGCTGCTAGCTGGACACTATGCTCCATCCAGGCTATTAGAGATCAGTGCTGCTAGCTGGACACTATGCTCCATCCAGGCTATTAGAGATCAGTGCTGCTAGCTGGATACTTTGCTCCATCCAGGCTATTCGAGATCATTGGGCCAAGCGCCGTGTGTGTTGGCTGATAGTGAGTTCACCATGAGTCAGCCGCCCAAGGTCATCTGCAGATCCCTGGCTCTTTGGGCTGTTCGTAAGATAAGACTTGATCTTGATTTCTAGGCGTTTGTGATAAACTTTGTTGTCATTGGCAAGCAATTGTTTTGCGATTGTTTACCAACAACCCGATTCTCTAGAGATATATGTTGCTATCTTAGCTTATCTTCCACAAAGATTTAAATACTATTTTGAGCCACACATATATCAAGTGGTCAGCTAGAAATGTAATGAATTGTAAACCTTATCGAACTACACTCTGTACGCTTTTCAGCGAAATCGACCGGATAGTTTTTAAACTATTCCAAATTCCAAAAAAATTATGGTAATAATTTCCGAAACATTTGTTCAAACTCTACAGACAGAAGGGCCAAATATTTTTTCAATAAACTTTACAAAGCTATGAAACGTGATGAAAGAAAGCATTTCTAAAATTGAAAGGTCTTTACGATTTTCCGTTCCCTGTTTATTAGCATATTTCTAGAAATATTTGTCGTAAATTTTTGCGATTTTTAAGCAAATTTTATGCAAAATCGGACTAATTCTGCCTCCACTGTTTTGTGCGCTGTAAACTGCTACGCTCGTCTCGAGCTACATGTAGCCGAATTGTCGTAAGCTACGCTGAGATTTAGCGCTGAACGCCAACCCACATTCCGCACAATGGCACACCACAATTTGCGACAAGTTCAAGTCCCAATGTATAGGTAGTAGCACCTATACTAGCCCGAGGCGGTTAACCTAAGTAAACGCAACATTTCCCACTTTGTAGGCGCACCAATAACCGTCACCATGAAATGTTCCCGTCGACAAAAAGCACAACACGAAACAACCCTCGTAAAATATTCAAACGCTGATTTAACAGAATGCAATGAAGAACATAATGGCACTGAACGTTGACGCTGGCTCACGGAACACAACTATGTCCATGTAAGTATAGTCCATTCAGCAGCAGCCGTTCCATTCAACGAACTGATTGTCGAAGATAAACACTATGAATATGCGGGCCGTTCGTTTGCCGCCATTCACGAATAGTACGGCACTTATTGGCCGCAGAAAGGGAGCCTAAATCCTTTGCCCATTGCTGGCCGGGATACGCAACTAGCTCAGCGCTGTGTGTATCCCATGCAACGTTAAAGTATAGGCCTTACCAGCTGTCATCTTCGAGCAGATCAACTCTATAACCATGATTATGCCGTTATGTATTGCTTGTTTAAAGATGTAATATATACTAGTCCATTATAAATAAGCAAATTGAATTTTAGAAGTAGCTAAATAATCTCCTTGTGTGTTTGTTGTAATGTTTATACAGTTTTAAGATAACGTAAAAATGGCAACATACATCGTGAATACAGTAAGAGCTGTCACGGCACGCTAGTTGCCTATCCCGTACCGGAGCAGTGAGAGCTGGCACGGCATACTAGTTGCCTATCCCGTACCGGGGCAGTGAGAGCTGGCACGGCATACTAGTTGCCTATCCCGTACCGGAGCAGTGAGAGCTGGCACGGCATACTAGTTGCCTATCCCGTACCGGAGCAGTGAGAGCTGGCACGGCATACTAGTTGCCTATCCCGTACCGGAGCAGTGAGAGCTGGCACGGCATGCTAGTTGCCTATCCCGTACCGGAGCAGTGAGAGCTGGCAAGGCACACTAGTTGCCTATCCCGTACCGGAGCAGTGAGAGCTGGCACGGCATACTGGTTTCCTATCCCGTACCGGAGCAGTGAGAGCTGGCACGGCATACTAGTTGCCTATCCCGTACCGGAGCAGTGAGAGCTGGCACGGCATACTAGTTGCCTATCCCGTACCGGAGCAGTGAGAGCTGGCACGGCATACTAGTTGCCTATCCCGTACCGGAGCAGTGAGTGCTGGCACGGCATACTAGTTGCCTATCCCGTACCGGAGCAGTGGGAGTTGGCACGGCATACTAGTTGCCTATCCCGTACCGGAGCAGTGAGTGCTGGCACGGCATACTAGTTGCCTATCCCGTACCGAGCAGTGAGAGCTGGCACGGCATACTAGTTGCCTGACCCGTACCGGAGCAGTGAGAGCTGGCACGGCACACTAGTTGCCTATACCGTACCGAAGCAGTGAGAGCTGGCACGGCATACTAGTTGCCTATCCCGTACCGGAGCAGTGAGAGCTGGCACGGCATACTAGTTTCCTATCCCGTACCGGAGCAGTGAGAGCTTGCACGGCATACTAGTTGCCTATCCCGTACCAGAGCAGTGAGAGCTGGCACGGCACACTAGTTGCCTATCCCGTACCGGAGCAGTGAGAGCTGGCACGGCATACTAGTTGCCTGTCCCGTACCGGAGCAGTGAGAGCTGGCACGGCATACTAGTTGCCTGTCCCGTACCGGAGCAGTGAGAGCTGGCACGGCATACTAGTTTCCTATCCCGTACCGGAGCAGTGAGAGCTGGCACGGCATACTAGTTGCCTATCCCGTACCGGAGCAGTGAGAGCTGGCACGGCATACTAGTTTCCTATCCCGTACCGGAGCAGTGAGAGCTGGCACGGCACACTAGTTGCCTGTCCCGTACCGGAGCAGTGAGAGCTGGCACGGCATACTAGTTGCCTATCCCGTACCGAGCAGTGAGAGCTGGCACGGCATACTAGTTGCCTGTCCCGTACCGGAGCAGTGAGAGCTGGCACGGCATACTAGTTGCCTATCCCGTACCGAGTAGTGAGAGCTGGCACGGCATACTAGTTGCCTGACCCGTACCGGAGCAGTGAGAGCTGGCACGGCACACTAGTTGCCTATCCCGTACCGAAGCAGTGAGAGCTGGCACGGCATACTAGTTTCCTATCCCGTACCGGAGCAGTGAGAGCTTGCACGGCATACTAGTTGCCTATCCCGTACCGGAGCAGTGAGAGCTGGCACGGCACACTAGTTGCCTGTCCCGTACTGGAGCAGTGAGAGCTGGCACGGCATACTAGTTTCCTATCCCGTACCGGAGCAGTGAGAGCTGGCACGGCATACTAGTTTCCTATCCCGTACCGGAGCAGTGAGAGCTGGCACGGCACACTAGTTGCCTGTCCCGTACCGGAGCAGTGAGAGCTGGCACGGCATACTAGTTGCCTATCCTGTACCGGAGCAGTGAGAGCTGGCACGGCATACTAGTTGCCTATCCCGTACCGGAGCAGTGAGAGCTGGCACGGCATACTAGTTGCCTATTCCGTACCGGGGCAGTGAGAGCTGGCACGGCATACTAGTAGCCTATCCCGTACCGGAGCAGTGAGAGCTGGCACGGCATACTAGTTGCCTATCTCGTACCGGAGCAGTGAGAGCTGGCACGGCATACTAGTTGCCTATCCCGTACCGGAGCAGTGAGAGCTGGCACGGCATACTAGTTGCCTATCCCGTACCGGAGCAGTTAGAGCTGGCACGGCATACTAGTTGCCTATCCCGTACCGGAGCAGTGAGAGCTGGCACGGCATACTAGTTGCCTATCCCGTACCGGAGCAGTTAGAGCTGGCACGGCATACTAGTTGCCTATCCCGTACCGGAGCAGTGAGAGCTGGCACGGCATACTAGTTGCCTATCCCGAACCGGAGCAGTGAGAGCTGGCACGGCAAACTAGTTGCCTATCCCGTACCGGAGCAGTAAGAGCTGGCACGGCATACTAGTTGCCTATCCCGTACCGGAGCAGTGAGAGCTGGCACGGCATACTAGTTGCCTATCCCGTACCGGAGCAGTGGGAGTTGGCACGGCATACTAGTTGCCTATCCCGTACCGGAGCAGTGAGAGCTGGCACGGCATACTAGTTGCCTATCCCGAACCGGAGCAGTGAGAGCTGGCACGGCATACTAGTTTCCTATCCCGTACCGGAGCAGTGAGAGCTGGCACGGCACACTAGTTGCCTGTCCCGTACCGGAGCAGTGAGAGCTGGCACGGCATACTAGTTGCCTATCCCGTACCGAGCAGTGAGAGCTGGCACGGCATACTAGTTGCCTGTCCCGTACCGGAGCAGTGAGAGCTGGCACGGCATACTAGTTGCCTATCCCGTACCGAGTAGTGAGAGCTGGCACGGCATACTAGTTGCCTGACCCGTACCGGAGCAGTGAGAGCTGGCACGGCACACTAGTTGCCTATCCCGTACCGAAGCAGTGAGAGCTGGCACGGCATACTAGTTTCCTATCCCGTACCGGAGCAGTGAGAGCTTGCACGGCATACTAGTTGCCTATCCCGTACCGGAGCAGTGAGAGCTGGCACGGCACACTAGTTGCCTGTCCCGTACTGGAGCAGTGAGAGCTGGCACGGCATACTAGTTTCCTATCCCGTACCGGAGCAGTGAGAGCTGGCACGGCATACTAGTTTCCTATCCCGTACCGGAGCAGTGAGAGCTGGCACGGCACACTAGTTGCCTGTCCCGTACCGGAGCAGTGAGAGCTGGCACGGCATACTAGTTGCCTATCCTGTACCGGAGCAGTGAGAGCTGGCACGGCATACTAGTTGCCTATCCCGTACCGGAGCAGTGAGAGCTGGCACGGCATACTAGTTGCCTATTCCGTACCGGGGCAGTGAGAGCTGGCACGGCATACTAGTAGCCTATCCCGTACCGGAGCAGTGAGAGCTGGCACGGCATACTAGTTGCCTATCTCGTACCGGAGCAGTGAGAGCTGGCACGGCATACTAGTTGCCTATCCCGTACCGGAGCAGTGAGAGCTGGCACGGCATACTAGTTGCCTATCCCGTACCGGAGCAGTTAGAGCTGGCACGGCATACTAGTTGCCTATCCCGTACCGGAGCAGTGAGAGCTGGCACGGCATACTAGTTGCCTATCCCGTACCGGAGCAGTTAGAGCTGGCACGGCATACTAGTTGCCTATCCCGTACCGGAGCAGTGAGAGCTGGCACGGCATACTAGTTGCCTATCCCGAACCGGAGCAGTGAGAGCTGGCACGGCAAACTAGTTGCCTATCCCGTACCGGAGCAGTAAGAGCTGGCACGGCATACTAGTTGCCTATCCCGTACCGGAGCAGTGAGAGCTGGCACGGCATACTAGTTGCCTATCCCGTACCGGAGCAGTGGGAGTTGGCACGGCATACTAGTTGCCTATCCCGTACCGGAGCAGTGAGAGCTGGCACGGCATACTAGTTGCCTATCCCGTACCGGAGCAGTGAGAGCTGGCACGGCATACTAGTTGCCTATCCCGTACCGGAGCAGTGAGAGCTGGCACGGCACACTAGTTGCCTATCCCGTACCGGAGCAGTGAGAGCTGGCACGGCACACTAGTTGCCTATCCCGTACCGGAGCAGTGAGAGCTGGCACGGCACACTAGTTGCCTATCCCGTACCGGGGCAGTGAGAGCTGGCACGGCATACTAGTTGCCTATCCCGTACCGGGGCAGTGATCGAAGCTAACTCATTGCGATCTGGCAGCACGATGGCCAAGTGCACGATGATTGCGAATGCATGAGTGCATGGCGGGCGCGTTTTTCCGTCCCACTAAAATGCCCAGCCAGCACACGTCACAGACAGGGGGAAAATATCACGACAGGAGATGCATAGTTGATGCTGCCACGTGTTGCTGACGCGGTGGTGCGGACATGCGCAGTAGAGGCGGGCGCCTTGACCAACGCAAACACGGCGGCGACGTGCTTGGACTTGTCCAGGTGTAATCGTTTTAATTTGCGCGCTGCATTCATCAGTCATTCAGTCAGTCAGTCAGGCAGTCAGTCGACCAAGTCTCTTGCAATTAAGCAGCTCACGTGCCGTCCCCTGGTTGCTGCTATGTGTACCTACCTACGATAGCAGCAGTATCCTGGCGGGCGCTCGTCCTGGATCAAAGCGTTGACTCTGCCATGCATTGTTAGGGGGATAATGCATCGTTAGACCGCTTCAGCTGCCTGACCAATCAGAGCCATGCTTGTATTGTACACGACGTGTAGACATATCTCAATGCAAACTCGTGTCGGTGTGTGTAGAGGTGTAATAAAAAGACTTGTTTCACTTTTAGTACATCAGTTTTCCTTTCAATGCCAGTTTTCCAATGTGATCAAGAAAAGCATCTGTTAATTTATACTCCATTTCACGCCAAGAAGGAGAGTGGATTTGCATCTTTCTCAATGACCCACTGCTGCTAGACACGAGCCAAGAGTTTCAACACTGCCCATAGTGCCTTTTGTCCGGCTCAAGACATGGTTTGTGAGTTTTGAAACTCTCTAAGCTCTTGTCCTACAGCAGTGGGTTCTCGAGGAAGATGCAAATCCACTCTCCTTCTCAACGTGAAATGGTGTTTAGTGCCCGGATAAAACGAAGTTTAGTAATTCTGTAGCCACAAGAGGATAAAAGATCATGTTGTGTCTAGACAGACATTTTCGAATGAGCAAAGTGGCCACGTGTATACATCTTCAGCTCCCGACGCCAGGCGGCGCAGCTCGCTGCAGCTCAGGGCGTGTAGGAGAGCGAGCCGATGTGCTCGTCGGCCAGCTTCCGGTCCACCCACGGACGGAACTGCGCGACGTCCACGTAGACGCCCGGTACGTGCTCGTCGCCGCAGCCGATGCCCCAGGCCACGATGCCGGCCTGCTGCCACTTGCCGGGATCGGACAGCAGGGGACAAACCAGCGGACCGCCGCCGTCGCCCTGGCGTCACACAATTGGCACGGGGTCAGGGGGAGGCGTCGGTCGGTGTTGGAACCACGGGCGCATGGACATATCGACAGTGAAACCAGCACTCATATTTTCTTTATAATCTTATTTAAATTGCGAAAGCTCGTAATTGGCTAGTCATTTTTATTTTTATGTACACAAATTAGCCTCCCAAAAATGTTGCCCATTCCGGGATTTGAACTCGGGTCTCCAACTTTCGCGGCTATATATATATATATATAAATATATATATATATATATATATATATATATATATATATATATATATATATATATATATATATATATATATATATATATATATATATATATATATATATATATATATATATATATATATATATATATATATATATATATATATATATATATATATATATATATATATATATATATATATATATATTTAAATAAGATTATAAAGAGAATTCAACGCATCCAACGTTAAATTGGAGTTACTCGAGGTTGAATGTAAATGTTGTTGCAGTATAGCAGCACACGGTTCCAGAGCCACTATGAGTATCCGTAGACTCTGGACCATACCCCCATGGGGACATTCAATTCTCACCAAATTACCTCACCAAATTCTCACCAAATTCTCATGCAAATTACTTCCCTCAAATTTCGTGTCTATTTATAGCTCAGCTGGTTCGAGCACCAGCCGCGAAAGTTGGGGACCCGGGTTCAAATCCCGGATTGGGCAACATTTTTGGGAGGCTAATTTGTGTACATAAAAATTTAAAAAAAGCACTGATATTTGTTTTTGTCGCCATGTTACCACCGTTTTACGCCATCCTTAGCATTGACGTGGATGTCACTCGCAGCAAAGACGTGGGATGAGTGTTAACAGATTGTTAACGGACAAAGCTAAGCTAGCTCGTAACCACGGGGTGCGAATATGGTCAACCAGTCAAATAGGTAGGTACTGCATTTTGCGGATTATCAGCGGTAATCCGTATGTTCGGTGCCCGGAAAAACCGAATCAGTTATTATTCAGCAGCACAGCATGTTCACAGACAATTTAGCGTGAAATTTAGCGTGTATGTGATCATAAGACCACAGTAGGAGGGAGAAGGATGGAATGATAGAGTTATCCCTGCTTTGTGGGCCTTTACCCTTGGGGAACCAAGGACACTCCTGCCCTGCACCCTTGGGGTACCAGGACCTTCCTGCCCTGCACCCTTGGGGAACCAAGGACACTCCTGCCCTGCACCCTTGGGGTACCAGGACCTTCCTGCCCTGCACCCTTGGGGTACCAGGACATTCCTGCCCTGCACCCTTGGGGTACAAGGACCTTCCTGCTGTGCACCCTTGGGGTACAAGCACCTTCCTGCTGTGCACCCTTGGGGTACAAGGACCTTCCTGCTGTGCACCCTTGGGGTACAAGGACCTTCCTGCTGTGCACCCTTGGGGTACAAGGACCTTCCTGCTGTGCACCCTTGGGGTACAAGGACCTTCCTGCTGTGCACCCTTGGGGTACAAGGACCTTCCTGCCCTGCACCCTTGGGGTACAAGGACCTTCCTGCCCTGCACCCTTGGGGTACCAGGACCTTCCTGCCCTGCACCCTTGGGGTACCAGGACCTTCCTGCCCTGCACCCTTGGGGTACAAGGACCTTCCTGCTGTGCACCCTTGGGGTGCAAGGACCTTCCTGCTGTGCACCCTTGGGGTACAAGGACCTTCCTGCTGTGCACCCTTGGGGTACAAGGACACTCCTGCCCTGCACCCTTGGGGTACCAGAACCTTCCTGCCCTGCACCGTTGGGGTACCAGGACCTTCCTGCTGTGCACCTTTGGGGTACCAGGACCTTCCTGCTGTGCACCCTTGGGGTACAAGGACCTTCCTGCTGTGCACCTTTGGGGTACAAGGACCTTCCTGCTGTGCACCCTTGGGGTACAAGGACCTTCCTGCTGTGCACCCTTGGGGTACAAGGACTTTCCTGCTGTGCACCCTTGGGGTACAAGGACCTTCCTGCTGTGCACCCTTGGGGTACAAGGACCTTCCTGCTGTGCACCCTTGGGGTACAAGGACCTTCCTGCTATGTGGCCTTGGGCCCTCGGATCCCAGCGTGTCAAGAGCGTGACCTCACCGTGCAGACGTCGCTGCCCGCCTCCCCGCCCGCGCAGATGAAGCTGGTGTGCAGCTTGAAGCGACCGCCGAGTCGCGTGCCGCGCAGCGCCGTCTGGCAGCGCGCTCTCGACACGATCGGCACGTCGCGCTTCTTCAGCACCGGATGGAACGTGCCCGTCCGGTCTGTGGGCAAACCATCTTCAGGTCCGTGGGCAAACCATCTTCAGGTCCGTGGGCAAACCATCTTCAGGTCTGTGGGCAAACCATCTTCAGGTCCGTGGGCAAACCGCGTGTGTCTCAAGGCCACCCAGGGACACCGTCACACGTGCCCGCCGTCGAGTCAAAACCCATGCGTTCAAGCTGTATATTCAAAAGCATTCTCTACTCCACAGATAGACTTACATCCCCCGGTTGTTGGGAGGTCAACCGCGTTGAAGAATTTGGTGAAACCATGCAACAGGAGAACCTCCTGCTGTCACAAGAAGAACACCCGCCTTCTTCAACATTTGCAGGTACCTTGGACGTCCTGACCCCATCCAGAGGTTCATATGCAGCAGGTACCTTGGATGTCCTGGCCCCACCCAGAGGTTCATACGCAGCAGGTACCTTGGACGTCCTGACCCCACCCGGTGACGAAGCAGCGACTGTGGTCGAAGACGGCGCCGACGCCGGGCAGACAGACGGCGGCGACGTGCACGTCGCGTTTGGCGGGCGCCGCGAGGAACAGCAGGCCGACGTCGTTGTAGAGCGTGTCCGTCGTGTACTGCTCGTGCACCGCCAGGGAGGCGACGTGCAGGTCCTGGTGCGGGCGCGGCTCGACCGTCGAACGGGCGTCCCACTCGCCCACTCGCACCACCACGTCGGCTGGACGCAGGCTGCGGGCAGTCAACGACGACCAGTCCATGACCGGCACTGCGATTTCGTATCTCTGACTTTGCCGTTCGCAGTTACATAGTTAAAAAAATTAACATGGACAACAATAGGGATTTTATCCATCAGAACCGATAACGGCATGACGTAAAAGTTACAAAATCGCTGGGCAGGTGGCGTTTCGTATCGGTACAGATGTTCTACTCCCATACCAAAGCAGCTACAGGCGAAAATAATAGTACTCCGTGTGACATGGGTTCCGTACTCCGTGTGACATGGGTTCCGTACTCCGTGTGACATGGGTTCCGTACTACATGTGACATGGGTTCCGTACTCCGTGTGACATGGGTTCCGTGCTCCGTGTGACATGGGTTCCGTGCTCCGTGTGACATGGGTTCCGTACTCCGTGTGACATGGGTTCCGTACTCCGTGTGACATGGGTTCCGTACTCCGTGTGACATGGGTTCCGTACTCCGTGTGACATGGGTTCCGTACTCCGTGTGACATGGGTTCCGTACTCCGTGTGACATGGGTTCCGTACTCCGTGTGACATGGGTTCCGTACTCCGTGTGACATGGGTTCCATACTCCGTGTGACATGGGTTCCGTACTCCGTGTGACATGGGTTCCGTACTCCGTGTGACATGGGTTCCGTACTCCGTGTGACATGGGTTCCGTACTCCGTGTGACATGGGTTCCATACTCCGTGTGACATGGGTTCCATACTCCGTGTGACATGGGTTCCGTACTCCGTGTGACATGGGTTCCGTACTACATGTGACGTGGGTTCCGTACTCCGTGTGACATGGGTTCCGTACTACATGTGACGTGGGTTCCGTACTCCGTGTGACATGGGTTCCATGCTCCGTGTGACATGGGTTCCGTGCTCCATGTGACGTGGGTTCCGTGCTCCGTGTGACATGGGTTCCGTACTCCGTGTGACATGGGTTCCGTACTCCGTGTGACGTGGGTTCCGTGCTCCGTGTGACATGGGTTCCGTACTCCGTGTGACATGGGTTCCGTACTCCGTGTGACGTGGGTTCCGTGCTCCGTATGACATGGGTTCCGTGCTCCGTATGACATGGGTTCCGTACTCCGTGTGACGTGGGTTCCGTGCTCCGTGTGACATGGGTTCCGTGCTCCGTATGACATGGGTTCCGTGCTCCGTGTGACATGGGTTCCGTACTCCGTGTGACATGGGTTCCATACTCCGTGTGACATGGGTTCCGTACTCCGTGTGACGTGGGTTCCGTACTCCGTGTGACGTGGGTTCCGTACTCCGTGTGACATGGGTACCGTACTCCGTGTGACGTGGGTTCCGTGCTCCGTGTGACATGGGTTCCGTACTCCGTGTGACATGGGTTCCGTGCTCCGTGTGACATGGGTTCCGTGCTCCGTATGACATGGGTTCCGTGCTCCGTATGACATGGGTTCCGTACTCCGTGTGACATGGGTTCCGTGCTCCGTATGACATGGGTTCCGTCGCGACCGGACAAAAGCTGAGGCAACAAGAAAGTTTCCATCACGAGGTCACTTCTGCGCGTGCGCGGCCCGAGTGGGTTCCTTCCGGCAACAAACTCGATGACTCGGCTGTCCAATCGCCATCGAGTGATTTAGCAAGCGGATAAAGTGTGTCAAAGGCAGTTACATTCTTGAGATATGTGAGGACCTTTCCTCGTCTCGTCCATGTTTCAGCTCTAGATCAAGGGGTAAAAATAAACCAGCACAGGTAGCGAAAAGTTGAGAAAACCGTTTTGGCCCAGTCAAACTTTATGTTTTCGTAATGTCTACGCGATGTCACGTTGCGTTCTTATACGTTTGTTGTAGCTAATAGTCTTGTGGCAAACCAGATGCTGCTAAGTTAATGTTATGCTAACGGCTATATGTCGGTTGTTGATGAGAGTATCTAAGACTGGATGTGTGATCAGCAAAGCACCGACCCGTCAATGCAGTGTGCGGCGGTCAACACGACCCTCCTGTTGATGAGCGACCCGCCGCACTGGAAGCGCACCCCCTCGGCGCGCACCACGGCGACGGCGGCCATCCAGGGGAACTCGCCGAACTCCGCCTCGCCGTGCAGGTCGCCGATCACGCAGAAGCCGACCCCGTCGGGATTGCGACGCCCGCACCCCGGCTCGGGACATCCGGCCGACCGGTTGCCGGCCACGCGCTCCGACGGACAGCACACCTCCAGCGCGTCGACGCACTGCTGGGACGGCGTCGGAGGGCGGTAGGTCCTGGCGGGGGGCAGATGGGGATGGCGTCACGCTCGCTCCACGTCAAACCACCGCGTGGGTACCGAAACTAACCAGGAAACACTAGATGAGGGAACAATTTCACTCAAAAGTAATAATAAGTTAAATAACATCGTGAATTGTGGGATTCTGGTCGACTTTACAACAACTTTAAAGCTGCTTTGTTCAGTTAAAATCACGTTGCCACACGCCAAGCCCTATTTCTTGAAAACATATTATGAGAGGCGTAATTCCTCCAATTTTACACGGCTAAAATTGACCAAAATCACTTGGCGTTCGTCTCGTGATAATTGTGCCCCTTAACTCGAGGTTTGCCCGTAGGGGATGTGAATCAGTAAGGGATGGGGAGGGCGACAAAATTGTGCCGTCTAAATGCAGAAACTATCGATGCATATAGCCTAGAAAAGTCGTGGGAAGCCAGGACAGCCGGCCACCAGGATCGAACACGGCACCTCCCGATTGCAAGGCGAAAGCTATACGCCGCCGTTTTCGCTGAACCGGAAGAGACTATTGTGCTATCTGTTTGTGCTTGGAAATATTTTATCAATCTGTTTCTGGGATCGGTGATTTGAAATCAAATCACATCGAGTGGAACACAGTTTCACGATCGCTACGGGTATTATAACGTTTAACATATTTTATAAGGCTTTTCTACCGCGCATTATTACATTGTTAATTAGCATAATGTTCCTATCTATACACATATTGTTTAAAATGTTCTCTCCACTATGTAAATATTAGCGCACGGGTCTATAAATAACAAACAACCTCTTCTAATCTTATTTAAATTACGAAAGCTCGTAATTGGCTATTCATTTTATTATTATGTACACAAATTAGCCTCCCAAAAGTGTTGTCCATTCCGGGATTTGAACCCGGGTCCCCAACTTTCGCGGCTGGTGCTCTAACCGCTGAGCTAAATGGCCATTAAATTTGGGAGAAGTAATTTGCATACAGGGTGAGAATTGAATGTCCCCAGGGGGGTATGGTCCAGAGTCTACGAATACTCATAGTGGCTCTGGTACCGCGTGATGCTATACTGCAACCACATTTTACATTCAACCTCGAGTAACTCCAAATTAACGTTGGATGCGTTGAATTCTCTTCTAATCTTATTTAAATTACGAAAGCTCGTAATTGGCTATTCATTTTATTATTATGTACACAAATTAGCCTCCCAAAAGTGTTGTCCATTCCGGGATTTGAACCCGGGTCCCCAACTTTCGCGGCTGGTGCTCTAACCGCTGAGCTAAATGGCCATTAAATTTGGGAGAAGTAATTTGCATACAGGGTGAGAATTGAATGTCCCCAGGGGGGTATGGTCCAGAGTCCTGGGGACATTCAATTCTCACCCTGTATGCAAATTACTTCTCCCAAATTTAATGGCCATTTAGCTCAGCGGTTAGAGCACCAGCCGCGAAAGTTGGGGACCCGGGTTCAAATCCCGGAATGGACAACACTTTTGGGAGGCTAATTTGTGTACATAATAATAAAATGAATAGCCAATTACGAGCTTTCGTAATTTAAATAAGATTAGAAGAGAATTCAACGCATCCAACGTTAATTTGGAGTTACTCGAGGTTGAATGTAAAATGTGGTTGCAGTATAGCATCACGCGGTACCAGAGCCACTATGAGTATTCGTAGACTCTGGACCATACCCCCCTGGGGACATTCAATTCTCACCCTGTATGCAAATTAGTTCTCCCAAATTTAATGGCCATTTAGCTCAGCGGTTAGAGCACCAGCCGCGAAAGTTGGGGACCCGGGTTCAAATCCCGGAATGGACAACACTTTTGGGAGGCTAATTTGTGTACATAATAATAAAACAAACAACCTTTTGTTGGTGGTTGGTTATAACAAAGTGTGCCATGTTAATGCCAGCATTTTATACTACATTGTGCCAGTGGCACGTAAATTGTAAAATTTGAACTGTGAGTAATTGCTATTTTATAAATACACCGTTATGCTGCTTGCCAAAAGTATCTTCACCAACAGGCCAGTAAATACGGAATATTTCCAATGTAGGTCAGGTTTATATTAGCTTAATGTTATGCAGTATTGGTAGAGTTGTTATGATTGATAAAAAGTGTGTTGACTTCTAAATAAAAGTCTCGCCGTTTCCCCGACGCCTGCGGTCGTCGAGTACCGGCACCGACCTGACGTCGATGACGTTCTCTCCCCCATGATAGTCGCAGTGCTCGTCGACGACGTGCACCCCCGGCTCGCCTCTGCACAGATGGTAGGGCACACAGATGCAGCCCCAGGCGCCGTCACGGACCGTCGCCAGTTTGCCGGGCGGCGACGTGCCCTTGCCGGGCCTCGGTCTGCTCTTCACGGCGCTCGCAGACGACTGGGGGGGACGCCGCCATCGACCGCCGAACTTGTCCAGCTCCACGGGAGTCGCGGGACGCCGTTGGTCCGTGCAGCTCGTCTGGCCGGCGACGCAATGCAGACAGGAGAGAGTCAGAAGGACGCAGCAGACGAGGGGCGCCTTCATTTCGGTGAGCGTTGTGGACCTGGAAGCGAGGAGGCGTTGCTCTCGAATCGGATATACCTTTTAGTCGATCGGTGTAAACTGCCTTGCAACTGCTAGCAAATTAGTTGTAATACCTGCTAGTCCAGTCGAGTAAACTACCTTTCAACTGCTAGCAAATTAGTTGTAATACCTGCTAGTCCAGTCGAGTAAACTACCTTTCAACTGCTAGCAAATTAGTTGTAATACCTGCTAGTCCAGTCGAGTAAACTACCTTTCAACTGCTAGCAAATTAGTTGTAATACCTGCTAGTCCAGTCGAGTAAACTACCTTTCAACTGCTAGCAAATTAGTTGTAATACCTGCTAGTCCAGTCGAGTAAACTACCTTGCAACTGCTAGCAAATTAGTTGTAATACCTGCTAGTCCAGTCGAGTAAACTACCTTGCAACTGCTAGCAAATTAGTTGTAATACCTGCTAGTCCAGTCGAGTAAACTACCTTGCAACTGCTAGCAAATTAGTTGTAATACCTGCTAGTCCAGTCGAGTAAACTACCTTGCAACTGCTAGCAAATTAGTTGTAATACCTGCTAGTCCAGTCGAGTAAACTGCCTTGCAACTGCTAGCAAATTAGTTGTAATACCTGCTAGTCCAGTCGAGTAAACTACCTTGCAACTGCTAGCAAATTAGTTGTAATACCTGCTAGTCCAGTCGAGTAAACTACCTTGCAACTGCTAGCAAATTAGTTGTAATACCTGCTAGTCCAGTCGAGTAAACTGCCTTGCAACTGCTAGCAAATTAGTTGTAATACCTGCTAGTCCAGTCGAGTAAACTACCTTGCAACTGCTAGCAAATTAGTTGTAATACCTGCTAGTCCAGTCGAGTAAACTGCCTTGCAACTGCTAGCAAATTAGTTGTAATACCTGCTAGTCCAGTCGAGTAAACTACCTTGCAACTGCTAGCAAATTAGTTGTAATACCTGCTAGTCCAGTCGAGTAAACTACCTTTCAACTGCTAGCAAATTAGTTGTAATACCTGCTAGTCCAGTCGAGTAAACTACCTTTCAACTGCTAGCAAATTAGTTGTAATACCTGCTAGTCCAGTCGAGTAAACTACCTTGCAACTGCTAGCAAATTAGTTGTAATACCTGCTAGTCCAGTCGAGTAAACTACCTTGCAACTGCTAGCAAATTAGTTGTAATACCTGCTAGTCCAGTCGAGTAAACTACCTTGCAACTGCTAGCAAATTAGTTGTAATACCTGCTAGTCCAGTCGAGTAAACTACCTTGCAACTGCTAGCAAATTAGTTGTAATACCTGCTAGTCCAGTCGAGTAAACTGCCTTGCAACTGCTAGCAAATTAGTTGTAATACCTGCTAGTCCAGTCGAGTAAACTACCTTGCAACTGCTAGCAAATTAGTTGTAATACCTGCTAGTCCAGTCGAGTAAACTACCTTGCAACTGCTAGCAAATTAGTTGTAATACCTGCTAGTCCAGTCGAGTAAACTACCTTGCAACTGCTAGCAAATTAGTTGTAATACCTGCTAGTCCAGTCGAGTAAACTACCTTGCAACTGCTAGCAAATTAGTTGTAATACCTGCTAGTCCAGTCGAGTAAACTACCTTGCAACTACTAGCAAATTAGTTGTAATACCTGCTAGTCCAGTCGAGTAAACTACCTTGCAACTGCTAGCAAATTAGTTGTAATACCTGCTAGTCCAGTCGAGTAAACTACCTTGCAACTACTAGCAAATTAGTTGTAATACCTGCTAGTCCAGTCGAGTAAACTACCTTGCAACTGCTAGCAAATTAGTTGTAATACCTGCTAGTCCAGTCGAGTAAACTACCTTGCAACTACTAGCAAATTAGTTGTAATGGGATTTTACTCACCTATATTCCCGTGATTCGTCTTCCACTCCGAGATAATGACAGGATGAAATTGTAGTTAGTCAAGTCGTTTAAAAAGCAATCGCGTTGTTGCGAATGTTATCGAGCGTCGAGCAATCGGTGCAACAACAAGTCGGAGATGCTAATCACGCGTCGCGGTTTCTCTGTTTTGAAAGACTTTGTCGCGGAAACCACAACCACCATCGACCAGCTCCTGTGCGAGACGACGCGCGGAGAGTGCATTGACTCCAGCCAGTCGGTGCAATTCGCAGTAATCGAGCGTAAAATGCATTTTTATTGACTCTATGATATTGCCTGTCTGTCCATTGTGCTATAAGCGGAAGTTCCTGGCCGAACGCTTTTTAGACGGCGTTCACGGTTCAATTAACTTTTCTACGCACAACCGGCCGTCGCTGGGCGAATAAATCTTTCCTTTCCGCGGCGCCCAATTCATTCCTCACCATTACCGGGAAACTCTTGTTCGGGGCCGTTCATCAAGTTTCATCCCCCGAGCGCCCGGCCCATAGTTTCCACAACTCCCCCCCCCCCCCTCCGGCCCCAACCAGCCAGGCGAAACGACTCCCAACTTGCTCCAACAACATCATCCCAGCTCATTGATATTGTTTCCACAAGAGCCCCGCCAATAAATAGAGAAAACATAACTTTTTTCAACGCTCGTTTTTATTTATACATTCCAGACTGTTCGCGAAAGTTTTGCCCGCGGAGTCGGAGTCTCTCTTATATCTGTGCGCCGCGCGTCGGCGTCGGCGTCGGCGTCGCGTAGCACGCGAGTCACGCGCCGCTTGTTTATGGGCGCGTCGTGCGCTAGTTGGCGGCGTCGCCACCGTCGCGACGGAGGGCGCTGCTCCCTGGACGGGCGTCCATCACGGAGCACCTCGAGTGGGAACGGCCTACTGGACGCTGCTCTGCAGATGGATGTGCAGCGACCCAGGCGGTGTCGAGCAGCTGTGCATATCGTTAGTTTGGCCAAGAGGAAAAGTGTGCTGCTGGACCTCTAATCGGTCACTTTTCTGCTGTGAGATGAAATGATTTCAGAGTCCATATCACATGTTCCATATGATAACATAGGCGACCTTGGAGTTGTCACTCTCGTTTCATGTCATATCTCACTTGGAAAAAGTTACAGAATGCCGGGGTACCGTATACTAGAAATGGCACACTGAAAAGGATTTTAGCTTTATTTTGTAATCTTCACAGGGAATTCAATGCCGAGTATGAAAAATAAGTATATACCAACCAGACTTTATGTAGCCTATAGATTATAGGAAAATGTCGTAGTGTTTCAAGTGATTCCCGTTCCCTGCTCTCGTCGAGGGTCTTTCTGTGGCTTGCGGTAAACTACACATAAGTTAACACCACAGAGTTTGAAACCCGGCCTCTCTCCGCCCCGATCGGGACTCTCTAGACGACTTGAACGCCCTCCCCCCCCCCCCCAACCCCCTCCCCACCCCAACTCCCTCGTCGGTTAATTGCAGGTGCTATCCGCGCAGAGATCTCAGCCAGCGCATGTACAGATAGCTGGCCCAGTCGCTCCTCGAGGGCAGACCCACGGGCAGACCCACGGACAGACCCACGGACAGACCCACGGACAGACTCACGGGCAGACACACGGACAGACCCACGGACAGACCCACGGACAGACTCACGGACAGACCCTCGGACAGACTCACGGACAGACCCAGTGATCAAGGATCTCGGTGGGATATAGACTTTGTAATCCAATAAGTTTGGTAATAAAAGTAATAGAATGCCTGTCCCTTGTTTCATTGCAATGCAAAAGTGTGTTCCGAACTGTGATGCAGCCACGTGTTTGGAGCGAATAATACCTGTCTGTACTTTCGCTAAAAATATAGGTGAAAAATGTGCGAGAGGTAAATGTTTCGCAGAATTAATATAAAAGCTTTGTTTCCCAAAACTTTTCAACCCCGAAGCTGGAAAACTTTCGAAGTATGAAAAATAATCCAGAGTACTTTTCCTTCTTTTATAATCTTCAAGCGCGCAGTGTATTTGGTGGAGGACTTAATAGTTTTTTCTTCTGCTTTCATAAATAAGTATGTAATCACTCCATACTAAAATATATCCTACACTCAGCACGCTTTTAGCACGAAGTTCCACGCCACACACAACGCGTGAGTTGCTGGGTGCGTGATTTAGTCCCGGAAGCCGACGGCGATGTCACGCACTAACGCGACCTCTAGAGTCCTGACATCGGGCCGCCATCTTGCGGTACATCACCGCCTTCTCGCAGCGCACAGCTCGGCCAAACTAATTGTTCGCGAATCGCAATCAAACTCGAGTAAATAAAGACGTCGCCCCTCGGCGTCGGCGTCGGCGTCGTCGGCGTCGTCGTCGTCGCTCTGCTTTAATCGCACACCACGCGACTTGACTCGCAGCCGAGCGTTCAAACATATCGCTATCAAAACATTGTCACTGTACCACTCGTATATTTTCCACGATTTTCATTAATGCCGCCTGTATGATAGTCGTAGTCTGCACACATGAAATTACTGGCTATATGAACGTTGAAAACGTGCTATCACCACGTGTGTGTACGTTCTGCCTCGGAAAGCGGACGCGTATAATATAAACCACAACGTTTGGGGGGGAGGGGGGGGGGCGGGGGGTTAATCTTTAATAGCTTTGTATAAAATGCAAAGTCCTTGAAGCAAGCGCCGCGTGTAACTAGGCCCCCCACTCGAGTCAAGCAGAGCAGCAAGAACGCGCATGGAAATGTATACTTTTCGGTTCGCAGCATTGTTGTGAATGTTGTTTACAGGCTTAAACGCAGCTACTTTAATTGGCAATTAAAGCATATATTCCACGAGGCCACTTGGAGGGGATTGTCGTCGTGGCTCCGGGAACCGATGTGTGTTGTGTGTGTCTGGGTGCATGAACACAGGCGACGACGTGATCCATGGGAGGCGGCGACTGTGCCCGCGTACGCCGAGCCACTCCATTGCGCTGTCAGCTGGCAGCTAGCACCGTCTGGTGGCACGACGTGGTCCTCCGTCATCGCTCAGAGTCCCGAACGAGTGGAATGTGTAATTGGGGAGTGGGGGGGGGGGGGGGGAAGTAAGGGAAGAAAGTTGGGAAGATGTGCGTGATGTGGGGCTCGATACATTGCACAGAATAATGTAGGAAACCTCACGGTCGTGTACTACTAATTCCTCATGCGAAATGTCAACGAATCGACATGGAACGTTTAGAGGTTTCGGTGTTTGGAGTTGGAATGCACGGGTACCAACCAGGAGGTATGAGGTTTTGGAGTTTGGAGTTGGAATGCACGGGTACCAAGCATGAGGTATGAGGTTTTGAATGCGTTTTCGACCGATGCACGGTACGTTATTGCGTCGAGTGCAGCTTCCAGGTACAAAAGGGGGTTGCTCAGGGTGGAAGGACTCGCTTCTCATCCTGCCTTTAATCGCACGTGCCGACGGGATACCACTTCACGCTATACAATTACGACGTTCCTGAAATTGTTATTTATAACAAAGGGAACTGGTGGACTGAAATAAATCATCCAATTAGCTGTGCGCCTATTTATAGGTATCCACTCGAACACAATACCGGGATGGAAAATCAATTTCGTGGCCAGCGAATTCTTGGAGTCACTCACGTGCCTTTCGTTCAATCCACCCGCGTAATCCGCGGAAGTTCAATACGTTTAATTAATTACGCTTCGCTATAGCATACACTGGAATGAAAAAAAACATTTCATATACATTTTGACCAATTACCTAGTCGTGGCTTTTTAAAATTAGTATTGTTTCTGGATTGTTTTTGCAGCTGTACCTTTGATACAAGCTGTTGAATGCCAAAATGTAATCATGGCAAATCTATAAGGTGTACAAAAATCTAAGTAGTGCCTAAGTTGGCAAGTAAGTTGTAATGATGGTATAACAGAGAAAGTCTTGAGATAATTAATTTTCTTAGACTCATGTCTACTATATCCTAACTTTAGCACTAGTTTTGAAAAAAACTATTTCAAACTGGGATTTGAATGCTAAATCAAAAGTCTCACTGGTTTCCCTATGAGATAATGATGGCATAGGTATGACTGGTATATTATACACTCTGCGTAACCGTATATTGTGATCAGAGTTTAATCGGCTGCAACTGCCACATTGTGTCGTCTCTGAGCCCCAAGAAGGCCGTGGGCCACGTGGCCGCCACCGCACCCACAGCTCGAGGGGTTGATGGGTTTGTCAAGGAGGGGGGGGGGGGGGGGGCGGCAATGTCGTCTCGGCATGCAATATTCATCGCCACTCAACGGCGCGACGACCGCCAGACGTAATTATCATTTTTAATGCGCATAATCCGCGCCGAGCCCGAGTGAAAACGCCAGCTTTTCCGCGCGTCTACGACGACGACATGGCCGGTAGCGGGGGGCTGGGCGTTTACAAAGTGTTTCCCGACGTCGCGAACGCAGCGCTCGCCGCGACCCGGGAGTGAACCGCGTCCTCGAGTGGTTCGGTCCGACCGTGGCCGCAGAGGAGCACGCCTTTTTGTTAATTATGCAGCGGCGCTACGAGCTGGCTCTTTGTGCCTCGGATCTAATGTAGGTCTCCGACATCCCCGTAATTGCAACTGCTGAATGCCTTCGAGGGCCGCGAATCCAAGAAAGTAGTCTATGATTGGGATGATACTCTCGAGGGGTCAGCATTCCATGATTGAGAGACCATGCTTGACAGGATCACAGCAGGACAATTTGCAGGGGTTCCACAGGGTCTCGGAATGGCTCGGGGAATGCGGTTTAAAATGGACTGCGACGTAACGACGAGACACCGGACGCTGCTGTCGTTGGAAACACTCCCCCTATGATGTCATGGCGGAAGCGTTAGTGATAAAAAGAAGCGCTGTCTTTCCGTGTGTGTGTTTTGTCTGGATACCAGCGGCAGCGTCGAGCAAGACCGTCGCCAAACGCCTGTCGTTTGACAAATTCGCTGGCTCATAATAACGTATCAAGCCCGCGTGATGTACACTTTTTATCTCTCTGTTTTTATTCGGCTTTGTCCTGCGATATAATATATTTTTTCGTTTTTCTGTTTTTTTTTTTTTGCTTTTGCAAGGACATGTTTCGGAACGGAGCAACTGTAAAAACACTCGACCGCCGTATCCATGGCAACCACGGGCAATGTTTGACAGCCAGTCAGACGCGAGGGTTTTCCACATTTTCCACGCGACGCGGCTAAGAGACGGACGCTAATTTCCCGGCATTTCCCGGCATTTCCCGGCATTTGCATGCCCCATGATTGCCGCGGATACAAACGGAATACTTTATGAGATAATTCTCGATAGACCCGCGAATTAATACGAACTAATTCCACCGGGGCAAAACGCACTCGCGAGCGCAGAGCGCCCTGGCGGCTGGAGTGTTTCGCGCTTTTCGCCGCGCCGCGCCCGGTCAAACACTGAACCACTCGAAGAGTGTGCTGCCGGTCTGCGTATATATACATTTACATTCTCCCTAACTCGGCTATAAAGGAATAACGCAAAGGTTTTCGCAAAAATCGTTTGCGCTCTGTTTGCAGAAGCCGCTCTATTGACTCTGCTCAAAAGGCGTAAGCGGCTCTAACGTATCATCAGTTAACTCTAGCCAATGGCTGGGTAGAGTTAGTCAGAAGCAAATACATTCCCTCCGCGCGTAATGCGCGAGCTTTGTGCGTGTTTGCAGACCATTTTCCGACGCAACTCTTTTTTACAACTTCGCTACGATATTTTCGCGAAGTTATGTACAAGAAGATCCCCCCCTCGGCCGCCGCGCAGAACGGTCATTGGAGGGGGGAGGGGGGGGCGGCGTCGAGGATCTCAGTCTCCCATCCCATGCCAAGATTCTCCCCTTTATTCTTGGTCCTCCGCCAGGGAAGCACGTGAATTACACCCCACCACTCTGTCTCGCTTGCACCTACACACCACAGTGATATAAGAAGGGTCATCCATGGATTTTCCACTCCCATACGAAAGCAGCTACTTACAAACGCCCTCCGCCCGCAATAATAGTTTCGCCGGCTGTCAAGGGATGGAGCCACTGTCCGTTGTTATATCACCTGTAACCAAGGTCAATTTAATGCTTGTGGAACATTGGGTCCCTTGATTATAATTGACCTGGTGCCATGGCCTGGTGGATGATGTTAAAAAAGGTTGCCAACGCACCCCAGCGATTGCCGGCGAAATTTCTAGCATCAAATTTTTGCCGTAGTACTAGGTATGGTACAATGTCTGGGTAACCGTATATCTGTGACGTAGCCATAGCTAGGTATGGTAGAATGTCTGGGTAACCTTATGTCTGTGACGTAGCCATAGCTAGGCATGGTAGAATGTCTGGGTAACCTTATGTCTGTGACGTAGCCATAGCTAGGTATGGTAGAATGTCTGGGTAACCTTATGTCTGTGACGTATAACCACAGCTAGGCATGGTAGAATGTCTGGGTAACCTCATATCTGTGACGTAGCCATAGCTAGGTATGGTAGAATGTCTAACCTTATATATCTGTGACGTAGCCATAGCTAGGTATGGTAGAATATCTGGGTAACTTTATATCTGAACCCACCGACAGCCTCCACTCCCCTCTCTCTCTCTCTCTCTTCTCTCTCTCTCTCTCTCTCCCACGCCCGTCATCGAGCAGTGCTCTCTTTTCGGGCAGCACCCGAAATCCCAGACATAACTTGCTGGGTCTGGCAGCCAAGGGTCGACTCCAGATTTCCCCCTGTACCTACACCTATAATATGTGATATGCATACACACCCCCTGTGCCCTGACCATCAGCATGTGTAGGGCCGACCGACCTCCACCCCCCCCCCCCCCCCTGTGACTCGTCGCTTTGGAATGCCGCAAGGACGCGACCGTGACGTCACGACCCACGTCAGCTGCCGGACGCAACGCGAGACTTCGGATTACGCGTCGGAAGCCAAGTCAGTCACGGGACCTCGGTGCTTATTTACACACCGCGTGCCCTCAAGTATACAAACATTGTTATTACCTTTAGGGGTTACCTATAGGTCTGTGACGTAGCTGCAATAGCTAGGTATTGTAGAATGTCTGGGTAACCTTATGTTTAGGTGCTTATGATTGTCTAGGCCAGGTGATTGCCTAGGACAGGTAAGTACCTATAGGGCAGGTTATTGCCTTGGGCAGGTACCTAATTGCCTAGGGCAGATGATTGCCTATAGGGGAGGTAATTGCCTAGGGCAGGTAATTGCCTATAGGGCAGGTAATTTTCCTTGCTCTGTATTATAGCATTTTATACACGACGCTCTCCTCGCATAGAAAGTTTATTTTTATGTCCACGAGCCGCGCGCTGCACGTTATTTTAATTTTCTCGGTGCGCCTCCAGGGGCGCTCGTGGCGGCGGTGGCCCGAAATATGGTGCAATCACATTACCGCCCCCCCCCCCCCCAAACCACCACACCTTAAGCAGGAAAGCCGCGTGTTCCGTCGACTATGCGTTGGCACGGGACTCGACGCTAAGACGCCGACGCCGACGCCGACGCCGCTACACACACTTCCAAATCCGTCGCGTTCGGCGAGCCCTCGGCAAGCCCTCGGCAAGCCCTCTGCGAAGGACTTACAAGCTCGGCACGAGGTGCAAGCCTCGCGCAACACGGCGCCCGTCGTTCGTCCTGACGCCGTCCTCGGCGCGTGTTGCGCCCGTCCTTGTCTGACGCCCCCCCCCCCCCCCCCCCCACCCGTGCCGCCACGATGGGGGGGGGGGGCGTTGGTCGGGCGCCAAATCGCTGTGTTTAGTCGCCGCTTATCGGAAGCAGCCAATCGCAGAGTGCCGTCCCCCCCCCCCCCCCCTCCTTGACAGGGTCAGGCGTTATCTAGTTCGGACCGCGCTCGGCTTGACCTTGGCCACGCTATTTATTGTGTTCGCCGTTTGTTCCGCGGTTTTTCCGAATCGCGTCCCAGATTCAAGAATGTAGGTATGGGTGTCCGCTATTCCAGTGAAGAGACGGCTGGCTGACGAAGTATGCCGAAGCGTGCCGAAGTGTGCCGAAGCGTGCCGAAGTGTGCCGAAGCGTGCCGAAGGGGCCGAAGTGTGCCGAAGGGGGCCGAAGGGGGCCGAAGTGTGCCGAAGGGGGCCGAAGTGTGCCGAAGGAGGCCGAAGTGTGCCGAAGTGTGCCGAAGGGGGCCGAAGTGTGCCGAAGGGGGCCGAAGTGTGCCGAAGGGGGCCGAAGTGTGCCGAAGGGGGCCGAAGTGTGCCGAAGGTGTGCCACTAGACACTGAAAAACCTTGACAGGAATTACATTTCAAATACGACGGGATATTTGACCTTCAACTGTCGTCTCCGTTCAAGACACGCCAGGATTCTTCCATACCTCAAATCCTCACGCATGAACATCTGCATTTCCGTTGACCAATTGCGTTCCCATCGGTTAACAAGGCATACAGAATCCTTCAATCAGCGTCCATCTCCAATTTTGCATGGACATTTTTCACCAAACCCCGTTTTAATTCACGCGTTTAAAGTCAAGATCCGCGAATTTCAATCCGCCATCAGTAAAAAAAAAAAAAATCCCGATACCCACGTACGAATCCAACGACTCGAGCACCGGGGCAATCGCCCCCATCGGCCACCCATAAATCAGCATCGCCCGCACAGACCCGATCGGCAAAATGCAAATCGCGCTAACTACCCCCCCCCCCCCCCCCCCCCCCCACCCCACCCCAAACACACAGGCACGACGACTCGACATCGGCGTGCCCGAGAGCAGCTTGTTGGGGGTATAAATTACACCACCGGACGCTGGACTCGGTAGGGACCGCGTCGGACGGCGGCGTGCCATGAAAGTATACCGG
Organism: Nemoura dubitans; assembly: GCA_921293005.1. Lineage (NCBI taxonomy): Eukaryota > Metazoa > Arthropoda > Insecta > Plecoptera > Nemouridae > Nemoura > Nemoura dubitans. The sequence goes on from OV121074.1 coordinate 74,127,978, forward strand.
ACTCGGGTACCCGATGGAAAAACATGCCATTAAGGCCATTCATTGATGGTTGTTGAGGTTAATTGAATTCAACTTTTTATGGATTTCCAAGAGATATTTCGAGGTTCTGAAATATTCAATTGGTTGTCCAAAGTGTGAGGATTACGTAGATATTTGTTTCGTTGCGATCGGATAACGGGTGTGGCCTGGAAAGTGTGTACGGTAAGAGGTTAAGTCTTAGCTGGAATTTACCCTTAAGTACATTTTTCAATGTACCGGCTAAACATGGTTATTTTAAAACTCTTGTAAGTAATTAACGAGTGAATCTTGCGAAATGAAAATGGTTCAATTGGTTGTCCGAAGTGTGAAGATTCCGAAAATATAGGTTTGGTCGCGATCCGACGAAAGGTGTGGCCTGGAAAGTGTATACCTTACGAGGTGAAGGAAACGGCTCGACTTCGGAGCTCATTGAACAGTCTTAATACTGTTATGTCCACAAAATGAGCTAAAATTTGTCCGGAGCTGGCCTTAAAAAAATTACCCCAAGTACACGAACCGAAAACGCACGGTAAGAATCAAGAGAAAATAATTCAAAAATAAAAAGGTTCCCTAGTCGCAATAAAGTATATGTACCAAAAAGGACGGAGAAATAAGAGGTTTGGTGCGGTTCATTTGGGTTTCGAAAAACAAAAAAGTGGCACCCGATGGGATTGGAACACGGAACTTACGGCACGCGGAGCAAGCGACAATACCACTGGACAACTGGCACTGCCGGCCGCTCTTGGTGCTATTACAAAACGTCCCGTGCCTAACAGCAAGCATTAGTACTATGGTACCTCGGTCGGGTATACTTCCATTACACGCTGCCGGGTCTGCACTTCGTCAACGCGGCGGTCGGTGGCTGGCAATCGCCCCCCCCCCCCCCCCCCCACTCGGTGCACGGCTGCCGCCATGGTGTGTCGACTTGACGCATGGCGCCGACGTCGCGACGCTATAATTTGCGTAATCTGACGGGCGGCGGGCGGCGGGCAAAAGCGTCGCACGATGTCCGGTGTAACGACATATTTGGATTTCAACAAATATGGATGCCAGACAGTCAGCTATGGCCGTGACGTCATCTACGGGTGTTTAGAAAGGAATAGCAGTGGATTATAATAAGCTTTTAAAATAGGCTAGAGAACCAAGAGTTTAAACCAAGATGAAACAGATGACTGAGGCACAGTTTTAGACACTGTACTTCATATTCATACAGCCTAATACCGTACGCCACTACGCCATAGAAAGCCAGATTTGTCGTCGTCCATATTTGTTGCTACACAGGACATGCCGAACTCTGGCGGCGGGAAAAAGCGGCGACATTTTGATGCCACGCCGCGCGCGCGTGAGAGAGAGAGAGAGAGAGAGAGAGAGAGAGAGAGAGAGAGAGAGAGAGAGAGAGAGAGAGAGAGAGAGAGAAGAGAGAGAGAGAGAGAGAGAGAGAGAGAGAGAGAGAGAGAGAGAGAGAGAGAGAGAGAGAGAAGAGAGAGAAGAGAGAGAGAGAGAGAGAGAGAGAGAGAGAGAGAGAGAGAGTGCGTGGATAGAGATGGACGACATCCACTGTCGTACTTATGAATGATTTATGAGCATTTCGAAAAGCTTTCGTCGAACCTTTGCGCGCGCGACGAGTTTTATTTTCAAAAACCCCGGGGTGGGTAAAAAAAAAGTGAGCGACGAATGTGTAGCGTGCTAGTCATTTTGAAATTAAAATTCTCTCGCTCGGCGCTCGGCCGGGCCGTGCTCGAGTATAATGCGATGCGGGGGGGAAAAAATCTGTCGTTTCTCGGCTGGTTTTCGACGTAGACAATCAAAAACAGGCTGCGCATGCGTCTCGCAAATCTCGTCCGGCTCTAGGCAAACAATGCGACCGCCATTTGTCTTCAGGGATGCAACTGTGTACGGAATAATGCCGATGGTAGATGCGCCATAGAATTATAAAATATTGGAATAACACAACCTGATTTAGTATAAATAAGTGCACCTTTCATTAAATTGAACACTCATGAAGACTCATTATGAGATAATGTTCAATTTAATTCAGTAATAACATACTTTTAAAAATATTTTATTACGTTTAAATACAATCGTTTTGGCAATTTGAACCATACAGTCGTGTTAGCCAAAGATTACCAAGGCCTGGTGGACTTCGAAGTAAAGTATCATTTGACTATTTTACAATTATTTGTTAAGAGTAAAATGGTTAATAATTGTAATGATAAATAAAGTTTTTAATGGTAATGACAAAAATTCAATCATTTGATTCTACGGTATGGTATTCTATGATATGAGATCCCCAAAAAGTGTCAAACTCAATCATTAATTCTAGTGTATGTGGTAAAACTTTGGCAAATACGGGAACATGGAATCGATATTTCCCCTGCCAAGTCAGCACAGCTGTCTGCAAATATATGTATTGACGCATACATCCATTCATATAATATGCCAACACGGTTCACCCACGTTCGCCTTTCTGGGAAATGACTTTCCCCGAGTTTTTCCACCGTTCGCGTCGATGCCGCCTCTCGCTTGATCCCGACTGCTCGAGATCGTGACACGTGTATCTTGTCGCCGTCGCCGTGCAAGTCACGGCGTCGTCGTCGAGATGATGGAGATGATGGAGGGAGATGAGATCGAAGAAGATATGAATATTGTTGACAGGTCGCGCGTCACAGCGCCGGCATCTGTTACACCAGCCAGCGTCCCGTGGAGTGCGGAGGAGGGGAAGTCGCGGCCCCGTGGACCAATATGCCCGTCACATTTTCAAAGATGAAAAATACATTTTTTTTTCTCGCCAATGAAAAATAACCCGGGGTGAATCAATCAGGCGCGCGGAGAGTGCGAATATATAGGAAATGGGATTTCCGTGCCACTTTCGGGCGACGAAGAATAATATGTACATTTTCCAGGCGACAGGATCGCAATTAAAACGCGCCGGCACGGGGCTATAGGTGCGCCTGATTGAGCGAGCGCCGCGATTTGCCTCGTTGCCGGACAACTGTTGCGTTCCCCGACCGGAAGTGGGTCGAGTGGGAAGGGGCGGAGCTTCGATCGGTTCGACCTCGCTCGTCGCAAGCTGATTGGCTGCGTACAGAGCTGGTGCGGTGACCTTGGGCACTAATGCCACCATCGTGGCAGCCATCGACAGCACACATTGCATTTCTATCCCAGCACACAACCAGGGCCTTCTGGGTGGAAAGCAAGTGTTGTGACAAGGCATGGCAGCCATCGACAGCACACATAGCATTTCTGTCCCAGCACACAATCAGGGCCTTCTGGGTGGAAAACAAGTGTTGTGACAAGGCATGGCAGCCATCGACAGCACACATAGCATTTCTATCCCAGCACACAACCAGGGCCTTCTGGGTGGAAAGCAAGTGTTGTGACAAGGCATGGCAGCCATCGACAGCACACATAGCATTTCTGTCCCAGCACACAATCAGGGCCTTCTGGGTGGAATAGTTCCCCATCGCTCAATTGTGGCGTGAATATTGCGCTAGGAGGCTGTGGAAAATGGCCGAGTCAAAAATACTCGGTTCGAATCTCGCTCAAGGTCAAAGCCACCTAGAGACGATGATGCCAGTACGAGTATACACGAGTAAATCGAAACAAACCCATTCAGAGGGCGCTGGCAAGTGGCAAGATTCCTTTTAATGAAAATTAATTCATGCCTTGAAAATGTCCAGGTAGCAAAATTCTAAATGCAAAATAATCAGTTCTTGTAATCACAAACCAAAAAAAAACATAGCATTTAGTTTGTATTCGGAATAGATGTTGAATATCAAACTTGAAAATGTACAAGAAGAATCTGCTGCGTAGGTTATCACACGCATTCTGTTAGCCGCGTGCACTGCAATTATACTCAATTCAAATCGCATTGTTCATGCATGTACTGCATATTATGCCACGTGTGCCCAAAGAAAACAGTATCGAAAATGTAATCAAAGTCAACGTCCCTCCAAACGCACACAGATCTGAGTTCTTTGGGCCGCGCCTTCGACCGTCGCGACCGAAATCACGAGTCAAGTTCCCGACATCCGACATCGGCTCGAGCGCGGCGAGACAAAAGCAACTTGTGCAAACGAGCCGCCGCCACCCGGATCTGTCCCCGCCAAACCAGCGCCCTGTCGATACACACACACACACAGTGTGTCCATGTCGCGGTGGTGTGCTTGCCAATTGTTCGTCCTGATTGATGGCCGCATTGGTCAATCGATACACGCCAGCCGAACTTGCGACGACGACGACTACGACGAATACACAAGAATTAATGATTGAGTTTGCCACTTTTTGGGGGGATCTCATATCATAGAATACCATACCGTAGAAAGAAATGATTGGGTTTTTGTCATAACCATTAAAAACTTTATTTATCATTACAATTATTAACCATTTTACTCTTTACAAATTGTAAAAGAGTCAAATGTTACTTTACTTCGAAGTCCACCAGGCTGTGGTAATCTTAGGCTAACACGACGAGTATGGGGTAGGTGTAAGTTTTCCAAAACGCACGATTTACCTACCCGAGCAGTGGCTGGGGGCATAAGCTATACCTACCCGAGCAGTGGCTGGGGGCATATTAAGCTATACCTACAAGTTCGGTAGAGTGAGAAGACCACGACGACAAAGACGGTGCGTCGAGAGCAACAGCGACGGATAATTAGTGATCCCGAGGCGTTCCGACGTGTGCCGACATGTGCCGGTGCCGTGCGCAAAGTTGGACGTGCACGACTTTGTGCCGGGCCTGCAGTAACTCACGACCGCGTGGCCGGAACAGGGTCGCCCCCCCCCCCCCCCCCCCGGCAGAGATTAATGTGGGCACTCAATCATACAGTGTAAATCATGCTTGTCGATAGACCGCGTGTGTTTGGGGGGGGGGGGGGTGGCGGGGGGGGCCGGGGGGGTTCGTGCCCTTTGTGTGTTGACTCGCTAAGTTGGCCGAGTTGACGACGGGATGTGGGTGTTCCGAACGACCAATCTCATTTCATGTAGAGGAGGTAGACGCTATTCCCGTCGGATTTCCCAGGGTTTTCACGTCCCAAGGCATTCATAGGCAAAGAACATAATGTACTTAATTGTCTAAAACGCCAGCAAAAAAGGGTTTTTATCGATTTGATAAATAAGACGCTGTTGAAAGAAAAATACATTTTTGTCGTTTGTATCTGACATTGTTTGGCGAAAAAAGGGTAAATTCTGAGTTATTTAGCGAAAACCGCGTGATAACTAAATTGATCTAACAAAAAAGTAAAAGAAATGCAGCTACACAACCATAATATCACGAGCGAAATTTTATTAAATCCGCCAAAGAAATGTGTTGAAATCGGACGCAGAAAGTCTAGGTCGAATCAACTGAGTGATTTCAGATTCCTTGAACTTCACAAATCACAAGGTAGTATATACCTACCTACTTAGCAGCGAAATAATATGGTGTAGGTACCTATACCTAGGTACCTTTGGTACTTGTCAAAGTGTGAAAAAAGAATTTTTAATTGAGAATTGTTTTTATTCAGTGAAAGAACATTGTGTATTGTAATTTTAAGATATTGTCTGTCTGATTGAATGCCAAAGTAGTCATCAAAGTAATGTGCAAAGTTTTTTTTTGCAAAATGTGCAAAAATGTGCAAAATGTGCAAATATTATTTTGCATATTCTGGCTTTAATACTGCATTATTATCCTATCGCTACTAATAACCTAATACGAATCCAGAATCACGTTTTAAAATCTATGTTGAAAGTGCGTTTTCAAACAACCAGGAATAGAATTGACCATCTCTTTATAATCGTATTTAAATTACGAGAGCTCGTAATTGGCTATTCATTTTATTATTACGTACACAAATTAGCCTCCCAAAAATGTTGCCCATTCCGGGATTGAACCCGGGTCCCCAACTTTCGCGGCTGGTGCTCCACCATACAACATAACCAACATGACTGTATTATAAAATTCACAGCTGCCTACCCAATTGCACAAAAAAGCAACAACCGTACATTTGGCAGAGTTCCATTGCATCTCTGCCACAAACTATACACCGAATTCTCAGTTCATCGCATCCCCACTCAATCCCAAACAAATACAAACTAGTGCCAGGACCCTGGATTATCATCTAACAACGAGTCTGCTGATTTCCATTCGCATGTCAGTCCTCCAATCAAAAACCACGCAAATTCGCTGATGATTTTATAATAATATGTTTGGGCGAAAAATAAAATATATTTTACTGCGATATCAGCGCCAACATTTTTAAACCCGTGAATCCAGGCCCTGGTGAAATAAATACAGTAAAGAATTAAATAACAAACCATAATGATGTATGTTGAGTTAGGAATAAGCTTGTTTGGCGAAAACGCTAGTGATTCACAATTTTATAAAACATACAATTTAGATTCTGAATAATTAAATAGTTACCATACCATAGTACCAATCCAATGACCAATCCAATGAATCCAATGAATCCAATGATGTGTAGTACCTGCCAATGACAAACACAATTAGCAGAAACTACAATCTAAATACTTCCTTCCTAGACCAGCAAATTAAAACTCAAAGATCATTGCATAATCCGTTACGCATGGACGAAAGGAGATTAACATTTCAGAACTCGGGGAGAAAAGTGTAAACGAACCAATGAAATGCCGTCAAACTTCAATCTTTAATTACGAAACCACGACACACACACGACACACATTCCGCCCGACCCTAACCCAAAAGTCTCACTCTAGCTCACGGATAGAACGTCCTGGCGAACTTGTCCCGATTCTTCGGGTCCCCCGGCCGCAGCTTCTTCGGCACGTACCCAGGCTCGTGCTCGTCCATCCTTCGCACTGTCGGCCGTTCGCCGAGCTCGAACGGACGCCGCTTCTTGTCGAGCGGCCGCGTGTTGTTCGCGATCTTGTAGATCGACTCCCAGTCGTAGATCTCGTAGGGCGTCCGCGAGCGCGGCCGATTGCTGGCCGCGTGTTTGTAGCGTTGCTCGAGCCAGACCCGGCGTTCGTTGTCCGCGATGTCCGCGACGTGGCCGCCGTTCGCGTCGAGGTACGGACGCATCTCGTGCGGTCGGACGGCCGGGGCGTTTGCGTAGAACTGGACCAGCGGACGCAGCGCCTCGACGTCGAAACCTGGCAGTGCGTTGATAGAGGCCGATTCACGATTGGTTATTACTAAGGTTTATGGATTAGTGATTAGTGTTTAACAATAATGTTTAACGGAAATGAAATATACGATATGCGTGTTGCCGTTCACCAATTGGGTCATTGTGCTTAAAACGGTTTTTAGGTTTAGTTATAAGGATTAAGAGAGAAGTAAACGATTGTCGTTTTGGTCGATTTTCGCATAAATTTCACATTCATAGGGAACGTCTCCTGGCTACAAATTATTTACAAACATTTGGAAAAAAAATATACGTGTTGTTAAAGAGCTGCTGAACGGCGGATACTATTTTTTTTCGTCGTTTTTTTAAAACTTTCAGCTGGGGGAATTTTCTAAAAGTGCCATTTTAGGCCATTTTAGGCACTTTTAGAAAATTCCCCCAGCTGCAATTATCAAAAAAACGACGAAAAAAAACAGTATCCGCCATTCATCAGCTCTTTAACAACACGTATTTTTTTTTTCAAAATGTTTGCAAATTATTTGTAGCCAGGAGACGTTCCCTATGAATGTGAAATTTATGCGAAAATCGACCAAAACGACAATCGTTTACTTCCCGCTTAAGTAATGAAATAATTTCATTTCTTACCCGGTTTGGTATTGTAGCATCTTTTGCAACAGGTGTAGTAATAATAACTAGGTTTGTGTATAGCGGATAAAAAGGTATGCAGGCAGAAGGCCTATGAAAACCATGGAGCACCAAACCTGACAATAATGCCTACTCGAAAATTCTAATCACTTGAAAATGTATACGGATTATGACGTTCCTTTGTTTTCCTCGACGTCTAAACCTGGCGGTGCGTTGAAAACCCGGTTGTAGCGTCTTTTGCGACAGGTGTAATCAGTCGGTATAGAGCACCTGCCCGGCAAGCAGGTGGTCCCGGGTTCGTATCCCGGTTCGGGTGCACATTTTTCCAGCTTTGCCTCCCTTCCATCAATTGCATACTGGTAACTGCTTAGACCAGTAACAATTTCCTCTCATAATAATAATACTTTATTGTCAGCAAGATCAAGCGTTGATTTACAGACAGTCAGATTAGATTACAAATATTAATGTATTACATTATTGGTAAAACTCGTCGAGACTGTAAACACATCCCTCTAGGAGAAAAGCTCTCAATTTAGCGTTAAAACTTGTTTCACTGACGGCCTTGATTTGTATGGGTAAAGCGCTAAACAAATTTACACCCAGCATAAACCCACTATCGGCTGGTATCTCTTCAATTTTCCACTCTGGATTACGGGTTAGACCTCAGACCCAGATGAATTCCGCAAAGGGTCAGATTGGGGAAAAACCGGCCCAAGCATTAACCTAAATATAAAAGCCTTAAGTCAGCGATTTTCAGCTAATTTTTGTACCTGGGTGCATTTGTTTGTGTCCCCTCTGTGACCATGTCAGGTTCTAGCCTTTTATAGAAGTTGCGAATCATTTAAATTATTCATAAAAATAATAATTCAAATAAAATTCATAATAATCATAAAAATTATTTTATAGAAGTGGATCGAAAGTGGCTGCAAATGGTTTTAATGGCTTAATGAACAGTGAGATTGGCCCGAGAGGACACTTTCCCGCCGATTTTAAGACGTTTTGTTGGTTAAATTTGTCAAACCCCAGCTAGTTTAAAATTAAACCGGCCCAATCTCCCCCCCCCCCCCCCCCCCCCTCGCTCCTCTGCTAGCAAGGTGGTGGAGTCAAAAATTTGTAGATGCACCTGTTTTACTAAACATTTGCAATGTTGGCGCCTGTGTGGGCAGCAGAAGGAACGCAAAGTTGCGATCAAAAGCCGGAGTCTTGCTGCCCTCCAGGCTTCGCGAACCCAATCTGTGTTGCGTTGGAGATGAGCGTACCGGTTTGTGTAGCGAAAGACGATGGCGCGCTCCACTGTCACAAAGTCACAATAAAATATGGGAAAATTTGGAAAAAATACGCATTTGTACACAAATTTCTGTATTTTCCATAATTTTCCGAATTTCGAATATTGTTTTTTTTTCTGCTTTGTATTGCAATAAATTGAATCATAAAATTCACATTGCAATGTATTGTAAAAGTAGTAATTGTGTTAAATGATGAATATACCAACCACACACAATATGTTGGGAACACAGCAATATAGCATTGTGTTCATCCCAATCACTGTGAATTGGGATCATTGTGAATTGTGAATCACTGTTAATTTGATCTTGAAGTGACAAAATAGTGACAAAAAAAGCACTCTCTGAACCAAAGAAAGTATGTAGGGGATTTTTTTGTAGAGTGCATAAAAAATGGAACCGTTTGAAGTTTTGGTTCCGCAGGGACCGAAACGACTCAGGAACCGGAACCGGAACCCTTTGAGATCAAGTTTGTTGGTCCGGTACCGGTACCGGAACCGCAATGAGTTAAGGTTCCAATCCCTGAGAGACGTACAGCTGGCAATTGGCATTTGACAGTGATTCTGTCACAACCGTGTCATCAAATCTTTCTAGGAGCGTGTAGGTAAATACCATCATACATTTTTGTAATAGATATGTTATCAATAGATGTTATCAAAGATATTGTGATAGATGTTATCAAAGATGCTACGATAGATATTAAGAAAATCGATCACCAGGTAACACGGGCTTAATCTACTTATCTTGTAGAAAAGGGGAAAACAAATTGCCCAGTGAGTGGCTTCTTCTCTCAAGATTTCTGCATAGCCAATCGTAACACAGACACCGTGTAAGTGACCTCTTCCGTCGATACCTTCCTCCTGTCCAAGTCGCTCCAAGAAACCCTGCTTGCAAATGCTCCTCAGTGCTTGAAGAAACTATTTCAAACTGGGATTTGAATGCTAAATAAAAGTCTCACTGGTTTCTCGACGTTGCGTAACATAGCTCGATTAATTTCAAAAACGAAACTGACTTCAAAAACCGATTCACGAAACTGATTCACTGGGAAACCAGTGAGACTTTTATTAAGCATTGAAATCCAGGTTTGAAATAGTTGCGTTTCAAAACCAGTGCTGAAGATAGGACATAGAGAGGACATAGGACATAGGGCATAAGACATTAGGACATTAGGACAAGGACATAGGACATAAAGACATAGGGCATAAGACAATAGGACATTAGGACAAGGACATAGGACATAGGGCATAGGGCATAGGGTATAGGACATAGGACATAGGGCATAGGACTTTAGGACATTAGGACATAGAGAGGACATAGGGCAAAGGGCATAGGGCATAGGACATAGGGCATAGGGCATAGGGTATAGGACATAGGACATAGGGCATAGGACTTTAGGACATTAGGACATAGAGAGGACATAGGGCAAAGGGCATAGGACATAGGACATAGAGAGGACAAAGGGCATAGGATATAGGACATATGGCATAGGGTATAGGACATAGGACATAGGGCATAGGACTTTAGGACATTAGGACATTAGGACATAGAGGACATTAGGACATAGAGAGAACATAGGTCATAGGACATTAGGACATAGGGCATTAGGACATAGGACATTAGACATTAGGACATAGGGCATTAGGACATAGGACATAGGGCATTGGGACATTAGGACATAGGTCATTAGGACATAGGACATAGGACATAGGACATTAGGACATAGGACATTAGGACATAGGACATAGGACATAGGGCATTAGGACATAGCAAGGACTTAGGACATAGGACATAGGACATAGGACATTAGGACATAGGGCATTAGGACATAGGACATAGGACATAGGGCATTAGGACATAGCAAGGACTTAGGACATAGGACATAGGACCTAAGGACATAGAGGACATAGACGACACCTCAGAGCTCCCACGCACCGATGACCTTGTCGCCTTGTATCTCGTGGAAGAGCTCGGTCTGCGGCGCCACCCAGCAGAGGTTCCGCCGCGGGTTTTCGGTGGCGTTCTCCGCGTGCAGCAGCGTCGTGTTGAGCTGGAACGCCGAGCACGACCAAAGCCGTCCGTCCGTCACCACCGTCTGCGCCGCCAGCGCGTACGTCAGCTCCGAGAACGTGGAGAATCCCTGCGCAACGGAAGCCAACGTGCACTTACGCGCATCCCCACACGAAAAAGCAAATACAAACATATACGATGCATAGAGGGAGAGTATACAAAAGTGCAATATATCTTATATGAAACTTAATGTTTCTGATAAAAATTTGAACCTTCCATATTTCATAGGTATATATGTTTATATGTTGGCCTAGTTTGACCAATCTGTTATCTGTTTGTTACATAGAGGGAGAGTATACAAAAGTGCAATATATCTTATATAAAAATTTAATGTTTCTGATAAAAATTTGAACCTTCCATATTTCATAGGTATATATGTTTATATGTTGGCCTAGTTTGACCAATCTGTTATCTGTTTGTTACATAGAGGGAGAGTATACAAAAGTGCAATATATCTTATATGAAACTTAATGTTTCTGATAAAAATTTGAACCTTCCATATTTCATAGGTATATATGTTTATATGTTGGCCTAGTTTGACCAATCTGTTATCTGTTTGTTACATAGAGGGAGAGTATACAAAAGTGCAATATATCTTATATGAAACTTAATGTTTCTGATAAAAATTTGAACCTTCCATATTTCGTAGGTATATATGTTTATATGTTGGCCTAGTTTGACCAATCTGTTATCTGTTTGTTACATAGAGGGAGAGTATACAAAAGTGCAATATATCTTATATGAAACTTAATGTTTCTGATAAAAATTTGAACCTTCCATATTTCATAGGTATATATGTTTATATGTTGGCCTAGTTTGACCAATCTGTTATCTGTTTGTTACATAGAGGGAGAGTATACAAAAGTGCAATATATCTTATATAAAACTTAATGTTTCTGATAAAAATTTGAACCTTCCATATTTCATAGGTATATATGTTTATATGTTGGCCTAGTTTGACCAATCTGTTATCTGTTTGTTACATAGAGGGAGAGTATACAAAAGTGCAATATATCTTATATGAAACTTAATGTTTCTGATAAAAATTTGAACCTTCCATATTTCATAGGTATATATGTTTATATGTTGGCCTAGTTTGACCAATCTGTTATCTGTTTGTTACATAGAGGGAGAGTATACAAAAGTGCAATATATCTTATATGAAACTTAATGTTTCTGATAAAAATTTGAACCTTCCATATTTCGTAGGTATATATGTTTATATGTTGGCCTAGTTTGACCAATCTGTTATCTGTTTGTAACATAGAGGGAGAGTATACAAAAGTGCAATATATCTTATATGAAACTTAATGTTTCGGATAAAAATTTGAACCTTCCATATTTCGTAGGTATATATGTTTATATGTTGGCCTAGTTTGACCAATCTGTTATCTGTTTGTTACATAGAGGGAGAGTATACAAAAGTGCAATATATCTTATATGAAACTTAATTTTTCTGATAAAAATTTGAACCTTCCATATTTCATAGGTATATATGTATATATGTTGGCCTAGTTTGACCAATCTGTTATCTGTTTGTTACATAGAGGGAGAGTATACAAAAGTGCAATATATCTTATATGAAACTTAATGTTTCTGATAAAAATTTGAACCTTCCATATTTCATAGGTATATATGTTTATATGTTGGCCTAGTTTGACCAATCTGTTATCTGTTTGTTACATAGAGGGAGAGTATACAAAAGTGCAATATATCTTATATGAAACTTAATGTTTCTGATAAAAATTTGAACCTTCCATATTTCATAGGTATATATGTTTATATGTTGGCCTAGTTTGACCAATCTGTTATCTGTTTGTTACATAGAGGGAGAGTATACAAAAGTGCAATATATCTTATATGAAACTTAATGTTTCTGATAAAAATTTGAACCTTCCATATTTCATAGGTATATATGTTTATATGTTGGCCTAGTTTGACCAATCTGTTATCTGTTTGTTACATAGAGGGAGAGTATACAAAAGTGCAATATATCTTATATGAAACTTAATGTTTCTGATAAAAATTTGAACCTTCCATATTTCATAGGTATATATGTTTATATGTTGGCCTAGTTTGACCAATCTGTTATCTGTTTGTTACATAGAGGGAGAGTATACAAAAGTGCAATATATCTTATATGAAACTTAATGTTTCTGATAAAAATTTGAACCTTCCATATTTCGTAGGTATATATGTTTATATGTTGGCCTAGTTTGACCAATCTGTTATCTGTTTGTTACATAGAGGGAGAGTATACAAAAGTGCAATATATCTTATATGAAACTTAATGTTTCTGATAAAAATTTGAACCTTCCATATTTCATAGGTATATATGTTTATATGTTGGCCTAGTTTGACCAATCTGTTATCTGTTTGTTACATAGAGGGAGAGTATACAAAAGTGCAATATATCTTATATAAAACTTAATGTTTCTGATAAAAATTTGAACCTTCCATATTTCATAGGTATATATGTTTATATGTTGGCTTAGTTTGACCAATCTGTTATCTGTTTGTTACATAGAGGGAGAGTATACAAAAGTGCAATATATCTTATATGAAACTTAATGTTTCTGATAAAAATTTGAACCTTCCATATTTCATAGGTATATATGTTTATATGTTGGCTTAGTTTGACCAATCTGTTATCTGTTTGTTACATAGAGGGAGAGTATACAAAAGTGCAATATATCTTATATGAAACTTAATGTTTCTGATAAAAATTTGAACCTTCCATATTTCATAGGTATATATGTTTATATGTTGGCCTAGTTTGACCAATCTGTTATCTGTTTGTTACATAGAGGGAGAGTATACAAAAGTGCAATATATCTTATATGAAACTTAATGTTTCTGATAAAAATTTGAACCTTCCATATTTCATAGGTATATATGTTTATATGTTGGCCTAGTTTGACCAATCTGTTATCTGTTTGTTACATAGAGGGAGAGTATACAAAAGTGCAATATATCTTATATGAAACTTAATGTTTCTGATAAAAATTTGAACCTTCCATATTTCGTAGGTATATATGTTTATATGTTGGCCTAGTTTGACCAATCTGTTATCTGTTTGTAACATAGAGGGAGAGTATACAAAAGTGCAATATATCTTATATGAAACTTAATGTTTCTGATAAAAATTTGAACCTTCCATATTTCGTAGGTATATATGTTTATATGTTGGCCTAGTTTGACCAATCTGTTATCTGTTTGTTACATAGAGGGAGAGTATACAAAAGTGCAATATATCTTATATGAAACTTAATTTTTCTGATAAAAATTTGAACCTTCCATATTTCATAGGTATATATGTTTATATGTTGGCCTAGTTTGACCAATCTGTTATCTGTTTGTTACATAGAGGGAGAGTATACAAAAGTGCAATATATCTTATATGAAACTTAATGTTTCTGATAAAAATTTGAACCTTCCATATTTCATAGGTATATATGTTTATATGTTGGCCTAGTTTGACCAATCTGTTATCTGTTTGTTACATAGAGGGAGAGTATACAAAAGTGCAATATATCTTATATGAAACTTAATGTTTCTGATAAAAATTTGAACCTTCCATATTTCATAGGTATATATGTTTATATGTTGGCCTAGTTTGACCAATCTGTTATCTGTTTGTTACATAGAGGGAGAGTATACAAAAGTGCAATATATCTTATATGAAACTTAATGTTTCTGATAAAAATTTGAACCTTCCATATTTCATAGGTATATATGTTTATATGTTGGCCTAGTTTGACCAATCTGTTATCTGTTTGTTACATAGAGGGAGAGTATACAAAAGTGCAATATATCTTATATGAAACTTAATGTTTCTGATAAAAATTTGAACCTTCCATATTTCATAGGTATATATGTTTATATGTTTGCCTAGTTTGACCAATCTGTTATCTGTTTGTTATATAGAGGGAGAGTATACAAAAGTGCAATATATCTTATATGAAACTTAATGTTTCTGATAAAAATTTGAACCTTCCATATTTCATAGGTATATATGTTTATATGTTGGCCTAGTTTGACCAATCTGTTATCTGTTTGTTACATAGAGGGAGAGTATACAAAAGTGCAATATATCTTATATGAAACTTAATGTTTCTGATAAAAATTTGAACCCTCCATATTTCATAGGTATATATGTTTATATGTTGGCCTAGTTTGACCAATCTGTTATCTGTTTGTTACATAGAGGGAGAGTATACAAAAGTGCAATATATCTTATATGAAACTTAATGTTTCTGATAAAAATTTGAACCTTCCATATTTCATAGGTATATATGTTTATATGTTTGCCTAGTTTGACCAATCTGTTATCTGTTTGTTACATAGAGGGAGAGTATACAAAAGTGCAATATATCTTATATGAAACTTAATGTTTCTGATAAAAATTTGAACCTTCCATATTTCATAGGTATATATGTTTATATGTTGGCCTAGTTTGACCAATCTGTTATCTGTTTGTTACATAGAGGGAGGGTATACAAAAGTGCAATATATCTTATATGAAACTTAATGTTTCTGATAAAAATTTGAACCTTCCATATTTCATAGGTATATATGTTTATATGTTTGCCTAGTTTGACCAATCTGTTATCTGTTTGTTACATAGAGGGAGAGTATACAAAAGTGCAATATATCTTATATGAAACTTAATGTTTCTGATAAAAATTTGAACCTTCCATATTTCATAGGTATATATGTTTATATGTTGGCCTAGTTTGACCAATCTGTTATCTGTTTGTTACATAGAGGGAGAGTATACAAAAGTGCAATATATCTTATATGAAACTTAATGTTTCTGATAAAAATTTGAACCTTCCATATTTCATAGGTATATATGTTTATATGTTGGCCTAGTTTGACCAATCTGTTATCTGTTTGTTACATAGAGGGAGAGTATACAAAAGTGCAATATATCTTATATGAAACTTAATGTTTCTGATAAAAATTTGAACCTTCCATATTTCATAGGTATATATGTTTATATGTTGGCCTAGTTTGACCAATCTGTTATCTGTTTGTTACATAGAGGGAGAGTATACAAAAGTGCAATATATCTTATATGAAACTTAATGTTTCTGATAAAAATTTGAACCTTCCATATTTCATAGGTATATATGTTTATATGTTGGCCTAGTTTGACCAATCTGTTATCTGTTTGTTACATAGAGGGAGAGTATACAAAAGTGCAATATATCTTATATGAAACTTAATGTTTCTGATAAAAATTTGAACCTTCCATATTTCATAGGTATATATGTTTATATGTTGGCCTAGTTTGACCAATCTGTTATCTGTTTGTTACATAGAGGGAGAGTATACAAAAGTGCAATATATCTTATATGAAACTTAATGTTTCTGATAAAAATTTGAACCTTCCATATTTCATAGGTATATATGTTTATATGTTGGCCTAGTTTGACCAATCTGTTATCTGTTTGTTACATAGAGGGAGAGTATACAAAAGTGCAATATATCTTATATGAAACTTAATGTTTCTGATAAAAATTTGAACCTTCCATATTTCATAGGTATATATGTTTATATGTTGGCCTAGTTTGACCAATCTGTTATCTGTTTGTTACATAGAGGGAGAGTATACAAAAGTGCAATATATCTTATATGAAACTTAATGTTTCTGATAAAAATTTGAACCTTCCATATTTCATAGGTATATATGTTTATATGTTGGCCTAGTTTGACCAATCTGTTATCTGTTTGTTACATAGAGGGAGAGTATACAAAAGTGCAATATATCTTATATGAAACTTAATGTTTCTGATAAAAATTTGAACCTTCCATATTTCATAGGTATATATGTTTATATGTTTGCCTAGTTTGACCAATCTGTTATCTGTTTGTTACATAGAGGGAGAGTATACAAAAGTGCAATATATCTTATATGAAACTTAATGTTTCTGATAAAAATTTGAACCTTCCATATTTCATAGGTATATATGTTTATATGTTGGCCTAGTTTGACCAATCTGTTATCTGTTTGTTACATAGAGGGAGAGTATACAAAAGTGCAATATATCTTATATGAAACTTAATGTTTCTGATAAAAATTTGAACCTTCCATATTTCATAGGTATATATGTTTATATGTTGGCCTAGTTTGACCAATCTGTTATCTGTTTGTTACATAGAGGGAGAGTATACAAAAGTGCAATATATCTGATATGAAACTTAATGTTTCTGATAAAAATTTGAACCTTCCATATTTCATAGGTATATATGTTTATATGTTGGCCTAGTTTGACCAATCTGTTATCTGTTTGTTACATAGAGGGAGAGTATACAAAAGTGCAATATATCTGATATGAAACTTAATGTTTCTGATAAAAATTTGAACCTTCCATATTTCATAGGTATATATGTTTATATGTTGGCCTAGTTTGACCAATCTGTTATCTGTTTGTTACATAGAGGGAGAGTATACAAAAGTGCAATATATCTTATATGAAACTTAATGTTTCTGATAAAAATTTGAACCTTCCATATTTCATAGGTATATATGTTTATATGTTGGCCTAGTTTGACCAATCTGTTATCTGTTTGTTACATAGAGGGAGAGTATACAAAAGTGCAATATATCTTATATGAAACTTAATGTTTCTGATAAAAATTTGAACCTTCCATATTTCATAAGTATATATGTTTATATGTTGGCCTAGTTTGACCAATCTGTTATCTGTTTGTTACATAGAGGGAGAGTATACAAAAGTGCAATATATCTTATATGAAACTTAATGTTTCTGATAAAAATTTGAACCTTCCATATTTCGTAGGTATATATGTTTATATGTTGGCCTAGTTTGACCAATCTGTTATCTGTTTGTTACATAGAGGGAGAGTATACAAAAGTGCAATATATCTTATATGAAACTTAATGTTTCTGATAAAAATTTGAACCTTCCATATTTCATAGGTATATATGTTTATATGTTGGCCTAGTTTGACCAATCGTGGCGTGCTACTTAAACCAAAGAAACTCTGCAGGGTGAAAAATCCTCAAATTACCTACACCTTTCGATGGGAATCTTCAAACTAGGGCTTCGCGAACGCAATTTGTGTTGCTTTAATGATGAGCGTAGCGGTTTGTACTGCGAGTATAAGGGTGCAGACAGAAGGCCTACGAAAACCATGGGTCAACCAACGTGCACTTACGCGCATCGGGGCTTGTTGGAACAATCGCGGCGTGCTACTTTAAGGCTATTGGTGGTTATTTCATGAAGCTTTATTTGAACTTTAAATTGATATTTCGTGGTTATAAATCACGCAATTTGTTGCTAAAAGTGTGAGGATTCCGTTGACCTTGGTTTCGTTGCGATCGGACAAACGGTGTGGCCACAAGTTAGTATCCAGTAGGAGGTGAATTCTGCTCATGGGAAGCGGCCCGAGGATGAGCTCAATAATACGACGTAACAGGGTTGTTTTACAACGCATGAAAATACTAGATGAGTGAATATTTTTTGAGATTTGCAAACACACAATTTGTTGCCAAAAGTGTGAGGATTCCGTAGATCCTGGTTTCGTTACGATCGGACAAAAGGTGTGGCCAAAAGTTAGTATCCAGTATGAGGTAAAATTTGAGTGGGAAGCTGCCCGTGTATGAGCTCACTCCAATAGTCTTAAGACACTCTGCAGGGTGAAAAATCCTCAAATAATACCTACACCTTTTGATGGGAATCTTCAAACAAGGGCTTCACGAACGCAATTTGCGTTGCATTGAAGATGAGCCTAGCGGTTTGTACTGCGAGTATAAAGGTGCAGGCAGAAGGCCTACGAAAACCATGGGTCACCAAGCCAGACCATTGCCCACAGAGTCTCTTGTCCGACTCAAGACATGGCTTGTGAGTTTTAAAACACTTAGCTCGTGTCTAGCAGCAGTGGGTCCTCGAGGAAGATGCAAATCCACTCTCCTCCTTGACGTGAAATTGAGTAGGTATAGATGAAAACCAGCGCTGGGTACCTGATAGCACGCCTGCGCTGGGTACCTGATAGCACGCCTGCGCTGGGTACCTGATAGCACGCCTGCGCTGGGTACCTGATAGCACGCCTGCGCTGGGTACCTGATAGCACGCCTGCGCTGGGTACCTGATAGCACGCCTGCGCTGGGTACCTGATAGCACGCCTGCGCGAACGTCCACGCGAACGCAGCCAGCACGGCTTGCGCGCGCAGACACTGGTCGAGGTCGTTGTACCGCGCGGGCCGCGCGACCAGGTGCGCGCGCGAGTGGCACGAGACGAGCCCGAAGGCGGCCGGGTCGCCGGGCCAGAAGCCGGGCACGGTGGCGCCGTGCCGGTGCTCCATGTCGGCGCCCAGCACGCGCGGGTCCCACGGGAAGCGCTCCACGCGCAGCTCGGCGGCGTCGTACTGGCGCAGCGCGGTCGGGGCGCGCAGCGGGCGCGGGCTGCGCAGCGTCAGGATCGGTCGGCCCACGTATTGCACGTGGCTGGTGGGCAGGAAACACGTGTGGCTCTCAGGGCATGGGGCATGGGGCATGGGGCATGGGGCATGGGGCATGGGGCATGGGGCATTGGGCATGGGGCATGGGTAATGGAGCATGGGGAATGGGGCATGGGGCATGGGGCACGGGGCATGGGGCATGGGGCATGGGGCACGGGGCACGGGGCATGGGGCATGGGGCATGGGGCATGGGGCATGGGGCATGGGGCATGGGGCATGGGGCACGGGGCACGGGGCATGGGGCATGGGGCATGGGGCATGGGGCATGGGGCATGGGGCATGGGGCATGGGGCATGGGGCACGGGGCATGGGGCATGGGGCATGGGGCATGGGGCACGGGGCATGGGGCATGGGGCATGGGGCACGGGGCACGGGGCATGGGGCATGGGGCATGGGGCATGGGGCATGGGGCACGGGGCATGGGGCATGGGGCATGGGGCACGGGGCATGGGGCATGGGGCATGGGGCATGGGGCACGGGGCATGGGGCATGGGGCATGGGGCATGGGGCATGGGGCATGGGGCACGGGGCATGGGGCATGGGGCATGGGACATGGGGCATGGGGCATGGGGCATGGGGCATGGGGCATGGGGCATGGGGCACGGGGCATGGGGCATGGGGCATGGGGCACGGGGCACGGGGCATGGGGCATGGGGCATGGGGCATGGGGCATGGGGCATGGGGCATGGGGCATGGGGCATGGGGCATGGGGCATGGGGCATGGGGCACGGGGCATGGGGCATGGGGCATGGGGCACGGGGCATGGCGAATGGGGCATGGGGCATGGGGCATGGGGCATGGGACATGGGGCATGGGGCATGGGACATGGGGCATGGGGCATGGGGCATGGGGCACGGGGCATGGGGCACGGGGCATGGGGCATGGGGCATGGGGCATGGGGCACGGGGCATGGGGCATGGGGCATGGGGCATGGGACACTGGACATGGGGCATGGGGCATGGGGCATGGGGCATGGGGCATGGGGCATGGGGCATGGGACACTGGACATAGAGCATGGGGCAAGGGGCATGGGGCATGGGGCATGGGACATGGGGCATGGGGCATGGGGCATGGGACATGGGGCATGGGACACTGGACATGGGGCATGGGGCATGGGACACTGGACATGGAGCATGGGGCAAGGGGCATGGGGCATAGGGCATGGGACATGGGGCATGGGGCATGGGGCATGGGACATGGGGCATGGGGCACGGGGCATGGGGCATGGCGCATGGGGCATGGGACACTGGACATGGGGCATGGGGCATGGGACACTGGACATGCGGCATGGGGCATGGGACATGGCGCATGGGGCATGGGGCATGGGGCACAGGGCACGGGGCATGGGGCAAGGGGCACGGGGCTCGGGGCAAGGGGCACGGGGCACGGGGCATGGGACATGGGACATGGGGCATGGGGCATGGGGCATGGGGCATGGGGCACAGGGCACAGAGCGTTTTACTTTTTGCTTTCACAGAGCGAACACCGTTTTTACAACGTTCAAGTAGGACAAACCTTGGATCTTTGCTGGCCAGGACATGCAACTAGCTTAGCAAGCTCGAAGTCAGAGGGATGCCGCCGTATAGCGTTCAAGTAGGACAAACCTTGGGTCATTGCTAGCCGGGACATGCAACTAGCTTAGCAAGCTCGAAGTCAAAGGGATGCCGCCGTACAGCGTTCAAGTAGGACAAACCTTGGGTCATAGCTAGCCGGGACATGCAACTAGCTTAGCAAGCTCGAAGTCAAAGGGATGCCGCCGTACAGCGTTCAAGTAGGACAAACCTTGGGTCATAGCTAGCCGGGACATGCAACTAGCTTAGCAAGCTCGAAGTCAAAGGGATGCCAAATCAAAGGAAGTGAAAGTGAAAGCGGCTTTCAGACCAAAAGTTGCCAAGTTTTCAAGGCCACATTGTTGAAGTTATCATTTCAATATTTCAGTGTGTTGTAGACGAAAGAAGTGAAATTGGGTACCCATGGCCCCTTTTTCGAAAATTTGCACCTGGAATGCTAGAACCAACCAGTAATATGTTCATTTTTAACCCTTTTTTGAGCCATGTACATACAGAAGTGCAAAGAAAAATTGGGGAAAAGGGTCATGGGCACCCATTTGTATGTATTTTACTAATAACATGAACTCGAATATTAGAACGAACGTTGGCCGTGAGAACTCGGCAACTTTTGGTCTGTTTTGAGAAAAAATGTGTTAATTGTGCAATTTTGGCCACCCTGAAAATAATTTTTTGACCAAACTTTTAAAAATGTGTACCTACTGCGTGTAGGTCTGTGTATCTGGCACGTCATTTGTCTCATGATAATAGGAGGTGACTTACTGAAACTGTTATCTAGATCCAGGTGATCTTGGCACTTAGAAATGACTTTCATGTTGGTCCATAACGTACTGTCCCGTTAGCCGTATCAACAATTTACCCTACACACGCCGTTGTTTAAATGTAACTACAAATTCAAAGGTGGGCTGCAAAAATAAGGGCACTGGGCCACAGGTGGAGTACCTACTGCTTGTAAGGCACCTAGTCGTTGGTAGAGCAATTGAAATACAAATGCTATCAATTAATGTTATTCAATAATGTTCTACTTAAATTTCATAACTTTTTAAATCTATTAGCCTCAGGTAACAAAATATTTACAAAGCTATTAATAAATCATAAATTAAATAATGCAACCCTTTTTGCATTATTTCCATCAGCGTTTGGCGACGGGTATGTTATAGTTTTAGGGGGCGAGTGACCTCGCAGAAACATGCGTAAAGCTACCGTTAGTTAGCATTTTCATGCACTCTCTTTGTAAGTGAGATCTGTGCAAAACTGCTGAGAGAAATCACACAGTGCATGTAAGAAGGTATGTTATTTATATGTCTAGCAGATAAACTGGGGCCGGACGTACCGATCGACGGGCTCGTTGGCTCGATCTTTGACCCGATCGTTCTTCTCCTTGCTGACGCGAACGATGGCCGGCGGCTCGATCTGACCGACCGTCCAGAACGCCTCGATGCGAGGATCCAGGTCGGTTTGCGTCTCCAGGACGTGCGGATGCTCGCGTGCAAGGTTGGCGAGCACAATTCGGTTCACTTGATGCACCATCGATCTACCGAATGCATCGTCTAGCTCTGCCGGGGAACGTTTATCTAGATGGTCTTCTTGTTGTCTCCTGGAACATTTAATTCTTTGCCTAGCATCATTGTGAAATTCAATTCTAAATTCAACGCTAAATAGGCAAGCAGCTCACCAACATCACAAAATTACAAACCTTTGCAAACCATATTCTATTACGAGAGCTTCTTCAATTTGTGCCTTGATATCGACCAGTGTTTTGTCAGTAGTTTGCACGATATTGGCATCTGTGTAATACTCGGGGAGTTCATCAAAGCAGTGCGTCCGAGTAATAAACTGTGCTAGCGGCAAAGAATTATAGGGAATGATCCCTTCCTTCAACATTAACGAATGCCAGCCATAATATTTTGGTAAATTGATTGCAAACAATTTTTCTTCCACAGTTTTTAGAGATTCAATCTTTTTGTGCCATCGTTCTCTCTCCCTCAGTTTTTCAGCTTTTGGGGATGTGTCTATGATCGGTGGATACTGCGGTGAGTTGGTATATTCACTCTCTTGCTCACCGACAAGCGAAGTAAAAGCCCGGCGATTCTCCTTAATTATTGGAAGTACACGTCTTATCTTTAAGCGTGTGATCGACATGTTTTTCTTGTAAAGAATTAAATCTACACGACACTCAATCTGCCTACATGGGGTTGTATAAGCACAGCTGGGTTAGACTGGGTGAGGTGATACCAGTTGAAACCCATACCCAACCTAACCTTGTCAATACTGTAGCGCGGTACCAAACGTAGCGTCGACGATTCTGCAGCGGTTCCAATTCAATATACTGCAGCAGAAAAAGAGCACACATAATAAAAAATACGCTGTATTGTAAACACGAGCATAATGACGTATGTAAAGCATAGAAGAGTTATAAAAAATAAAATAAGGAGGTACATAAACAAAAACGCTAAAGTTGATCCACATTTATTATAATAGTATCTTTGATCCACATTATGTTTCACTATATAACCGAGATATCAACAACAGTAGTCCCAGCACATTCTCCAGTCCCTCCGCTAAATCCAGCCCTAGGAGTGAATTTGTAATTGTAAAACGCTGTTCTCATACATTTCGAATTTCAACATTGATGAATTATTTGTGGAAAACTTCAGTGGGGTACCTCCACGACACTTTCAGGGTTGATGACCAAAGGGATGACCCAATTATGCCCGTGAAGCCCCCAACATTTTCTCCATCCCCTAACTTGGGCTCGGGGAGTGTTTGCAGGACGTCGCAGGTATGGAAATTCTAATACAACAATATGTATACAAGCTAGATGACACAGGTTGATCAGAGAATAACACCGGCAGTTCTCTAGCTGACGTTATATATCTTGCACTGAAACTTTCGACAAAACTACAATTTGTTTGGTCAATCATCGGCTGAATTGCACTATACTTTAGACTTTAGATATTATGTCTTTTAAGCTGAAATACCGCATTACTGCTAATTTCAGCAAATTTTAATTTCACTTTTCATAATAACATTATGTTTCGAGGAATTCAATGGGAGACTCGCAAGTCGTTGTCATTCTTGAAATTATTTTGCTTGCCTACTCTCAGCTGGACCCTCTCAGCTGGACCCTCTCAGCCCTCTGAGCCCTCACCCTCATGAGGAGGGGGGGGGGGGGCAAATAGCATTGAGGGGGTGGCTTGGGCCTCCTCCGCTAATAAGCCACTGTACCTATGGGATGGTAAGGCAATATGTGCCAGTAGGCAGTTTTTTTCGTGGCGCCCCTATAAGCTGCCCATGCTAATCATTAAAGCCTAAGGAACCAATTTTTAAAGATCCGTCGATTTCATAAGTGAAATTATGCAACGGACTGGTATAGATTCGTACCTATACCAACTCATGGTAGGCACCTACCTTGCAGGTATTCTAAAGTAACCCTAAATACAAGTAGTAAACAATTATAAAATGTCGATTTTACCTTTCATACAGGAAACTAAGAACTCATGTGTATTGTTGCTTACATGATGCGATGTTGACTGAACACATGACATCGCAATGCACAACGTTTATAAAAAAATATAACAAAAACAACATGGGTATTGGCGCCGGCGCCCCTAAAGCCTCGGCGCCCCTAGGCGATAGCCCAATTACGGCACTGGGTAAGACTCATTTTTTCACCGTGAAAATGCTGTGTTTTTTTCTCCCAACGAACTCATCTCGACTTGCCGCGGTCCCTCAAGCTCTGATGCGACGTTACTAGGTACCGCCGTCTTGTTTGCAAGAGAGGATTAGGTAGTTACTGCTGCCAGAAGTTTCTAAAACGTTTCGTTGCATTCGGCAGCTCAACCCGGCAGTGCGACGCAACACACAATTTGTTAATATTTACACACAATTATATCACACATATTTACACATATATCAAGATATATAAGATATCAATATATAATATATAATATACAATATATAAGATATATATATATATATATATATATATCAAGATATATGTATCACATATATAAGAGGCTATCCTCTTGAGTTCCTCGGGATCCATTGACGTTTGACGCTTGTGTGTCTCACATAGGCGTAGTTGCACTCTTGTCCGCTACGTCTTTTGTCACACGGCCGGTGGCAGCTCGGTGTGTGGAAGGCCGGTGGCAGCTCGGTGTGTGGAAGGCCGGTGGCAGCTCGGTGTGTGGAAGGCCGGTGGCAGCTCGGTGTGTGGAAGGCCGGTGGCAGCTCGGTGTGTGGAAGGCCGGTGGCAGCTCGGTGTGTGGAAGGCCGGTGGCAGCTCGGTGTGTGGAAGGCCGATGGCAGCTCGGTGTGTGGAAGGCCGGTGGCAGCTCGGTGTGTGGAAGGCCGATGGCAGCTCGGTGTGTGGAAGGCCGGTGGCAGCTCGGTGTGTGGAAGGCCGATGGCAGCTCGGTGTGTGGAAGGCCGGTGGCAGCTCGGTGTGTGGAAGGCCGATGGCAGCTCGGTGTGTGGAAGGCCGATGGCAGCTCGGTGTGTGGAAGGCCGGTGGCAGCTCGGTGTGTGGAAGGCCGGTGGCAGCTCGGTGTGTGGAAGGCCGATGGCAGCTCGGTTGTGACTTCGCCTCACAGCCGTGCGATTTCGTGACTCTGACTTTGCCGTTCTCGGTAACAAAGTTAAAAAATCAACGTGGGCAACAATAGGGATTTTGGAAGGAAGGCGAAGCTGGAAAAATGTGCACCCGAACCGGGATACGAACCCGGGACCTCCTGCTTGCCGGATTCCAATTGCATACTGGTAACTGCTTAATTATAGCCAGGCAATACTGCTGGTAGTCCCGTGAATACGAGTGGCCGCTGAAGGTGCGGCCCTTGTTTTATATTGGAACTGCACAGATTCTTACACCGTTGGTTGTTTTCGGTCTGTGCAGGATGACCCCCGCATCGAAGAGCTGCCAACCAACGCGCGTCTTCTGTTCGAGACGCCGGTCCTCGAGAGTTTATCGCTCCGATCTACAGGGCGTCCAAGGGCAAGAAGGCCGGGCAAGAAGGCCGGGCAAGAGGGTCGGGCAAGAAGGCCGGGCAAGAAGGCCGGGCAAGAAGGCCGGGCAAGAAGGCCGGGCAAGAAGGCCGGGCAAGAAGGCCGGGCAAGAAGGCCGGGCAAGAAGGCCGGGCAAGAGGGTCGGGCAAGAAGGCCGGGCAAGAAGGCCGGGCAAGAAGGCCGGGCAAGAGGGTCGGGCAAGAAGGCCGGGCAAGAAGGCCGGGCAAGAAGGCCGGGCAAGAAGGTCGGGCAAGAAGGCCGGGCAAGAAGGCCGGGCAAGAAGGCCGGGCAAGAAGGCCGGGCAAGAAGGCCGGGCAAGAAGGCCGGGCAAGAAGGCCGGGCAAGAAGGCCGGGCAAGAAGGCCGGGCAAGAAGGCCGGGCAAGAAGGCCGGGCAAGAAGGCCGGGCAAGAAGGCCGGGCAAGAAGGTCGGGCAAGAAGGCCGGGCAAGAAGGCCGGGCAAGAAGGCCGGGCAAGAAGGCCGGGCAAGAAGGCCGGGCAAGAAGGCCGGGCAAGAAGGCCGGGCAAGAAGGCCGGGCAAGAAGGCCGGGCAAGAAGGCCGGGCAAGAAGGCCGGGCAAGAAGGCCGGGCAAGAAGGCCGGGCAAGAAGGTCTACTGGTTCTACTCGTTCTCGCTGTAATTGCGAAGATTTTCCGACCCTGCAGCGGCCAGTACTACATTAACGTTGTTCTGTGTTTGTGTTTCAACTACATTAGGCTAGAGTCACAGATATACAGTTGCCCAGATAGTCGACTACAAAGTTAAAGCTGCACGCCGGGGAAATCTTGGAATGTTGCTGAAGTCTGACTCCATAAGATTCTACGGCAGGGCTGTCTCGTCTATCAGCTAAAATGATGTCCCGGCATTTGCTAGATAAGTCATTAATGTCTTCACTTCCATTTCTTCCCCTTCAAACACCTCCTTCTTAATTCCATTCCAATCTCTACTTGTTCTATTCAGGAAGGAGAATTTTCCAATATCTGTTTTCTTCCCTTTTACAACTACTTTCATTTTGTGGTCCTTCCTGCCGTAATACTTCGCTTCTTTTTCTATCGTCGTGCTTAACTCCTTCCAGCCATTATCTCCTTTCCATGACATATAAAAGTTGCAAATTCTATCTGCCCATCTTCGACTAGCCAACGTCTTCCATCCAAGCTTGATCTAACTGCCAAATGTAAAGACCTTTGCATGGATCGTGGACAGGAATGTCCAGGCCAAAGGACTAGGTGGTTAAATATTACAATTGATTAAGAAATGGATATGATAGGAAGAGGATTTCATGACAAATCTCGAGTGATCATGTGACTTTTACCATTCGATTCGGCTCGCAATTGCTCGATTTCAAACCACTGCCCGTGTTAAAACATGAGCAGTGACATTGAAAACGACTGATTTTGAAATCACCAAGTTATGTACTATGTCCCCCAGATATAAATTGCATTCCGTTTTATGTTAATTGGCTGGACTGCAGAACCGTTTTAAATTCCAATCTAAGGAAGCATGAGGCTTGAGTTAAAACTTAAAACCTGATGGTTTCTAAGATTTTGCTGGATATTTTCTGCTACCTGGGCTGCACTTTCGGCATATCGATTTAACGCCAAATGTCAAGTCCTTTGCATAGATCTGGAACTGGAATGTCAAGGCCAAAGGGCTTGGTGTTAAATATTGCAATTAAAGATTAGGAAATGATTGACTGGAAGATACTTGTCTGACCTTGATTTTATGGCTAAAACCCGAACAAGGTTCAGATATAATTTGTGTACTGTGTAGGTCTTAACAAGTGTCAGGCAAGTGTATTATGTTCAGACTGGACTTGACGACCAGTTTTAAATTCTAAGCTTCAGGAAGCGTGAGGTTTGAATAAAAACCTGCTGGTTTCTAAAACTTGGAATAATTTTTTTTTTTTTTTGGCTGAAAGATATACCTATGTTCTCATGTTTTTATACATTCTAGGATTAATTTATTTGGCATAGTATACTTCAGTGTGCACCATGATCCATTTGTTAGAACAACAATGGCCACCCATCCGATCCCCACTCCACAAAATGCACATGGTCTCTTGATTGCAAGCATCACGGCGAATTTATTTGGCAAAAATCAGTGTTTATCCTTTGGTGATATCCTTGAGGTGTTGCACGAGTGGTGAATTTGCATTGTCAGAGGTAAATATTTTGACAGAATTCCTTAGTAAGAATTCTGATTTAAATCAGAAATGAGTTTACAAAATAATAAATATTCAATACGTTTAATACAAAAAAGGTTAAAAAGTCATTTGGAGAATTTTTATGTTACTGAGTTAAAAATTAATTTTACAGGCAAAATTCCCCAAATCGTGAACCGAAAAAACCATTATAAAATTTTGGCTACGGCAATTAGGTCAAACCGAACCAGAAACGAAGTAATAAAAAGCTTGTTATTACTTCGTTTCTGGTTCGGTTACGGGTCGGCCAAAAATTCAGGTTTTTTTCGGTTCGGTTCGAAGCCCTGGTTTAAATTAGCTTTGCGTCGGTTTTTTGGCCAGGGACGTAGGTACCATGATATGCATTGAAACTGATAAACCAAGAGTCGTAAGTAGTTGAAGTGCGTACATTCCAATGATAGCAGGCTGAATTCTGAGATTAAATTTCCCGTGCTTACCATGCACCAAGACCCCTTACAGCCATAACGATGTTCGAACCTGCATTTTCCTGATATTACGGATATTATGAC
The DNA here is from genome assembly GCA_921293005.1 of Nemoura dubitans. Taxonomy (NCBI): domain Eukaryota; kingdom Metazoa; phylum Arthropoda; class Insecta; order Plecoptera; family Nemouridae; genus Nemoura; species Nemoura dubitans. Next base: position 74,156,843 of record OV121074.1, read on the forward strand.
AATATTAGATTGATATTTTCCGTACCTACTGAATGCGTTGTTACAGAAACATTTAACTTTCGCTATCGTAACAATTCATTTCCCCGCTCTAATTAAAAGCTGATAAAAATGATTTTTCCTCAAATCGTGACAGATTTTTGAGATTGACGGTGTTTTTATTAGAAGGTTTCGCGTAATTTTCACTCTGATCTTGGTCATTTGTTTCGCATGTAGATCACGCCTAAATTAGTTCGAATCTATACATCTCATTTAGCTGCGTCGGAAGTGTTTCGCCAATGTTCTTCAAAAACCTGTCCCGTGCTAACGTTTACTGCTCTCTCTCTCTGCTTATCATCCAAATGCCTACAAACGCATTACAGGTAAGAACTTACTGCACTTTCCACCTATTTTGGTCGATTCAATTGATTATATTTTTTACGCTTTTCTGTCATTTTCCGTTCCCCTTTTCGTTTGAATTTCATATATCTGACTACCTAGCTATAGCTAGACGAAGGTAAACATAGCTGCCACAAGAGGAAGCTACTGACTGCCTTCCAGTCTATACCATCTATACCTATTGCCATGAGTATACACTTTGATAGCTTGGATTATTCAAACTTTAATTGTTAAAAATCTATAGGCACTTTATTATATTTTAGATGTATTACCTTACCTAAGAACTTATTTATGGAATCCTAAGCTGTTCCCACCTTAGAGTTTACTCTTGCTATTTTATTCATAGTTGTTAATAACTTAAACTTAAACTTTTACTTACTTACACTAACTTACATAGCTATTAACTAGTCTTAGATATTTCTACCTGTCTCTAAATCATGTACCTATTGATAATGGACAATAAAACGAATTTAATTGAATTCCTTTTCACAAACAAACATTAAAACTTACCATCAGCTATAAATACAAAGTTTGCCACTACCCAGGGTATCCTTGGCAGTGTCTTTTATTCCTCAGCTTGGGGCCGGTCTTCTAATTGCCTCATCCCAGAGCAATAGCCAATGGGATGCCGTGGAATTTATCTGTTTCTGAGGGCTAGACGCTTTAACCCAGAGTTGACAAAATTGTAAAACCGGAGGTTTATAATTTGCTTCAAATCGGCAGCTAGTCTCACTCAACTGAGGCTGTGACATGGATGACTTGAGCGTCCCAGCTTCCAGTGTCTCTGGCCCATGGGACCGAGTGCTAGTTAGGCACCACAACGGTCGCTGCCATCGACGACGTGCTACCGCGAGTCACTGCGAGAACGTTCCCTACAAACGCATCATTCGCGGGAGCAGAATCAACTTGGTCTGGGACCGAGTGGCAACGTGGAGCTACGAGCATTACAATTAATAGTCTAAATTGATAGAATCCATCAGACGAGTCACAATCTAAAATCAAATTTTAGATTTTTACACATTCCTCACATTTATACATTCACATTCACATTCTAATTAAACTGTAAAATTTCATCAGTACTATAAAAACAATGCGTTGGTAATTTAAAATACACCGAATTTTCACTTTCAAACACTAAACAATTTACACTTAAATATTCACCAAAGAAGTTTGGATCTGAATGAAACATACCTAATGCATTTCACCATGGTTAATTGTGAGAAAAACAGTTCATCAAAAAACTTCCCCACACTCAATTTCCTCCCTAAAAAGGCTGGGTATAGTTTTTTATCGGTACCTAATTGAAATTATTCTGCCCTTGCCAACCTGCCCACCAATTTCCAATTTTCTTCAGAGCTGTTTGTTTTTTGGTGTAATTTTCAAATTTTATGCACTATGATTAGAAAACAAATAATTGTGTTCCAGAGTGCACCTGTTGGAGCAGCCACCGAGGGCCGGATACTTATCAGCTGGCAGACATCGAGAAGACTGAGAGAAACATGCTCCCACGACAAACAATCTCCTGGACAACCGAGAGATGCACTTGGAGGATGGCAGGCAGAGTCCTGATCCCTGCCACGGACTAAGAACACGAGTACGACCAGCTGTTGAATTGGTATACCTACGTGGGAACTCGGAAGTCACTGGTGGCGTTGGCAACGAAAAGCTGTCAAATAGGACTTGCAAGTTGTGTCTTTCAAACACATCTATTTCAAACTTTGTTTTGAATGCTCAATAGAAGTCTCACTGAATTCCTGATGTTTTTGTTACATAAACTAGTTAGATGCCTACAGACCAAAAGAACCAATTTGAAATAGTTTCTTCTTAAACTGGTGTAAAGAAGCAATTATTGTAAAAGTAATTATCGTTATGACTATGTAACTATTTAGAATTAGAGCTGTTATGCTGACTAGAAAAGCTAGCAGTGCAACTTTTATTATTATTATAAAACAGTGAGTTTGTTGTGTGAGATGGCACAACAAACCTTTGGTATAAAAGGCACATGGACTCAGCAGTCAGGAGGGAGTTCTTTGGTGAGCGATCAGGACCATGTGACCTCTAGTACCAAGGGGTTGCTGTGGCGACCTGCACGGTGAGTTAGTTTATAATTACTTAAGTATGTTCTAAGCTAAAAGCCACTCTGCAATAGATATTTCAATGTTGATATTTTTAAAATCAAGTCATGACATCAAATGTCTGAATTAAAGATTAAATAGGAAATAACAATTTAACTTCTTCAACACATTCCATCAGCACAGGAGCGTTCACCACTTTACCCACCTCCCTGTGTTATCCACTAGTTAACTTCAGTATACTAGGGCTACTTTTTAAACTCAGTATACTAAAGTGCAAAGAAAATTTTCCCAATGTGTCCCACGTCGCGGGAAACGCAGCGAGACTTTTGTTTAGCATTCAAATCCCAGTTTGAAATAGCTTTTTTCAAAACTCAAATCACTTGTTGATAATTCTACAGTTCTCAAAACCAACGGCAACCTTCCGTCCCCGCAGACACGAGAGATCGTTGGACATTTGGGCGAGAGCCACGACTTGACGCTCGGCGACAGCTCGATGCCGCCACGCAAGAACTTTAGAACCGACTGAACACCGACTTTATCGGCTCGCTCGGCGACCTGGCTGCAAGGTACGAGGATAGAGTAAGGATAGCCTGCGAGATCGAGTTCGGTGTACCTGTGCTGGATTTCTTGGTTGCGGCTCGGGTGTCTATACTGAGTACCGACGTATTCGTTTTCTTTCCAGGCTCGGCTGGGAAGTTCTTTGTTTGTTTGGGTCTGATTGACATTCCACAAATAACAAATAATGCAGCAGATATTTTTGGCACAGTACTAAATAACAGATAACGTTAAGAAAAGTCCAGACCTATGGAAGTAAGGAAAATTGTATCAATGAAATAGAGTACATGGTTAAGTCATTGTCATAGGCTTGGCTTCTATCATTGAATTTGAAGAGCCTTCAAATTCAATGCTTCTATACTAGGGCGAACGCAATTTGTGTTGCGTTGAAGATGAGCGTAGCGGTTTGTATGTAGCGCAAAAAAAGATTAAGGCGAGAAGCCTATGCAAATCATGGAGCAGCAAGCCGGACCAATGCTTTCTCAAAAATTCTGATCACTTGAAAATGTAAACGATTCTGACCTTTCTTTGTTTCTGTCCGAGCTGTCGGGTGGCGGAAATATGCTCATTTTGAGGTCATTGAGCATTGTGCATGTTAATACATAGATGTAACTCATGCCCAAGGGTTTTTATTGGGTTGTATTGGGTTGGTTTTTATTGGAAAAAATCTGGTGTGATGTTTCGATTCAGTTTCGATGGTTTCTAAAGGCAAATCGAAATTGGGAACATTTGAAAAAAATACGCACTTTTAAATAAATTTCCGTACTTTTCCAAACATGCCCAATTGTCGAATTTTGCTCTTTTTTCTGCTTTGAAAGTGAAGGGTGTGGAGGATTTTCTTGAAAAACGCAGGGGGTCTAAGTTGAGAACAAAAGTAGACACCCTGAAAATGTCATCCCACTCGAAGCAGGCGTTTGGCCTGTAGAGCGCGCGCAAACACACATACAAAAAAAAAAAAAAAAAACACACACCAAGTGTTTTTTTTAGCAGTAGTGAAATTGATGATTTCGCTTCGCTCGCTTCGCTCATCAATAGAAACTCACGAAATGTTTACGTATATAACAGAAAAGCCAGAGTTTATTTTTGTTACCAATCAATTATTGTTACAATAGGCTTTAGAATTGTACCAGCTAATGGGCTACATTGTAACTTTGGTGCAAGGCACAAATCGAAATACATAATATGTAAATGTAACGTACTGCAGCTATTAAAGTTAATGATAAGCAGAATAATATGGTGCACATAAGGAACCTACCTACATGTACTTCTAGCAAATAGCAGTATTTAATTACAGTATCTTTCAAAACAATATTGGATATTAAAGTATAATAAGAATTATATATTATTAATTATTATCATGCAGTGGCATGGCATTACTGAATTTCTGCAAGTGGTCACCAAGTTTGTTTTCTAGTAATTGGGAAATAAATTAGCTTATAATATGGAGAATTACCTAAATGGAACATTAGGAACTAGAATTACTTTATGTTTCAAAGTCATTTTCTCTCAACATCTAGGTGCCAATATCTTCACTCGGAAATTATTTCGCCTTCAATGTCATCTTTGGTTAGTTCTAGATAAAATCCATTAGGATCGTTTTCTACACTTTCGCTTTCTTGAAGGCCACCTAGCTTCTCAATTAGAGATCCCAGCAACAAACACTTCTTCTCTTCAACGGCCAGAATATCCGCATGCATTTTGTTGAGCATGGCCATTCTTCTCTCCTCGTCATGACGGTATTGTTGCAGGAATTCAGAAAACCACGTTGGGGGCTCCTGCGGAGTTTGGTTTTCGTAGGTTGTCCAAAATTGCCCATCCTCTCCATCAGCAGTCTCATCAGGTTCTTCATAGTCATCCTCCATTTTCGCTCCAACGTCCACAAGCTCGACCCTCATTTCGTTCCCATCTGTACCTAATATTTTCTTGAACATTGGTTGTTGCTGCATATGTCTCATAGATGATGCAGCATGTATAATATTCGGATCTCCTTTGAATATGGCTTCAAGATCTTGATAATAAGGCCATCGTGATTTTGGATGAGAGTTGCGTTGTCCAACGTAAATTTCCTTAAATGTCTTTTTCAAGTTGCGCCATTTCTTATCGCACATTTCTTCGGTAACATGGCAGTCGTGCTCCGCTAAAACTCCAGCTATTTTCTGCCAAACATCTTTCTTTTTCACTTGAGAGCGACGAAACATGTGCTGCACCTTTTTGTACTCACGAATCAAAAGTCGCACCATCGGTTGGTTCCATACAAATCTCTCTGCAAAATACAAGGATTACATTCAAACTTCCCTCAATAGCATCATCCTGCCCTAGCAATGAGCAGACCGCTCCCAAATTAACGCTACGCTAAACGCCCAAATCCGAGAGCAGATTTTCAGAGCTGCTAGGTGATACGGAGGACGATCAGACTGGGCAATAAGTGATATCAAAGCTATGTGCACCCACCTTGGGAATGTTCGAACTCGTCCCCAGGAACCATAACAATTTCCTCCTCCATTCCTAATGGATTCTTGAAAAATAACTTTCAGATCGTGTTGGCGTTTCTCCGAAACACTGAAAATAAATAGGGATATTGTAGTTCACGTGCTAGCCACGGGAACCGAACTTTTGGAGCGCTAGCATCGTGTACGGAAATCGGAAAGGCGAAAACTACCGAACAGCTGAATTATCATTTCTCAGTCGCCATTTTCTATGGCAGTGCCACAGTTCTCTATTTACCAATTTCTAAAAAACTTTTGGCGTTATATTTTTTGATTAGCTGAAAACCACTACGACTTGAGCTATTATGGCTTGCTTGTTAACCCTAAAGCAAGAAATAAAAACATTAGAATCGGTTTTCCCGAAAAATCATGAAAGGTTTCAGATTGTAGCTGCCAGTGTAGATGAACTGACATGCAGATTCATAGGCAAGAATGGAAATAAATATGACATTCATGCCAATATTACAGTAAGTTTTCATAGCAATCTTACATTTTTGCTGAAAGAATTACATCAGGGGCTTTTCGCATTGAACCTCCATTGGTGGATTATGCTTGGGCCAAAAAAATAAGCCTAGTTATTGGGTCTTTCTGTGAAAATTTTCTGGTCTATTCAATTTCATCTGGCCTGTAATTAGAGATAACTATGCAGATTTATTACTCAATACTTCCTGCATCCCATTAACAGACTGGTATCAAGAAAACTAAATGTAAAGCAAGTGACAGCTCTCCAATCTAGTCCTGAAGTTGTTATGCCATATTGTCTCCATTGCTTCCATTGTCTTTATATCATTAAGTCTGTTCCACTTGATGTTGGATTGGGCAGTGATTGGACCTTGATCGTAATAACTTATGTTTCTTCTAAAGATTACTCTCTTGTATTGCAGGAAACTTATCCAGCAAGCCCACCCGTTTGGTTTGCAGAGTCTGAAGAAACCAGCGTAACTAATGCGGTCCAAATTTTAAGTAACACGTCTGGTCGTGACAACCACGTTGTTAATCAAGTCAGCATCTTGCTTAAAGAGTTGTGCCGGCTTCACCTCCTCCCAGACCCTCCAGACATAGAACTCCTCACCGTACCCGTGCCCGACTGTTACGTATTGCCCAACCACATAGAAGAAGACCTAATGGATGACGACGATGAGGATGAGGAAGACGAAGGAGAAGAAGACATGCACTTAGATATGGAAGAGCCCGACAGTTTGGCCAAGAACAAAATGGACGAGATGGACACGCAACACCTAGCCACACTTGAGCGATTAAGACAAATACAGCGGCAAGATTACTTGAAAGGTTCCGTAGCGGGCTCTGTGCAGGCTACTGATCGACTCATGAAAGAACTGAGAGATATTTATCGCTCGGATAGCTTCAAGAAAGGTTTGTAGCTAACTTACTAATGCAGGGCTTTCAAAGTCAGCCTGAGTATTATTTTATTTACCTGGATACTTGTCTAGATCAATAAATATCCACCTCAATGTTGGTCTACCATTGAGTGAGGCACAAGAAGCCATTAGTGTTGGATAGAGATGTAAATTTGTCAGTTAGTATTTTTTTTAAATGAGTAAAATTGGATAAGTATAGGTAACGAAATCAATACCTACTGCCCAAATGCATGGATGGATGGAATGCCTTGTGAAGTCTCACAGGCATATCCAGGTGTTGGCAGCTCAGAGCTCATGTTGAAGTGTACGTCAGGTCAGACAAATTGAGCATTTAAACAAATGGATCAATCACTCGGACAGTTGCCAACAATTAGGGACAGAAGCCGCAGAGCATCACCCATTCATTGCCCTTTGCTTGGACAGCTGGCTCATAACAATAACAGAAAAGTCCAGATTTAAAAGTATTTTCACTACCTATCTATACCTTCTAGTGAAAATTAATTTAAAAAAATGCTATTGTTACCGTAAAATTACTCGGTACTATTACCTAGTAATAATGCGGGTATGGTAAATACTCCTAATTTACATCTTAGCATTGGATCAGTGTCAAAGTACCTACCAAACTAGCCCGTAAAGTGATTTCCTTTTATTATTGTATCACTCTAAGAGCATTCGAACTAAGGAACCTTTAGAGTGCACACTGTACTTGCAGCTCAAAACTAGCTTAATTTTTACTCAAGTTTGCCAAAACTCTATTCTCCGTTTCACGTTAAACGTAGAGTAGATTTGCATCTTCCTCAAAGACCCACTGCCGCTAGACACCAGCCAAGAGTTTCAAAACTGCCCGCAGAGCCTTTTGTCCGACTCAAGACATGCCTTGTGAGTTTAGAAACTCTCAGCTCGTGTCTAGCAACAGTGGGTCCTCGCGGCAGATGCAAATCCACCCTCCATATATCAACGTGAGACGCAGTTCACCCCGTAACTGAACCCCGACTCATCCGCAGACATGTACAGCATCGAGCTGGTGAGCGACAGCCTCTACGAGTGGAACATCCGGCTGATGAGCGTCGACCCCGACTCGCCGCTGCACAACGACCTGGTCACGTTGAAGGAGAAGGAGGGCAAGGACAGCATCCTGCTCAACATGACGTTCAAGGACACGTACCCGTTCGAGCCGCCGTTTGTGCGCGTGGTCCATCCGATCATCTCCGGCGGCTACGTGCTGGTGGGCGGCGCCATCTGCATGGAGCTGCTCACCAAGCAGGGCTGGAGCTCGGCGTACACGGTGGAGGCGGTCATCATGCAGATCGCGGCGACGCTGGTCAAGGGCAAGGCGCGCATCCAGTTCGGCTCGGCCAAAGTGTGCAACCAGGTCGGCACCGGACAGGTAACTGTGATCTAGATCCTTATAAGTTAGCAACATTGTCTTGGGGATTTTGGGTTCAGGGTTAATAGGTTGGCAACATTGTCTTGGGGATTTTGGGATCAGGGTTAATAGGTTGGCTACATTGTCTTGGGGATTTTGGGTTCAGGGTAAATAGGTTGGCTACATTGTCTTGGGGATTTTGAAATGGCCATGAAATTTGGGAGAAGTAATTTGCATACAGGGTGAGAATTGAATGTCCCCATGGGGGTATGGTCCAGAGTCTACGAATACTTATATTGGCTCTGGAACCGTGTGCTGCTATACTGCAACCACATTTTACATTCAACCTCGAGTAACTCCAATTTAACGTTGGATGCGTTGAATTCTCTTTATAATCGTATTTAAATTACGAAAGCTCGTAATTGGCTAATCATTTTATTATTATGTACACAAATTAGCCTCCCAAAATTGTTGCCCATTCCGGGATTTGAACCAGGATCCCCAACTTTCGCGGCTGGTGCAACATTTTTGGGAGGCTAATTTGTGTACATATAATAAAATGATTAGCCAATTACGAGCTTTCGTAATTTAAATAAGATTATAAAGAGAATTGTCTTGGGGATTTTGGGATCAGGGTAAATAGGTTGGTGACAGTTGTCTGGTCTGGATCAAGCATGGCGATAGCTGGGAAGAAATAAACGGGAGCACCTATTAAATTACGTACCTGTGTTATTTGTGGATGCTATTACATATCCCGGTGGTCATCCTGTTTGTTTAAATACAGTCCAAGCAGGGATTTAACACTAACCACTTTGATCGCGTTGTTAGGCTCGTGTCTACTGTGACCCTTCTTCAGCTCTATACTCTTTTTCACGCCAAGAACGCTAGTATTGTTCAGCAGGCTCCCGACAGTTTAGAGACCCTTAATTGCACACCCTTTAGCGGAACAATGAGACGGCCTGCGAATGTTGAAACCTCTGGCTCCTGCCTACCAGCAGGGGAGTCTCTTTGACAGTAAAACACCGCTAGCGTTCTTAACGTCAAAAAGAGAGTAGTTGGGAGACACAATTATTTCAAACTGGGATTTGGATGCTAAATAAAAGTCTCGTTGGTTTCCCGACATTTCGTAGCATATACCAGTTCAGGGGTTCTTATACTGTGCGTTGCGGAATTTTCACAAGATTCCGTGCATCTCAATTCTTCTGTTTAAACAGTATATTTATTCCCGATATATACAATGAACATGATTACGATTGACAAAAATCCTTGTCTTATCAGATGACACAATATCTAGAAATGTATATATATATATACATACTCTTTGAGTCGACCACTTAAGATGTAGTATCAATTGCACAGGCATCTTGCAAAAACGTGAAGATAGGTACAGGTTGCATTGTAAAACTCGTGATTTTAGTACAGGGAAGCCGCGAAAATTCGTTCCCTTAAGGAAGTCATGGATCCAATGAGTTTGAGAACCACTGTGCTAGTTACTTCAAGGGCGATAGCTCGACTTGGATCGCTGCTCGGGAACGGGATAGGCTGAGGAACCAAGCTGGGGAAGGGCAACAGGTACCCAAAACATCCTGATTGTCGGTCAGGTCCTATCGCGTACAGAGCTCTTTGGTCACACATCATGCTGCATTGCTGGGTGGGATACGGGGACCTCTGAGAGAGAACAGAGACCCATAGGGATGCTATCTTGCAATGCTATCTTAGCAAGGGACTTTCCACATCTTCATGGACAGCGATGACTATGTCAGCAAGCCCCTTTAGCCGGATAGACACGGGGCAGTCCCCGGGTCTGTTGTAGGCAGTGCTTTTCTTGTGCCGGAACGCACCGGAACGCTGTTCCAGCACCTCTGTTTAATACTCTTAAAGAAAAATTATATATTTTCGGGAATATCTGCAATCGCTGGAGAAATGCATACTCCATTTCATGTTAAGAAAAAGCGTGTATTTGCTCCTTCCTCGAGAGCCCTCTGCTACGAGACAGTATAGCCGAGTTTCAAAACATACAAGCCAATTGTCTTGAGCCAGACAAAAGGCTCTATGGCCATGGGCAGTTTTAAAACTCTCTGCTTGTGTCTAGCAGCAGATAGTCCACGAGGAAGATGCGAAGACACTCTCATTCTCGACGTGAAATAAGGTTTAGTTCGTCCGTGTTGTTTTTTGTGTGCCCGCGTACGAGTTTGTGGACATAATGAAGAAAGTTACTTATTTTTTATTTTTAATAATTAAAAGGATTTGATGTAAGGGGGGGGGGGGGTTAAAGGATAATTTTCTATTATGAAAATTGGAGTTCCGGCACCTTTATTTTTACAAAAAAAGCACTGGTTGTAGGTATGAAGCAAAGACTAGAGACAGGAGAGTTAGAGGTAGGTACTTGAGAGCCTGGTAAACAGGATCATGTCATTGCTGTCAGTTAGGACTCGTGACTCATGAGAGAGAGAGAGAGAGAGAGAGAGAACTGAATAAGCGCCTGAAACAAGCTTCATCCAGTGATTATTTTTGCATTTAAATTCACCTTGTTGGTGAGGAGAATTCTTGGAATCTTGCATGACTCCATTCCACCAATAGGTACATAATAGGTACAATAAATACACCAATAATGTTATAATAGGTACATCAATAGGTACCTCACAAGCTTTGACCGGTGGAGCGTGATCTGTGTTAAGACTTAAACAACAATGGCTTCTATGTCATATTATGATCTGTCATACACTCGCATTAGATGCAAAGTTACCGGTTACATTGAAATTGGTAATATTACTGGTAATATTACTGGTAATATTACTGGTAATATTACTGGTAATATTACTGGTAATATTACTGGTAATATTACTGGTAATATTACTGGTAATATTACTGGTAATATTACTGGTAATATTACTGGTAATATTACTGGTAATATTACTGGTAATATTATTGGTAATATTACTGGTAATATTACTGGTAATATTACTGGTAATATTACTGGTAATATTACTGGTAATATTACTGGTAATATTACTGGTAATATTACTGGTAATATTACTGGTAATATTACTGGTAATATTACTGGTAATATTACTGGTAATATTACTGGTAATATTACTGGTAATATTACTGGTAATATTACTGGTAATATTACTGGTAATATTACTGGTAATATTACTGGTAATATTACCTGTGATGTTACCGACCATGGTAGTTTTTTACGGTTTTTTGCCCGTTTTTGTTCGCCAGGACAAAAAACTGGTGATTTTCAAGTTCGATTATAAAACCTTCTGAAAACATCACATAGTGTTTGTTACAAATATTTTTTATTTCTTTCCATTTGCAAGTGCCGCATAGCAAGTGTACGTACGGGTATATGTATATGTTCAAACGAAAAAAAATTGTTGAACGGGCTCGATCAACCTCCGGGAAAAAAAACTTGTTGAGAATGCCATCCGTTTTATTTAGTGCCTTTCATTTAATTGTGACTATTTTGCTAAAAATCTAAAAATTGCTAAAAAAAAGTGAAAGCACATATTTTCAGTTATGATTTGAGTTTAGGAATACAATCACAAGGACATTTTAAAATTCTTCTCCATCAAGAGTTTTCATAAGGTTAAACATCTGATTGACCTACGTGGTAAATTTAATGTTTACTTTAATAACATTTTTTCCTAAGTTACCAAATATGGTGTAATGTTATCAAAATATTACCGCAGTTACATAACCGTTTTACATCACTAACTCACAGTGTTGGAAAATTATGCTAAGTACCTACATGCTTTTTGTTTCGTTTTGAGACCTGGTTAACGAGATATTATATTTTACTGATTTGGTGCACTTTGCTTCAAATCAATTTGGAAGTCAATTAGGCAGATCAATGTTTAACATATGTATCTGGATTAAAACCATTGATTGTTATTACTTATTTGTCCGGCTCCCCCCCCCCCCCCCCCCCCCCCCCCCATTTGACACTTGACTGGCACAGGTATTTACTTGGATTAGGGACTTAATAATAAAAATTATTTTTTTTTTTTTAGCTAATCAGTTATCACACAGGAAGTATGACAGTGAACTTCTTAAAATAAACTAATTAAAATGTACAAAATCCACGTGAATAAAAACCATTCTTAATTTTTCCTAAAATGAAATATTGATGTTGAAAAAACCAAATTTTCGAGGTCGTCTTTCATTTGGATTTTGGATGGTTTTAAGATGAAGGTACCTAGGTAAAATTTCATTTTTTAAATTATTTTTGGCCTTGAAAGGATAATCAGAATTTAGGTTTCCTAGATTAGAAAGCACTATTAAGTACCTAATTGATTCTTTTGTTAGCGTTTTTAACGTCAGTTGAGCTATCGCCCTTGATAAAGTAACTAGTATATGTTAGGAAACATCAGGAAACCAGTGAGACTTTTGATTTAGCATTCAAATACCAGTTTGAAATAGTTTTTTTCAAAACTACCGAATGCTAAAGATAGGATAGGTATAGTAGCCATGAGCCTAAGAAATTTAATAATCATTCTTTACATATTTTGTTGTAAAATTTGTTTTAAAAGCTATAAAAGCAATTTTGATGCGTCCAGTTAGTTTAGATCCAGAACCCTAACAAAACTCAGCACCTTGCTGACAAATGACCGAGCACAGAATATTGACGGCCGACCCTTCTTGTTTCCTATATTGACGGCCGACCCTGTCTTGTTTCCTATATTGACGGCCGACCCTGTCTTGTTTCCTATATTGACGGCCGACCCTGTCTTGTTTCCTATATTGACGGCCGACCCTGTCTTGTTTCCTATATTGACGGCCGACCCTGTCTTGTTTCCTATATTGACGGCCGACCCTGTCTTGTTTCCTATATTGACGGCCGACCCTGTCTTGTTTCCTATATTGACGGCCGACCCTGTCTTGTTTCCTATATTGACGGCCGACCCTGTCTTGTTTCCTATATTGACGGCCGACCCTGTCTTGTTTCCTATATTGACGGCCGACCCTGTCTTGTTTCCTATATTGACGGCCGACCTGTTTTGTTACCTCGTTGCAGCAGGGCCAATACAGCCTGGCCCGCGCCCAGCAGTCCTTCAAGTCTCTGGTGCAGATCCACGAAAAGAACGGTGAGTGCAACGCAGGCGACGTGCCCGCGAACAGTACCCACCGTACCGTCAGCGCTTGCGCCCTAGTCGGACTTGTGACGAGCTAACGCGAAACGTCTCCTCCTTTCCAGGCTGGTTCACTCCGCCCAAAGAAGACGGCTAAGCAGTTGCGTGCGTTCGCCGGCTAAAGACTAACGATGCTCGCCGTTGTTTCCTACGAGTGACTGTGCGCGTGCGACAAGTGCGACAAGTGGCGTGTTCTACGCTGAAACGGTGACGCGGGAATCACGTGCCGTCTGCGGTTATGGCTCGCAAAGATCGCACACAGACTTCGTTCGGCCGAGACATACCTATATATATATATTAATATGAATAGTGAAAAATTGCCATTATTAAATTGCTGTCCTGCTTAAACCGTAAAAGTTAGGTGTTACAAAATAAATAGTCCACTCGTATTAGTTAAGCTCTAAAGCGTAATCAACCAACCAGCTAGTTACTACTGTCTTATCTTCTGACTTCAAATAACCTGAGCAATAAAAAGAAACAAGATACAGTTACTTGTGAGAGAAGTTGATCGGTGTGTTGCGAATCAGTCGGGGGGGGGGGGGGGGGGGGGGGGGGTTTAGTTGTGGTTGTGTGTGGTACGCGATTGCTGGCTTCGTGTTCGGAAGCACGAACGAGACGGGAACATTCCACGGACAATCGTTGCTTGCGCGAAGCGTCTGCGTTAATTGTGAGAATTGTCTGGTTTTTGAGCGTTTGCTTTCGTGTTACCGTGTGAGTCTACCGTGTGAGTGGGCACAAGAGCAAAGAGTGGTTCCAAACCTCGAAACATAACCAATCAATTTACGTTGCAGCTGCAGAATTTTATCGCAAGCTGCGTGTTAATCGCATATTTAGTAGGTACTAATGATCTAGTAATTGCAATTTGTTTATTTGCTTAGGATAATTCACGTTACGAGTGAAATGACGCATCTGCTCGGAAGATGTCGTTTGTGTTGTTTGGTATATTGTTTGTGGGATGGCGGGCACGAGGCCTGCTCGCCGAGGGGAAGAGAGAAGCCTGCCGAAGGACTTTGCGCCAATGAGTGTACAGAATATTACTCCCGAGCGTGGCACCCTGTTTTGTCGCTCGGGCAAAACCGTCGCTGCATAGATGTACCATAATTTCACCCGATAATTATTATTATTTGAATTCTGTTCAATTTTTAGTTCCTATTATATATTTTCTTCCGTAGACCATGGAAATGCAGCGTTAGGAATTTTCTTTACGACGTGTAATATTATGTGTTTCACAAATATAAAAGAATTATCTTAATTAAATCCACTGAGCTGGAAACAGAATTATCAATTATTTTAGTTGGTACTCCCTTGAACTCTTGCTATTGTACGTCTCAGGTTCTTTCGGCAGCGCCCCGGGACATTGGTCAGGTACTGCAACTTTGCACAGCCTTTGCTAAAGGTGGCAGTGGTTCGCTGCCAGCTCCATCATACAGGTTCGGAGAAAAGGGGCTGCTACCTGTTTCGCTATCAATTTGAGCGTTTTTACTAAAGGTAATTCGCACTGATTATGTGACGTTAAATGCAAAGAATTATTAATCCCTGCAAAAAAATAGTCTGTACATGACTTTGAAATTTAAAAATCGAAGCAGAATTAAGATTTCGTTAATCACTAGGAATATTATTTTGACGACTGATCACTCAGTTTGTTGATCGTTCATTAGATTTGTAAAGGTATGCCATGATATTATGTTTAATGACCAGGCAGCAAAGACCGCACCGCACCGATTACTGATTAGAAAACAAGTTATCCAGACCTACATCGGCCAACTCTATACACAATGGGGGAGTAAGGGGTGTGCAAAACGAGGGTTCTCGCGGAAATATAATAAACGCTCTGTGGACTTCCGAACCTGTGACGTACCTACTTTAGAACTAGAACACTCTTACCAAACTTTCCGGGCCAATAATTAACTGAGGACTCTGATTTCACTCGCGGATGCGTGGGAATTTTTTCAAAGTACCGATCTCCAGGAACAGAGAAAGACATTTTGTTTTTTTATTCATAAAAACTAACATACTTAGTATAACAAATCATTATAATACGAAAAGAGTTCGTCACTTGACCATCCACTGACTACACTGACTGTTTGAATCCAACGAGATTACTAACTCTCGGAGAGAGCTTTTCCGGCGGCACCTTGCCAGTGCGGCGTGCATGCATCTAGACACGGCCTTGGGGGGAACGCCGTCGCTACTGAAGTCCCGCGTACTGCTTGACGATCTTGGCCCACTCCTTGGGGTAGTTGCGTTGGATGTGCGAGAGCGTGCGCTTGATCTGCCGAGACTCCTGCGCCGTGCACTGCGGACACGCTCCGCGCAGAACCAGCGGGGCCAGCGCTGGAAGGAAGGACATCGGTCAGACGCAGGCAATTCGGAAGCAAATGCCGTGTCACAGTTGTGAAGGGTGCCATTAGGCGCCAACACACAATCATGTTCCAGCTGGCTGCTTGAAAGACGGCATTTCTTTGGTGCAAAAGAGTGCATCGATATTGGGTGAAAGAAGCTGTATTTCCCAGTCTGTACGTAGGTACTGTTACTATAACACCTAGACAACCTATATAGTAGGTAAGTCGTGATTTGTGAACCACGTATTTGAACATAATAATATGTCCCATTGATTCTATATGTTAGTTAGTTTTTATTTTCAGCTTAGGAGTTAGGTACATATCATCATATTTACAGTTACATACAATTCCGGTGGCTGTTAGTCATTTAAATACAGATTTACAAATATTGTTTAGTTCTAGCAGAGTAGGAAACCCTTTCATGCTTTCCTTTGGCAGCTTTTTAGTCTTTTTATGTATATTTGCTGCACACTAAGAATATGGAAGAGCCAGGCTTGCAACTTCCAAGTAGACCGCACTGCTGCTACTGCTAGATGGGCATGAGAGTTCCAAAACTGCATGGCAAACAAAATACATCTAATTTAAAATATCTATTGTCAGTAATTTGAAACCCTTTTGTCTGTAGACTGTGTGCACTAGCCACAGGGGGTCCTACCAGGGCTTGGTGAAATGAGAGCACGGCGAGTGAACATACCAATTCCCTGCACTGTTCCAATTCCAATTCGATTAATATCAAATTTGCTTATGGTTAGGGGAAAGAGTTTCTTTCTCGATGAAGTGTCTCGTGAAAACAAGAAGACATTTTGAGACTCCCGGATCGGGTGTCTCTTGTAGTTCTTGTCCTTTCCTATTCACCTTTACCTACTGTGTGCAGTCACCATTAACTTGATCGATCACTTAATGGGTTTTAAATTGACCGTTTAGCGGTTGCAAACCCGATTTCACTGTCAGCTGGCGCTTGGAAAAACTCGCTAATAGTTGATTCGTTATTACCGTAATTAGATGCAAATGATTTTATTAATAATTGCAGGGTACCAAGTTTCTTTTCACTGCTCGCTGACAGCGGACAAATCCGAAAGATATTGATCATAATAGGTAACTATTGAAATGAAATGAGCAGCTGTCATAAAGCGCCGGCATCCGGGGCGACTGACCGCCCACAGCGGGGTAGTTGGGAGAAATCGCCCTCGGGCCAGGCAATAGGTGCTCGTACTCCGGCTCGTGGCCAACAGGCCCAGGGCCACCCGTCGACGAATTGGTGGAAGCGGCGGCGGCGGCGGCGGCGGCGGCGGCGGCTTGCCTGCGGCCCGGCATGCGGCGCCCTTCCAGCGCGGCGAAAGTGAAAGTGACACTACAAAACCGTCGAGTCGGTCGCTCTCGGTGCCCCATCCAATCCAATCCAACCCAGCCCAGCGCGACCGATCATAAGTCATACCACAAGTTTCCCTTTCGATACCTCCCAGCAGCCCATGGCCACTAAAGGCACACACGACACGAAAATCCGCCCAGCGGGCATGCATCGCACAGCAGCTAAGGTACACATTATTATCGCACGGTGTATTCACGCACACCGGCATACATCACATCTCGCTTTCTCTCTCGCTATATACTTTTTTGTATGTGTGTGTTTTATTTCACGCATTGATAAATTCGTGCGCTTATTTTGTTAATTATTTATTTATAACAATTAGGCGCGTGGCGACGTTTAATTTGACCACTCGCGGCCAGGGAGTCGCAGGCGCCGGTAGAGTTCGCGAATTCAAAACATTCGAGTGTTGCCCATTCATAAGTAGAGACCGACCTACCTACCTACCTATACCTACATACATACTAGATCTCGCCAGACCTTGGACGCAGCTGTCGAGAGGCGATTTCAAGTGCAAAGGGCTGAAAAGTGCAGTGCGCGGTCGCCCACACAATATCCTCGTCGCCAGTTCGGTAAGTGGGCAGCACAATACCACTCTTCGTCTGTGCCAAAGTGAGCTTAAGTGTAATAGCGGTGGCGGACAGCGCTCTGATTTGTACTCGCCTCATGTGATTGTGATGCGAGCTCCTACAAAGGAAGTCTTGGGAGTTAATGAGGATGTGCCAGATTGGCGTGCGTTAACTCACTCCTGAGCCGCCTGCCGACGGGATCGCAGGCTCCCTCGCCGAGCGCGCACTTGATCTGTCGGGACAGGTAGCGTTTGTCCCCCAACGCGGCCTCCAGAGCCTCGTCGGAGATCTTGGCCCGGCCGGTGGAGGCTGCACCCCCCGACGTCTTGGCCGGCGCAGGCGCAGCGGCCGTCGTCGCTGGCGGCGACGTCGTGCTCGGCGCCGGCGTCGTCGTCGTCGACGTCGTCGTCGTCTTCGTCGTCGTGGTCTCGGCCAGGAGGGACGCGACGCCGCAGCACGCCACCAGCAAAAGTGCACAGAAAACCTGCAAGGGAATAATTGACCATTGTTGCAAGTCCATAAACGACATGACAACATATTGTACGAGGGAACGGAATTTTGTCATTGCGCAGTGGCGTAGCGTGAATATGATGCGCCCCCCCCCCCCCCCCCCCCCGCGAAAGTTTTGACGGCGCCCCCCCTTTAGAGCAATCCCTAAAAAAACGTCCCGAGAGATATTTGCGTCCCCTAAGCCCCCCGGCGCCCCCCAAACCTCGGCGCCCCCCCGCGCCGCGGGGTCTGCGGGTGCGGTCGCTACGCCCATGTCATTGCAACATAATAAATCCTTGGTTATTGAGATTCAGTAAAAATTTTGCTATAAGAACCTTGAATTTACATCGAAGCGTCCAGTATTGTTCGCTTGACAAGTTCTTTTACGATACAGGCAGATCGAAGGTTTATTACAACATCATAATATTCCACTTCTTGGCTGGCTCGACGTTGTGCATATTAAAAGCAGGCAGAGAAAAAATGAAGCGAAAAGAAAGGCAAAATGCGATGGCTGAAATAACTTGGGACTGTGTGCGAATTGTGAGTGACACCAACAGTTGCAAACTTTCCGATTTCGTAGGCAAAGGGCGTATAGCGGAAAGAGGCTAGCTTTCGGTACTATGGTTATGTCTTAGGCAACCGATTACCCAAGAGAGGACCCAGGAGGAACGCCGAACAATAGCGGCGCGTCGGCGACAGTGACTGCACCTACCTTCGTCATTGTCGATTGGAGATGGCGAACGCTCCTTCCGCGGTGATGGTCAACTGGGTACTGACCGTCCACCGCCAGCTGCGGATGTTATCCTCATTTAATGGGTCATCGACGGAGAAAGTCAAATTGACTCTCTTGTCGATGAATCACATCACGCCGTCAACAATCTCGATCGCGCGGGCTGCGAAAGATTGTCTGAATTACTTTAAATAAGTCGCTTCTTGTCCAAGTTCGGTATTTTCTTTTGTCGCAGTTGTATTTCCAAATGTCGGTACCTACTAGGAAGTAACGTTTTCGCCGAGGTAGAAAGGGATTGATCTCTAGAGAATAGAATGGTTCAAAGTTCTACGCGTTGTCGTCCGGCAGGCTGGCAACTCTAGGCGTCGATCTTGCCTAGAGGCAGAATATATTCTGTTACCTATTACCTATGCTGGATGTGTCCATTACAATATTTTTGACGATAATTGCAATAATATACCTACTGTCTGTACCTATATATAACTCCATTCGACATGAACATGAAGGTATTATTGTATAATATGGGTATACGGTATTATTGTCATATTATGACTTCTCAATCACATTATAGTAAGACTTATTTAATTTATTTTAAGAAAGTCACAGAAAGCTGCACAATTACATATTTTCAATTTCTTCTCAGTACTGCAGTACCTATAGGTCTCATCTCAGCCAAACAACACCCACAACAACATATTACGTGTATAAGATAATGTTTGGAGTCAGAAAGCATGATAGGTATATATACGAGTACCTGCTGCATATTATTATTTTTGACATGGTGTATTGTCCAAATGTACACGAGGCATATGATTATCATTGTATTCTTCGTCATTATTATGCATACACTTACTCAATCTAAAATGACATGCCAAACATGACGACATTATCCCATGTGTAGTCTCCTTATATTTCCCCCATTTCTCCATTGATGACTTTCATGTCGCAAACAAACATCTCCATGGGCTGCAATTACGACCGCGTGGGTACATAGGTAGGTAGGTACTGTACGTACCGACATACGTAAGTACACAGGCATCTACCTATAATAAACTCTGTTGCCGCGCTGATGAAAGTGTCGGGGAAACCAGAATCGGTCGCAAAATGACATAATATTGGCAACGTTTCTTAGGAAGTTTCTTAGGAGTTGGTTTTGTTGTGGTTTTATTATCCAGGCATTTCAATAAGGAAAACCGTCGATTTGTCAAAATCACAGCGCGACTATCCAAAAGTTCGTAAACGCAACTGGTTCTCGGCGACAGAGGTCTGTGCCTTTTTTCCCCTTTATTCATTCTTCCGGTTATAATACCTATGTATATATATATATATATATACACCTTACTCATTTTTTGTTGCAAGATAACAACGAAAAGGAAATGGGACCGCAAAACACCAGACAACTGAATTTAATTAATAATTTGAGAGTTTCACCCACTTCTTGCATAATATAGTATTATTGGTTGCCATAATCTATCGCTATGACATTGGTTAATTCCCAGACCATATGCGGGATCCTTGAGGGTATGGATAAACGGTATACCTTATACCTTAGACTTCGGGGCAATAACCGGTACTCTCCACCCTTATACGACAAAGCTCTGTAGCTAGGTAACCTTATCAGGCGCATTTTATTAGCGCCTTACTGCTGCACACATCGCGAATAGGCTATTATGATTATGTCCTGCCGTAATTCATTATTAATATTATGCTAGTCCGTCGCACACACAATTGCGAATGCGAATGGCTGCTGTGTGCAATTATCAAATCTATTCCACTTTTGTACTTTGTACCAATCATCATGCAATGTAATCGTATACACAAAACAAAATACAATAGGTATTAGGCATACGTGCAGTGTGTGCGATTGTTTATAGACATTATCTCTGTGTATCCAGAATTAAAAATTTACCGTCAGGTGACCGACGTGAGCAATAGTTTCGAATTAAAATTAGCAATTTGCATAACGCGACGATTTAGGTAACTGTGATTGTGCATAAACTTCATTGTGTTTGCTACCTACGTGAGATAGTGGTGGTGTTGTCATCTTATCAAGTTATTTGCAAGAAAGCACCGTAACTATTGCTGAAGTCAGGACACATAAGATCCACATGAAGATCCTACCTTCCACCCTCCCATTTCTCTACAATCCTTCAACTCTCGCTAGGGACCTTTAGGGGTTTTCCCAATTTTCCCCAAAGAATTCCTCCCCCCGCCTACCAATTATGTTGGCTAGCGACGCGACCGACTACAGCGTTTATTTAAATGACCAATGAGAAATCACCATTGGCAAATGGCAATTCTCTAGCTGGCCTGGCCAGCAGATAATCCTGTTGACAGAACAATCCGGTCCAATAAATTTTACTGTGTTTCGTATATATCCCCGACGAAAAAACTTTCATCTTAACTTCCTCGATTCCCTATTAATTTCTCAATAATGTCGTGTTGTGCCCACTGTTTATTTGCAACGTTCCTGACGTCACGAGGATCGTAGACCTTTGCTCCACCAAGGTCGGTCGGAAAGATTGTTATAGTTTTGCTCAGTAGTCAGTGTACATTTTTCTTACACACGCGTAGACGTCCGAACGGCGAGTATATTTTGTTGTTTCATTATCTTTCGCTTTGTAATTGGGTTTATAAGTGGTCTTCACAGTCTTTTTGTTGAAGCTGGTCTACCAATAACCTAACATTTGCGATTTATTTTGACAACCTGCTTCTTGGCTAGGGACTGTAATTTTTCATGGATTACCAAATTGATCTGTTGCGTCTGCTCATCTGTGATAATAACATTGAGGTGACGTTGCCAAAAATATTACGCTGTAAAATATCATCTTGAAATAGTCTGCTTATAGTGACAGCAGAATGCTGCACTCTCTTTCCTAAAAGTGTTCTCTGGATAACATTGGTTGGCTGCCTAATATTTGAATAATTCTTTATTGCAGATCTTTACATAGGATTGAAAAGTAAAGGCCAAACATGGCCAGCGTTCGGGTGGGTTTAGTTTCGGCTGGCAAGTTTGTCGTCACTCGGTGTTCGACCATCCATCATGGTAAGAAAATTGCACTAGCAGACTACGCTGGGGACTAGATTAAATAATATCTATCGAGTGAGTCCAACCAGTTTGCGTAGCTCTCGCATGAATTTTTTACTCCTCTTCTTGAAATGGAACTTAATTTTGCTCTAACATTCACTTCTTGCTATCCGGTTAACATTTTGGGCATAAAAAAGATGATCACCTTCCAAGAGAGATATAAAGCAGGCCAAGGTTGAGTCACGTTGGAGTGATGTAATATTATATTATCCTACCTAGTGTAAAATAATATTTTAAATTGTATGATAATTACACTTGTTAGTGCTTATTCAGAGCTATAAATTCTACAAAAATTGCACTCAATAATACCCTGCCGTTATCATTTATATAAAAAACAGAACTAGGTACAACTTAGCTATACCCATTGGTCATACCTTTGTATTTACTTAGCTAGTACCTACTAGGTAGTTCAGAAATTAAAACCATTGATCTTCAATTCTAGGATCTCTGGGTAGCAAAAACGTGCTATGGCGAGGAATGGTCACATCTACAGCGTCGTGGCGATCGGAATCTGCAACAACGACACAGGGAGGCAACAGCGGCAAGAAAACACCGACCGCCGGCAGTTCGGGGAAGGGAGCCACCACGAGCGGTAGCGGCAAAGACGGCGGAAACCACTTGTCTTGCCCAAAGTGCGGAGATCCCTGCACGCACGTCGAGACTTTTGTTTGTAAGTATCGACACTGGAGTGCGACCGGAAAGAAATTGCCTGTCTCCATAACATGGGTCTGTTTTTAAAGTGTGCTTCTTTGTTGCAGCTTCTACTAGGTTCGTCAAATGCGAGAAATGCCACCATTTCTTCGTCGTCCTTTCGGACATGGACACCAAAAAGAGCCAGAAGGACTCTGGCCGAGAAGACAAAAGTGGATTCTTTAGGAAACCGCCCCCACCTCCAAAAAAAGTAATTTTGATTGACTCGAAACATCAAGTTATATCGTCACTTTTTGTAAACTTCAGTCATAGTCACACAAAAACGGGTGAATTTAAACCTGCCTTTCCTAGGAACACAAATTAAAATTTATTCCAATCTAATCTTTGCTTTCAGATTTATGAATACTTAAATAGACATGTGATAGGCCAAGATTACGCCAAGAAAGTGTTGTCAGTGGCCGTGTACAACCACTACAAGCGAATCTACAACAACCTACCGGCGCAGCCGCTGTCTTCGAGGCACGAACCTACCGTGATGGAGCAGGGACCTCACCAGTCATTCACACACAGAGGTAGGACCTCAGGGGCCTTACCCAGAGCAGCCATTTGGTGGGGTTACCAGCTGCGGCTGATTAACCCGACTGGCCTGGTTATATAACCTGGCCGATTTAGGTTCGGGTTTTTGCTTGGTGCTGTGGTGGTATTAATTAGCCAGGGGATGCTGCCAGTAATCCCAGGACTACAAGTGGCTGCTCTAGGTCTGGGTTTTTGCTTGGTGCTAGGGTGGTATTAATTAGCCAGGGGATGCTGCCAGTAATCCCAGGACTACGAGTGGCTGCTCTAGGTCTGGGTTTTTGCTTGGCGCTAGGGTGGTATTAATTAGCCAGGGGATGCTGCCAGTAATCCCAGGACTACGAGTGGCTGCTCTAGGTCCGGGTTTTTGCTTGGTGCTAGGGTGGTATTAATTAGCCAGGGGATGCTGCCAGTAATCCCAGGACTACGAGTGGCTGCTCTAGGTCCGGGTTTTTGCTTGGTGCTAGGGTGGTATTAATTAGCCAGGGGATGCTGCCAGTAGTCCCAGGACTACGAGTGGCTGCTCTAGGTCCGGGTTATTGCTTGGTGCTAGGGTGGTATTAATTAGCCAGGGGATGCTGCCAGTAATCCCAGGACTACGATTGGGTGCTCTAGGTCCGGGTTACTGCTTGGTGCTAGGGTGGTATTAATTAGCCAGGGGATGTTGCCAGTAATCCCAGGACTACAAGTGGCTGCTCTAGCCATCTGGGGTCGGCCGGACTTGCTTTCGATAGATTGGCACTTTGAGCCAGTAACTGCGGGCTTAAGGACACCTACAGTATTTTCCTCTACATGAATAACGCTAGATTGCTGCCTATTTTGTGTATTGGACTTTTTTTTTCCGGTGCTACTCGTCCCAATTTGTTGAATTCCGCCGGGAAATGCCGCAATTTCGACGTACGCTCGGCAATCAGTAGAGCGTTGGCCGCGAAAGCAAGAGGACTCGAGACCTTGTTTGCCTGTCTCTGATATATTATGAAAGGAAACTGATGTCAATAGGATAAGATTAGAGAGTAATAATATTGTTTGTGAGTAATGCACCTTATTTTGAAACAGAATTAGGCTTCCACTTAGATAGGGAAGATATGAAAGTCATTTATATCAGCTCTCTCTTTGTCTTTTCTCAGTGCCTGAAATATTATCTCTTAGAGTCAGAACACATTCCATCTGAGTTTATTTTTAAATCTGTGCATGAAATAACTGTTTATTCAAAACTCATCCAATTTCATAATCCAGTTGCTTGCAACTTGTCATTAACTAAATGTAATCAATTCTGATCATCATTTAGTTACCAGCGAGTTTATTGAACCCAGATAAAAACATGGCGCATGCTTTTCTGTTGCAACCAGTGTATAATTGTATATAAATTTACCGCCAAAACCTAACTGCAATAACAAGGTACAATTGGGGAGAACCACTACTTAGGACGTTTCTCAATAGGAGGTTTCATGCGGACTTGCGTACTTACCCAGTCCCCTTAGCAAGGATTACGGACTTTGCAAGTATGCAACTCGAATATGCAAGAACATATTATGGTGTATGGTCTTACTTCTCGACTTGTATGCTTGCAAATACTTACTAAGAGTTTCAAAACTCACAAGCCATGTCTTGAGCCAGACAAAAGGCTCTATGATCAGTTTCGAAACTCTTAGCTCGTGTCTAGCGGCAGTGGGTCCTCGAGGCAGCTGCGAATCCCCTCCCCTTCCCGACGTGAAACGGGGTTAACGCAGCGAAACCACCTGTGCGTCCGCCTCGTTCGCAGACCTGTTGCACATAACGGGCGTCGGCCACGGCTCGGCGCTGGGCGTCGGCTTCCAGTCGCCGCCACCGCCCGCGGACCACGACGTCAAACGGCACGCCAACGGCGGCCTCAACGGCCAGGGCTCGGACATCCTCGACTCCAACAGCCACGAGCTGCGTCTGGAGAAGAGCAACATCCTGCTGTTGGGTAACGAGTCCTAGCGAAGCACATCAATCGAGACGCGGCCCAACGGGATTCGTTCGACGGCGACGATTTCGATCCCCACGAGTCGGACGTTCCTAATTTGCAACTTGCCATCGGCAATCGAGTTGTCCAGCGAGACTTTTATTTAGCATTCGAATCCCAGATTGAAATAGTAGTGTGTTCAAACCAGGGATTGGAACCTTGACTCATTCCGGTTCCGGTTCCAGTCCAACAAATTTGATCTCAAAGGGTTCGGGTTCCAATCCCTGGTTCAAACCACTAGTGGTAAAGATGAGCCGCAGTAGACAAGCGTGTAACGTGTGTTGATGTGTTTGCAGACGTTCCTAATTTGCAACTTGCCATCGGCAATCGAGTTGTCCAGCGAGACTTTTATTTAGCATTCGAATCCCAGATTGAATTAGTAGTGTGTTCAAACCACTAGTGGTAAAGATGAGCCGCAGTAGACAAGCGTGTAACATGTGTTGATGTGTTTGCAGACGTTCCTAATTTGCAACTTGCCATCGGCAATCGAGTTGTCCAGCGAGACTTTTATTTAGCATTCGAATCCCAGATTGAATTAGTAGTGTGTTCAAACCACTAGTGGTAAAGATGAGCCGCAGTAGACAAGCGTGTAACGTGTGTTGATGTGTTTGCAGACGTTCCTAATTTGCAACTTGCCATCGGCAATCGAGTTGTCCAGCGAGACTTTTATTTAGCATTTGAATCCCAGATTGAATTAGTAGTGTGTTCAAACCACTAGTGGTAAAGATGAGCCACGGTAGACAAGCGTGTAACGTGTGTTGATGTGTTTGCAGACGTTCCTAATTTGCAACTTGCCATCGGCAATCGAGTTGTCCAGCGAGACTTTTATTTAGCATTCGAATCCCAGATTGAATTAGTAGTGTGTTCAAACCACTAGTGGTAAAGATGAGCCGCAGTAGACAAGCGTGTAACGTGTGTTGATGTGTTTGCAGACGTTCCTAATTTGCAACTTGCCATCGGCAATCAAATTGTCCAGCGAGACTTTTATTTAGCATTCGAATCCCAGTTTGAATTAGTAGTGTGTTCAAACCACTAGTGGTAAAGATGAGCCGCAGTAGACAAGCGTGTAACGTGTGTTGATGTGTTTGCAGGTCCCACGGGCTCCGGCAAGACGCTGCTCGCGCAGACGATAGCGCATTGCCTGGACGTGCCGTTTGCCATCTGCGACTGCACCACGCTGACGCAGGCCGGTTACGTGGGCGAGGACATCGAGAGCGTCATCGCCAAGCTGCTGCAGGACGCCAACTATGTCGTCGACAAGGCGCAGATGGGTGAGCTGGGATGTGTTTCGTTCGGCGTACCTACGCACCTATTGCATTCAAGATGCTTTTTGAATTTAAATATTTCGAACTAATTACAATATCTCCAGCTCATGAGCTGATAGGGATTCATTTTCCTGAAAAAAAAACTATTTCAAACTTGCACTTAAATGCTAATGAAAGTCTCACTGGTACCCTGAGGCCTTACCTAGCGCGGCCACTCGTAGTCCCGGGATTACTAGCAGTACCTATCCCCTGGCTAATTAACACCACCGTAGCACCAAGCAGTAACCCCGACCTAGAGCGGCCACTCGTAGTCCCGGGATTACTAGCAGTACCTATCCCCTGGAAAATTAACACCACCGTAGCACCAAGCAGTAACCCCGACCTAGAGCGGCAGTATTACGGCCGGGTTATATAGCCGGGGCACATCGACTCTGACTTTAGTAACGAGCCATGAGATTGGTTGATTTGACCTCAATGCACAATGATGATCGTTTAAAAAGCAGTATGCCTTCTAGATAATGCTATCATCGTAGCACCACCGTAATACTGGTTGCTAGTGGCGCTACGAAATCAACAAACTGCCCATTGTTGAAACGCCCGCTCTAGGTCCGGGTTATATAACACCGCCAGCCCGGCTTATTAGCCGCATGGTAGCCGCTCCAAATGGCCGAGCTAGGTAAGGCCCCAGACGTTTCAAGGGTGATAGCTCGATTGACATCAAAAACGTAAGCAAGAATTGTGAGACTTTTATTTAGCATTCAAAATGATTTGAATAGTGTAAAAAAGTTTAATTTTAAACTAGTACTTCAGATAGTAGGTACCTAGTACCTACATGGACATTGTAGACATGACATGAGTCTAAGAAATGTTATAACATTTTACTGGTATCAGCTGATTTCCAGTCATTTTCAAAACTCTTGTGAAAAGGCTGCGGCCAAAAAGGTGTTGGTGGGACCTCGTTCATAACTTCGGGCATTAAGTTTAAATTTATTTAATTTTATAAGTTTTTTATTGCATGAATAGTTATATAATACGTACGTAGAATACGTGTTTTATACATTACATATAAAACCAACCCAACCCTGGGTGCCGCCATCATGAACAATGTCAATTTTGGACCAATCTTTCATCGACTTCGAAATGTCTCGTATCGATGCTAGGCTAGTAGATTTGCGTGCCCAACCCAACGCAGGGGTCGGTTTTGCAGAATAACAGCCAACCGGTGACACTAACTAGAGCCAAGTTATTTTGATGACTTGAAACTTTTGTGGCAGACTGAAGTCAAAAATTCCCCCATGTAAACACAGCTTTAGTTGAGTACGAAGTCTGACGTGTGCTTTCCCTCGTCAGGCATCGTTTTCCTGGACGAAGTGGACAAGATCGGCGCGGTGCCGGGAATCCACCAACTCCGGGATGTCGGCGGCGAAGGCGTTCAGCAGGGCATGCTCAAGATGCTGGAAGGCACCATAGTCAACGTGCCTGAGAGGAACTCCCCTCGCAAGCTCCGTGGTGAGTAGCTGTCTGCTGGGTGGGGGGGGGGGGGGGGGGGGGCGTTCAGCAGGGCATGCTCAAGATGCTGGAAGGCACCATCGTCAACGTGCCTGAGAGGAACTCCCCTCGCAAGCTCCGGGGTGAGTAGCTGTCTGCTGGGTGGGGGGGAGGGGGGGGGCGTTCAGCAGGGCATGCTCAAGATGCTGGAAGGCACCATCGTCAACGTGCCTGAGAGGAACTCCCCTCGCAAGCTCCGGGGTGAGTAGCTGTCTGCTGGGGGGGGGGGGGGGGGCGTTCAGCAGGGCATGCTCAAGATGCTGGAAGGCACCATAGTCAACGTGCCTGAGAGGAACTCCCCTCGCAAGCTCCGGGGTGAGTAGCTGTCTGCTGGGGGGGGGGGGGCGTTCAGCAGGGCATGCTCAAGATGCTGGAAGGCACCATCGTCAACGTGCCTGAGAGGAACTCCCCTCGCAAGCTCCGGGGTGCGTAGCTGTCTGCTGGGTGGGGGCGGCGAAGGCGTTCAGCAGGGCATGCTCAAGATGCTGGAAGGCACCATCGTCAACGTGCCTGAGAGGAACTCCCCTCGCAAGCTCCGGGGTGCGTAGCTGTCTGCTGGGTGGGGGGGGGGGGGGGGGGGGGGCGTTCAGCAGGGCATGCTCAAGATGCTGGAAGGCACCATCGTCAACGTGCCTGAGAGGAACTCCCCTCGCAAGCTCCGGGGTGAGTAGCTGTCTGCTGGGTGGGGGGGGGGGGGGGGCGTTCAGCAGGGCATGCTCAAGATGCTGGAAGGCACCAACGTCAACGTGCCGGAGAGGAACTCCCCTCGCAAGCTCCGGGGTGCGTAGCTGTCTGCTGGGTGGGGGGGGGGGGGGGGGCGTTCAGCAGGGCATGCTCAAGATGCTGGAAGGCACCATCGTCAACGTGCCTGAGAGGAACTCCCCTCGCAAGCTCCGGGGTGAGTAGCTGTCTGCTGGGTGGGGGGGGGGGGGGGGGGCGTTCAGCAGGGCATGCTCAAGATGCTGGAAGGCACCATCGTCAACGTGCCTGAGAGGAACTCCCCTCGCAAGCTCCGGGGTGAGTAGCTGTCTGCTGGGTGGGGGGGGGGGGGGGGGGGGGGCGTTCAGCAGGGCATGCTCAAGATGCTGGAAGGCACCATCGTCAACGTGCCTGAGAGGAACTCCCCTCGCAAGCTCAGGGGTGAGTAGCTGTCTGCTGTGCGGGGGGCAACGAGCACAACTGCAATTGTAGAGTTTAGCTCGTCGTACAGCTTTCAAGTACTACAAATCCAAGCCGTGCCAGCTGCCATCACGCTGTCTGGTCAACTTTGTGACCGAGATTTTGGTGAGGTGCATTGTTGTTTCAAAGGCGAAATGTATACCAATTACCAGTAGCCTCGAAATAAGTCAATTGCATTTATATGCTACAAAATAATTCTCTAGTTTGTTGTTCATGTTTATTCACTTTTAATGTGAAGTGGATCCTGGCACGTGCATCAACTGCAGTAAGAGCTGGCATGGCACACTTGTTTATTTTTTGTTTATTGTCGGAAGCATTCAAAATTGAAAATGCAGACATTTAAAAATATTATACGTACCTACAGTGGTATATATTGAGACGCTCAAAGTTCATCGAGATGCTATTAGGCCTTGTAGCTTGTAGCACCTACCGGAGCAGTGATCAAAGATTTTGCGTTATGAACTGCTAGATGCCTTCACAACTCGCACTTTTGCCATTTGCAATGGAGTCCATAACCAGGCGTAACGAAACACGCTGGCTTCAAATATGGCAAGATCCATACAGCCGACATCCGTTGGTGACCACGGGAAATATTATGGCAGTATCATAGCCAGCTTCAGCCAAGAGTCGAATTTCCTATCCTGAAGTTCTTGCACTCTGTCATTGCACTCTCTCTCCGGATTGCTGGCTCTGGGCACTCAAGTTCATCCACTGATCGACTTGTCTGCGTTTGCCTTCCAGGAGAAACCGTGCAGGTGGACACCACCAACATCCTCTTCGTGGCGTCCGGAGCGTACAACGGCCTCGACAGGCTAATCAGCAGGCGGAACAACGAGAAGGTAGGGCTTCCACGGTCACCAAAGTCTCTGAGAGGGTACATTGTTACTGGTTTCAGCAGATGCCTGTACATAATATAATGCCTCTCGTGAAAAAAACTATTTCAAACCGGGATTTGAATGCTAAATCAAAAGTCTCACTGGTTTCCCGACGTTTTGTAACATATACTAGTTAGGTACTTTATCAAGGGTTGTTGGTTCTTTTGTTCATGTTTTAACGTCAGTCAAGCTTTCACCCTTGATAAAGTAACTAGTAGGTATATGTTACGAAACGTTGGGAAACCAGTGAGACTTTTGATTTAGCATCCAAATCCCAGTTTGAAATAGTTTTTTTCAAAACTAGTGCTAAAGATAGGATATAGTAGACATGAGCCTAAGAAAATTAATAATGTCTCTCGTCTCCTTCAGAGATCCCCTTGTCCCACCCAGTGAAGCGGGAGATCAGGGTCTTGTTCCGAAACCTGCTGAAGCTACTGCGCCGTAACAAATCTTACTGAGATCCGTCCCGTAACCTATCACAGTGACTGAGCTGGACCCAGCTGGCCGTGCCGTAACCTGCTGAAAGCCACCGAAGTTGACTGGAGGTTTTGGCCTCAGTCCATCCTACTGAGCTCAGTCAATTCACATTTCAAGATGGCGGGCTATAAATCAGATCTGACGTGTGGTGTTTGCGAGGTTACTTTTAGTTAAAAGTTAGTAGAGAAGAATCAGAACACCTATTAACAAGTAAGCAAATTATTATTTCGTATTTTTCTTAATGTAATTTGGTTGTGTTATTGAAAAAAAAACTCTGCTACTTGAGAGCTGAGAACTTTGAACACTGCCGCTTAGAAAATTCAAACCCACTGAGCTGAGATCGTGTATTGCGTTCCGTTACTGAAGGCAGCAGACGTGCTGAACTCAGTACTGAGAGCCTACTGGCGCTCAGTAAGCTCGGCAGGTTTCGGAACAGGACCCATGTGTCCGGAATCCCGATAGCTCAGCCGGTAGAGCACGTGACCGGCAGGACCGTTCTCACCCCCGAACCTCCTCTGACCGGCACGATCCGCAGTACGAATATTCCACAGTACCTACGAATATTATTGTCAGATATTTGAGACTTTTGATGTAGAAATTTGCTAGGAATTTTGGATTTTAAAGGTGAAAGTTTAGACTCGATTCAACATGTTGGTACTGTGATTTCACTACTTTATTCTTGAAAATTGTCAGATATTTGAGACTTTCGATGCAGCAATTCGCCAGGAACGTATTACCTAAAAATTACGTTAAAAAATAGACCGTGTTGTCCACAGTACGAATATTATTGTCAGATATTCGAGACTTTCGATGCAGCAATTCGCCAGGAACGTATTACCTAAAAGTTACGTTAAAAAATAGACCGTGTTGTCCACAGTACGAATATTATTGTCAGATATTCGAGACTTTCGATGCAGCAATTCGCCAGGAACGTATTACCTAAAAGTTACGTTAAAAAATAGACCGTGTTGTCCACAGTACGAATATTATTGTCAGATATTCGAGACTTTCGATGCAGCAATTCGCCAGGAACGTATTACCTAAAAGTTACGTTAAAAAATAGACCGTGTTGTCCACAGTACGAATATTATTGTCAGATATTCGAGACTTTCGATGCAGCAATTCGCCAGGAACGTATTACCTAAAAATTACGTTAAAAAATAGACCGTGTTGTCCACAGTACCTGGGCTTCGGGGCGCCGGCCACCGAGTCTGCCGGCCGTCGGGCAGCGTCCCTGGCCGACCAGGCCAATCAGAGCGCGGCGACTTCGGCCGAGGAGGACAACGCCGAGAAGGACGCGTTCCTGCGACAGGTGCAGGCGCGGGACCTCATCGAGTTCGGCATGATTCCCGTGAGTCTCGGCAGACACGAGTCTTGGGTGTTTAAGGCCGTTCATTGACGGTTGTTGAGGTTAATTGAATTCAACTTTTAATGGATTTCCAAGAGATATTTCGAGGTTCTGAAATATATACAATTGGTTGTCAAAAGTGTGAGGATTCCGTAGATATTTGTTTCGTTGCGATCGGATAACGGGTGTGGCCTGGAAAGTGTATGTACGGTAAGAGGTAAATTCTTAGCTGGATTTACCCTTAAGTACATCTTTCAATATACCGGCTAAACATGGTTATTTTAAAACTCTTGTTAGTAATTAACGAGTGAATCTTGCGAAATGAAAATGGTTCAATTGGTTGTCCGAAGTGTGAAGATTCCGAAAATATAGGTTTCGTTGCAATCCAATCAAAGGTGTGGCCTGGAAAGTGTATACCTTACGAGGTGAAGGAAACGGCTCGACTTCGGAGCTCATCGAACAGACTTAACTATGTGGTGCAACTTCTATACCTAACAGAGGACCGCTAACGTCCCCCGCAAAAGGAGTGTGTCTGCGCAATGTTTGCCCTGCCGTACCGGGGCTTGTATTGAGATATTAACAATTTCATACAAACTTAGATTTGCTTGAAATGCACATGTGGTTAAGACTAAAGATGGGTTTACAGCTTGCAATGTTAGTAACACGATGTCGTCAACATTGGCTCTCAACCAATCAGAGACTCCGTGTCAGAGTCGCAAACATGAAGTCACGCACATCCAGAGTCGCTGATTGGTGGCAGAGCCAATGTTGACGACATCGTGTCCCCAACATTGCTAGCTGTGAACCGAGCTTTAGAGTAGGTATAGATCTACGTCAGTAGGTACACCAAACACTAAGTTTACTGATTTGCCCCAAGGAACATTTTAGGGGTGTGCAAATAGTGGTTTTCTTGGTTCAAATCGAATATCGAATATTTTAAAAACCATAATTCGAAGTCAAATCGAATTTCGAATAAAAAGATTTTTAAAAAGTCGAATATCGAAGCGAATCGAATAATTCGTTTTGCTCGAATAATTCGCCAAAAGTTCGAATAATATACCTTAAATGTGAATTTTTGCAGCAAATTGCTTATCACTATCAGTGGTGCCAAATATTCAAACTATTCGAATTTTTCGAATTATTCGTTTTACGAATAATAAAATTTCGATTTCGAATACGAATTCAAACAGTTTAAAAATCACTATTCGAAATTCGATTACAAATAATTCGAAAATAATTCGTCGAATAATTCGTCCATTTCGAATATTCGCACACCCCTAGAACATTTGTAATAATCTCGACGAAGATTCCTCCGGTCTTGGACACCTATGCCCCTCGGGCACATAGAAGCGTGCATGGAATTGTTGCTGAATTTGCTGCGGTCATCATAACGAAATGTGGTGTTGTCAGGAGTTTGTTGGGCGGTTCCCGGTGCTGGTGCCGTTCCACTCGCTGGACAAGGGCCTGCTGGTGCGGATCCTGACCGAGCCCCGGAACGCCACCGTGCCGCAATACCAGATGCTGTTCGGGATGGACAAGGTGGACCTGACGTTCTCGCCCGAAGCGCTGGTGGCCATCGCCCGGCTGGCCATGGAGCGCAAGACGGGCGCCCGAGGACTGCGAGCCATCATGGTGAGACCGGCACTGAAGACGGTGGCTTTCATTTCGAATTCGGCTCTAATCGAATCGTCGTAAATCGAATGGTGTTCGTCAGGTTTGATGCTTTGTAAAACCCTGCCTAAGTACGGTTTGTGTTACATTGCAATGCAACAGCCAATACTTACTTTCAGATCTAGCAACTGACCTTTATGCTCAAATGTACTCTAGTCATTTTATTTAAAAGAAGATACATGTAATATTTTGTTATTTTTGTGGTCAATATTTAGTTTTTGATTTATATCAGATTTAATAATAACTAAAGTAAAGTACATACCTACCTGCCTAAGACTTTTTGAGACAGTGCAAAATTGACCTCTCATTATCTCCGATCTGTGAGGTCTGAACTCTGGTACTTCAGTGGCTGTTCAGGCCATGCAGTAATAGGTCTTAGGGCCTGGCATAGGATCATCATGCAACGTTACGGTACAGTACGGTACAGTACGGTACAGTACGGTACAGTACGGTACAGTACGGTACAGTACGGTACAGTACGGTACAGTACGGTACGGTACGGTACGGTACAGTACGGTACAGTACGGTACAGTACGGTACAGTACGGTACAGTACGGTACGGTACGGTACAGTGCGGTACAGTGCGGTACAGTACGGTACAGTACGGTACGGTACAGTACGGTACGGTACAGTACGGTACAGTACGGTACGGTACGGTACGGTACGGTACGGTACGGTACGGTACAGTACGGTACAGTACGGTACAGTACGGTACAGTACGGTACGGTCGCTAATTGTAAAACGGCGGTAATTGTTTTGGCATGAGGTCATGAATGATGACGCTTGAGCAATGTGCCTGAAATATATGACACGAGTCTAAAGCCACGCACATACCTGTGAATTCCGAGCGACTGTGTGATTCCCATTGTCGATATTCGCTTGCGTTGTGTCCAACAGGAAACGTTGCTGCTGGACCCGATGTTCGAGATCCCCGGCTCCGACGTGGTCAGCGTCCACGTCACGGAGGACGTCGTCAACGGGGTCACGCCGCCCATTTACATCCGCGGCAAGCGCGTGGCCGAGCAGCCGCCCGTGGAACACGAGCAGGAAGAGCCGGAGAAGGCGCGGGCAGAGGCCAAGTGAATCGCCGAGCGAATGCCGAGTGAATTTCCCGTGCAAGGAGGCACACGAGCAGTGTGGACGAGTGCTTCGGTGACAGCCAGGGTGTTCGTCTGGCCGTGCTGAGACGGATGTTTTTTTAAACGTTTATTTCGTAATAAATTTACCTTCGGATTGACCTGATCCGCGACGTTTTCAAAGTGCCTAGTTCGTAGGATTAGTCTCTAAGCGGACAACTGTGGATTTCATCGCTTGTATCATCCCGGCAGACAATAATAGATTAATTTAATTAACTTATTGACAGTGTCCAAAAAAATGACCCTTAACTTGGTTCCTCGAGACGTAGATAATATTTGAGCAGGTTTCCTGGTGACTAGTGACTACAAGAAAGTTTGAGTAGGAACATAATTTATTTTGTGTTTAGAAATGATCTTGCTAATGCAGTTGTACCTACAGTTACTTTGATTCTAATTTGTTGTTGAGTACTTAAAATAATTTGGGTTTCTGTTATCCTACCTAGTAAGAATATTTTGTGAGAAACTACAATTAGTGTTATTCAATTGTTTGCCATCGCCTTTGAGGCAAAGTGCAGCGTTGTGGTTCCTTGCTAGAAGCGTGCTCATTCGAATTTAGAGGCATTAAACACAGGCT
The DNA here is from genome assembly GCA_921293005.1 of Nemoura dubitans. Taxonomy (NCBI): domain Eukaryota; kingdom Metazoa; phylum Arthropoda; class Insecta; order Plecoptera; family Nemouridae; genus Nemoura; species Nemoura dubitans. The sequence goes on from OV121074.1 coordinate 74,192,085, forward strand.
CTGCAAGTTGTAGATTCCCATGGTGCTTCTGGAGGTAAACCCACGAGCAATGGCCATGCTTGCGTTTGGCAACTCTCCTCGAGATTTCTATGTTTTATAAGATTCCCTCGCTGAATGGTCGGGAAATTTTGCAAGAAGTCGTAGCAGCGAGAAACGCGTTTAAGTCTCTTTTATATGCTCTTTTATTCCCGTTAGTTTAGAGTGAAATTCGAGGGAACGCAGGCTGGCTGGAGGATATTGACACTGTGAACTGTGTTGGTAAAGTGAAGATATTGTGTAATATAAGAAATGTTAAATAAAGATATGATATCTTGCACAATTGAGTTGCGAGATAATATAGTAGACGAAGTTGCCCAAACCATCTGTGCTCTGTCGAGCATCGTGAAACTATTTCGTTGTGACGAATGGCAAGGGCTCGTAAATCATTTTCATTTCGAAATTCTTCACACGAATTTCAAGCTCCTCGCGATTGAATCCGTTCACTAGAAGAATTGCCCGAGGTGAAATGGCCACCAGATTACCCAGACCCCAGATGCAAGCGCTGACCAATCCTTGGCCCCGTTTAGGTTTGTAAGCCTATTGAGTTGTTCAGTTTATAGCTAGCACCTAAAGCTTAGCTGTTAGCTACTTACTGAGTTAACTTGCAATGGCTTGTAATAATGTCACCTTTGTTTCATCGATTTCTATCAGCCATCAGGCCTTGTTCCTTTGTCAATGTGAATTTTTTCATCAAAATCGACCGCTTGCACTAAGGATATTGAAATTTTGAAATCAGGGCTACGCATTGCCAAAATTAACGGTAGGCAAAGTAGCTGTCACGTACGAGTGCCGAGGTTTTGAGCCGACATTTATTTGGATGATTTAAATTTAGAAACCCACATATTAAAACCTCGTAATTAAAAATATCTGCTCTAAAACCAATACAGTGTATATCAGGGCAGAAGAATAGGCCTACCAGTGATGGGGAGGGGGGGGGGGGGGGCTATCACTTACCGTCGCAATTATGCTGAAAGAGGATAATGTTCCCCTGTATATAAACCTGATGTAATCATATGGAAATTTTAATAAATTCTTGCCCACCCACTTAACCGATTCACCATCGATGTTTCAGCTATGACATATGGCATGCATTAGTTTCGTCAATCTCGTATTTAAACTGCGGGTGTGGGCATGAATTTAAAACCAAACTTATATAACGATGCCCCACAATGTCCCGGATTTCGTGGTTCCATAGATGAGGATGAGATTGAATTGCTGATACCAATAATTGTTCCTAGGAGCATTACAAAATATCCTAATTTGGTAGGTGGTAGGTGCTTTCTTCATGATGTGAAAGGTCCAATAATTTTTTGGCTCTATCACTGCGGACTAAACTGATGCTGGAAAGTTTCAATTGCTGATTGGCATTTTAGAGTATCCGTGCTTGAATAACCCAAGCCCGAGTTTTCCATGCCCATCCCCTCTCCCATGCGCATGCCCGGCATGATCTGGTATCCTCATCATTCTTTGACAACACTTCTGAAATAAGTATGTATGCCACGTTATTTGTGGTTGCGTTGAGAAAGTGCAATTGTTCTAATTAGTCCAACGTGGTTTCCGCGCCTCTACGAAAGCTCTTGCTAGGTACCTGTTGCGACTTAATACTTCTATTTTATTTAGAAAACGTTCTGCATCCGTAAAGGTAATTGATAGCGCGTGGATTCAGTTAAATCAATAGAAATCAACACTCTGTTACTTGTATTAGCCTTTTTAGTTTTTGCTTGAACCCATCAAGGCAATTCTTCTGCCGAGGGTTCCTGGAAGTCTACTGAAGTCATTAGCCTATAAATAACCCATGATGCTAATTCATAAATCTCTGTTTGATAGGAAACTACCTAATGTTCATGACTTATAGTGACACCACATATATTTTGGCTACACAGTTGGCTCATTACTATTTTTATTATTATTATTATTATTTATTTATCGACAACAGAGGCGAGTCCACAAGTGCGATGTAATAAATTTGGACAACACATGGACGACACGAACAGATCAAAACATAATGACATTTAACATATAACATTTAACATGGATAACATTTAACATGTAGACTTAATTGAAGTTTAACTGACAATTCATTGGTATCGTTTGCCAACAGAGGATTAACTCCCTCTGACGTGTATATGGCGACTTGGGTACCACCCACTCCTGCGTGGGCGTCTTCCAGAACGGCAAGGTGGAGAGATCGTTGCCAACGAGCAGGGGCACCGCACAATCCCGAGCGTGGTGGCGTCCAACGATGTCGAGAGAATGGTACAGGCGACGCGGCAAAGAACCAAGCTGCCGTGAACGCCGTGAACGCCATCTACGATGCAAAACGCCTCATCGGAAGCTCTTTCAAAGATCCCAAGATCCAGGAGGACATGAAGCACTGGCCATTCACCATTGTTAACATTGAGGGAAAGCTCATGGTGCAGGCAACCTACAAGGGCAAACTAAAATCATTTTTGCCTGAAGTGATAAGTTCTATGGTGTTGGAGAACTTGAAAGCGACCGCCGAAGCTTATCTCGGCTTCGAAGTCACTGGCGCCGTCGTCACTGTGCCGGCATACTTCAACGACCAGCAAAGGCAGGCGACTTTGGATGCGGGAAAAATTGCCGGGCTAAACATCCTTCGCATCATCAATGAGCCATCGGCGGCAGCGTTTGCGTACGGTCTCGAAAAGAAAGGTGACTCCAACATCCTGATCTTTGATTGGGGCGGTGGGACATTGGATGTTTCTGTTCTGACCATTAAAAACGGGACCGAGTTCAAAGTACTGAGAAGATTTTGACAACAAACTCGTTTCGTTCCTGGCCGAAGAGTTTCAAAAGAAGCACGGCGAAGACGTCAAGAGCAGCTCCAAGGCGCTCAGTCGACTGAGAACCGCAGCCGAGAGGGCGAAACGCATTCTCTCTTCATGCACGACAGCGAACATCGAGGTTTACTCGCTGTTCGGAGGAGTCGACTTCTCGATGCGAATATCTCGAGCCCGCTTCGAAGATCTCTGTTCGGAACTGTTTGTCAGCACCGTAGAACACGTTGCGAAGGCGCTAGCTGATGCCAAGATGGACAAGGCCAGCATCGACGACGTGGTTCTCTCGGGAGGGTCGGCCCGCATTCCCAAGATACAAGCGCTGCTGAAGAACTTCTTCGGCGGCAAGGAGCTGACCCAATCCATCAACGGGGACGAGGCAGTGGCTTACGGTGCCAGGCTATCAGGGATGTCGTCATGTTTGAAGTCACTCCTCTGTCATTGGGCATAAGTGTTAAAACTGGAGACGCCCTGTCAGTAGTCATTCCACGCAACACAAAGATCCCTTGCCAGAGGTCAAGTGAGTACTCCACATCTGATGACAACCAAACCAGTGTGGCCATCAAAGTGGCCGAAGGGGAACGACCTCTCTTCCTTGACAATCATTTTCTGGGAAGTTTCATTCTTCAAGGAGTTACTCCAGCTCCTGAGGGTGTCACAAAACTCAATGTCACCTTTGATATCGATGTGAACGGTATCTTAAAAGTGACTGCCAAAGAGAAAGGCACCAACAACGAGCAAAACATCACGATAATGCGAGACGAGAAGCACAGATTGACAGCAGCTGGCATTAATCGTATGCTTCAAGATGCTAAGCATTTCAAGGAAGATGATGCTCGCCAACGAAAGATCATCGAGGCTCGGTTGTCCCTGGAGAAGTACGCACTGAAGGTGAGTTCAATTGCATCGAATTTGGCTGCCGAGATGGCAGATCTATAGGAAGACCAAGATCCTCGAGTACTGTGCTGATGTCCTTGCTTGGCTGGAATCGAATGAGCGCCCGGAACCAAGTGAGTGCGAGGAGAAGCAGAGTGAATTGACCAATCTTGCTATCTCGTAGTTGGGGCTGTGAGAATTTGTTCACCCCCAAGTAGATGTAACGCAACTCTTTTGCTATCCTGCTTGTTTCTGCTTCATGCTGCCTGCTGCATTATTCACATGTAGACAACAGATTGGAGTTTTGCTTTGTATTGAAGTTTTTGAAATGATTGCTTTGTCTTGTAGTTTGGAATGTCAATAGTTTAATTGAGAATTTACATGCAAAAGTTAATGGGGAGGCAAATTGAATTCCCTTTAAATTGAAATAACTAACCCATATTTGGTATCATTATATTATAAACTATATAGGAAACTGATTACAGTGATTATGTAAACTATGTGCCAAAGCTTCATTGATAGATTTTATTTTGTTGAAATGTAGGTTTATTTTTCTTTACAATATTAAGAACTGGCTAGTCTGTTGAGACAGCTGGACAAGGACTCCAGCCCTTGTCCGAGTCCTTGACCAGATTGGCTTGAAGGTGCACCTTCAAGCCAATCTTGTGGCCACTATGCAGATAAAGAGTAAATCTGTAGTAACCATGAGTGATTAGCTTGATAAAAGCACTTAGTTGGTGTACTATAAGAAATGTTAAATAAAGATTTGATATCTGGAGATATCGAGTAGTGAGATCGTAGTTGGAGTAGCCCCTAGCCACGGTATTTAAGTATAGTTAGCTATCCTTATACTATGACCCCAAGCGTCTGTACTCTGTCCATAATCGTGACAATATTTCCGTTGCCTCATGGGCTCATAAATCATTTAAAATTTCCCTATCCTTTCCTATATAAAAATACAGTTTTTACTTTTTACACGACGTAATGCAAAAACTGAATGTGTTCGAAGTCACTATATAGAGGTGAATCAAATTTCCTGCCATGCCACCAAGGTCAGACAGGCAACCAATAGCAGAGAGCTGTCAGTGTCCTGTCAGTTGTGAACTTGTGTTGGTGTTGTGTTTGCTCGGGAATAGCGTGGTGTTTTTTCAGAGATGATTAATCCGGCTTATATTTTAGACAATGGAGCTTATACGGCTAAAGTGGGACTTTCGACATCAAAAGAACCTAAGTGAGTTCGTAAGCTTCAAATTAATTAAGCAATAATAAACTTTCTAGATCTATGTTATTTGAGTGATTCTTTAGTTACTAACCTCACTTTTTGGTGTCGGGCAGGAAAGAAACGTTCATCAATTTGTTTAACCATTGTATAACGTTGTCATGAAGCTTCAATGACTAAGACTACGTGTTCGTGCTCTGTTACCATTAAACAGCTCACATACAAGAAAACGTCCCATAGACTGTATCGGCAGTAAATGCTGCCAAACTCTTGGTCTTTACGTGCTTGCCTCATGTTTTGCTTGTATAATCAATGCTTGTTTCCAGCTGATTAACTTTGAAAGTTTGGTCTAAAAAATACTAACATTTTGGGTAAACTTTGAATTCATTATTTAGGATTTGCATGCTGAAGTAATTTAATAATCTATGTTGCTCATAGTTTAACTTGTTGCTTTCAGAATCGTCCCAAACTGCATAATGAAGGTAAAAAGTGAGCGCAGGAGACCATTCATTGGCAGCCAGGTAGACGAATGTAGGGACGCTTCGGGCATGTTCTATATGTTGCCGTTTCAAAAGGGCTACCTCGTTAACTGGGACATTGAAAAAACAGTCTGGGATTATATATTTGGAAAAGAATGCTGTCCTGTAAACTTTACACAGACGCCTCTTATTGTCACGGAGCCGTATTTCAACTTCCGGTCGGCCCAAGAAGCGATGACTGAAATTTTGTTTGAAGAATATGAATGCTCCAGCCTACTCCGAATCAACGGTGAGTGCAGCATATAAATTATCTGATCAAGGGAGGATGATAGCTTTTTAGTTACCTGGAAGAATATGTTATGCTGCGATTGAGAATATTAAGAAATAGGTTTAGCGGAGTATCATAATAGTGTAATTTCACCACACAAGAATAATAACCTGCCCATTCAGGCAATCCATAAAACAATACAGTCGGTAGAAAACACAAAAATATGACCCAAAGGCCAAAACCCAACCTGGAATACACATAATACGAAAAATCCAAATGCATTTGTAGGTATATGACACAGCGGGTATATTTGCGCCATTCCCGAACATACCTTTAACAAAACCTTGCTTCCGTATCTCGAAACCAGAAAATACCCAAATCACAAAGAGCTCCATATAAAAACCCTACATTTTCAACATCGTGCCGAAGGTGCTAGGAAATAGGAATGCCTGTAGCGTTTGCTGTTTTTCGCACACCCCAAGTGAATCCCCCAGCTGATAGCGATTGCCGATTGGTGTCGGTTCCCCAGCCGGGGACTTGACTGCCTTCCAGTACGGCAAGGAGCACGCCTCGGCTCTGTGCTGTCTGGTGGTCGACTCGGGCTACAGCTTCACGCACGTAGTCCCGTACATCGACGGCAAGAAGGAGAAGAAGGGCATTCGCAGGATCAACGTGGGCGGGAAACTGCTCACCAACCATCTCAAGGTCTATCTTTGGTACTATTTTGAAACAACTATTTCAAAATGGGATTTGAATGCCAAATATAAGTCTCACTGGTTATTATCACTATTATTATTATCCGTTATCATTACTATTAATATTATTATCACTGAATTAACCAGTTAGACTTTTATTATGTCTTCAAATCCCAGTTTGAAATAGTTTATGTCAGAATGACATTATTGTTTATGCTTTGCTACAGAATCTAGCCTGCCAATAATATTGTTACGTATCAATTAGTCAACCATGTAAAGCAGTCTTTCGGTATCGGTATCAATGTGTGTTCTGTGACGGTATCAGGAGGGAATTAAACGGTCAGTATTTCAGCAAAAGATCGCTCCTTCAAGAATAACTTTACAGTCGTGTTAGCCTAAGATTACCACAGCCTGGTGGACTTCGAAGTAAAGTATCATTTGACTCTTCTACGATTTGTAAAGTAAAATGGTTAATAATTGTAATGATAAATACAGTTTTTAATGGTAATGACAAAAACTTTTATCATTTGATTCTATTGTATGGTAGGTACTCTATGATATGAGATCCCCAAAAAGTGGCAAATTCAAACTAATTCTAGTGAAGAGGCTCCAATGTTTACCTCTAAAAGTAATGTTGCTTGCCTCCCCCTGCCCCCCTTCTCCTTACCACTTTAGACACTTTTGAACAGAATCTCAAGGCCCTGCATGAAGCTTGCTGATCTGTTTGTTATCTCTCAACCCACACATAATGTGTATTTCAAGTTTCAACGGCTGAAATCTCCAGATCTACGTGAAATTCACGCTCATGGAATAGCACCTGACTTGACTTGTACCAATCGTCAACAAGTACCTTACGTGCCGAGTGCTGGTCAACATTCTTGACCCGTTGCCTGTTCCGTCGCAGGAGATAATCTCGTACCGGCAGCTGAACGTGATGGACGAGACGTACGTGGTGAACCAGGTCAAGGAAGACTCGTGCTACGTCACGCAGGACTTCAACGCCGAGATGGAAATCGCTCGGAAACGCGGCCCGGAAAACACAATCGCTCGCGACTACGTGCTGCCCGACTTCACTGACATCCGACGAGGCTTTCTGCAGACGGTAGACAAAACGGTGCGTCACCTTCGACCGCTGCTCCCGAGTCCTCGTGGCTTGTTTGTTTCGCAGGGTGACCCAAAGGCGATAATTGATCATGCAATATGTTGAAACGGACCAAAAGTTGCCGAGATCTCTCGCCCTCACCGTTAAAGTTATCGTTCCAATATTCGAGTACGTTATTGACTAGGAAACGCTGCCAAAGTGTTCTCATTGAAGATGAGCGTAGCTGTTTGTAGCAGAGAAGATGATTGTTTTGTATGTGACTTTGTGTGTGACCAAACTTGGAGATACTAATTAACACATCGGCTGTTTACAAAGTTCTGCAATCAACTTATCTGCTGCAAGCAGCTACGCTCATCTTCAACGCAAACACATTGGCAACGCTTGCTAGTTAGAAAAATAAATACAAATGGGCGACCATGGCCCTTTTTCCAGATTTTTCTTTTGCACTTTTGTGCACACGGCTCTCAAAAGGGTATAAACTGAAAGAGTTTCAGGGTGGTTCTAGCATTCCGGGGGCAAATTTTCGAAAACGGGCCATGGGCACCCGATTTTACTGGCTTCCTTTGTCTACAACATACTGAAATATTGAAATGATACCTTCAACGAGGTGGCTTTGAAAACTGGGCAACTTTTGGTCTGTAAGCCACTTTCTGGCGAACTGATTTGTCCCTTAAGAGGCAACGAAACGCCAGTGTTTTCTTCGTACGCGGAGGTTACCGCGGGAACTTCTCCTGGCCGCAAATACTAACACAGAGGTTTGGAAAAACAATACACGTGTAGTTGAAGGGTTGTTGGATGTCGGATGATGTGTTAGGTTTGTATACTTTCAAAAATGACGGAGGTGTGCATTTTCAAAAAGTGCATAAAATGCCTTTTTACGGCATTTTTACGCATCTCGTATGGAAAAAGTTTACCATAACTTGTATTAAAAACTACCATCCGACATCCAGTGATTCTTTCACGGCCAATGGTTTATTTTCCAGATTTGTACATTAATAAATTGTTGCTATAGGAAGTTCCCGCGTGAACCTCAGCACCGACCCCTGGCTTGTGAATCCCATCATTTTCAACCAGGATTGTTACTATTTTGCCCAGCCCAAAAAAAACCGCTGGGTTAAAAAAAAAAACCAAAACAAACTAAAAAAAAACCCAAAAACTAGGAAAATCAGGCAAAATAGATTGCCACTAAACACTTCCTTGCAAAACTTGCACCGCACTTATTGCATCGAGTCGTCAATTTTTTGAACTAAATATTTGCCACTCCTGGGCAAGCTTAGGCCCACTACCTGAGTGCATTTCAACTTGTGAGTCCACAGGCCTCTGTCCACAAGACAGGACAGACCTCACCCAACCTAACCTGACCAGAACCTGCCAATAGAATCAGTTGTTGGTTGCTATGAAGCAGGCTGGTTCCTGCTCCAAACGCCAGCACTTTGCCAAAAGTTGCAGTCTAACAACTCAATCTACTAAAACCAATAGAAAAGCTTGTTGTAACTGGCAATGAAGTATCAAAGAATGACTCACATGAAGCAAAATAAAAAACCCCAAAAAGCCCAATAAAACCCAATAACCCAAAAAACCCACTGGGCATGTTTAAAAAAAAAAAAAAACGGGATTTTTCCAACCCCGTTTCCAACGCTCTTAACGATGGCCCATCCCTCGCCGGCCGCAGGCGAAAGACGAGACCCGGCAGCAGACGCTGCGTCTGAGCAACGAGCGCTTCGCCGTGCCCGAGATCCTGTTCCACCCGTCCGACATCGGCATCTCGCAGATCGGCATCCCCGAGGCCGTCAAGCACGCCATCGACGCCTGTCCCGAGGAGACTCGGCCGCACCTCTACGCCAACGTCGTGCTCGTCGGCGGCTGCTCGCTGTTCCCCGGCTTCCGGCAACGAGTGGAGACCGAGGTGCGGGCGCTGGCGCCCGTAGAGTTCGACGTCAGGGTCACGCTGCCCGGCAAGTGAGTGGAACGATGTTTGTCACTGGGGTTTGGTTGCCGAGTGAAGTCATTACGGTTTTCGCGTTGTTTTGTTACTTGCTCTGGTTGCCGTTTGACTTAGTAACTGGTACGGGCAACGAAATGTTGTGAAAACAGACTTCTTTTGGTATTGCTAATCCAGTTTGAAATAACATTTCAACAACTAATGCTATGCCCAGACATCTTTTGGCATTGCAAGTCCAGTTTGAAATAACATTTCAACAACTAATGCTATGCCCAGACATCTTTTGGCATTGCCAAAAGATGGAAAAAGGCATTGCTCAAATTTCACCTCCTACTGGATACCAACTTGTGGCCACATCTTTTGTCGGATCGTAACGAAACCAGGGTCTACGGAATCCTCACACTTTTGGCAACAAATTGTGTGTTTGCAAATCTCAAAAAATATTCACTCATCTAGTATTTTCAAGCGTTGTACAACAACCCTGTTACGTCGTATTATTGAGCTCATACTCGGGCCGCTTCCCATGAGCAGAATTCACCTCCTACTGGATACCAACTTGTGGCCACACCGTTTGTCCGATCGCAACGAAACCAGGGTCAACGGAATCCTCACACTTTTGGCAACAAATTGTGTGATTTATAACCACGAAATACCAATAGAAAGTTCAAATAAAGCTTCATGAAATAATCACCAACAACCGCACCAATAGCCATAGGTATGTAGTTTCTTAAATGGCCAAGTGGTCCAAGGCTGCAATCAAATGGCGGCATTTCAAATTTCTTAGACTCATGTCTACTTTATCCTATCTTTAGCACTGGTTTTCAAACACTACTATTTCAGACTGGGATTTTGGAAAAGTTGTTTTAAAATGTTCTAAAAATTCATTATTTTGGAATATTTTTGGACTTCAACAGGATCATTACAATTAAGAAAGCCAAGGTTAAAAAAACAATAATTGGTTGCTTTGTTCAAGTTTTTGATGTCAGTCCAAGCCATCACCCTTGAAGAAGTAACTAGTATAATATGTTACGAAACTTCGGGAAACCAGTGAGCCTTAATTTAGCAATCAAATCCCAGTTTGAAAAGGTTTTTATTCAGGTGGCAGTGCCGTTGACGGCTGTGATGTATTTGTGGCCGTAACCAGGACTTGGCCTTGCTAGAACTCAAGGACCACCATCCTTTTTGAGACCACAACGTCTTCACAACAGACCACGACACAGCCGTAGATAACCTACATAGATGTGTTAATTGGGATGAAATTATGGAAGCAGGGAGCTCAACTTACTGGAAGGCCGTCGTTGGAGTTCAAAGAAATCAGGTGCTCGTCACACCTCAATTTCCACGAGCACACATCACCGATGGGTAAATCCTAGATCTCACAGCGACGGAAATTGTCGAAGATATTTTATTCGCCAGTGGCGGGCGCAGATTGCAAGCAGATGACCCTTCCCTTTCGGCTGTACGTCCTCTTTCTTCGGTTTTCCCTTTCCTCTTAATCTCATCTTTACAGCCCTTGCCCAGGTTGCCGTAGACAGAGGTTCATAAATATTTAAAAAAACTTAATCGAGTAGCTATTGACTGCTAAATAAAGTCAAACAGTTTACCCAGAGTTTTGTTACATATCGATGGTGTACAGGCAGAAGGGCGTAAGCGACATTTTTGGCAAAATCCATGCTTTGGTTGTTCCTGCTCAATATTTATACCAGTAAACTAAAAAAAAATACCGTGTAAGAGACAGTCTATTACTTTAGCCGATATTCACGCCTTAATTTGGGCGTAAGCAACATCACTTGCATATCTGCATCACTGCATTTCTCTTTTGTATCCAAACTTGGGGCGTAACCACCATAGGCAAGCAGCAAGTAAGCAGCATTTTTAGGGTGTAACCACCATAAATATTTTATTATTGAGAGAATATAATTTCTATTGGAAGGGAGGCGAAGCTGGAAAAATGTCGGCCTCTCATCTCCCCGGAGATCCCCCTTGTCCCACCCGGCGAAGCAGGGAGAATGTGTGACCGAATAGCTCGGTTGGTAGAGCACCTGCCCGGCGAAGCAGGGAGAATGTGTGACCGAATAGCTCGGTTGGTAGAGCACCTGCCCGGCAAGCAGGGAGAATGTGTGACCGAATAGCTCGGTTGGTAGAGCACCTGCCCGGCAAGCAGGGAGAATGTGTGACCGAATAGCTGAGTTGGTAGAGCACCTGCCCGGCAAGCAGGGAGAATGTGTGACCGAATAGCTCGGTTGGTAGAGCACCTGCCCAGCAAGCAGGGAGAATGTGTGACCGAATAGCTCGGTTGGTAGAGCACCTGCCCGGCAAGCAGGGAGAATGTGTGACCGAATAGCTCGGTTGGTAGAGCACCTGCCCGGCAAGCAGGGAGAATGTGTGACCGAATAGCTCGGTTGGTAGAGCACCTGCCCAGCAAGCAGGGAGAATGTGTGACCGAATAGCTCGGTTGGTAGAGCACCTACCCGGCAAGCAGGGAGAATGTGTGACCGAATAGCTCGGTTGGTAGAGCACCTGCCCGGCAAGCAGGAGGTCCCGGGTTCGTATCCCGGTTTGGGTGAACACATTTTGCCAGCTTTGCCTCCCTTCCATTAAATTGCATACTGGTAACTGCTTAAACCAGTAACAATTTCCTTTCATAATTCTATTATTGCAGAAAATTTATAAAAAAAAATTAGAAGGATCCATACAAAATTTGAATTGATTCATCAACAATTGTTAAATTGAAAGGTTTTTTTCACATCCTGAACAATTGTGAAAATGCCGCATACGCCCTTCTGCCTGTACACCAATCGACATATCGGTACAAGGTCGTAGATTTTAAAGGCTAGGCAAGGCAAACGTGGAGCCGAGTCCCAACGTGTATCTAACGCGCTGTCGTGTTGCAGCGTCCTGTCGCACGCGTGGAGGGGCGGAGTCTCGTTGGCGCAGAGCCCCGACTTCCTGTCGCTCTCCGTCTCGCGCGAAGAGTACGAAGAAGAGGGCCACGCCGCGGCCTCTGACAAGTTCGACGTCTAGCTCCGATTCGCGGCGGGGCAACGACAAGTCGCGTTGCTTGCGTGGGACAGCGTTTTCGACAAGTGTCCGCCGTACGGCGTTTTAACGCGTCAACATAACACGGCCATGTTTCATATTATGTTGGCGTATTATGTTATCGTTTACGTTACTAGGGCGGACGCAATTTGTGTTGCGTTGAAGATGAGCGTAGCGGTTTGTATTTAGCGCATGATAAAATCGAGGCAAAAGCCTATGGAAATCATGGAGGAGCTAGCCTTACTTTTTTCAAATTCATTTTTGAATCGAAACGAAAACTGATGATCGATTCATGATCGATTAATCGATTTTTTCCCCTAGAAATCGTGGAAATGAGGCAGGATATGATGTATTCTGTAAATCGGAGGTATTTTCACTTTTCAGGTTCACATTTTGCACTGTAATAGATATCTAAAACGGCGCTTTTTCAATTTTTCCGAAAAGTCGCTCTCTCTCAAATTTGAGGTTGAGAGTCACGAGAATGGTTTCTTCCATTGTAACTAGAATTTAAGAAAGTGCGCCCTCAGGAAATATTACAATTTTCGACGTTTTTGTTCGAATTTCGATGTTTTCGATTATTTTAGTGGCATCGATTAATCGTTTTTTTTTTGTTATAATCAATTAATCGAATCGATTAATCGTAATCGATTGACAGTCCTAGTATATAATCTGTATAAGTATAACATAAAATATTGATAAACCGTTTAATTTGTCAATATATCGTTATTTATAGCCACATTATTTTGACCGCATAACATTTCTGTTGCAGACTTTTGTCAAAAATGCTGTCCCATGCAAACAGGGTTTTAGTTGTTTCAAAAATGGTAGGTATTCTAAAAGCGTGCCCGAAACACAAGTGTTTAGCTCGCCAAGGAATCGAAACCGTGACGACGTGCTAGAAAACCGATGGGATTGCGTTGAACTCTGCGCGAGTGTGAATTGCGTCGAGTGACCACCAACGTTTGGAGGTTAAACGACTTGCAACGAGCAACAGGTTCGGACGAGGTGAAGTCGTGTGACTCGTTTCGGGAGACGATTTGGGCCGGCCGTCGATTTCCTCTCCGTCTTTCGGCTCGTGATCCGGGCGCAAGATTTCGGTCGGTGAGGTTTTTAAGACCGATCCCGAGGCTGGAGGAATCCCGAGGCTGGAGGAACGGTCTAGGAGTCTGTTTGACATGGACAGCTTTTGCCGGGTCAATATTCGTACCTATGTTAGTAGATGTGGTTTTACGGTTTGCGCTTTCTTGGCATGGTATCTCGGTCCTGCTAATTACTTGTTCATCCAGAAAGGACATCCCATCCGAAAAGAGCTCAGAACGTAAAACCAGAACTGCTAATGTACGATGGCTTGCAAAATCTACTAGTTCTACCTTTTGTACATTTCATATTGTAATTATTTACGTCTTTCGGTCCATGCAACCTGCTGCGTTGGTTGTTTGGAGTCTGTGCTCGTAGGAACTTTAAATGCAATAAACTTGTGTTTTGCGATGTAGATGCCTTTATTTACTTCTCTTCTGATCTACAAGTCAAGAATGATTATTGTAATAAATAAATAACCTAGAAAACAACTGGACTCCGGTCGTAATAGCAAAGTAAATGCAGGCCACCAGTAAGTTTACAATAAATCCCTAGTTAGTACATTGTACCTATACGTTGCCAAAAATACCGTTAAATTCATCGCCAATGATTTTCATTACTAGTTTAACCTTCATTTTTCGTCAGTGCTCGTTATGTAATGCTTGCACTTGCATATAATAATATAATTTATTTAAATTGCTTAGTCAATTTCTCTTAAAATCATATCGAAAGATTTTATAGAGAACCATACTAAATTCATCAAATCTTTACCAGTTGCCTACTAGAAGAAATCAACATTCAGAATTCAAACTCAAGAAAATTGCCAGTGGAGTGAGCTCTAAAAACAAACAGTCATCAGCTAGTCAGGGCGGTTTTCAGATTTCCTCGTACCCTGGTTGAAACTAAAATTGCATGCCTGTCTCAACATTCCCCACGCTTAAAGGTGTCTCCGCCGAGCGTTAGCAATTTGGCATAGCAAGGACCCGAAGGTTATTATATAGTATCTTTGGCAAGGACCGTCTGCATAGCTGGCCGCGAACCAGATCTGTCAAATGCACAAACACTAGGGATGGGCAAAGAAATCGCAATGTCGATATTATCATATACGATGAAATATTCCGTCCACGAATTCAATACACCGATATCATCGAAAGGTCATATCATAATATGGTAATGTATCAATATATCGAAACAAATATCGCAAAATGGTAGGTAGGTACTCTCAATTCTGATTGCAAAGCGGGAAATGAACCATATATGTACATTAAATGTGTTCACTTGGTGAATAGGTGGGAAATGTTGATGCATTATTTTGATATTTTATTTTTAGAACTGTGATCGATATACCGCAACAAAACATGGACATTGTTTGCCCGTCCCTAACCGATATCATCGAAAGGACGCACTCTCAATTCTGATTGCAAAGCGGGAAATGAACCATATATGTACATTAAATTTGTTCACTTGGAGAATAGGTGGGAAATGTTGATGCATTATTTTGATATTTTATTTTTAGAACTATGTCGAAATACCGCAACAAAACATGGACATTGTTTGCCCGTCCCTAACCGATATCATCGAAAGGACGCACTCTCAATTCTGATTGCAAAGCGGGAAATGAACCATATATGTACATTAAATTTGTTCACTTGGAGAATAGGTGGGAAATTTTGATACATTATTTTGATATTTTATTTTTAGAACTGTGATCGATATACCGCAACAAAACATGGACATTGTTTGCCCGTCCCTAACCGATATCATCGAAAGGACGCACTCTCAATTCTGATTGCAAAGCGGGAAATGAACCATATATGTACATTAAATGTGTTCACTTGGAGAATAGGTGGGAAATGTTGATACATTATTTTGATATTTTATTTTTAGAACCGTGTCGAAATACCGCAACAAAACATGGACATTGTTTGCCCGTCCCTAACCGATATCATCGAAAGGACGCACTCTCAATTCTGATTGCAAAGCGGGAAATGAACCATATATGTACATTAAATTTGTTCACTTGGTGAATAGGTGGGAAATGTTGATACATTATTTTGATATTTTATTTTTAGAACTGTGATCGATATACCGCAACAAAACATGGACATTGTTTGCCCGTCCCTAACCGATATCATCGAAAGGACGCACTCTCAATTCTGATTGCAAAGCGGGAAATGAACCATATATGTACATTTAATTTGTTCACTTGGAGAATAGGTGGGAAATTTTGATACATTATTTTGATATTTTATTTTTAGAACTGTGTCGAAATACCGCAACAAAACATGGACATTGTTTGCCCGTCCCCATCAACCACAGCCTCGTCGACTAGGCCCTAATCGTCGTCGGCGTCGTCGTTGTTCTCGAGCCGCAGCATGCTGGCGAAGCTCTCGACGTCGACGGTGTCGTCCTGCTCGTGGATCTTGCGCAGCGCGTTGCTGACGATGCACAGGTCCCCGCGCAGCTCGGAGACCAGCGCCGCGATCTTCGTGGCATTGCTCAGCACCTCCACGCTCTGCGTGTACGGGTTGTAGCGGACGCCGAACGGACGCTGGATGCGGCCCGCGTACGCCCTGCAACGAACGGTCGAACGGTCGAACGGTCGAGGACTGTCGGCCGCATTTCACACCGCACGAAAACTGGCCCGAAATGGCTCGACATCGGCGGAGGTTTAGCAATGCGCGGGGAAATATTCGATAAAATGGTTACTTATGAGTTGTGATCGAACATATTGTTGTGAAATGTACGTTAACACGTCTTGGCGCCTTCGGTGCGCTGGAGCTGTCGGCGTGGTTTTGGCAGGGTCAGCATCAGCAATAACCAAATGGCCCAGGTGGACTCCTGAAGTCGGTCAGAGAGGAACCAACAAGGAGGCGCAGCGGTCCAGCAGACATTACATTGGATTTGGTGACCGGAATTATTTAACAGTACCTTTTCGACTTGTTCAAAATTATCAGATCCGGTTAATTGTTACAACCTCTCACATAGCCAAGCGAGGTTTTTCGGCAAACACAAGATCCTAAATTCAGCTCGTAACAATATTTCAATCTCATGGATGCACTAGGAGCAGTGGCGGTTTGTGCATGAGACACATGCACGTGTCACGGCCTCCCCGAAACACGAGAACAGAGGGAGACGCCATTACAAGCAGCTGGAGGGAGGAGTTTCCAGTTGCCCTTGGTTTCCGTGGAATATCTTAGATTTCACTCGTAGTTTGTAGCCCCCGGATGGCAGGCAACCCGCGATCCACCCGTGTCACGCGGGTTGCCGATGCACCTAGGGCACTGCGGGCACAAGCGAGGCACATCTCAAGGCACAAGCTGGGACATCTTTTGGCTTGTGGGTGCTTGAAGGGCGGGTGGATTCGCCTAGTTTGCTGGGGGGGGGGGGGGGGGGGGGGGGCGAAGATGCTTATGTGTGGGCTCGGCAGGGGGTATGGCTAAAACGTCAGCTCTACGCCAGAAGGGTCGAAGGTGGCACGAGATCACGGGTTCCGAGGAGGACCGGGTGGTTTTTACAATAGTTTAAAACGAAGTCTTTGGGTGGTTCTAAGGCCGTGTCTGAATTGGCTGTTTCATGCGGTCTCGCGTACTCGTCTTTGACAAATGACGTCACAAGCACTGTCCGCATTGCAAAACCACCGTGACCAAGACCGAATAACAGAGCGAGCACGCGAGACTTGGACGATGCAGTCTCGCAGACTTGGTCTCGGTGACTTGCCTGTTGTCAAATGGCGGTCGGTACCGTGATTATGTCAGGTGGCAGAAGTTATCTGTACGAAAATAAAACAAATGAAGTCACCGAGACCAAGTACGCAAGGCCAAGACCGAATCGCGAGACCGAGACCGAATCAATCAAGTACTAGGTGTAAGCAATTGAAAGTAGCTTAATAAAGGAAGTGTGCGTTTGATGTCATTTGCCTTTAGGGGCCCACTGCAGGCCTAGATCAGCAAAGGGTCAAGTGTACCACTAAATAGACATAACGGAGTGACGCCCACCTCATCTTGTCCTTGGCCTCGTCGAAGGTGTCCGTGTAGAAGTACGAGTTCTGGTACGAGGTGATGATGCACTCCTCGGCCAAGGTCACCTCGGGCTCGAACCGCTTGATCTTGTCGGTGGCGGCGATGGCGTGTCGCAGCTCGGCCACCGACGACAGCAGGCCGGCGCCGTAGACGCGCAGCTGGCCGTCTTGCCGGCACATGCCGAACTCCACCGTGAAGAAGTACAGCTGGCGGCAAACGGCCGGGGTCCCGGTCAATAAGACGGCAACGGCCGGGGTCCCGGTCAATAAGACGGCAACGGCCGGGGTCCCGGTCAATAAGACGGCAACGGCCGGAGTCCCGGTCAATAAGACGGCAACGGCCGGGGTCCCGGTCAATAAGACGGCAACGGCCGGGGTCCCGGTCAATAAGACGGCAACGGCCGGAGTCCCGGTCAATAAGACGGCAACGGCCGGGGTCCCGGTCAATAAGACGTCAACGGTCGGAGTCCCGGTCAATAAGACGTCAACGGTCGGGGTCCCGGTCAATAAGACGTCAACGGTCGGGGTCCCGGTCAATAAGACGGCAACGGTCGGGGTCCCGGTCAATAAGACGGCAACGGCCGGGGTCCCGGTCAAAAAGACGGCAACGGTCGGGGTCCCGGTCAATAAGACGGCAACGGCCGGGGTCCCGGTCAATAAGACGTCAACGGTCGGAGTCCCGGTCAATAAGACGTCAACGGCCGGGGTCCCGGTCAATAAGACGGCAACGGCCGGAGTCCCGGTCAATAAGACGTCAACGGTCGGGGTCCCGGTCAATAAGACGGCAACGGTCGGGGTCCCGGTCAATAAGACGGCAACGGTCGGGGTCCCGGTCAATAAGACGGCAAACGGCCGGGGTCCCGGTCAATAAGATGGCAACGGCCGGGGTCCCGGTCAATAAGACGGCAACGGAATGTGCCATTCCACTGGGGTCGTTTCTCAATGTTTTGCTATTCGGGGAGATTTAATGGCTGATATTTGAAGAGATTTGCGGATATTTTGCACATTGAGACCATTTTATTTCAAAGATTCTGTGACTTTAATTGTTACCCACACATTGTTATCAGAAAACACTTATTTCGAAACAAATCTCGTTCGTAATTTGTTACTATAGATTTTCACACGGAAATTATACTTCTCAAAGGTCTAACAAAAATTAATTAGGGATTTATGAACTAACTGTGAATGAATCTTCAAAAAGTTGACAGATTGTAAATAAAAATACCAATTACCTGCTGTTCTTACGTGTTACGTGAGATAAATTTGAAAAAGAAAAAAAAATGAATTCCAATAAATTTAGGTCCTTGCATCATGATTACAATCACATGACAATTAGGCGATGAAAACCAAAGAAAATCTACCTATACCTAACTCTCTTGTCTGTTAATTCATCGCTGCTTTGAATTAAAAGCAGCACTGAGACACACAAACTTTGCTCGAACCGAAACAAAACCCCTGTCGCATCAGCTCCCGTACCGTGGCCAGCTTCTCGACGTCCTCGTCCGAAGCTCCCAGCGACGCCAACCCCATCTCCTGGGAGAACTGCGCGAAACTCGGGTTGGCCAGCAGCGGCATGTGTCCCAACAGCTCGTGGCAACAGTCGCTAGGGCCAAACACACAAACAACAGTCGCTAGGGCCAAACACATAGCAACAGTCGCTAGGGCCAAACACACAAGCAACAGTCGCTAGGGCCAAACACACAAGCAACAGTCGCTAGGGCCAAACACACAAGCAACAGTCGCTAGGGCCAAACACACAAGCAACAGTCGCTAGGGCCAAACACATAGCAACAGTCGCTAGGGCCAAACACATAGCAACAGTCGCTGGGGCCAACACACAAGCAACAGTCGCTAGGGCCAAACACATAGCAACAGTCGCTAGGGCCAAACACATAGCAACAGTCGCTAGGGCCAAACACACAAGCAACAGTCGCTAGGGCCAAACACATAGCAACAGTCGCTAGGGCCAAACACAT
The DNA here is from genome assembly GCA_921293005.1 of Nemoura dubitans. Taxonomy (NCBI): domain Eukaryota; kingdom Metazoa; phylum Arthropoda; class Insecta; order Plecoptera; family Nemouridae; genus Nemoura; species Nemoura dubitans. Next base: position 74,211,616 of record OV121074.1, read on the forward strand.
AGCAACAGTCGCTAGGGCCAAACACACAAGTAACAGTCGCTAGGGCCAACACACAGCAACAGTCGCTAGGGCCAAACACATAGCAACAGTCGCTAGGGCCAAACACACAGCAACAGTCGCTAGGGCCAAACACACAAGCAACAGTCGCTAGGGCCAAACACACAAGCAACAGTCGCTAGGGCCAAACACACAAGCAACAGTCGCTAGGGCCAAACACACAAGCAACAGTCGCTAGGGCCAAACACACAAGCAACAGTCGCTACGGCCAACACATAGCAACAGTCGCTAGGGCCAAACACACAGCAACAGTCGCTAGGGCCAAACACACAAGCAACAGTCGCTAGGGCCAACACATAGCAACAGTCGCTAGGGCCAAACACACATAGCAACAGTCGCTAGGGCCAAACACACAAGCAACAGTCGCTAGGGCCAACACATAGCAACAGTCGCTAGGGCCAACACACATTCGCCAAGCGCATGGGTACGACATGCCAACATGGGCAATAAAAATACATTTGAAAATTGTGCAAATTGATTTAGAACGAGTTTTGCAGTCATTTTCGGTCCTCAGACGCTTTGGTCATATCGAAAAGGGCCTAAGGTTCTGGGAGCCTAAACTCCATGTCACGTTAAGAAGGAGAGTGGATTTGCATCTTACTCGAGGACCCACTGCTGCTAGATACGAGCTAAGAGTTTCAAAACTCACAAGCCATGTCTTGAGCCGGACAAAGGCTTCTTGGGCAGTTTTGAAACTCTAGCTCGTGTCTAGCAGCAGTGGGTCCTCGAGGAAGATACAAATCCACTCTCCTTCTTGACTTTATATGGAGTTCCAGGTACTAGTATGTAGTATAGTCCATTCGCGAATTTCTGGTCAAAACCACTTGAAGATTTTGGGGTAGGAAGACGCGTGCCGACCCTTGTAAGCTCTGCTAAACTCTATTTGTGTTCTCTTCGCGAGTGACAACTGACGGATCTCGGCTTGCAAATAGCTGCGTTGTCACTTTCGTCCCTCTTGTGTGCTTACCTATACCTGATGATTGGCAATGAAGGGGTTTCCCCGAAAATTGGAAGGCTGTGATAGGGACAGAGTTGGTGCAAATACTTAACACAATATGTCAAGATACATCTCTGTTATAACAACGGCATTGTCCGAAGCCCTGAAGTGGTTTTGACCAGAAATCCGTGAGCGAACTATATGCATGTTGCATGTACGGTAGGCATACAATATATCTCGACCTCGTTAGTGTGTTTTGGGCGAGATTCTGAGGTGGCGCACTCATCGCCCGTTCGTTTCACACATTATGTCCACGCAGGCGCTGAAGTAGTGTCAATCCGAATCCATGGATCAACCATGGGCTGAACCAGTACCTTGTCACTTTTAACACCAATCCATGGCTTTGACCATGCATGTAAGTTGTCTTATAAATTATGGCCTCCTACAGTATTGTTCACGTTTAGAAGGAGAGCGCTGTTTCACTCTCAAAGAGGCTCCCCTTCTGTTAGAATTGAGCCAAAGGTGTCACCATTCGCAGGCCGTCCCATTGTTCCACTAAAGGGTTGAATCTTAGGTTGAATCATAGTTTCATTACTATATGGTTGAATGGTCTGAGCATCGAATGATTGACAGCGCAATGCCTGGAGTCACAACAACAATACTCTCCTTCTTAAGGTGGTAAATACTACTTGTACGTGCGTCTGTCGGGTGTAGGGGGGGGGGGGGGGGCGTTGCTCACGGTTCCGGCGTGTAGAACGGGTCTGACGAGTGCCGGATGTACTGGGTGCAATGGAACACGCGGAACGCTAGGCCGGACAGGAAGTCCCTCGGCGACAAGTAGCCCGCCACCGGACGTAGCTGGAAGCCCGTCTTGCCTGCAGGCAGGAAGCAAACACCGGCCCATGGCTGCAATCACTCCACTTTGATACATTTTAACATTCCAAATTATCACTTTTGCTGGTACTCTTATAGTTCGTTCACAATTTACTGGTCAAAACCACTTCAGGGCTTCGGACAATGCCGTTGTTAACACAGAGATGTATCTTGACATATTGTGTTGAGTATTTGCACCAACTCTGTCCCTTTCACAGCCCTGTGTTGCCAATTTTCGGGGAAACCCCTTCGTTGCCAATTGTCAGGTATAGGTAAGCACGCACGAGGGACGAAAGTGACAACGCAGCAATTTGCAAGGAGATCCGTCACTTGTCACTCTCGAAGAGAACACAATGGAGCTTAGCAGTGCTTACAAGGGTAGACGAGCTTCTTCCTACCCCAAAAACTCAAGAGGTTGTCACCAGTACATCGTGAACGTACTATACCTACTTGTTGAACAGCCTCCGCTGGTGCTCACTCACAGGCATCGCCTTTCAAAACTCTTGTGTAGGTATTTGTATTAAGAAAGAGGAACCAACATATTAACCGATTGGACTGAAGTTCAAAATTTGACCTATGGCTGGTTATATTTAAAAAGTAAGAAATCTATTAACAGTTTGGGAGTAACTAAAAAGTGTTATCCGACATCTACATTCACAAAATAATGTTTTTAAATTATGCTCCGCTTGACTGTATAAATCAATACAATTCAATCCGATCAGTAGGTCCATCAATAGATCGATTAATCCATCGACATGCATGCAAATCAATCAATTCATTGTTTTATTGTAACTTGTAATAAGATATTAGTATTTTAAAGCCGAGTTAAACCCAACTCCGCTTGAAGATGACGCTCGTAGTCTTGTTCCGTGAAGATGTACCGATAGATTCCGCAATTGTCAGGATCCCCAGTGGCGGACTGACAGAGATGCAGGTCCGGCCTTTTGACGTTGAACGGAACGATTGAAACAGTCACTAAACATCATTCGACCCTTGCTCATGCTGTTGCCTCGCCGTCGATGTCACTGCTTGTTGGCTACGAGTTTCGATGAGTTTCCAATGTTTTGTATTGGCTCGGGTCATTAATTCCGCTTAAGTACCTACCTATCCGACATCAAGTTCAAAACAATGCTCTGTACCCTGTCCCTTGTCCATGTGTCTGCAGTCGACGATCACAACCCGCGAAGGCAATACGTACTTTTAATGTGTGTGCGAACAGTGTGTGTGTGTGTGTGTGTGTGTGTGTGTGTGTGTGTGTGTGTGTGTGTGTGTGTGAGTGTGTGAGGGTGTGTGTGTGTGTGTGTGTGTGTGTGTGTGTGTGTGTGTGTGTGTGTGTGTGTGTGCGTGTGCGTGTGCGTGTGCGTGTGCGTGTGCGTGTGCGTGTGCATGTGCGTGTGCGTGTGCGTGTGCGTGTGCGTGTGCGTGTGCGTGTGCGTGTGCGTGGGCGTGTGCGTGCTAACTTAACCTGCTCATGGATAACCCGGCATCCTCGGAGCCTCAAGGTAAGATCTAGATCAGCACATTTAGAACGTGGGGTGGGGTTAACTGATTTGATAGTCCAGGAATATCGATTGACATTCAACGATTATACACTTGCAAATCAGAGCGAAATATGACGAAAGTAAAGGAAAAGGCATTATTGTACCAGCACATGTCGGGTTCGGACAAGTTGAAATTTAGCTGCAGAAATTGAGCTAACTTGCCCAGTTCTGCAGCTGAAGAAAAAGGACAAACGAAATGAAATGTTGGTGTCCTAGTTCATCAAATCATTGCTGCTAGCTGCGCAGTGATTGACATATGGCGGGCCTAAATTTTGAACAGTACCCCGGGCCTCTTCGAGCAAGTCCGCTCGTGAGGATCCCATAATCCTGATTGATGGCATCTCTCACTCAAAATATTTCGAATCTAATGTGGAGGAATGATGAGGTGTACGAAAATACTAGGCATACGTACAGCACGCAAGTCACCAAGTAGTTGCGATGTTTTCTGTGACTTTTAAATAAAAACTTATACTAGTTTAGTTCGCCTGAAGCCCTGGGGAACCGAAAGAATCTTTGGATATTTTTGCACAAAACAACACCGTTCTTATAAGGCATGATTAAAGCTTATTGAAAACACACTAATAATAATAATAATTCCCTACTCGTATGTCGTTTATATCACCTCGATTGTACCAAAGAAATGGCAGCTTTAGCTCAAATTGTGGGAGTGAACTTCGAAACTCAAAATAGTGCCTAAAACAACATTGAATGTATCTGTGTGGCCGGTTTAGCCGGGTGGGTACAGTGACGTCATCGTACAAATACCGATCGAAACGACCCGGGGAAGTTGTATATTATTGTACTAAAACCTTGCATATTGACAATTAATTTAAAAAATATCAATTTTCCCGGGTAAAAAAATGTACCTTTTATCTACAACCAAGTGTGACATCACAAATAGTCTCCCCCCCCCCCCCTCACGCGTTCCTTTGGTACGACGAGCTGGTTTCGTGGGTATCGTGCGAGGAGTGCGTTAATGAGTTAGCGAGTGACTCACGTTTGAGGTAGACGTGCACGTCTTGCAGCTGGGGCAGATTGTCGGCCCTGGAAGGAATCGAAGGTCAGCATCAGTTCGGTGCGGTGCGGTCACTTGCAAGTACAATCCCTCGTCTAGTAGATAGACATCACTGATGTTACTTGCAAGTACGATCCCTCGTCTTGTAGACAGACATCTCTGATGTCACGTTGTAAGTACAATCCTTCGCCTAATAGATGGACATCTCTGATGGCGGTTCGCTCACCGATATCCGCAGTACTTGACGAGTTCGGGCCAGTTCTCGTTGTACTCCTTGCAGGCGTGCAACACGTACAGCTTGTGCAGCTCGGTGAACACCGTGCCCCTGCAACAGGTCGCTACAGTTAGCTACAGTTAGCTACAGTTAGCTACAGGTCGCTACAGGTCGCTACAGGTCGCTACAGTTAGCTACAGGTCGCTACAGTTAGCTACAGGTCGCTACAGTTAGCTACAGGTCGCTACAGTTAGCTACAGGTCGCTACAGTTAGCTACAGGTCGCTACAGGTCGCTACAGGTCGCTACAGTTAGCTACAGGTCGCTACAGTTAGCTACAGGTCGCTACAGTTAGCTACAGGTCGCTACAGTTAGCTACAGGTCGCTACAGTTAGCTACAGGTCGCTACAGTTAGCTACAGGTCGCTACAGTTAGCTACAGGTCGCTACAGGTCGCTACAGTTAGCTACAGGTCGCTATGGTTTTGGGTGGGTAGGTGTTATTTGGGTGGGTGCATCGGAAAGTTCTTGGTGCAAACACTAGACTTGAGACTGCAGCAGTCTTAGTATTCAATGTTAGGGGAGAGAATTGAAATCGCATACAGCGAGTCGGCTGGCCAGAGCATTTATGTCCACACCTCCAATCGACCACTGTTCCCTTTTGTCCAACTGAACCAAAGGAGAGAGACCTAGAATAGGGAATCAGCTCGCGTTGGGGAACAGTATCAGTCTCACAACTCTAAAGTCGTTTCGATGGAGACGAAAATAAACAGGTCTCTCTCTCTCTCTCTCTCTCTCTCTTCGAAGCTGCAAGTGGCGACCGAAGCCGAATTTAATTCTACTTTAGAAAATCCCAAACGAACCGAATTGATTTGAGTAACAAGACACCGATTCGTACGGCGGGCATTCAGCTTTAAAATCAACTCGACGAAAGTCGCTCTATCTTCACTTGTGCGCCTGCGCGTGACGGACTCTGATCGCCCTCGCGCAGTGCGAACCCGTCGGCAATCAATTGGCGTGATTTGTTTGTATCACACTCGCTCTCCGCGACGCGACGCGAAGGCGACGCGACGCGAAGGCGACGCGACGCGAAGGCGACGGCGAAGGTGAGACGGACGAAGGCGTCGCGCGTGGGAGCGATACGGATGGCGTCAGCCGATCGCCGAGAGGGTAAACTTGTTACGTGTCGATTCGCGAGCGACGCGACGCTGAAGCGACGCTGATTGGTCCAATTATCGTCCCGCTGACTGGCAGCGAAGCGACGGACCCTCGCCGAAAGCAGCGAAGACGAAGGTGTCCCGATCTTTTGTTTCGTCGCCGCCCGCTCGGGAGTTTCATTAAGTTTCACGGAGCCGACGGTGGATCGAATTAATGTGTAATATATAAGGCACGTTTAATAATATCATTGGCGAGGATACGCACGCTTTGAATGGCAGTCCAATAATCAACGACAAGACGGTGATCTTGCGTCTCTATTGAACTTGGTGCAAGAAGTCAAGTCGCTATACAACATTACTGTAAAATGGTGTGAACTTGCCATGTCTTTATTTCTTCCGGCGTGTACTGGACCTTCGGTATTGGCTGTCCGCTGGAAAACACAACGAAATACATTATGTCATTGCATACTGTATATTACGTTTACCGGAAACAATCGCGTGAATGGGTTTCTAAGTGCATTCCATCGCATGCAATTGCATGTACCAGGACCAATAATATATATCTATGTGTATCACCTATACACATGCAGTTTCAGACAATGCTATACTGGGTAGACTTTAGAGTTTCGACAGACTGCACGCATGGAATGAAATTGAATTCACTGCCACTTGGTGCTGGTCGTTGGTATACTTGGTATCGCGGTGCATTTATTCCTACCGTGTCAGCTGTTTGCTGTTGTCGACATCGACACTTACGGGCTGGAAGCAACTACTCAATTAACGGCAAGTGTACACATAGGAAGGTAGGTATATACCCATGGCGCCTCGGTATAAAACAACAAACGTGTTTCTTTGGCCACGTGCATTGTGTTTCTGTCGGCTTTGTCCCCGTTGTTACCCCGCGGGAAATCGGATTATACGCGCCTCGTCGCGTATACGATCGGCGGGGACAACGCGGTCCTGTTTCGCCGCGCTTGCGTCTCTCTCTGTGCCCGCAGGGGCGGACTGGCCCGGGGTGCGGGGGTGCGGGGGTGCACCCAGGGCCTTTAATTGACTTTCCGGGCCCCTGCCGGTCGTGCCATTGGCCTCGGAAAAGTATATATTTTTAGGGATTGGTCTCGGGAAAAGGGAAAATTTTTCGGGTTACGTATTTTTCAGGGGAAACATTCCGGGTGACGATTTTTTTAGGGATTGCCTTCGGAAAAATTTCGGAGAAGTTTTTTTTTAAATGGATTTTCTCGTGGCCGGTCTATTTTCTGAAATCACCGGGCCGATTTTTTTCCCCAATGCATTTAACATTTTGTTGGTCTAAAGTTTGTACAGCAAGTCGGGCTAATTCGAGCCAGTCCGCCCCCCTGTGTGCGCGGACTCTGTGCTGGCGGGTGCTAGGCAACGCCAGGCGGTGTTTCGCCGCGCATGCGTCTCTCTGTGCACGCGGACCCGGGGCTCGGTACTCACTGTTTGTACGAGTTGGCGATGTGCGTGAACTGCTCGCGACGCTTCCGGTAGACGGGGTCCTTGAAGCCCTGCACACACCACAACACACAGGCAATTCAGTGCCGTTTGAAGCGTTGCGTCGAGCTGCGCATAACTGCCCGTCAATTAGTCCCGATCGCCTCCATTGGCGTCGAGGTATGGTGTTGGGTGTCAGTAGTGTCATGTGATCCTGTCACCTCTGGACGCGAGGAGTTCTCCCTTGGCGAGGGCGCGTCGACGCCCAAATGTGAATGGACTGTCATGCATGTCTATATGCGTGCATCTAGGCTTTGATTGGCCCACTAGGGACCGGGCAAATGCCCCAAGGGTACCAGGGTAGGATTGGCCCACTAGGGACCGGGCAAATGCCCCAAGGGTACCAGGGTAGGATTGGCCCACTAGGGACCGGGCAAATGCCCCAAGGCAGGGTTGGATTGGCCCACTAGGGACCGGGCAAATGCCCCAAGGGTACCAGGGTTGGATTGGCCCACTAGAGACCGGGCAAATGCTCCAAGGGTACCAGGGTTGGATTGGCCCACTAGAGACCGGGCAAATGCCCCAAGGGTACCAGGGTTGGATTGGCCCGCTAGGGACCGGGCAAATGCCCCAAGGCAGGGTTGGATTGGCCCACTAGGGACCGGGCAAATGCCCCAAGGCAGGGTTTGATTGGCCCACTAGGGACCGGGCAAATGCCCCAAGGCAGGGTTGGATTGGCCCACTAGGGACCGGGCAAATGCCTCAAGGCAGGGTTTGATTGGCCCACTAGGGACCGGGCAAATGCCCCAAGGCAGGGTTGGATTGGCCCACTAGGGACCGGGCAAATGCCCCAAGGCAGGGTTGGATTGGCCCACTAGAGACCGGGCAAATGCCCCAAGGCAGGGTTGGATTGGCCCACTAGAGACCGGGCAAATGCCCGAAGGGCCGGTAGGGGTTCAGTATGATTTTGGGCCGGTTGAATAATAGCCATGAAATGTTGATTTCTTTTTAAAATGATTAAATGTGAAAACACATCAATGACTAAAAACATTCTTCCGATTCGAAGTGTGTGCTCTTTGGGGCCGAGGGACGACAGAGTGGAAGGATTCAAATCGTAAAGCGTTTTGGTCCGGCTGTCTTTTCTTCTGGCTGATTACCGCATTGTCCGTTATCTAAGAACTTGGAAATACTAAATACTTGCAATTGTCTAGCATGTGGTATAAAGAAACAATATAAACATATTATGTCTCATACAGAGCAGGGGTAGGCCTGTGGCGGTCTGCAGAGGGTAAGACTCCGGCTCGTGGACACACCTTTTCATGAAACGATCACTATAAATAATGGTACACAATATTTGCCCACAAAGGCCCTGAACTGTGCAAATTTTCGCCTGTGGTGCTAAAGTATTAGCAGACTATGATCAAATTCATGTGCATATCTCCAGGTTCCAAGCATTTCGTTCAAGTTTTTACTACTTCGTGTCTCCTGCCTATGTAGTTTGAGGGTGGTGAGGGGGGGGGGGGTTCCCCAATGTAACCCTTATTGTCATAAATGGCTGAAATGTAAGTCCAAACGACTCATTGCCTCTTTCTGATCTCATGAACTTTGGTCGCAGTCTTTTAAAATTTTTAGAGAGTAAAACTAGGAAATTATGTAATTCGCTACAATGGTGTCAGCGTGGGGGATTCACTGACCTTGAAAATCAAAACATTGGTTTTCTCTAATAGTATGGTATTTTCTTGTCCTTGCGAATAGATATTACCCTAGTGTTGATTTGCGGAAATAATTACTCTATTACTATGGTGTCAGCGGTACGGGATTTTCCGTAATAACAGAAAATATTGTCCCATGCATTTCATGCATTTCTTGTGCAAATTTTTGTCTCCTAGTCCTCTTTGGGGGGAGGGAGGCGGGAAGAGAGGAGAGGGTTATTGGGCCGATTTTACTTTAAATGCCTAGGGGCCGGTTTTATCCCCAATCCAACCCTGCGTGCATACATTTCATTTTTGGTGGCATATGTTTTATAGCTTTCAAACAGTAAAAAGTGTCCTTTTTTTCAACTTCCAATATTGCATTTTCTGAAAGCGAACACTGAGGTTGCCGCAATATTATACTTGTGATAACACGTCATTATCTCGGTTATTTGAACTTGGTGCGTCTGCCGTTTCGTCTCCCTGGTGTTGCCTACTTCCTGAATTTCGCTCCAACACAATAATTCAAAACGCAGGCGACACAGGGAACGGAGTCGGGGCCAGCTTCCCAAGCTCAGCTACGAGTGCGTGTCGCACTAGGGATGACCAAACATATTCAAAGAATCGATCTTCCAATTCGATTCGATTCTCCGAAAGGCGATCCGATTCGTTCCGGGAAGAAAATCGATATTTTTCAGGGCGTGAATCGAAATGTCGGATGATCGGTATATCGGAAAATTTTTGAGTATAAAATCTGGCGTTGAAGGTGGATTTTAAGATCATCAGAAAGTCAAGCACGTGCCCAGCATTGCCAAGTGAAGATCGGATTCAAAAAATCAATACAGGTGATATATCAGAAGTGTACGGCTGGATTAACACGGTTCAATATTTCGTTCAATGTTTCGTTCAATGTTTCGTTCAATGTTTCGTTCAATGTTTCAGCATTTAGGACGTGTTCTAAATATGTTTTATGTTTCCTTTCAAGAGAAGGACGGGTATGCCACTGCCTTCTAGAAACAACGCTTTCGAAAGGCTGTGCCACCATTTTCAATGAATTTAAAACATTGAGTCGTGTAAACGGCTCTTCAAGAGCATTCAATGTTTCGCTCAATGCATTGAACGAAACATTGAACCGTGGTTCAGGATCGATCGCAAGGTCGGGTTTGCCCGTCCCAATGGGGCGAACGTCTAGCTGCCCGTCCAGACGATGACTCACCGGGTGGTCGGCGTCCAGCTCGGTGCCGTACATCAGCACCCTCTGTGCGTCGTCGAGGTCCGAGATCTTGCGCGGGAACCAGGGCATCTCGCCGAAGTCTGCAACGCCAGTCCCCGTATCGGCCATTAGCCCCTTAAGTGTCGGACGTTAGCTCCCTTTAGTGTCGACAAATAGCCCCTTAGTGTCGGACGTTAGCCCCTTAGTGTCGGACGTTAGCCCCTTAGAGTCGACAATAAGCCCCTTAGTGTCGACAATTAGCCCCTGAGTGTCGGCCATTAGCCCCTTAGTGTCGACATCACGTCCCGCGGTCTGAGGCGAACCTACTACCTACTCTAAGGTAACCTTAGAGTCTACTACCATTGCCGTAGCTGCAATGTCCGACGACATCGTTCGAGGTTGGGAAGCCTGAATTCGCGGTGGCTGCCGACTGAACTTGCCGCTGCAGCTACTCTTTACGAGACGTTCACTGGCTGCATGGATTCACGGGACTGATGATCGGGGGGATCCCCTTCATACCCGCAATGCATTTCTACTGTCTAAATCTAAACTCCATTTCACGTCGAGAAGGATAGTGGATTTGCATCTTCCTGGAGGACCCACTGCTGCTAGACACGAGCCAAGAGTTCCAAAACTGCCCACAGAGCCTTTTGTCCGGCTCAAGACATGGCTTGTAAGGTTTGAAACTCTTGGCTCGTGTCTAGCAGCAGTGGGTCCTCGAGGAAGATGCAAATCCACTCCCCTTCTCAACGTGAAATGGACTAAAGGTACTTTTATGCGAGCTATTTGCAATGACGCTGCTGTTGGCTCACAGTGAAACGAGTACCAAAGTTACAACTGCGTGTCCTGCAAGAAAGTTCCCCTCAAGTTCGGCCCCTGAAATGACGGGTTTTGACAGCTGCTGTCAAGCGAAACGTGCTCACTAAGAGTTGCCACTGTCCGGTCTTCGAGAACTGTCAAGATGACCGCCTGGCACGCTCTGATCTGACACTCGGCGATGTCCGGGGCTCCACCATCTTGTGTGTTAGTGGGCATGATTTCCTTTCCCCCTTCAGATCGGCTCCACGAGACCGTTGTCACATAGGCGTGCTCTCGGCACATGGCTGTCAGATAGGTGGGCCAGCTGCCAATTAAATAACGAACGGGGGAGGCAAAATGATGGCCACAAAAGTGCACCGTTCTCTGAAGGTTTTCTCTGCGCGTGATCTTGAAAGCAAGCGTTGTGACAAGGCATGGCAGCCATGCCATTGTTCTGCGTGAAAAATGGCTGTGGCCCTGTGGAAAATGGCAGAGTCAAAAAGCCTGGTTTTATGAATCTCGTTCAAGGTCAGTGCCACCAAGAGACTTTTTAGGACAAATCGAAACAAATCCATTCAGAGGGCGCTGGCAAGGTGTTAAGATGTGCAAAAGCAAAATCAATCGAGTTTCTATCATTAGCTCTGTTTGTTTGTCTACGAAATCCAGATGATAACTAGATTTCTTGCGTTTGTTTGTCCAGGCTAGGTTTCGTTTACTGCATGATTGCCTATGATGACGTCACAACGAAAACCGATATCTAGATAATAACTAGATTACATCTTGTTGTGTACTGGACAACCAAACATACCTATAGTCATACACAACATAGCGAGTTTGAGCGGGGATTCGAGTTGCTATACGTTAAGTAAAGATCCCACCCCATGCACAAGCCAAGTATCAAGTGTCCCCAGGCCGCAAGAAGTCCCGGCGTCTGCACCCGGGCGGGGGCGGGGCGTTTAGCGGCGATAGGGTGACCGCGCTGCATGCGGACACTGACTGACCGAAGCTGGCGGCCGCCGAGAGCGGCGTCGGCGGCGGCATCTCCTCGCCGGCCTCGTACTGGTGCAGATTGATGGCGGCCACCTCGCGTTTCAGCATGCGCATCAACTCCTCCATGCGCTTGTTGTCGCACTCGACGTCCACCATGATCTCGAACTCGGCGTCGCTGCGGACGCCCCCGACGCCCCCGACGCCGACGCCCCCGACGCCCCCGACGCCGGTCGACGGCGGGCTCCTGGCGGCCGGCCGCGACTCGATGTGGAGCACGTTGATGCCGAGCTCCTGTACGGAGAAGGAGGCGCGACGCTGGATTCATGGCTGCTGTAGGTACGCAATAGAGGCTTGCGAAAAACCCACTCCGGCCGCTCTCCAGCGTTCGGAAACCTGCTCGGAGTGACCCGATCGACGCTATTTTGCTTCCGAAAACCCAGTCTGGAGCGATCTGAGCGCTCAACGCGCGTACCATCTTTCAGCCTGAGCGCGAGTTCTGTTTGTACGAACGGGCGGGTAATTTTAGACCGTTCAACCTATACATTAACGTTTTTTCGTTATCATTTTTGAAACGCGAACACTGAACACTGATCACCAACGATGAGCCAGGTTAGTTTAATTACTCAATTTCAAATAACATTGTAGTAAAGTAGTGTGGTCCAGCTCAGACTGTAAAGTTAGCGTTCGAAAACGTCCGCAGCTGGGAGAGCTCTGACCACGTGACAGATCGCTCGGTCGAGTAGGTTTCCGTAAGCCTCTTATGGGTGGAACCACGCGAAATGGCAGGACGGGCCGTGGTTGTTTCAACTGCAGGTTGTAGCTTGCTTTCTGTTTAGTTTTTTGAGTTACTGGCGCAGTGAAACTGGGCGGCCCGCACAGTCGTTGGGGGCCAGCACTGTCATTGGGGGCCTGCACAGTCGTTGGGGGCCCGCACAGTCATTGGGGGCCCGCACAGTCATTGGGGGCCCGACGGCCGCACAGCCATTTCATCACGTGTTGCTTGAATTCAGCCTTGGGTCTGACCAAACTAGCCGCGATATCCCATCCCGTGTCCAGCTGGAAACGATTGAGATGTGACATTGTTCCGCGCGTGATGCAGTCCAAAATGGCCCCCGTCAGGTTTCATGGCATGACCATGCCGAGAGAACGCGCGGCTGCTTTGCAAAGCTGGTCCTTTTCCCCCCGCGGTCCGTGTTTTGTTTCGTCGCAAGTCTAGTGCAAAGTCGAGGACTGATACCGCATCGTATTTTACTTTCAATTCTCTCTCTCCACTTGATTCTTTGACATTTCTTTCAGGTTTTCCCAAATCTATTGTACATTTTCGAGTCCCTTTCACATGGGACTGCATTTTGGACAAAAATCTGCCACAGCATTTGAATGCCGTCAAAATAACACATGGCTATACTTCATTTTACAACGTTTATCACGTTCATATTATAAATAATATGAAAGTATAACACAAAATAGTTATACATACACTGGCATATCAATTGTCAATACAACACTTTATTATAGCCATACTATTTTGACTGCAAAATCTTTTGCGACAGACTTTAGTCAAAAATGTTCCCATGTTTTATTTCCCCGGCCACATGACAGTATACAGGTCCTGGATTTGTGATACCCGGAGTAATGTTGTAATGCCATCTCCGGTCAGGTAGCGACTATACTGGTCACGTGATGACAATGAGACAGCCCGTCCTTCCGAGCCAGCCCATTGGTCGATGCATGTTTATACCTGGAAGACCTGCAGCGCCCGCGCCAGTCCTCCGACCTGGTTCTTCAGCGAGAAGATGACCGAGTTGCGTGGGTCCTTCTGTCGGATGGCCTCCAGCGGGGGTGGACGACCCAGAGCGCGCCCCTTGCCCCCGGCACCCGACGTCCCCGTCTGCCGACAGAGGTGGAGTTGAGCAACACTGCACCGGTTCGGGCGTTGGCTGGGTGACCGCCATGCACGTGTTTGGCATGGAGCAGTGGTGGAAATCGAAGGGGTGGACAACAACTAGTTGATCAACCTCTCGCCAGCCCTGATTGGTGGAGACGTCCTGTTGTTCGAGTGTATCGTCCTTTGGAAGGACAGCCGGTGGTCCCTTGGCTTTTCGGCAGGCGAGTGTTCGATGCGCCGGCTGCACCGGAGTTTCTCTCCTCCCATAAAGGCTAGGCAAGCGTTATCACGAACGTTCGGTGAACAACGCGAAGCTAACGGGGGAACGCTCAGGTGTCACCCAATCGAATGTTTTACGAATGTCTACGTTGCACGCAAGTTGTCGCCCGTTAAGCTGGGCGTCAGTGACACGATGTCATCAACATTGGCTCTGCACCAATCAAGCTGGGTTTACAGCTATAAATGTCAGTGACACGATGTCATCAACATTGGCTCTGCACCAAACAAGCTGGGTTTACAACTAGCAATGTCAGTGACACGATGTCATCAACATTGGCTCTGCATCAATCAAGTTGGGTTTACAGCTAGAAATGTCAGTGACACGATGTCATCAACATTGGCTCTGCACCAATCAAGTTGGGTTTACAGCTGGCAATGTCAGTGACACGATGTCATCAACATTGGCTCTGCACCAAACAAGCTGGGTTTACAACTAGCAATGTCAGTGACACGATGTCATCAACATTGGCTCTGCACCAATCAAGCTGGGTTTACAGCTGGCAATGTCAGTGACACGATGTCATCAACATTGGCTCTGCACCAATCAAGTTGGGTTTACAGCTAGAAATGTCAGTGACACGATGTCATCAACATTGGCTCTGCACCAATCAAGTTGGGTTTACAGCTGGCAATGTCAGTGACACGATGTCATCAACATTGGCTCTGCACCAAACAAGCTGGGTTTACAACTAGCAATGTCAGTGACACGATGTCATCAACATTGGCTCTGCACCAATCAAGCTGGGTTTACAGCTGGCAATGTCAGTGACACGATGTCATCAACATTGGCTCTGCACCAATCAAGCTGGGTTTACAGCTGGCAATGTCAGTGACACGATGTCATCAACATTGGCTCTGCACCAATCAAGCTGGGTTTACAGCTGGCAATGCCAATGACACAATGTCATCATCATTGGCTCTTCACCAATCAGAGACTCCGTGGCAGAGTCGCGAACATGACGTCATGCACATCCAGAGTCTCTGAATGGTGGCAGAGCCAATGTTGACGACATCGTGTTGCCAACATTGCCAGCTGTAAACCCAGCTTGATTGCTGGCAGAGACAATGTAGACGACATCGTGTTGCCAACATTGCCAGCTGTAAACCCAGCTTGATTGCTGGCAGAGCCAATGTAGACGACATCGTGTTGCCAACATTGCCAGCTGTAAACCCAGCCTGATTGGTGTACGACGTCCACCGGACGCTCGTAAATCGTAATTACGTTCGCAGAACTTTTGTTATTAGGTTCGTCTCCATTCGTTGGTTCAGTGACGTCAGAAGACCGCTGATGGCCTAAGAACCCGACCTCAAAACGGCACGTAGTCAAAACCCACAGATGCAAATGTGTTCAAGATGCAAGGATCAAGGTTGCAGTGCCGATTGCAGTGCAGCGCGGGGCAAGTCTATGCTCCTCGGAGGTCTTCGGCGGTCGTCGCGTGGACAAGCATGGCATGGCATGGCATGGCATGGCATGGCATGGCATGGCATGGCAAGGCAAGGCAAGGCATGGCATGGCATGGCAAGGCGTGGCATGGCGTGGCATGGCTTGGCGTGGCATGGCATGGCATGGCATGGCATGGCATGGCATGGCATGGCAAGGCAAGGCAAGGCATGGCATGGCATGGCAAGGCAAGGCAAGGCGTGGCATGGCGTGGCATGGCTTGGCGTGGCATGGCATGGCATGGCATGGCATGGCATGGCATGGCATGGCATGGCAAGGCAAGGCAAGGCATGGCATGGCATGGCATGGCACGGCATGGCATGGCAAGGCATGGCAAGGCATGGCATGGCAAGGCATGGCAAGGCATGGCAAGGCATGGCATGGCAAGGCATGGCATGGCATGGCACGGCATGGCATGGCAAGGCATGGCATGGCAAGGCATGGCATGGCAAGGCAAGGCATGGCATGGCACGGCACGGCGAGGAGGATGCACCGGACAGACTTGCATGCGGCAGATGTCAGCGTCCGGCACGCGAGCTTCTTAGCGCGTGACGCGGGGGATCCCCGAGATGCGGGGGATTCCCGGTGACGGACCGCGCGTTGGTGATTGCCGGTTCTCCCACTTGTAGGTGAAGGTAGGTGCACTCACAGGACACTTCACGAAGTCAGTTAGATATGTCGTTGTGAAGTTTGAGGCATTTTACATTTCTAAACTTTGGTGACTTCTCTAATATTGACACACGCTATACGTTCAGACGGGAAATGTTGGCTTTTGTCAATCCATAAAGAAGCAAAAAACTTGTTTTAGAGTCCGCAAAGAGCCATTATTGTGGTTTCCGATTAATTTGCCCCCCAAAATCACATTTTATTAGCAGCGAATGAAAATTTCAGGGTGTCTTCTTTGACTTAGACCCCATGCGTTTTTCAAGAAAATCCTCAATACCATGCTTATATCTTCAAATCAGAAAAAGAGCAATATTCGAAAATTGAGAAAGATTGGAAAAGTACGGAAATGTATTTAAAAGTGTGTATTTTTTCCAAATTTTCCCAAAGCTAAGGGGCTAAGGGGCTAAGGGGCTAAGGGGCGTACAGGAAAATGAACGTGAATTGGTCCCTTGGATACAAGCAATCTTTTCGTAATGTCAATATTGTGATTTTCTATGAAAATAAGGAATCTGAAATTTGATACTAGCAACTAGCGAGATTAGAGACTTAAAAGATCTTTAGAGGACCAACAAATAATAATGCTTTGCTTGAAAAAAAAAAACTATTTCAAACTGGGATTCGAATGCTAAATCAAAAGTCTCACTGGTTACCCGACGTCTTAACACTATATATAGTTTCTTCTTCAAGGGTGATGGCTCGACTGACGTCAAAATTTTATTTAGCATTCAAATCCCAGTTTGAAATAGTTTTTAGCAAAACTGGATGCTACAGATAGCTGTCATAGGTATAGTGGACACGAGTCTAAGAGATTTAACAATGTTTCGCTTCTTAATGGGTTCGAAAAAGCCAAATCCTTCACCAGCGCACAGAAATTGTGTCAAGATAAAGGGTCCTTAATCCTAACAGAGACAATATGTGGCTATAGGTAAGATGTTATCTCGATGTCTTCAGCAACTGAGCGACCGTGAACTCACCCCGTCCTGGTGTCGCGTGGACTCCTTCATGGTCCAGTCCTCACCGGACTTGTACAGCCACAGTCCGATCAGACCCTTGCCGGACCCGCTCATCGTCGTCGTCGTCGTCGTCGTCTCCTCGCCGTCGACTGCAACACCGCCGACGCCGACGTCTCTTAAAGCCGCGTCGCCGATCGCGCCGATTGGCCGACGCCGCGCGACGCTCGACGCCCATTGGCTCGTCGCGACGACGCGCACCTCGCGCTCCTGGAGGAGGGCGTCCTGCCATCAGCGCCCGGACGTCGACGCTTGGGCCGAGAAAGGCCCACCGAACGGGCAAAGCGTGGCGATATGATTCGGATGTGCCGATCAGTTATTGTCCTCTTGGACTATAAAAAGGCGCAGCAAACATAGCTAATAATTCCCATGAATCTCTCGCTTCAAGAACGAGGCGTCGCCAGCGATTAGCGTAGGAATCGCCTCATTCAGTGGCAGCGCGTCGCCCCTCCCTCCCCCGGACCCCCACCGACGCCTCCTTCCACCGGGCGACGACGGCGAGCCCCCGCCAGAGGCGGCGCTCCTCCGGCCAACTGGCCCCCGGTCCGCCGAACGCACAATGCGCGGCGGCGTGACGTCAGCGGCCACGGTTGCCCCCCGCGACAAGAGGATGAACTCAGAGCTATCAATAACCAGCCACCGCCCCCTCGTTCGCCGCCAAGGGGTGCAGCTAACAAGCCGTGACCACTCGAGACGGCTCGGCCCCGTGGACGCATTATTTCGTGCCAGGCTTGTTTCCGCGCGGGTGGGTTCCCTTCCATGGGCTCCCTTGACGGGTTCCTTGGGCTGGGGCTGTTTGTGTGTGCCATGCGTAGCTTCGCTGTACCATTGACACATCTGCGAGGGGGTAGCCCCCCCCCCCCCCCCCCCCCGCCCCACCGGCTTGACGAGACGGACCTGTTGATGCAAAGGCGGTTCAGGAGTTTCGCAGCGCTGAAGGGGAATTCGGGAATTACATTTTGGTAGCCTGGAGTTTGAGTTTTCATAGTTGGACCATTGAAAGGTTTACAAAAATGAAGAACCTATACAAAGTCTGATTTCAAATAAATTGTTTATTCATTGTTATGTGCATAGATTATGTCGAGTTGTGCAATCAAGAAATTGAAACGGTTCATTCACACAATAAATGAGTTAAAATGTAACGCATCCCCAGCACTGTTGTAGTGTGCAGTGAGTCCGAGGGTGAATCAAAGGTCTCCGAGGCAACGCGGAGGCCAACGCCGACAGTTGACCCAGAGCAGAGCGTTCGGAAAGGCGCGCTCCAGATATAAGAGATACGCAGCCCGCACTGAATAAACATCCTCGCAGCTCGCGCGCGAACACGGCCCGGCTAATGCATTGCTGCCCATTACTAATTCTAATGGAAACCTCAGCCGCCGCCGCCTTCGCGAAGAGGCGTCGAGTTTTATCAGCGCGCGAATCGCTTGGCCATCGCGGCGTTGGCGGCGGGAAATCAATCCGCCAGAGAACATTTTATTGCTGCGGTCGGCGTCGAAGTGCAGGCGCTTCTGGGGCACGGGCCTGTTATAGTGATGGGATTGTTGTCGGCTTGATGCGGGTCGTTACGAGTGACAGGCGACGGTCAGTCTGCTTGCTGAAACAAAGCGTTTTCTTTACACCTCACGGTCTCACCCATTAAGTCTGTTCAATGAGCTCCGAAGTCGAGCCGTTTCCTTCTCCTCGTACGGTATACACTTTCCAGGCCACACCTTTCGTCGGATCGCGACCAAACCTATATTTTCGGAATATTCACACTTCTGGCAACCAATTGAACCATTTTCATTGCGCAAGATTCACTCGTCAATTACTTCCAAGAGTTTTAAAATAACCATGTTTAGCCGGTTCATTGAAAGAAGTACTTAAGGGTAAATTCCAGCTAAGAATTCACCTCTTACCGTATACACTTTCCAGGCCACACCCGTTATCCGATCGCAACGAAACAAATATTTACGTAAGCCTCACACTTTTGGCAACCATTTGAGTATATCAGAATCTCGAAATATCTCTTGGAAATCCATAAAAAGTATAATTTAATTTACCTCAACTACCATCAATAAATGACCATAACACCTAGATACTGTTCTGCACGTAGAGAAGGAATATTACTGTGCTGTAGACTCCAGACACGGTGCTGTCAAACATTCGATGACCGGGACATTCGAGCCTTTAGCGGACCAATGGGACGTCACCTTTGTGTCTTCAACATCAGGGGCGCTTCTTTGATGAGACTGAGAAACACCGCTCCCCTTTAAATCTTGAAAAAGACTTTATATTTTTACCTATAAAGTATCTTATATTATACTGATCTGTGCCGGGCACAAAACACCACGGTCACACACTTGAATACAGATTCTTGACTCAATTTTATGACTATCTTTTCATATGTACTTTTCCAAATGAATTTCCCAGCCGGGAATCGAGTTGGAAGCTCGCATTAGTATTAATTTCCAACGTGCACGAGGATCGCCACATGGTGGACGGGCAGTTAGACTTTCTAAATCAATATCAAGTTCGGACAAATCAATATCGAGTTCGGACAAATCAATATCAAGTTCGGACAAATCAATATCGAGTTCGGACAAATCAATATCGAGTTCGGACAAATCAATATCGAGTTCGGACAAATCAATATCGAGTTCGGACAAATCAATATCAAGTTCGGACAAATCAATATCGAGTTCGGACAAATCAATATCGAGTTCGGACAAATCAATATCGAGTTCGGACAAATCAATATCGAGTTCGGACAAATCAATATCGAGTTCGGACAAATCAATATCGAGTTCGGACAAATCAATATCGAGTTCGGACAAATCAATATCAAGTTCGGACAAATCAATATCGAGTTCGGACAAATCAATATCGAGTTCGGACAAATCAATATCGAGTTCGGACAAATCAATATCGAGTTCGGACAAATCAATATCAAGTTCGGACAAATCAATATCGAGTTCGGACAAATCAATATCGAGTTCGGACAAATCAATATCGAGTTCGGACAAATCAATATCGAGTTCGGACAAATCAATATCGAGTTCGGACAAATCAATATCGAGTTCGGACAAATCAATATCGAGTTCGGACAAATCAATATCGAGTTCGGACCAATCAATATCGAGTTCGGACAAATCAATATCGAGTTCGGACGAATCAATATCGAGTTCGGACAAATCAATATCGAGTTCGGACAAATCAATATCGAGTTCGGACAAATCAATATCGAGTTCGGACAAATCAATATCGAGTTCGGACAAATCAATATCGAGTTCGGACAAATCAATATCGAGTTCGGACAAATCAATATCGAGTTCGGACAAATCAATATCGAGTTCGGACAAATCAATATCGAGTTCGGACAAATCAATATCAAGTTCGGACAAATCAATATCGAGTTCGGACAAATCAATATCGAGTTCGGACAAATCAATATCGAGTTCGGACCAATCAATATCGAGTTCGGACAAATCAATATCGAGTTCGGACGAATCAATATCGAGTTCGGACAAATCAATATCGAGTTCGGACAAATCAATATCGAGTTCGGACAAATCAATATCGAGTTCGGACAAATCAATATCGAGTTCGGACAAATCAATATCGAGTTCGGACAAATCAATATCGAGTTCGGACAAATCAATATCGAGTTCGGACAAATCAATATCGAGTTCGGACAAATCAATATCGAGTTCGGACCAATCAATATCGAGTTCGGACAAATCAATATCGAGTTCGGACGAATCAATATCGAGTTCGGACAAATCAATATCGAGTTCGGACAAATCAATATCGAGTTCGGACAAATCAATATCGAGTTCGGACAAATCAATATCGAGTTCGGACAAATCAATATCGAGTTCGGACAAATCAATATCGAGTTCGGACAAATCAATATCGAGTTCGGACAAATCAATATCGAGTTCGGACAAATCAATATCGAGTTCGGACAAATCAATATCAAGTTCGGACAAATCAATATCGAGTTCGGACAAATCAATATCGAGTTCGGACAAATCAATATCGAGTTCGGACCAATCAATATCGAGTTCGGACAAATCAATATCGAGTTCGGACGAATCAATATCGAGTTCGGACAAATCAATATCGAGTTCGGACAAATCAATATCGAGTTCGGACAAATCAATATCGAGTTCGGACAAATCAATATCGAGTTCGGACAAATCAATATCGAGTTCGGACAAATCAATATCGAGTTCGGACAAATCAATATCGAGTTCGGACAAATCAATATCGAGTTCGGACAAATCAATATCGAGTTCGGACAAATCAATATCAAGTTCGGACAAATCAATATCGAGTTCGGACAAATCAATATCGAGTTCGGACAAATCAATATCGAGTTCGGACAAATCAATATCGAGTTCGGACAAATCAATATCGAGTTCGGACAAATCAATATCGAGTTCGGACAAATCAATATCGAGTTCGGACAAATCAATATCGAGTTCGGACAAATCAATATCGAGTTCGGACAAATCAATATCGAGTTCGGACAAATCAATATCGAGTTCGACAAATCATTTTCGGCATGCGATTCACATTTTCCCGGTGCAACTATATATATACACTATAATAATTAATAATTTGAGTTTGCCACTTTTTGGGGATCTCATATCATAGAGTGTACCATACCATAGAATCAAATGATTAGGTTTTTGTAATAACCATTAAAAACTTAATCTATCATTACAATTATTAACCATTTTACTCTTTATACAAATCGTAAAAGAGTCAAATGATATACCTTACTTCAAAGTCCACTAGGCCGTGGTAATCTTAGTCTAACACGACTTTATAGTGCCGATTCGGAGTAATCCAGTAGACATTGCTTCGCCATCCGAAACTCAATTCCTTGCAAAACGCTGCAGTTTAGCCTCATTCACTGTGTGCCCATAAGTCATGCATTACCGACGACCTCCTTCATATTACACCAACGTCGTCGTGTCTGTTACACTTTTCCATCCGACGTCTCCGTGGGTCGACGACGACGACGACGACGACGACGACGTTAATTAAACTGTTTCATCTTGTCTGGCACGCATTGAGCCATGCCCCAGCGAGGTGGAAGATGAAAGGACAGTGTGTCTCTCCTCTCCATGCAGCTGACGGCGTCGTCTGCGTCTGGCAGCTCGCCATATCGGATCCGCGACTCGACGCGAGTGCATCGGGTCCATCGGGCTCCACGCGGTCGTCGAGCGAAGGCCGCCCACGCGCGATTTCCACCGCTCGGCAGGGGGGGGCGTTTGCCGCTCTCCGCGCGAATCGCACGATGAAGACGACGATGGAGAGTCGATAGCATGACGCGAGTTCATGCTCGTTCATTTTCATTTCTCTCTCACTCCTCTATTAAACATAACCAAGTTGTGTCTGAATTTCCCTGTATTATTATGAGGCGGTCTGTTAATAAATCAGGGATTGGGGAACCATTCCAATACAGAATCGCAGGGAAACTTCCACTACTCAAATACAGTGCAGATTGCTTCAGTGAACCGTCAGTTTAAAGGTAGGTAGGTATTCATGTCTAGTGTATAAAGTTTTAAAAGAATTAAACCCAAATGCTGGAATCTTCCTGTCGCTTCTGTAAACAGAGTCTCAAGCGAGACTTTTCATTTCCCGAGGCCAATATTGAATCTCGGCGTCCCCAGTTCCCACGTTCGCCCCCAGACCTCCGAACGCGAAGCAAGTCGCGGCTCGGAGCGCCGAATGGGCGGGGGGGGGGGGGGCGTTGTTGGCCCACGAGATGGGAAACCGCTGTCGGTCAACACTCGACACTCCCGTCGTTCGAGGCGCGGTGGCCGTTGCAAAGGGGTGGCCGTTGCAAAGGGGTGGCCGTTGCAAAGGGGTGGCCGTTGCAAAGGGGTAGCCGTTTGAAAGGGGTAGCCGTTTGAAAGGGGTGGCCGTTGCAAAGGGGTGGCCGTTGCAAAGGGGTGGCCATTTCAAAGGCGGTGGCCGTTGCAAAGGGGTGGCCATTTCAAAGGTGGTGGCCGTTGCAAAGGGGTGGCCGTTTCAAAGACGGTGGCCGACGCCAAATGTGCAACGTCCAGTGCGTCCAGTGCGTCCAGTGCGTCCAGTGCGTCCAGTGCGTCCAGTGCGAGGATAGTGACGGCGAGGATTTCAGCCCGCATTTCTTGTAGACGCCTTGCGTCAAGTCCAGCTCGGGGCCTTGGCCCAAAGCAAACTGTCCCCAACGATTGTTGGCACAAATCGGTCACAAGGAATTGCAAATCTTCCCTAAGAAAATGTGTGGTTTAGTCGAAGACTGAAAAAAAGCTCGCATAGCTCAAGGTCACGCAATGAATACAACTAGGGCTTCGCGAACGCAATTTGTGTTGCGTTGAAGATGAGCGTAGGTAGCGGTTTGTGTATAGCGGATTAAAAGGTGCAGGCAGCAGTCACAAGAAAACCATGGAGCACCAAACCTGACCATTGCCTTCTCGAAAATTCTAATCACTTGAAAATGTATACGGATTCTGACGTTCCTTTGTTTCTCTTCGAGGTCAACAAAGCTGGTAACCAAGGAAACAAAGGAAACCGGACTCGTACTGAATCAGCCGTCAAATCACGAAAAAAACACCACAAAAATGCTTATAAAAACCAATTGGAAAAACCTACCGAACTAAGATTTGCAGGCATAATAAATATGTATAAGGTCAACATGTTTAGAAGTTTTGGTGAAGTTATGTTCAGAACTTTGAAATTTACAGGGGTTCAAAATTCTGAAAAAATCGAAACATTTCGTAAAAATTGATTTATAAACAATTAACTGAACCGATCTTTTTTTTAAACGCAGGGGGTCTAAGTTGAGAACAGAGGTAGATACTCAGAAATTTTCATCCATGTCGGTTCAGGCGTTTGGTCTGTAGAGCGCGCACAAACACACAAAAAAAAAGAAAAAAAAAAACATACACAAGTGACTTTTTTTGGGGTAAGTGAAATTGAAGATTTCGCTCCGCTCGCTTCGCTCGCTACGCTCATCAATTACAATATTTCAGCAATAAGCCTGCAGTATCTCATGTATCATTCACTCAACTCGGCTATTGCTAATTATACTTAATGACTTGATTTTATAGCAATGAATACAGTGCACTGAGTGAAACAAGATTTGGCTGTAGATTATGGAACCAGTACTTAGGCCTAGGACCTAACAGATTACGGATTACAGACCCATTGATCAATATTCAATAATGTTGTAATGTACAACGATCAGGTATAACGGTAATTGTGAAGGTAATACAAATATTAATGCACTCTTTATTGCAGTTGACAAACAAACTCACCAGTTTTAATTGCGGAAGGTCTCGCTGTGTGCTACATCTCTCTCTCTCATCACATGCAAAAGTAGTAGTACCATAGATTCATTCATCTATGGTAGTACCTGTACCTAGGTAGGTAATTGCACTCTTTGCTCTAAGGGGAACCAGCGATCTCGAACGACAACATTTTCACTTGTGTCTAATAAACCTGAGCGGGGAGCAACATTGGGCGAAGGTCTGCATTCCAACAGCATCTACCTCTGTGAGGTCTTCACCGACCCCCTCCACAATTCAAGCTCGCAAGTATTTCACCGCTCTGCATGGATCTGTGTCGCCTGTGATGAGTCCGAGTTCGAGTCCTGGGTGAGTCAAGGATGGGCGAGATCAGTTCTCCGGGTTTGGTGGTGCCAGTAACAGTGGTTCCATTGTTTGTCACTCGATCACAGAACACATTTATATCCAGCTGCTATTATTAGTGAAACTGTGAGTATTAGTTCGTCTCAGGTTCTTTGGCAGCAACAAACCGGGTTTCTACTATGTTATGGTATAGTAAAGGCCCAGTGCCTTTACGGCGCCTTAGTGCCTTTAGTGCCCCAATGAGGCGCTGCCAAAAGAACTTGAGACGTACTATAAAACCGGACTTGCCCTTATGGGACCACGTGGCTGTTCAGTGTTTTACATGGGTTTGTCGGCCTCAATTTTAAACCTATTGTATCGCAATGCAATATCAAATATCAACCATGCAATGTTTATATTCGGGTATCAGTGTTTTATACAATTGGGGTGGCATTTTGCAGGTTTAATGAACCCAACTCGACGTAAACGACATTCTAATGATATAATTATCATCACAGATCTAATATGATATCAAAACTGTCAGCCACGTTATCAGACAAGTTGTGGTTGGTATATGAAACTAAAATTTCACGGTTCGAAGTGTATAATATGCGGTACGGGAGGACTTGGTCATAACTATCCCATCTCCCCGAAATCCGAAAGTGTACCCCGAAGTGTGATTTGAAAGCAGCCCCGTCGATCCCAATCAACCAGTGGTCGGGCCATGCCCGCAGCTGACGTCGGCGCACCTCGGCGTCGGCGTCGGCGTCGGCGTCGGCGTCGCCTGAATCAATACGCGACGCCGTCGACGCATGCTCTGGCCGCGGTCGGCGGCGACGGCCAGAGCAAACATGGCGGACTCGGAGTTCGAGCAGTTTCGTCTCTACCTGGAGAAATTCCCGTGTGCCAATTCCAGCGTCAAGGCGGCGACCCAGGACATTTACTCGTGAGTACCGGACTGGAGGCTCGCCGGGGCCCGAGCGACCTCCCGCGGGGACAAACGCTGGGGTCGCTATTAATTGTTGACAGCCCGGGGGTGGGGGTTCGAGGCTCGGCCCGATTTCACACGCATTTCACACTTGGCTAAGCACTGGACTCGGAGCTTTTGACGGTTGTCTTTCACGAAATCCCATCTCATCTTCGTGTGGGTGTATTCCCCGATTTGAAAATGATTTACTTTGCAGGACAATCTGCCCATGTCGTGTCATTCCAGCTTTTCGGTCAACATGTTTCATGTCGTTGCGTTGGGCCCGAGATCGATTCAAATCCCCCGTTGACCTACACCAAAGGGACACCCGCGATACAATATGACATTTACCCAAAGCCAGCACAATGGTCCTAATATCATGTGCTGGAGATTTACTGTTTAGATTCTGCACAAAGTGTGTTTAATATTTTCATCCTAAAAATGGTCTCTCCACTTGGTATTTTTGCCTGGTGTTAACTGCAATATCGATCTATTGGTTATGATCGGAAAACAGATCGACCAGAACATTACTGTAAGCATTCAACTCTCTCATACACACGTCACGTCCCAGTCAAACGGGCAGTCGTTCCACACGTGTGGAATCGCCTCGCCCTGTGCGACGTCACTCCAGCAATCAGCTGTCGAGGACGACGCCGTGCCTCCGTCACTAACCAAGTCACTAGTGTGACAACTGACAACGTCAACGGGCACCCACCCAGCCCCACGAAGTCCGTCCCGAGGCCCCAATGTTTACAAGGGACAGCATTTCTGACTAAAGTCTGCCACAGCATTTTCATGCGGCAATATAACACATGGCTATATTTTATCTTATATTGGAGTATTTCATCGTATATCATATTTATATTATATTTATAAATAATATATAAGTGCAACATAAAATAGTAATACAGCATTAATATAGTCCATCTTAGCTGCAATAATCCTTGCAATTAATCAGCATTAATCTTGCCTACTTGGTCTCGGTGACTTCATTTGTTACATATTCGTACAGCTAACTTCTGCTACCTGACATAATCACGGTACCGACCGCCATTTGATGACAGGCAAGTCACCGAGACCAAGTCTGCGAGACTGCATCGTCCAAGTCTCGCGTACTCGCTCTGCCATGCGGTCTTGGTCACGGTGGTTTTGCAATTCGGACATGACTTGTGACGCCATTTGTCAAGGACGAGTACGCGAGACCGCATGGAACAGCCGATTCAGACACGGGGCTAATTGGCTTCGAGACCCGAGCTAATTCCTGGGACGCGAGCAAAAAGTCCTGCCGTCGCCTGCCATTTGACCGTTGACTTGTTGCGACTTGGATGACTCCCTTCTTCCGAACGTCTTGCGATTTGCGAGCTGTCTGTTTGCTTAGTCAAGAGCCCGCTTGTCAGCTGTCTGCTTAGCGCAAACAATGCTTATGTAACGTCACAATAAGACATGCAAACATCTCGGATGAAGGCGATGGAGGGAGGACGGCGACGTCGCTGGCAGCGGGTATCGATCCCCTCCGACCGGGCTTGTCAGTGTGTCATTGCCAGGGTCGTGGGGGCATTCCCCCCCCCCCCCCCTGGTACCTAGGTGTCCATTGACCTGGTGGTGCACCCTGCATTCATTCAGGGTGGGGGCGATTTTCCTCTCCACTTGCCGCGTCCTACGTCATCAAGACACTAGACACGAGTGCCTGCCTGCGATGGAAAGGGGCTCGTTTTAGCTTCTTTTAAAGAACACTTATGCCCTACGATCGACCGTAGATTCTTTGATTAATATTAATATTAATATTATTACCTCATTAAAAATATCTTGCTATGAAGCAAATATATCTAAATAAATAAATAAAATATATATGAAGCACAAAATGTAACTGCTAATTTACTTTCTAAATTGATTCAGATTTAAAATCTGATTTGGTTGATCGAGAACGTTTCTAAAATCTGGGTTTAAATTAGCAAGGTGTTTCTTGTTGAAAATATTCTGTCGATCGACAATCTTTGAAAGTTGCAATTATAGAATCAATTGCTACGAAAATACGAGAAATAATATTTAAAGATATAATAATATTTCTAATGAAATTGTTTCTTATTGCTCTTGGCGCGAATGCTTCAAGGTAAAAAGCTGTCAAAAGTGTTAACCGCGCAAATACTATATAGTATAGTACCATATAGTATAGAGCATAGACACTATGAAATTAATTGTATTTGTATTGCAAAGGGGTCTTTAAAAAGCCGAGGTGTTTGCGATTGAAATCTTATGAACCAGTTTGCTTTGCAGTCCTTGAGAATTACTCCAGCGTCCCCGGTAGCACCCACAAACTAAGTACCTTATATAAAGTATGCAGAACTGCAGTCTGGCTTGTGTCCTTGGATCGCCCCCGTGACGGCATGTGTTCGCCCCCCTGCAGTCTGGTCCACGACATCGACCTGGACGCCGAGTCCCCCGACTCCCCGAAGAGCGACGACGATGTCAGCCCCAAGGAGCACCTCGACGGCGTCCCCAACGGCGCGGTCGACGTCTCGCGCAGCGCCTCGTCGGTGTGGCGAGGCGAGGAGACGTCGACGCCGACCCCCAGCGCAACCACAGACCTCGACGGCTTCCCCAAGACCCCGACCCCGACCCCGACGGTGTGGCGAGGCTCAGAGGCGACGCCGATCCCCGACAACCTCGTAGACTCCGCCGTGCACCGGCCAGAGAGGAGGCGACGGCGACTGCCCGAGATCCCCAAGAACAAGAAGTGTGAGTTTTACATTTCTTTTACACTCATGTCTATACCTACTCTGCCCTATCTTTAGCACTAGTTTTGAAACACAACTCTTTCAAACTGGGATTTGAATGCTAAATAAAAGTCTCACAGGTTTCCCCAAGATTTGTAGACTATTGGAGTGAGTGCTTACTCGGGCAGCTTCCCGCTCAAATTTTACCTCCCACTGGATACCAACTTGTGGCCACACCTTTTGTCCGATCGTAACGAAACCCATGTCTAAGGAATCCTTACACTTCTGGCAACAAATTGTGTGTTTGTAAATCTCGAAAATATTCACTCATCTAGTATTTTCAAGCGTTGTAAAACAACCCTGTTAAGTCGTATTATTGAGCTCATACTCGGGCCGCTTCCCGCGCAGAATTCACCTCCTACTGGATACTAACTTGTGGCCACACCGTTTGTCCGATTGCAACGAAACCAGGGCCTACGGAATCCTCACACTTTTAGCAACAAATTGTGTGATTTATAACCACGAAATTCCAATTGAAATTTCAAACAAAGCTTCATGAAATAATCACCAACAACCGCACCAATAGCCGAGTTACGAAACGTCGGGAAACCAGTGCTACTTTTATTTATCATTCCAATCCCAGCTTGAACTGTTGTGTTTCAAAGATGGCGCTGGCTGGCTCCAAAGCATCTGCAATCAGCTTCGACCGGGTCGGGATTCGAACTCCGAAGTGGCCTTCGAGATTCGAGAGCAATTATTCATGACGAAGTCTGGACTCGGATTCACGAAGCGGAGTTATCACAACCCCGGGGTTGAATTTGTTATTACCATATGGTGATAGAGTCATACAAATTCACTGAAATAGTACGTTATGGGATGAAAAATATGTAACCCAGAATTTAACCCAAAAAATACAGGCCGTAGATAAATTTGCTATCACCAATCCGACAGCTGATTCAATTCTAGAGACACTCAAACTTTTAGACGGCAGTGCATTTTATTAACCCCGACATGTTAAATCTTATACTCATACTAAATCCAGGCTCCCGATCACGTAACTTTGTGATTTCAAAACGATTCGTTTTCAATATCACTGTCTATGGTTTAACACGGGCAGTGATTTGAAATCGAATGATAAAAAGTTACATGGTCGCTACCCAGGCTCCGATTGGTCAAATTCGGGCTTTTAGATGTGGTAGAGATGACACTGAAAGAAATGTATAATACGGCCATTTGTAACTTGAAAATGTTAGAAATAGAAACGCCAATATTGATTATATTTTCAACTGCAACGTTTGAAGTCAAATGCAAACGAAAACAGATGAAATTGGCCAAGCCTTCGTGATTCAAAGCCAGCCAAGACTTGAGCTGACTCATGAACGAACACAGCCTTCGTGATTCAAAGCCAGCCAAGACTTGAGCTGACTCATGAACGAGCACTGCCTTCGTGATTCCATGCGCGGCAAAGTCGCGTGCCCGACGACGCCGTGAGACCTGCCGCGGGTTGCCGCGTCAATACAGTAAACTAACTACTGCGATCAGTACTTATATGCTGTCCGGCAGTACCTAACGTCAGTACGCCTTTCTCAAATCAATTGTACCACATTTTGACATTTTGAACACTTGTGTCCTTAACGGGCGATGAAAACCGATTTTTTTAAATCAAATCCAATCGACATTAAATATATCGAATGTGAATCGACTTTTTGGTCTGAATCACCCATCTCTAATACCTACGGGTTTTAGACGGACGGACAGAATCTGGTACATTTGATCGAAATCTCGTCCGATGTCCGCCCGCGATTTGTACACCCTGTTAAGCAACACCGCGGCATGGCGGCGTCGTGACTGACGGGAGGGCGTCGTGGCGTTTCAGCGTCGGTGCTGACCATGACCAGACAGGCGTCGGCGTCGAGCCACCCGCCGTCGCTGGCCGAGGAGATGCAACAGGCTCTGCAGTTCGCCATCGGAGGACAGGCCCGACCCATGCTGGTGTTGAAATGCTCGCACGGCTACCTCAGGGGTGAGTCATCGTGCCTCGAGCGCAAATGCTCGCCTGATGTGAAGGCAGGGGCGTGCGCAGGGGAAAAGGCTAGACTCCATTTCACGTTAAGAAGGAGTCCTCGAGGACCCACTGCTGCTAGACACGAGCTAATGGAGTTTCAAAACTCACAAGCCATGTTTTGAGTCGGACAAAAGGCTTTATGGGCAGTTTTGAAACTCTTAGCTCGTATCTAGCAGCAGTGGGTACTCGAGGAAGATGCAAATCCACTCTCCTTCTCAACGTGAAATGGAGTTACATATGGCCCAGCCACAAATGGGGAGGCAAAATGATGGCCACTAAAAGTACACTGTTTTCTCTGCCCGTGAACTTGAAAGCAAGTGTTGTGACAAGGCATGGCAGTATCAACAGCTCAAATTGAATTTCTATCCCAGCACACAACCAGGGCCTTCTGGGTGGAATTGTTCCCCATCGCTCTTTTCGGCTTATGGCGCGAATGTAGCTAGGAGGCTGTGGGAAATAGCAGAGTCGAAAAATACTAGCGTCAGAATTAAGGTGTTTGAATCTCGTTCACGGTCAAAGCCACTTGGGGAAATGTATGAGCAAATCGACAATCCATTCAGAGGGCGCTGGAAATGTACGGATACAAACCAAATAATCACCATTTGTAAGCTCTGACGCCTTCGGTATTGTGTCCATGGCCACGGCACCCACTGTGCAAAATGGCCGAGAGGTTTGCAATACGAAACAGAGGGTCGGCGTTAACACTGACTAACAAGGAGGAGGAGTACACCCAACTAACGACCCTGCAAGTTGATGCATGTTTCCAAGTCCATCCTCTTCGACAACGAAACTAGTTCTAGCTTATAACACTGCGATTAAACTCCATTTCACGTTAAGAAGGAGAGTGGATTTGCATCTTCCTCGAGGACCCACTGCTGCTAGACACGAGATAAGAGCTTCAAAACTACCCATCGAGTCATTTTGTCCCGCTCACGACATGGCTTGTGAGTTTTGAAACTCTTAGCTCGTGTCTAGCAGCAGTGGGTCCTCGAGGAAGATGCAAATCCACTCTCCGTCTTAACTTGAAATGAAGTTTCCTGAGGTGGTGGTTCTAGCATTCTAAGGCCATATGGCCCTTTGTTGCCCATATGGGCACCCAATTTTACGTCATTTTTTCAACAACATTACTGATAGATATATTGAAATGATAACTTGAACGATATGGCCTTGAAAACTCGGCAACTTTTGGTGCGAAAGCCACTCTCTGGCGAACCATGCTCTGTCCCCTGGGGCCCAATTCTCGAGTTTAAGTCATGCCTTAGTCACTTTATTTATGTTGTATTGTGGCGACTCCAGGATATTTTTGGAAGGAGTTGCTACTCCCAAGTCATTTGCCAAAGGTCCGAGTATACTATAACGTTAATTGTCGCTGACTTCGAGTCTTCCAGGAAAGTTTTAAATGGCCTTAGTCACTTTGACTAAAAGTTGACTTAAAACTCGAGAATACGAGCCCTGAATACGGAATGGCCCGCTAACACTCGGCCGTCTGC
This sequence comes from Nemoura dubitans, assembly GCA_921293005.1. Taxonomy (NCBI): domain Eukaryota; kingdom Metazoa; phylum Arthropoda; class Insecta; order Plecoptera; family Nemouridae; genus Nemoura; species Nemoura dubitans. The sequence continues at coordinate 74,243,675 of OV121074.1, forward strand.
AGACGAGGACAGCTCGCCGGACTCCGAGCGCTTCCTGAGCAGCGAGGTGGACTCGGGCCACTCGACGGCGCACTCGCCGGACGCGTCCCCGCCGCCGGCGCAGTGCTTCTCGCCCGTGTCGAGCTCGGGCTCGTCGTCGGGCGGCGGCGGCGGGGGCGGCGGGGTGCCCTTCCGGCAGCTCGAGATGCTCGAGGCCACGCACCGGGGACTGCACAAGTTCGTGCCGCGTCATCACGACGAGATCGACGTCGAGATCGGCGACCCGATATACGTGCAGAAGGAGGCCGACGATCTCTGGTCAGTGCGCGTGCACGTGAAACCAATCTGCTATCACTTAAGAGCATGCTACTCACGGTTCAGTCTTTAAACCCACCCCCATTTAAACGTTGAATGCTGGGGCCTTACCTAGCGCGGCCATTTGGAGCGGCTACCAAGCGGCTAATTAGCCGGGCTGGCGGTGTTATATAACCGGGACCTAGAGCGGCCATTTCAACAATGGGCAGTTTGTTGATTTCGTAGCACCGCTAGCAACCAGTATTACGGTGGTGCTACGATGATAGCATTATCTAGAAGGCATTACTGCTTTTTAAACGATCATCATTGTGCAGTGAGGTCAAATCAACCAATCTCATGGCTCGTTACTAAAGTCAGAGTCGATGTGCCCCGGCTATATAACCCGGCCGTAATACTGCCGCTCTAGGTCGGGGTTACTGCTTGGTGCTAAGGTGGTGTTAATTAGCCAGGGTGGATTGCTAGTAATCCCGGGACTACAAGTGGCCGCGCTAGGTAAGGTCCCAGAGGTCCAAGCGAATGGGGAAATGAACCCCTAAATGTATTCCAATCTTCAATTTTAAGATACCAGTAGATGAAGGAAGAGTATAATATTATCTAGTCTTTGGATATAACCAAAATTTGATATATTAAAAAATGTGTATGGTGCAAACTTTCAAAAATCGCCTAAATGAGCCGATAAGGGCCGGTGTTAGGTACTATAGTGCCTCAACCCATGGAGTTAAAGTTCCTATGAGTTCAGTTATTTGTCATGGAAACCGCCAATAGAATTCATATGTTTCTGACAGCTAGACGCTTAACCCTGAATTATAAATTGTTGTGAAACCTGCCCTGAAAGTGCGTAAAACCTGCCCTAAAAGTGCGTAGAACCGGCCCTTGAAGTGCGTGAAAGCGCGTGAAGCAGAGTGCGTCTGTGTGTCGGATGCAGGTGCGAGGGCGTGAACCTGCGCTCGGGGCGCCAGGGCATCTTCCCCTCGGCCTACGCCGTCGACACAGACTACAGTGACTTCGACCCCGCCACGCCCAAGGTCAAGCGGGAGCGCTACTTGCTCGGCTACCTGGGCTCGGTGGAGACCAGCAGCCACAAGGTGAGACATGAAGCCCTCAACGCCCCCACCCACCCTGACCCCAATGAGTGGGGGGGGGGGGGGGGCTCTTGTGCCAAGGACAGGCGCTATTGGCTGGATCTTTCGTGGTATGGGCTCTATTGGGACTGGTTGGGTGTTGCATTATTGCTTCCGGCCTAATGCTCGCCTATATAAACGCCATCACAACCGACATTTTGAGTCATTTACAATGTCCATTTCAGAAGATATAAAACACTCCTGCGTTCTTATAAGATGGCGGAATGTATCCCGCAGCCATCGCCCTTTTCTGAACCCAATGAATCAGCTCATCATTTTAGGTTGGCTACGGCTGGCAGACAATGTTTCTGCCTGTTTTGCCCCCTATGAAAGCCCGAGTCGAATTTTCTATGCGCAAGTGATTGCATATTTGTTTCTCACTGCCAGGGCTTCAATCTAGATGCTGTTGTCGTTTGAGGCAAGCCACGGCGAGTGAGAGTCTCTTTCCCCGCATTGTTTTTTCTCGGTCGTTGCCACCATTTTCGTATCCAGCAGGTTTATTGCCTTTTTATTCGCATTCTTGTTCTAACATTACGGCAGCCATCAGAACCAGGCGATAAACCAGCAAGGAAGCTATTTATGTCCTCCTATTTATGGACCCTGTGCTTCGAAGACTGGAAGGAATCCACTCATAGATCAGTACAAACGCTTGTCAATTGGTACCTACCTGAGCTAGTGCCGACAGAGCTGTGAGTGTTACCCCATTTTGTTGGCATGGAAACTTGAGCTTTGAGCAAACTTTGTTTCACACATTCGGTTTCAGAATTAATTGCCAGAGGCTGTCTAAATTAGGGTGCAGCAGGGATTCATCCATATTCCATAGTATGTATCATTGTAGAGTATATAGTACCTATTCGAAATACCTCGTTGGAACCTTATTGTATTCGTTCTCAAAACGAAACCGCAACTCGAGCATACCGGATCAAACCGCGAAATCAGATTTAATTAACAACATAACTTATATCCTATTCCCATTGGCATAATATCTAATGTGAATTGGTATGTTTGATTGTCCAGTACATATAACAAGATGCAATGTAGTCATTATCTAGATATCGGTGTTCGTTGTGACGTCATCATAGGCAATCATGCAGTAAACGAAACCTAGCCTGGACCAACAAACGCAAGAAATCTAGTTATCATCTAGATTTCGTGGACAACCAAACGGAGCTATTAAGTAGCCACACCTGGCGAATTCGCTGAGCTCAAATAGAACCGCCAAGTGAAAACTGAGCGGAGTCCCATGTTATCTGGCAATCGAAAACCAGCAGCTGAATAGCTAATTGTCTGCACTCGCTGTATATCTGAATTGCTTTGTCTGCGCACTCGCTGTATATCTGAATTGCTTTGTCTGCGCACTCGCTGTATATCTGAATTGCGCCGCATTGAAACGTTGGTAATCAGACAGACATCACGTATAACTTTCAAACCCCGGTGTCAAATAGTTTTTTGGAAACCAGCCTATAGCGATTTTGCAACTTTTAATTTATGCCGTTAATCGGTTCTGATGGAAAAGATCCCTATTGTTGTCCATGTAAAATTATTAACTTTGTAACCAGAACTGCGAAATCAGAGCTAAGAAATCGCAGTGCTGAGGCAAATTCCTCCCACCTCTCGCTGGCTTTCGCTGCGCTTGCGCCTGGGGCCTCGGAAGGCTGGGTACTTGCGCCCATGGGGCCTCGTATAGAGAGTCTCTTGTACTTTGAGTTCACTGGTTTCAAATTGTAAAATATGTGGGTCTTTTATCTACAACTCACCTCTCTGCACTCGATTGCTGACGATGGGGGGAACTCGCAATGTTAATTGCGTTTGTTTCTATGTGAGTATATGAAATGAATGGCAGATTGGGGCGCATTACGACCAAATATGAGTGTTGCAAGATGTGTACCTAATTATCAAATCGGTACCGTTCCTAGCTGTTGAATTCATTTGATTGGAACCCCATAAGTCGAGGTCCCTGCGACAAAGTGTGCCGACCGTTAAATCCGTTCCCGGTTCGGTCCCGGCGCAGGGCACGTCTGTGCTGAGCCAGGCGGTGCGCAAGATGACGGCGCAGTCTGGCGGTCGCAAGCCGCACTCGTGCATCCTCGAGGTGTCCGACCAGGGTCTGCGCATGTCCGACAAGCGACCGCGGCCGAACGCCAAGGACTCGCCGTGTCTCGACTACTTCTACTCGCTCAAGAACGTGTCGTTCTGCGCGTTCCACCCCAGGGACCACCGCTACATGGGGTGAGTAGGTAGTTAGTTATAGTCGACCCACAATCTCATACGTAACGTACACCAGACACCTGTTGCATGAGCAGCGATTGTGTACAGTTATCGATGTTTATCGGTAGCAGCACGGCCCATTGGTATAAGCAGGCAACTTTTAGCTATTGATCGGTTACCCTTGGTTACCGACCGATAAATTTTTCCACAATCGCTGCCCTGGATTTAAAAAAAACATTTCAAACTGTGATTTGAATGCTAAATCAAAAGTCTAACTGCAGGTTTCCCTACGCTTCGTAACATATTATGCTATAGGTAGTTACTTTATCAAGGGTGTAGCTCGACTGACCCTGGTTCGCTGTGGATCACTTTTCTTTTGGGCCTTTTTCATATCCTTTATGTCCTTTTTATGTCCTTTTAAGGGCTTTTCCCCATTTTAGGGCCAAAAGTCTTTCACATCAGAGTTAAGCCGTGCACACTCATCATTGATCTCACAGCACAGCAGCTATGAATCACAAGATGATTAATGTACCTACATGATTACAAAACATAGGTACATGACTACTATACTTAGTTAGTGTGAGTAAATATGCATGAACATCCTACGTGGGTATAGGTATCCTAGTATGGGGATAAATACAAATTAATTTAAAAAGTAAATGACTGGCAACCGGGGCATCAACCACGAGCCCGTAACCCGAAGAAATATTCTATTACCCAGATCTGAACCCGCAGTTTCAAAATGCTTGAAAATCCTCAACCAAACCGACGCAGGTTTTGTCATTGGCGTCCGTTGACCCACCGCGATTGAAACGTGCGCCGCCGCCGCGGTTGCAGATTCATCACGAAGCACCCGACGCTGCAGAGATTCGCGTGCCACGTGTTCCTCGGGCAGGAGTCGACGAGGCCGGTGGCCGAAGCCATCGGCCGCGCGTTCCAGCGCTTCTACACCAAGTACATCGAGACCGCCTTCCCCATCGAGGACATCTACATCGAGTAGTGCGCGTCGGACCCTGGCCCTGCACCCCGCCCCCGCCCCTGGCCCTGTTACCGGTCGCAAGGCAAGTACCTCATTTGCAGCAATTCAATCATACGTCACTTTGTGACTTCCAATCATTTCGGTTTCAGTTCACTGCCTGTGGTTTAACACGGGCAGTGATTTGAAATTGACTGATTTCGAGCCTAATAGAACGAAACAGAGTTACGCAATTTTGCTACCCAGACCAGGCACTGACGGAACCGACAGGGGATGCTATAATACCGACCCAAGCAGAAGCAGCGATGTACTCACATGGACTTGTCAAATCTGCACGTGTGCAGTTCTTTCCGCGCTGACAGTTTACTAGTGACCTTTCAATGCAAACCTGAACTCGTGGCAATAGTACCCATGGTACTTAAGAGCCGAGATACCACCTAAACTCCATTTCACGCTAGGTATGGAGTGGATTTGCATCTTCTCCGCGGACCCACCGCTGCTACAGACACAAGCCAAGAGTCCCAAAACTGCCCATGGAGCCTTTTGTTCCGACTCAAGACATGGCTTGTGAGTTTTGAAACTCTTAGCTCGTGTCTAGCAGCAGTGGGTCCTCGAGGAAGATGCAAATCCACTCTCCTTCTCAACGTGAAATGGAGTTAAGGTACTGCATCTCGAGGCCATTTGTTGTGCTGGAAGTTGAAATTAAATTTGAACTTTCTGGCTGTTTTCTCCCACTTAGTTTTTCTAGCTGCTTCAATTTAAATTGGATCTCTAGTTCTCACTTTACCCGCGCTTTTTGCTTTATAGCAGCTGTGCCGAGATTAACAGGGTGCTGCTTGGCTATCTTGGTTTTTCTAACAGCAGCACCGTAATAATTGTCCTCAACGATCTGTGGTTTGTTGACAGAAAAGTGGACCCCTTTGACGCCTCCGCTGTGGCAGCGACGTTGTATATCCGACCGAATCGGTCATCCCCCGAGGTCATCCCCCGAGGTCATCCACCGGTCATCCACCGGTCATCCACCGGTCATCGCCGACCGAAGGACATCTCCGATGTCAGAGAGGATCAAGACATGTGTTTTTTATTTACGAGCGAACGTGTTACGTGACCGAACTTTATTTTGTTGGTAGAAATGCATCGCATAGGTATAAGAGAATAATAAATGCCGATTACCAGAAAAGAAAGTGTTTTCTGCTGAGACTTGTCTTCACCTTAATATAGGTGCACGTGCCATATTGGCGAGGGTGGAGCTCGTGTCGCTGTAAGTTGCTCTCGGCGAACTCCGCCTTTGGGAGCTCATGGCTGATCGACTTCTTTGTCAGCTGTTTTGACAACGCTGTTCGAAAAGCTCTGAACGCTTCAGGTTTACTTTATTTTAGAGCAATTTCACATATTTGTAGCAATAGTACGTTCCGAAATTATCTGGTCAAATCTGCTGAAAACACGAGTGGTCAAAGTTACACTCAAATCATCTTATTGAATCTAATTAAAAAGATTTTCTAGTTTTACTGTGGAAAATAGATTTCCGACAGACTGCATAATATTCAAGTCTTGGTTTCAAGAGGAGGATTTTTGACTGGCTATCAGGCAATATGTAATTTTTGTATGCCCTTTTTTGTGTTTGGTATATTGATTTGGTGCTTCGTTTTTACATCCAAAAGATCCGTGCTACTGCATTGGTGCTACCTTCCCACTAGGCCATTAACCTTACTTCTCAGCTGCTTTTGCATTAAATTTCGTGCTGCCTCCAAAAACCTGAAAATATACGTCTTAATTCTGAATAATTACGTCTTAATTCTCAAGAATGTCCAATTTAGAACGTATCCATCAAAGTACTTCCTGCAGCGTTGTTGATGAAGAAGGAAATGTAGGTATTTTCATTTTGGTTCAATAAAATAAGAATGCATGTCTGGCCATGTGGCTTGATCAAATTCATGGTGAAATGCCAGAGTTTTCACTGTTGTTCTCTCCAAGCAGCCACTCCTGGATCCATGCGATGGATATCTGGCTTCTGAAAATCATCGAACAATGTTTCGGGGCATCCTTTGCGATGGAACTTGATGAAATATCATGCTGTCCAACGTGCCATCTCCAATGACTGCGAGTTTGATCAGGTTTGTGTGTAGCCAGAGAGCTCTGGGAAACTCTTAGTATCCAGGTATATTCAAATGAGTCATTCCACCCCAAAAATGACCATAACCTGCATAATTATATCTTCCTAAATGATAAGAAGACCATTGACACTCTGTTCGCCCCTGCTCTGAAATTGTCGTAATTTAGCAAGAAACACGCACATGCAATGTTTCCACACCTCAAAATCATCAAACAGAATCAAAACACAAAGAGACCGTTAAGAAAGTGAGACAAACACAAAGTTTACAATCATTCTGGATGGGTACCGAATGAATTTGTAATGGCTAGGTGTGAATTTGCAAGATATATAGAAATCGTTAATCATTGATATAGGATGCCAAGCAAAACATGGTAGATTCATGAGTGTAATGCTAGAGTTTTTACTGTTCTTTTCTCCAACCAGCAGCTCATCTGGGTCCTGTGTTCGAACACTTGCCGCTGTGATGCTTCCAACTACGCTTTGGGCCGTTCGCTGTGGAACAGCTCGTAGACAAATCACACAAACTTCGTTGATTGTGAGTAATTGTATCTACCACCATAAAGAGCTATATTTTATAAAGAAACTCATCACCATTTTAAAAACAGGATTATATCTCCAAGTACCTACCTAATGTTTGCAAAATTCTCCAACTTTCTGGGCTTATGGGATGCATGTAGTGTCCAACGTAGGTTTTTGGAATAGGTACGAATGCTATTTCATTCTGTCTGCTACGTAAATTTTGCAGCGTTCAGAAACTTTTAAACTTTTAAACCCTTGAACATTCTTACGTTTGGAATTACTTTAAGTACTGCGAGACCCAAATCCCAATTAGCGAGTAGGTAGGTATGTGAGATAAAGGATGTGTTACATGGTGTACTTCAGGGGTGAAATGCAAGAGTTGTCAGTGAACATTCTCTCCCCCCAGCAGCCAACGTAGACCCTGCTGCAATCGAGGACTTGCCGCTGAGAAGCTCCTGGTGTTTGGGGCCGTCCGCTGTGAACGTCTGGATGACATATCGTGCCGTCAGCGTTGACTGTGAGTAATCTCGAATCCGTGTGCTTTCATCGAGCTTCTGTGGCCTCACCTACAGCTGTCATTCATTTGATGCTCAGAACATTCAACCCTTTAGCAGAACAATGGGACGGCCTGCGGATGTTGACACCTTTGTCTAAATTAATGCACCAACTAGGACAATTAGGAAAGGAATTTTGTATTATCTCAAACCAATTATAGTAGCTCTTTTTCCTCCCTCCTTTCCGTCTCTTTGCGCCATGGTGACTGTCTGCTTCTATGAACCGGCCAGCCTGCTGTGACCGCATATATCTAACACTGTCTCCGTTCACAGGTCGACGATCCCATTGGCTGCCTGACCTTCACGCTGCGATCCCATTGGCTGCCTGACCTTCACGCTGCGATCCCATTGGCTGCCCGATCTTCAAGCTGCGATCCCATTGGCTGCCCGACCTTCAAGCTGCGATCCCATTGGCCAAGACTCCCGAAGACTCGGCAACGCCAAGAGAAGCCTAAAAGTGTCGTAAAGTGATAGCTTGGAATATAAGTGCCACTATTACCATTTTAAGTACACACTCCAAAGACCAAAGAAATGTTAAGCTTAACTTTGAACGTAACCCATTTTATTTCACCATTTCATTTGCAGTATTCTTAATATTTTAAATTCATTTGGAGTTTTCGATTGATCGTCTAATGAACTTCTGGTCTTCGACGTGAAACGAAATATTCTAAACTTTTACGTTGCTAGCTTATATTTTATCCTTTTTGTTGCAGTCACAAACTTTTTGTGCCTTGAAAATATCCCTTCTTTAGGAGATGACATACAATGTGTGTGTGTTTTTTTAAATAGTAGATAGGATGTTTTAATATCTTTTGTGATCAAGCCAGAATGATATTAATAGTGAATAGTACCAGTACCTTTATTACCCAATAATGCAAGGGAAGCAAAGCTGGAAAAATGTGCAACTAAACCGAGGATGCAAACCTTGGACCTCCTGATTACTGAGTTGTATTGTTTATCTTTTTGTTCATGTGTCTTTTTACGCATGTGTGAACAACGTCAATTAGTTTGAGAAGTACAGGTACAGTTCAATAACAGTAATGCTAAAACAGTACAATGTAAGTAATACAATAATGGTGATGATAGAGCATGTTGATGTTGTCAATGTGATACACTATGATGTACAGGTTTACAAGTTGCTTAGGGAGAAGTGCTCTTCCCTAGGGTACATAGCAGGGGCTGCTAGGAGACATATTTGGGGTCTGTGGTCCACGGCTAGCTACAAGTGGGTGAGTCCTTGATATATCTTTATTCGTATTTATTCGCCTGTGACAAGTACACGTTCCATTCTGAACTCCATTTCACGTCAAGGAGAGTCGATCAACATCTTCCTCGAGGACCCACTGCGACACGAGATAAGAGTTTCAAAACTGCCCATACAGCCTTTTGTCCGACTCAAGACATGGGTTGTGAGTTTTGAAACTCTTTGCTCGTGTCTAGCAGCAGTGGGTCCTCGAGGAAGATGAAAATTCACTCTCCTTCTCAACATGCAATGGAGTTTAGTTGAGCGGAAAGCATGCATCACACAACATACCACTTAATACATTTTATGAATGTAATGAGTCACAAAAATGATAAACTAAAATGTGAGAAGGAGTTTAACAGATCAAATACCAGGTGTCCACATTCAGTAGCCATGTTTCGACTTTCTTAGCCCACGAATCTACAAAGTAGTTTTTAACAGAGAAACTATTGTTATTTACTAGTGACAGCCCAAAACAAGCTTTCAAATGACGTAACGGAATCAATGTGTGTAAAAGCCCCATTGTTTACATGGGACAGCATTCTTGACAAAAGTCTGCCACAAAATAACACGGCTATATTTTATATTATTAATTATGGGTGTATATTACATCATATCTTATTTATATTACAACATAAATTAGTGATTAACTGTACAATTTGTCAATACTACATTATAATAATTAATAACCATGTTATTTTGACAGCTAAAAGATGCTCCCATGTGAACGGGACTTTATGTTTAGGCTCCCCAAAAACTTCGAAAAATGTTCAAAATATATAAAATTACATTATGCAGTTATTCTGAATTTTCAGCAAGCAATGATCATTGCACGAAAGTGACTCGCACTTTATTTGAACGCTTGAATCTTTGCTAAGCTCTTTTGTACTTGGCTTTAACTAATAGTCTGGTAAAAGTACTTTTAGATTTAGGTAGGTAACTATTTGCAAAACGAGATGGGTCATAAAATTCTTTACGACGTCATAGTGTAGAACTGTTACGGTAGTCATAGCTACGAAATAATCAAACACAACAAAACGATTGCCTGTAAGGGCTTATTTCAGAACACTGCGAAAACGATGGAATTTATTTGAACAATTTTCGAAGTCTTGATTCAGTCTTTATGTGACATTAATTGCTTATACGTGTAATTAGAATCAATCACTGACGTGCGCAAATAGTTGCCATATTATAGGAAAAGCATTGCAAATATGTTGCCCACATAAGTTATGACTCTAGAACTGTATACAGTTCTACGGCATCTATACGGCATCTATAGATGCCTATTGTAGTTATTATAAGAGTGCACCTATACCTCCTACCATTGTAAAATATGCTTGCCGTTTTGTCGGTAGCTCATTGGCAAACTAGCCGGGTTGTCGCTAGCGATAAGATAATGTGCTGCAAAAACGTGCTATGATAACTTACTTACTTTGGCATTGTTGCTGCTGTTGTACACTTGCAAGTTACTTGTATGGTACAGTGAAATAAAACTAAATTCGTATAACAGTGAAATAAAACATCATTTTTATTACAATTATATGAAACATAATTCTGATTTTACATTTGCCTTGTGTATCAATATTTGTCTTTTTTAATGTTATTTGGTATTCAAATCTATTTCTTTATAAGATTAAAGTATTTCCCGCACACTTATGCTAATGCAAAAAGAATCCCCTACACTGGGCTCGAAGCATGGACCTCTCGCACCGAAACCCCGAGTCCTTCCTCGGAGCCACGGCGCTCTCAATGTTTTCAGGTACGAAATACCCACATGTCGAATCTTCACGTGGACTTGGAGCAGGCGACTCAAGTAGGACATTTACCCGTGGACTATCATTCGTCGCTACGTAGTAAGTACGTAGCGAGCTGGCCTCGTAATGCATAGGTCCCGAGATCAAATCCGGCTGTATGCACTCACAATTTTGCGTTTTTGTCATTGTAAAGTCTTATAACAAATGACAAAAACATCTGCTCGAATTGCTCACGTGCCGGGTCGTCCTCATGGCACCGAAGCCCCCGAAGGGGCACGGTGAAGTCAGGCTGCGTCCGTCACCACCCATGCCGAGGCACCCCCGTAGGGCCTCGATGGAGTTAGGGTGAACGAGACAGCAAGCACTGAGGGACGGGACTCTCACGAGTCTGTCAAAAATCTTCGCCTGTGCCGGGAATCGAACCCCAGGCACCTCGGTCGCGCTACCAATTCGCTTCCGAGATGCACACTTTCCTCTGAGCCACCCGAGCAGATGAGTATTACAAAAAAAAATGTTCCCTATGAATTATAAAGGCGAGGAAGTTAATCGCATGCGCACTCAGCGAGTGCGCTACGAGAGAGTAAGTTCGTCGCATGGCTGATAGAGAGCGCTACTAGAGAGTAAGTTCATCGCATGGCTGATAGAGTGCGCTACGAGCAGAGTAAGTTCTTCCCTTGGCTGAGTGCGCTGAGGGCAGTGCAAGGACTGAGGCGATATTCAAATCGTATTCTGATTTCACTTAGCTGTGTGTGGTGGGTGGAGGTGCCGGGTCGGTGGAGGTGCCGACCTCGAAGTGTTCTTCGGTCACGTCTTGCTGTACGCTGGAGGCGGCGACGGCGTCCATTGTACTCAACTGCTGGAGTCTCGGTTCCCTCAACACTAATAGCTATTCCCTCAACACTAATAGCTATTCCCTGAACACTAATAGCTATTCCCTGAACACTAATAGCTATTCCCTGAACACGATTAGCTATTGAGAGGTGAACATTTTGGCTACAGATGCCTACTACTATAAGATTTCGCTCTTCAAATTTTGTTACTTTTCGCCATGTAAAGGGTGTAGGGTGTAAGGATTTTTCAGGGAGTCCAACGCACACCCTTGTTTCATTCCCAAATGAGAACTTTAAAGTAATTTACATTTAAAAAATAAAATTCAGTCTAGCGGCTGAACTATTGAAGTTCTGTAAAATCTGAGTAGCCCATTAAGTTCAGGGTGGGTTACTGCCATTTAGTTCAAAGTATGGGCGAATCTTCATGATTCATGAAATACCCAAAGGGGTTACACTACGGATTTTTTCGATTTGAAAATCGAAAATTCGAGCAACTGTTTTCAACGCGCAAGGGGTGTTTATAGGGGTAGAATTTCATGGGGAGTCCAACGCACACAGTTATTTCTATCTGATTGCAAAATTGTGCGAGTTATTCAAGATTTAAAGTTATAAATCAATCTAGCGGCCAAAGTATTAAAGTTGCGTCAAATCTGAGTAGCCCATCGTGTCCAGGGTGGTCGACTACCCCTTAGGCCAAAGTATGAGCGAATCTTCAAAAATCGAGAAAAACCGTGATGTATACATCACGGTTTTTTTCGATATTTCAAGGTCAAAATTCTCGACTAGTTAGTTTCACACCGCGAGGGGTGTTTATAGGGGTAGAATTTCACGGGGAGTCCAATGCACCTATCCGTTTCATTCTAAAGCCAAAACTTTGGGAGATATTCACAATTTAAAGGGGAAAATTTTGGAATTTCAATATACTATTTTTGCCCAACAAGGGATGAAAATAGGGGTAGAATTTTATGGGGAGTCCAATGATCACGTCAGTTTTCTTCTCAACGCAAAACTGTGAAAGTTATTCACGATTTACAGTTAAAAATCGATCTAGCGGCTAAAGTATTCGGGTTGTGTAAAATCTGATTTGCCCATTGGATTGAGGGTTGTCAACTACCCCTTACACGAAAGTTTGGTTCGTTTTTGAGAGGGTCAGGTCAAAATTTTCTGCAAAGTCTTTTTCCAAAAAAAAATACTTTTTATAAAGGTAGGGGTTCATAAGAGGTCCAAAAAACACCCCTGTCTCTTTGTCAAGTCAAAACTAAGAGAGTTATAAGCACCCCTAAGCAACCGTAAGCAACGCATTGCATATAGGCAACCCATGCTACGTTGCTGCACTGCGGGACAGTCTATCTCACAGGGATGAGGCCTATAGACTTACGAAGCGCGGTAACCATTATCCCGGGGGTAGTTTCGGTAAAAACTGCATTGAATCTGAATGTTTAAAACATAATTTTATTTCCTCATTCAGTCCCCTTATTTCTAACCCCGCTTTGTGAATCTTGGCACTGGTCATCTAATCAAAGTTTTACTCTACTATTTCTTACTTTGAATATTTTAAAGTTTTAATGACAAATAGTTTTACAGTTCAACGTGAGCGCAGACAGCATATTACAAGTAGGAACGCTTCCTCGGAATGAACACCATTCAAGTCCTAAGCGAATCACAGCGTCAATATCACGACTTACGACGTGGCAACGTAATGACCCGCAGTTTTCCGTCGGCCGAAGAACCGAAGTTGAACCGGGAATCTACATCGCAAACGTACTTCAATTGGGACCACACAAATCCATTGGATCACTGTAATAGCCGCCAATGGATCAGCAACTTCTCACATAATTCAAGGATCAAGTAACAAACAGCTCACCTCATGGAATATTACCCACATTCCAGGAGGAAACATTGGCTCAAATTCGGTTGCTTCTCAACACAATCCAGTTCACTCTCGAATCTACATACAATCTTATGCAGGTACAGTTTTACACTGTTTATTTACATAAATATTTATTTTTATTCTTTAATATACATAAATAATAGTTGATTCCATAACGTTATATTAATTTCTTGTCTGTGGAATTTCTGCACGAGAGATCTACAAAAACGCCGAAGACCTCGCTGACAGAATCCCACATGAAGCACAGGGAGTTGCCAATCCACCAGCAGCCAGAGCACGAATCGAAGTCCATTCACGATGCAGGATTCGGAGCCAAGATCCCGCCACTGGGTTTCGATGGCAGGTAGGAATCAGGATAGAAGGCGGTTGGAATCGCAGCCCCGGCCACCAAACCTCGTTCTCGTATTGCTGTCACTGCGCTGTTTCGAACGCGGATTCGACATCGAACAACTCAAACGCGGAGAACTTTTTGCCGCTCGTCGAGCTCCTCGGGGTTCGGTCTTCGGACGAAAGCGAAGGCGGGAAACGGAGGTCGATTCCATCGTTTAGTGCATCGCCTCGGCAACTGAGCTCTGTCTGGGGCGATGTAGTTTGCTGGAAGGACCTGCGGCAGAAATAAAACGGTTATTTTATTATAAAGATCAAAGTTTTATTTAAAAGGAAATAAAAACCTCAGTAGAACATAAGCCCTTTAAATTGAGTGGTGTAAGTCACTTCATAACATTTTGTTGTCAGGCCTCATTTTTGTTCAGATAATCAAGCACTAACAGGAAAAGTGGTGTAACTGTACTTGAAGATGTAAGTTGAAGTTGCAAGTTAAAGCAATTTGTAAGAATGCTTTCCTTAGTGAACATTTCAAAACATTTCATTTTCATTTCACAGCTTTTCAGTTTCATTTCAAAACGTGTACACGGAAATAAACTTTAGACCCATTTATAGCAGCTTCAAGAATTCTGACTTACATCAGTAGTGCAATTGTAACTCTGATTTCTCAGTTTTCGGTTACAAAGTTAACAAATTAACATGGACAACAATAGGGATTTTATCCATCAGAACTGATAACGGCATATCGTAAAAGTAACAAAATCGCTGGGCAGTTTCGCTCTAAGCGGCTCCAATAGGAAACCAACTCACCGAAGACGCTGAGCACCACAGAGAGGAAGACGAGACCGAGTGCGGCTCCGATGATGCCGAGATGCCGAGATGCGTGCGGAAGTAGAAGACTCGGAAGATCTGTGACTTGGCGAACGCCAGGATGACGATGCCGGCAAACTTGGTCAGCGTGATGCCTGACAGGACCTGGCATTGGGGAACCACACGCGTTAGAAATACACAAACACCCAACAAATATCCACGCAATCCTCACACTTGTGACAACCAATTGACACCCTTTGCGTCTCAAAAACGCGCCTGGAAATTCAAATAAAGCTTCATTAAATAATCATCGTCGGCAATCATCGAACGACCTGAGGTTCGATAAGAAACAGCGCGAAGCTAAACAGCTGACAATGTCAGTGACACGATGTCATCAACATCGACTCGCTTCCAGGGCGAAATCAAACTCGTACTGGATTAAACTCTTTGCAGGCCAGCACCTTTCGTCGCTAGCAAGTTATTGTTCAAGTCGGATTTCATTCAATTTCGATGCCCCGGCCAAATACCAATTAAGTAATTTGTGACAAGTTTGTGCCAACATCAAGGTGATAAGAGTTGGGCTTGTTTCAAATTTACCTAACCTTGTACAAACTATAACAGCTAAAGACAGTTCGAGGGAGCCGAGAATGATACCGGTGCCGACAAAATGTGGATGCACTCGGGTTCGATGGGATTGATCCATCATATCCCCGGTCCGCAGACGCAAGCCCTTAGCAGCGATTCAATTCGGGTCAACAAACACCGTCGTCACTGCTATGTCAGAGTCCAATCTCCGGCTCAGTTCACGGATAACACGCTTTTCCCGCTCACCTCGACGGGATTGACGAGCGAGACCGCGTTGCGCGAAATGTTCCGCCAGTACGCCAGGCCCGCCAACACGAAGCCATCGACAGGAACGTGGCGATGAACACGGAAAGCAGAGACAGACGCAGAGGTTGGAGGGTTACACTCCAGACGGACAGGCATGGCTCGTAGAACGCGTACAATTCACACTGCGGGACGAAACGGAAAGGCAGTGGTAATAAACATGCCTTCAATTAACCGGTTCCAAAAAAATGTTTATTCGCAATCAATATCTTAATCACAGAGTCCTGAGAGCCCACAGAGGCTGAGTAGGCTGCACAGAGCCCTAAGACTAAGTGCCCACCAAGGCTGGGTGGGCTGCACAGAGTCCTGAGAGCCCACCAAGGCTGAGTGGGCTGCACAGAGTCCTGAGAGCCCACCAAGGCTGAGTGGGCTGCACAGAGCCCTAAGAGCCCGCCAAGGCTGAGTGGGCTGCACAGAGTCCTGAGAGCCCACCAAGGCTGAGTGGGCTGCACAGAGCCCTAAGAGCCCACCAAGGCTGAGTGGGCTGCACAGAGCCCTGAGAGCCCACCAAGGATGAGTGGGCTGCACAGAGCCCTAAGAGCCCACCAAGGCTGAGTGGGCTGCACAGAGCCCTAAAAGCCCACCAATGCTGAGTGGGCTGCACAGAGTCCTGAGAGCCCACCAAGGCTGAGTGGGCTGCACAGAGCCCTAAGAGCCCACCAAGGCTGAGTGGGCTGCACTTTCCAGGCCACACCTTTCGTCGGATCGCGACGAAACCTATATTTTCGGAATCTTCACACTTCGGACAACCAATTGAACCATTTTCATTTCGCAAGATTCACTCGTCAATTTCTTCCAAGAGTTTTAAAAAAACCATGTTTATCCGGTATATTGAAAGATGTACGGGTAAATTCCAGCTAAGAATTTACCTCTTACCGTATATACTTTCCAGGCCACACCCGTTATCCGATCGCAACGAAACAAATATCTACGGAATCCTCACACTTTGGACAACCAATTGAATATGGCAGAACCTCGAAATATCTCTTGGAAATCCATAAAAAGTTGAATTCAATTAACCTCAACAACCATCAATGAATGGCCTTAAAAGTCATGCATGTTTGGTCAATTTGGTCAATTCATTTTTTTTTTGGGAGACAGACTACCTCGCTGCCAGATGCGAGCAGCTGCGAGATAGCGCGAATGCAGAGTCTCACGAGTGTGCGCTTTTTTGCAAAAGCCCATGAGAAACGCCATGATGGCACATTCCACAAAAAAGGCAATCGCCTTCGTTTCGGATTATTTTTTCAAAATTTCCACTCCCTAAAAATAACGTCGCTGCCTTGTTTTCGGATTAACTTGGGCCTCTCCGGGCCTCCCTGGGCCTCTCCGGGCCCCCCTGGGCCCCGAGCACTGGGATGCCTTATCCCCTCTAGTTATACGCACTGAGCCCTGGGCCCCGAGCACTGGGATGCCTGATCCCCTCTAGTTACGAGCACTAGTTAGATCACTTCTGCCTTACAAAGCTACAACAGTCACACTTTACACATGTACCTTTATATACTGGGTATACAGACTAATCATTATAATGTGTTTTCGGATCCCAAACAACTATATATTGATATCGTATGAATTTTCCCGAGACTACTCGTATGTCTTGTTTAGAATAGTAGGTTAGAATAATTCACTAGGGGGAACAATTTTAAATTGCAGTGCAGCTTTTTAGAATCATTTTCGAATTAACATAGGTATTAAATTTGCTTGTAATACGATATCGGTCCTTATATCGGTTTTATTATCTATGCTAGCTATATGCTAATGATTAGTTGCCAGGGGCATTTCTCATGAGCTGTAAACGCTAATTTATTGATGTAACTATTGATTTTCTTGGTGTAGGAAATTGATGTAATTAAACTCGTAAACGTTTAAGTATTTTTTGTTATGACATTTTATATCACATACACTATAATCAATCGTGGAAAGTAGCGCAACGAAAAAGTCCCAAAACACAGCAAAACTTTGTTTTTTTATAAATAATACATTCGTAGCTAGAACAGCGTTTAGTTGAACGCAGACCTGTATAGCCGGGATAAGCGCACTCTAGTCGAAAGCTGCAAGCCTGAGTGTTTAGAGAAAGATTTCTGCCACACATCATAGCCGAGTCTAAGCGATGGGTACAAGTGAAAATAAAAATAACAACTTGCTCTTATTTTGTGCGAGCTCATCATCTTTGTAATAGGGTTTGTCAGGAATAACCTTAAAAAGGACAGCGGCTGCGCACTTCAATCTGTGCACAGTGGCGAGCTGAGGCCTTCGGCCAAGTGGCGCGAGTAGGGTTCACAGACTCCCACCCACCCACCCACCCACCCACCCACCCTAGGGAACAGCTGTCTATAGGGGGGCTGCAAAAATGTGTAATTTTCATATTTTTGAGAAAATGATCGAATTTTGTGCAGGGCCGTATACTTAAAGTACAGCGCCAGTATGGGCAGTTGTATTTTAGAGCCCCTCTGTACCAGGTTCATATCGAAACAGTGCAGTGCTTCCCAGTTGTGCTTGTTGAACTGGTTAGGGTAAATAACGATTCAACTTTGAAGTGATGGCACTGGTAGGCTGGCCCAATCTCCGCCAACACCTGTTCACAGCTTTTGGGACTTTTGGTATAATTCTAAGTGCCAAATTTGGTGTCTCCGCGTGTACCTATTGCAGATGTACCCCAAGCAACCAAATTCCTTAAGACCACACAGACAGAGGGCCAGAGGATGAACTTGGTTCAACGGTGCCCAGCGAATTAATCCAATGAATTTGCTGAATTTCCACCGCCATTTACAAGCAACAGTGATCCATAGCGCGATGTCTGTCTCAAATAGCATCATTATTATCTATCCCAATTGCTATCCCAATTGCAAGTACCTAGCTGCATAGGTGCAATAGAGTCTGGCTATTATATTACCTTCCTACACGTCTGCAAGCTCCTGGAGCATCTCACTGACCATCGGCCCACCCACCCCCCATTTGCGGTGGCGCGCGGCTCGCGTCACTTTATACCGTGGCAGCACGCCACTGTCTGTGCGCCATGCGGAAAATCACCGAGGCGCGGCGCAAACTGCACGAGTGGCTTGACAAAGACCAGACCTTCGTCGCCATTTTCGTGGCAATTTTCCGCTTGCTTGGTATGATTGGGCTAAACTTATTTTCTGACCAAATATTGCCACGATAATTTCACAATTTTTTCCAATATATTTACATTTACATTAACAAATCTTCATTGGAACAGGTATACAAGCTACCCACAAGTACAATATTATAAAAATTCAATACAAAAATAACACTGTTACACGTTAAAACCAATAAGCAAAGCACCAGTAACATTTAGTTCCACACAAAGCACATCACATTTGAATCACAATTTGTTTTACTTTTTCTTTAAACACTACTGCAGAGGCAACGTTTATACATCGACGTCAACGCCGCCCTTTTGCGTATACATAGATAGATAGTTTAAAACATGTTGCAGCCGATTTATGCATGCGTTTTTAGAAACATTGATTCGACCAGCACAGGGCTTAAAAACTCTCCGTTTCTTGTGCCCCTAGCAGGAACTCTTAAGTTAATATTATTTATGAGATAGTCACCTCTCGTATATGAATGATACTGTGCAAGAAAGATAAAATTCGCCTTTTATAAAGCGTAGTCAATTTCATAATAGTGCATATTATGTCAACATATGATGCCCGATACTCGGTGTCGGTCTTTGTACTGATGTCGAGCTTGATAAAGCGACGTTGGACACTTTCAATTCACCCCCTGTTTCCCAAATATATGTGATTATTGTTAGGGTTCCCAACAACTGCCCTTATTCAACTAGCTGTATTACAAGTGCGACACATACAATCGCTTAAACGTTTCTTTCCTTAACTCTCTGAGATAGTTCCTTTTTCATAAACCTAGAAGTGTATGTACATTCAAAGATTTCTTTCAGGGGTTTGGACGGACGAGGAAACCAAGAACGACAGAAGATCCCGAGTCGGGAGGAAGTTTTCCACAATATGGATAACAATCCCCATTCCATTTTTCTGCTGGATTTTCCTGACGAGCGCCTACTTCAACAAAGCGAGTGGACTGTCGATGGACGTGCTGGCTCCTTTCTTGGTTGCGTGGTTACTCCTCGTCTTCGTGTTCTGCGTGCTCGTTCTGCGCTTGCGCGGCGACCGATTCAAGGAGGCGGTGGTGGCCTTGGAGGCGATGCTGGAGAAGGGCCGCCATCTTGCCGAACAGCCGCGGAGTCTTTTGTGTCGGTCCAAGCAAATGGCGGAGTGGTGCGTGCGAGGGTATGTCGGAGGAACGGTCGCCTTTGTGGTCTGCGTTTCTGGAATGCTAGCCATGATGTGGAGCTTGAAGGGCAACAAGCCTTTTGTCTTTGAGTAAGTGGAACCACACTTCTCCACTTCTGGTGCAACACCATATTGATCTAAAAGAAAGGTTTCCCTCCTCATTGACATTTTTTCAAGTTATTTTATCGACTTCTTTTACTTAATACATTTTTTAATGCCCAGCTTACCCAACTTTTTCAACCCCTAGGTTGTTTACATAAATACCATGACAACAGCAAATCGCATGCATCAAATTCATGTTACTCTTAGTACCAATTTCAATTAGAAGTCTATAGACAAATACCGAAGATTAGATGCATTCAAGTCAATTTAAACCGCAAACTTTTCCCAGCTCGCAAAAATGTTTCAGCGTTTGGTTTCCGTATGACGAGAACGCCTCGCCCTTTTTCGAAGTGACCATCCTGGCTTTGAACGTAACCATGGTTTCCGGCCTGCACCTTTTGCTCGCCGTCTACGGTTTCACCACACTCCTGCTCGTGCACGCGGTGAGCCAATTACAGCTGCTCAACTTCAACCTGCGACGTCTCGGCACGGACCCAGCGACCAGTGTCCGACCACGCGACGTCCGCGCCCGACGTCGACGAGGCGAGCAAGCGACCAAGGCGACGAGTCGAACGAATCAAGATTTAGGTAGAATAGGAAAACCAATGCATATTCGATTCTCTAGACGGGTTATGATTCAGAATAAAATTTGGGAGCTGCAGAAGCACGCCAGTGACCAGGTTGCAGCTAGGAATTTAGAAATGTGTGCTCAACATCACCAATCAATTTTGAGGTAAACATTGTCACACTTACACAGAATTGTTGGAACCTCTAGGTTTTAAAAGTTAAAATATCTACGCTCGAATTCTAACAGATTCGTCGGCAAGTTTGAGTCCGCGTTCGGTCCGATTCTGCTGAACCAGTTCAACTGCACGCTGACGCCGACGATCCTTGCCATCTTTTTGCTGACCAAAGTAAGTCAATCACTCCTGACTCCGGCCACTCAATCACCCACTGCAATAGCCAGACATTTAGCCGGAAATCAGACCGCGTTTCGTGCATATTTCCCCCCGACATTTCGTGGCTTGGTTTTGTCGCAGATCGGGCTGGCAAACGTGGACATGATGATCGTTGCTGGATTCACGCCGTTGCCTATGTCAGTCTTCTGCCAGTGGCTCTTTTGTTGGCTGGGCGAGCATGTCACTACCCAGGTATCAGCGCTGCTCCACGAACAAACTTAATCAAAAAGATCTTTCCTCACCTTAACGCATGGCTGGGTAAAATGTTGGGTTTCAATTTCACAATACATGCCATTTCAAAAGCAAATTGTTGAGACACCTCTAGCATGTTTTGCCCGTTCGGTATTTGCTTGAATTACGGACCCTCTTACCAAAATATTTCATGTTAAATAAATTGCGTGTGCCCCAGAGCGCGCTGGTCCGGGACGCCGTCTTCGGCAGCGACTGGGTGGGTACGTCGGCGAGGTTCCGTCGGGCGATGCTCATCATCATCTCCATGAGCAACCAGCCCAAGGTCGTCAAGATGGCCGGCTTCATACCCCTGTCGCTGCGTTCTTTCTACTCGGTATTATACACAGGAAACCGAGACTTGTTACTTTTAAACTGTTAAGTCATACTGACTGGCATTCTTGATTAATTCATGTTACTATTTAAATTTATAGGTGATGAAGATGTCGTACTCGACATTCATGTCATTGATTGAAATGCAGCACAATCGATGCGACCCCGGGCCGCTACAGAACAGTGTACCATAAAATATCCTGCTGCAATTCTTTAAATTTTAATTTCGCTCTTTGCGTTAGATCACGCAGAATGACTCAAGGCATATGTTTGGCTGGGAACCAGAAAAGACTAGCAATGGGAAGCAAGAATAATATCAAATTTTCCGTTTCCACGACACAAGCGTCGTTGTGCACCCGGGTTTTGTGATAAATGTGTCCACGTAATTAAGACTTTACAATTGCTATAAACATCAGCCGCGCATTGAACAAGAGCTGCGTGGGGAGTAATGTACTACATTTAAGAGAGCAAAATGCTTACCTAAGTGTAGGTATTCCAGATTTCTTAAATTGATATTTATCTATGAAATTAAAAGAGGATCTCTGGTTCATGTTAAAAAAATGTAAATAAAAAAATCCTACACACACCAGCCACAATAATCTATAGCTCGTGTTGTTCTGCCGTATTTGCGTATGGCACGTACGCTCAAATAAACGAAATTCATGTGAGATAATTTTTTAGGATGTTAGGCCGTAGGCGTTAATTGTAGCCACTATACAAAAAAATTCCAAGTCCAAAAGAAGTCTCTGCCCCCAAAACTAAAAATATATTAAATACGGTCTTTCTGCTTAAAAAAAGGGTGGAAATTTATTGCACTTGCTGTCGAAGTCCAGTGATTAAAATGGCAATGTGCCTTTCCCGGCGCAACTTATAACAGCACCAGTTAGAGAGCGATGTTAAACTCAAATTAATTCTAGTGCAGGTACCCTCGGTACTGAACCGTGTTCGGTACGCCCGGGTCGTAAGACTGGACTAGGCACAAGGTTTACAGAAGTACGCTATGACACTTGGACTAGGCACAAGGTTTACAGAAGTACGCTATGTACCTTGGACTTGGCACAAGGTTTACAGAAGTACGCTATGTACCTTGGACTTGGCACAAGGTTTACAGAAGTACGCTATGTACCTTGGACTAGGCACAAGGTTTACAGAAGTACGCTATGTACCTTGGACTAGGCACAAGGTTTACAGAAGTACGCTATGTACCTTGGACTTGGCACAAGGTTTACAGAAGTACGCTATGTACCTTGGACTTGGCACAAGGTTTACAGAAGTACGCTATGTACCTTGGACTTGGCAAGACGTATAACAAGACGTGTTTTCAACAAGATGAAAAAAATAAGTGTATTCATGGAGGCATGTCTCTAATGACTCTGGCAATGTTTTTAAAGAATGCTCTATACTAAATGGATAAGTACAGAACCTTTCAATGCTTGTAAATAAATAATTTTGTATAATCGATCACGACTTGGTCAAATTTTATTTTTAATAAACGTATCTATGAAAGGGTAACTTTGAGTATTGTAGCTATACAGTGTTTCCTGGAGCAAAAAGGTCCACAAATAAAGTTCTTATCTTAATAACGGTTTCCGGCCCGTGTAGGAGTATAAACAATTGTCGGACATTTATAGGTTTCGCTTCAGCGCATGCCCGCACAAAGTCAGTGTCCGCCCCTTTTTCTGCTGTCAAAAAGAACTTTGTTGTTTTCCGAGAGCTGACCGACGCTAAGTAGCATTATTTAAATACAACTATGAATTATTGACGGCCAGCTTGTAGCCAAAGTGTCAAATCGTTTTCGTGTGGCGATTATGTTATTTTTCGTGGAGAGAAACTTTTGGGTGGTATTTATGTACCACCGACGAACAGAAAAGTGTACAAAGTTTAATTCCCATGTTTTGTAACAAGTAACAGTGGGTCATGCTGATGCAATAAATTGATTTCTCTTACTAGGTATAGCCATAAATTTGAAGGGATTGCTGTAATGTCAAAATTTCCAAATGAACGCTCGGCTGCACACAGCTGCAGTGGCTTATAATTCATCTCAAAGATTTCAACTGCAGCAAATCGAAAACAGTTTATTTTCTGCACAAACTAATTCCAAGTCAATCATTTCAATACAATATATCGACAGTGATGTATGTGGCACGTGTGTTGCCGAGCCTCAACGTGGGCAGTGCGGCCTCGCTTCGCCAGCGCTTTTCCAGCGTATACGAGCGGCTGAGAACTTGGAGAAGAAGCCAGACCCACTATCTCGGCCTCTTCATCGGCATCCTCACAGCGCTCGGTACGAGGACGAATTGTCCGAACATGCAGTTTCCGGCAGCCGATTAACTTACCATTATGAGGCTATAGTCTACCTCGCTGCCAGCTGCGAGCAGCTGCGAGATAGCGCGAATGCAGAGTCTCACGAGTGTGCGCTTTTTAACGTATTGAAGTAAGCGAGGAAGTTGTGGACATAAAGAATCAATCTGTGTCCCTAACGGACCCGTTTTTCTCTCCATATTTTGGGTCTAAAAGGGGCGAAACTGTTTCTAAAAATGTTGTATTTTACTCGTTTTCGTGAATCGATAGAGAGATGAAGGAGATTAAAATTGAGACAACGGGTCCGTTACCGACACAGATTGATTCTTTATGACCACAACTTCCTCGCTAATACTTCAATAGTTTATCTCTTACGGTTTAGAGTAAAGCTCACACTCGTGAGACTCTGCATTCGCGCTAACTCGCAGCTGCTCGCAGCTGGCAGCGAGGTAGTCTGGCTCCCTAAGACTATTGGAGTGAGCTCATACTCGGGCCGCTTCCCGCGCAGAATTCACCTCCTACTGGATACTAACTTGTGGCCACACGTTTTGTCCGATTTCAACGAAACCCATGTCTACGGAATCCTCACACTTTTGGCAACAAACTGTGTGTTTGCAAATCTCAAAAAATATTCACTCATCTGGTATTTTCAAGCATTCTATAACAACCCCGTTACGTCGTATTATCGAGCGTATCCTCGGGCCGCTTCCCGCGCAGAATTCACCTCCTACTGGATACCAACTTGTGGCCACACCGTTTGTCCGATTGCAACGAAACCAGGGTCAACGGAATCCTCACACTTTTGGCAACAAATTGTGTGATTTATAACCACGAAATACCAATAGAAAGTTAAAACAAAGCTCCGTGAAATAATCACCAACAACCGCGCCAATAGCCGTAGGTATGTAGTTTCTGGAATAGCTCACCACTTTCCCAGGACACTGGCCCGAGGCCGACAACACTGCCGCACGGCGTTCGCATCCCGGCCGAGTCCTGAACGGCGTCTGGCTGGCCGTGCTCGTGCCCTTCTGCACGTCGGTGCACTTGACGAGCGCCTACGTGCACCGCCACGTGGCCTTCACCGACGCCCTCGTCTCGCTGCTCAACGCCTGCGTGCACTGCGTGTTCGTGCTCATCGTCGCCACCCTCCGACGGCGTCGCGCGCGACTGCTGGACGCGCGCGTGGCCTTGGACGCGATGCTCCTCGGCGGCTCCCGTCTCGCCGAGCGGCCGACGGCGATCCTCCGACACTCGAAGGCCACGGCAGAGTTGTGCGTCGTGTTCTACGTGGCCGGGGCGTCGGTGTACGCCGTCGGTGCCGTCTGCACGATCGTCGTCGGCTTCGTCACGAGGTCGTTCGGTTACAGGCACGTTCTTTAGATACACGCTGATTGCCGCCACCTAGTAAACCCCATTTCACGTCGAGAAGGAGAGAGGATTTGCATCTTCCTCGAGGACCCACTGCTGCTAGACACGAGCCAAGAGTTTTAAAACGCATAAACCATGCCTTGGTGAAGACAAATAGCTCTATGGGCAATTTTCAAACTCTTAGCTCGTGTCTAGCAGCAGTGGGTCCTCGAGGAAAATGCATTACCTATACCTTCTCACCTTCTCTCCTTCTCACCTTCTAAGCTTGTGAAATGGAGTATAGATGTTTGAAAGCGATAAGGGAGTAATTGGGGGAATAAAGAGTAGTACACTATACATGTTACATGTTACCTATGAATTGAAACCTAATAAGCATGTTATCAGCAAAAAATAAGAGGCAATTGACGGCTGTGGTGACTCTGCATTCGGGACTAGGGCCCGAACAATCCGCAATGCATCTGCAATGATAAATTGTCCCCTAAGTGCGCCCTGAGTGCGCACTCAGGGCGAGTGAGCACTCAGGGTCGACTCTGCATTCGGGTCTTCACACATGGCACATGGCACAGGCACAGGCACAGGCACAGGCACGGGCACAGGCACAGGCACAGGCACGGGCACAGGCACGGGCACAGGCACGGGCACAGGCACGGGCAAAGGCACAGGCACAGGCACGGGCACGGGCACAGGCACAGGCACGGGCACAGGCACGGGCACAGGCACAGGCACAGGCACAGGCACGGGCACAGGCACAGGCACAGGCACAGGCACGGGCACGGGCACAGGCACGGGCACGGGCACGGGCACGGGCACGGGCACGGGCACGGGCACAGGCACAGGCACAGGCACAGGCACAGGCACAGGCACGGGCACGGGCACGGGCACGGGCACGGGCACAGGCACAGGCACAGGCACAGGCACAGGCACAGGCACAGGCACAGGCACAGGCACGGGCACGGGCACAGGCACAGGCACAGGCACGGGCACAGGCACGGGCAGAGACACAGGCACAGGCACAGGCACGGGCACAGGCACGGGCACAGGCACGGGCACAGGCACAGGCACAGACACGGGCACAGGCACAGGCACGGGCACAGGCACAGGCACAGGCACGGGCACAGGCACAGGCACAGGCACGGGCACAGGCACAGGCACGGGCACGGGCACAGGCACAGGCACGGGCACAGGCACAGGCACGGGCACAGGCACAGGCACGGGCACAGGCACGGGCACAGGCACAGGCACGGGCACAGGCACAGGCACAGGCACGGGCACGGGCACGGGCACAGGCACAGGCACAGGCACAGGCACAGGCACAGGCACAGGCACAGGCACAGGCACGGGCACGGGCACGGGCACAGGCACAGGCACAGGCACAGGCACGGGCACAGGCACAGGCACGGGCACAGGCACAGGCACGGGCCGGATTAATACGATTTTGACAGCCTTTACGATGTGTCGGAGTTATATTTAGTTATATTTAGGTGTATGTATAAGAAAATTTAAATGCTAATATTATAAAAGACTTTGCTTCCAGTGCTTGGTTCCCATACGACACGACATCGTCGCCTCTGTTCGAGCTGACCTCCGTCGCCATGCACGCCTCCATGGTCATCGGGTTCCACCTGCTCCTGGCCGTCTACAGTCTGATACTGCTGCTGATCGTGCTCGCCATTGGTCAATTCAGACTGCTCAACTTCAACCTGCAACGTCTCGACCAATCTCGTTCGACCTTGAGCGACGACACGCCGGCACCCGTACCCCGAACCCAGGAGGGGAACGGGACCGCGTCGGCTGGCGATGACCTAGTCACGATGGAGTCTGCATCGACCGTGGCGGATGGACCCGCACCCGGGGGGCGTTTAGAAAGTCTGGCAGCCGACGGCGAAGACGAGCAGAGACTTGAGATGTGTGTCCGTCAGCACCAGTCCATCATGAGGTAGAGTGGCCAAGAGCGCGACTTGGCCGCCCTCATTGGAATCATTGTTTAACCACATGACATTCAATTCACTTGTACGTGTTCAAGTCCCGAGGTCGTTTCGTTCGTTTCGTCTCAGTCCGATACATATCTTAATAGCAAAATAGACATACTCAAAACACCACTCTAATTCTTCATTCTTAATTTAATTAATGTGTGCCTTCCCTTGCATCAAATAAACCTGACATTATTGGCAATGCATTACCAAACTGGTCGCTTTGTTTACAAGTAATATCATGTAGGGCAATGTTTGTTTTAACATTTGCATGACCTCGTCGCTGCACTGCAGATGACAAATGAAAGAATGGTTAAAATTGGTAGGTTCTACCTATACTACCTTCTTGAAAATGAATGAGCCTATCTTACTGGAAGCCTTCAATAGCCCATACCATGTTCTTGACAAAGGCCCAATGAGGTAGCATTGGATTCTATGGCTTTCTATTCCCGTTATTTCCCCCAGGTTTGTCAACGCGATCCCGCCTGCATTCGATCCGATTCTACTCTCTCATTTGAACTATTCGGTGGCGCCGTCGATTCTCACAATCGCGTTTCTAATCAATGTGAGTACCTACATCATTACACTAATTACCGCGTCAGCTTGTCCCACTTACACCCCGTTCCCAGCTCGGCTATAGACTCATTGTTTCCATCCCTGGTCGCGAACAGGGTTGGATAGGGGGAAAACACCGGCCCGGGCATTTCAGGAAAAGGACCGGCCAAAATCGATTCCCTAAAAAACGTCACACGATTTTTTTTTTCGGGGCCGAAAACCCCGTCGTTTTTCCGATTACCCGCTTTTTTTCTAAACAGTAGTCCCTAAAAAAACGTCACCCGTCATTCCTTCTAAAACGTCGTCGCTCCTCCATCCGTAGTTTTTAGTTTCTCGTGTCTCGGACCACGAAAGCGCCCCCCCCCCCCCCCCACCGGCCCAGCTACCGGCCCCCCAGTCGCCTAATGGGCCTATCCAACCCTGGTCGCGATCCGTCCAACTGCCTAATCTCCCTCACACTGGTAGTTTGTTGTCAACTCTTGCAGGCGCCGCTGCCCGGCGTCTTGATCTTCCTCATCTGCATGCCACTCTTCGGCTGTCTCGTCTACACCTGGCTGCTCTGTTGGCTGGGAGAGAAGATCTCCACCGAGGTAAACTGAAGGCTGCCAAAATTGTGGTTGCCAATTCAACAGTCTGTTTCGATTGGGTAGAACACATTTAGCAAAACACAATCGACGGCCATGACCCTAGGTATTGGAGTTAGGTTGTCTTTAATCATGATGCTACGAAATGAACAGAGAAAAAGGCATAACACGAACGTTTTGAATCGTTCAAAACATTACTTCTCGTGGAATTACGGAAGTTAAGCAACACTCCGCTGAGCTAGGTATTGGCTGGGTGACCACACTAGGCGTCCAATTCTGTTCGGGAGAGATTAGATATAGCGAGATTGCAACTAAACACATTTTCCCTCACTGAGAACCTAGTTGAGTCTTGACCGCACGGATTAGTGGAGTGGAGAAATCCCGTGGTTCGGGTTCAAAGGGACGAGAGCTGGGTAACTCTACGCTCTTCGATCCCGTCGACTACGTTCCTCATCATTATCACAAATCACAATCGCCCAATCAATCATCGACGCCCTAAGACGAGTACCCGTTTAGGGTCCATCAGTGCGTATAAACACCCCAAATCGGCCACCTCCACGGCACCCTCTATACTGAAACGTGAATTGGTTTGCCCCAGAGCGAGCTGGTCCGGGACTCCGTCTTCGGCTGCGACTGGGTGGGTTCGTCGGCGAGGTTCCGTCGGGCGATGGGCATCATCATCTCCATGAGCAACCAGCCCAAGGTCGTCAGAGTGGCCGGGTTCATACCCCTGTCGCTGCCTTTGTTTTACGCGGTGAGGGCGCAGTGACAACCAAGAGTTTATTGCATTACGTTATTGTATAGGACAAATATTGTTTAGTAAGAGTGATCATCACTTGATGGTAAATTGCTGGCATAATCAACTCGCTTATATTCGTTTGGTTCTGCAGATCCTGAGGCTGACTTATTCGTGGTGCATGTCGCTCATCGAACTACGAGCGAAACTTGCAAACACCGGGGTCCAGCCACTCTGATTATTGAGCTTCAAGAAGGCGGTGCAGTTATGGTTTTAAAAGTGATTACCTACGTGAGATCACGATAAGCAGGCAATGGGTAAAGCTGATATCTCTCTCACAGAAACACGATCACGTTACAGCAATGGACGGTAACGTATCTAGCTCCTTCTGATAGGTACACAAGACGTTTTCGATCTAGTATTTAGCCAAGCGTCACGTCACACTGACGCTTCCTTGCGTATAGGCTTCACATGGGTGCTCGCGTGTATCACCGGTTGTCTATAGAGAAGAGATGCTGTATTTTTTCTCTTTTTTGCTCCAAATTGGCACATTCACACGAGAAATGAATAAGTTGAGTAATGTACACATCGGAGGCGTAATTTGCTGTCAAGTACCAATTGTTCTTACAAAGTAATAACTATTAATACAAGAACTTTTGGTTGCCACAATGCAGGGGCGTGCGGTGGATTTTTAGCCCTTGCTAGGCAGATTTTTCCCCCCTCCCCCACCCTACCCCAAAGCAAACAAACGATTTGATTATATGAATGTACAATCTGTCCACCCCCTCTAGCCGACCCAGATGATATCAAATATTATACGTCTTGAATCTATCAACCTATTAGTTGACACTACATTTTGGTAACTGAATGCAATGGCAAAGTGTGTTGCTTGCAGAATTTCCTAGAGCATGCCTGCATTAAAAAAATACTTTGCAAAGATAACCAGCTGAAAATCATGATCAAACTCACCAGGCAATTGGCATATCCCTTCGAACTAGCGAATGATTCTTCGACTCAAATTTCGGCACTCACTGCGATGTCACATGTGAAGTTCCACCCTGTGGGCGTACGAAAGATCGTAATGGACACGTATTTACGTCTTTAGGCTGTCCACTACACAAACACTAGAGCTCACACCCGAATTTTCACACGCCATTACGTCCAATCAAGATTCAAATCAAACAAATAGGCACTAAATCAAAAGTGTACTGTGTTTCCCGATCACATGCACCTCATGGGCGCCGCCATGACATCGACTCGACATGCAAGTAAGCACCAAGCTGTGTTGCCAGTTTAGATTTCCAAATGTACAAATAGCGGGGGAAAACGTAATAGATTACAAAAAAATTGTACCAGATTTTTGTTTCCTGGCTTGTGATGAGCGAAATTCAAACTCGATTCGAAAAACGGCATCGCCTGTTTTGGCCATTTTGCTACTGCTTTGTTACTTAATTACCAATTTGTAAAGTGTTGTGGCAATTTTACATTTTCTAGGCAAAAAAGGTGCAAGTCTTTAAGAATATATAAAAATGTACTAGATTTTTGAAAAGAGTACTGAGGTACTGACAGACACCAAAAAGTACTAGATCTAGTGCAATTGTACTGACATTGGAGTCCTGGAGGATCGGGCTTCGCGGTACATCCAAGCATTCAAGCCACGTAGCACAAGAAGCTCACAACCCCACGAAACGCACAGAGTATCCCTCTTCTTCTTGCTCGGCTCAGCCTAGCCTGCCTAGAGCTCACGCTCCTGCCACTAAGAAATAATTGAAAACAATAGTCAAAATATCTAGCACTGGATACATACTAAAATATTTACTGCTGCACTTTACAAGAGAGCGTAGAATAACTTAATAGTTTCATGAATCATTTCATTGGTAAACAAACATTTAACAACATGAGCATCATCCCTCCAGCACTAAGGAGTTTTTTTGTGGTTTCAAATACTGCAAATGCCTTCACAATCATACAATCAATACACAGAGTTTACTTAAAATCACTTTATGTACAGATTTCTTCAGTAGGTACAGTACATTAACCGAGTTCATTGTTTCTTAATGCTTAAACGATAAACGCTTCGTATCGTCAGTTCTCTTAATTTTCCTCGTACCACTTCTTCTTGCCCTCTGTCGACGCTGAAATTTTCGACACGTACTTGTTGACGAGTTTGCTAAACGTTCCATCGTCGTTCAAGTGCTTGCCCTTTCCTTTCTTTTGCTGTGAAAGGAAACAAAAATTGGTAGTGAATTGCTTGGAAATTCACAACAAACACACATAGGAATGTATCTGGCCATTCAAATTAGATTTCAACAATTTACTGAAAGGCCAGTTGCACCAATGTTGAGATAATCATTAGCTCTGTTTGGTTGTCCACGAAATCTAGATGATAACTAGATTTCTTGCGTTTGTTGGTCCAGGCTAGGTTTCGTTTTCTGCATGATTGCCTATGATGACGTCACAACGAAAACCGACATCTAGATAATAACTACGTTGCATCTTGTTGTGTAATGGACAACCAAACATACATAAAGATTAAGCTAGGTTTAGGCTCACTTTTTAACTTTTGATGAATATCTGATATTACCTACTCATTTATTAGAACAATGAGAGTTGATATCGTGTGAATTATTACAAAAATATGGATTCCAGCATTGTTTTTACTTCAAATATGAATGTGTTTTGATGCAAAAATATATAATAACATTATGCCTAGCTCTACGTTCGTTTGCAGAAGTCAAAGACTCCGCGATTTTGTGATGGAAATTTGGTGCATGATTACTGAGTGATAACTCATTAGCAATGAAAGAAAATATTGACAGAGCTACGAAATTAAATTTGTTTGTAGGATGGAACAGTGTCTTCAGTAAACACCACATTTAAATATGAGTTTGGATATATTTTGTGTCTCAATATCCATTGTTATTCTCTTTGAAATCTTTCAAAATGTCAAAAATTCATAAATATCTTATTTTGGTTTTAATCAATGATCAGCTCAATGTGACATAATATAGCTCGAAGTGATGTAGGTACCTTTATAGACCATGTTGATATTATTTTTTGGGAAAATGGCACAGTTCTCAAGCCAGAGGTGGCCAACAAGAATTTCTGCCATGGCATCAAGAAAAATATTCATTCCTTCAATATATATTCTCAGCCTGAGAGAAACAGGCTTCAAGGATGGGGTTCAACAAATCCTTATCCTCTGGTGCAAGAAAAACAAGGTCACCCCAAGGTGTCTAAATTCTCCCCCGAAATGTACTTTGAGGATTGCCGTGAGAAATGTAGCAGAATCTCACGCCGGCAAAGACATTGAGAAACACTTGACTCGGAGCTGACTGGATGGCATGCGAGGAATTGACCCTTTAACACAAACTCGGGTGCAAGAATGCTCGATCACACTGGCAAATTCAGCGGCCTTTTCCCACACAGCATTTACCCCGAGCTGGATTCGCTATTGCAGGACCCACCAGTTATCGGATCGCGGCAAAATTTGTATCTGAGGAATCCGCACACTTACAACAAGAAATGTACACCAATCCCATCCCGGAAAACCCCGCTGTAAATTCAATTAAAGCTTCCTAAAGTGTGGCATTCAAAAGAATAATTAATTTATGCCGCACGCTATTTCATCTGTCAATTGGCAGCGAAATGCAGAATGATTTTCCAAAACCAATCCGTGGATTTCAACTGGCCACCAGACCGACATTCCCTCTGGGCACAGCCCCACTGATCTCAAAAAGCCCGGACAGCCGTTGCCATAGTGCGGTTTTGAAGTAAACATTCAACAAGTTGGAGTCCCAAATTTTGTATCTCCCCATAAGGTCCCATAGTAATTTTCTTGATTTTGATAACCATTTTCTTAGCATTAAACAGATATTTACATTAAATTGAAGTGTGTAGCATTCAGTTCAGAGAGGCTTTATATAGGTATTTATGGGCCCTGCATGATGCTTAGGCTCGAAATATGCGCGTGAATAGCAAATTATGTACAAGCTGTGAAACAGTGTAACAAGTCAATGCCAAATACAGGCTCCAATAAACTAAAGAAAAACTCACGAAGCAGTGAATTTTGAGCAGTGATGGTTATCCAAAATGAAATTTAGTAAACCAGGCATTATTTTAGTGTCGGTTGCCGTAACTTTGGTGAAGTAATTTTGCTGGAAACATGTTCTAAAAACTCTCAAATTAGAATTGAAATCATTGGGAGTCCACAGATTTTGGGACTCCTACCTGTTGACTACTTGCTAACTACTTGCTGACTACTAGCTGCTAGCTGGATACTATGCTCCATCCAGGCTATTAGAGATCAGTGCTGCTAGCTGGATACTATGCTCCATCCAGGCTATTAGAGATCAGTGCTGCTAGCTGGACACTATGCTCCATCCAGGCTATTAGAGATCAGTGCTGCTAGCTGGATACTATGCTCCATCCAGGCTATTAGAGATCAGTGCTGCTAGCTGGACACTATGCTCCATCCAGGCTATTAGAGATCAGTGCTGCTAGCTGGATACTAAGCTCCATCCAGGCTATTAGAGATCAGTGCTGCTAGCTGGACACTATGCTCCATCCAGGCTATTAGAGATCAGTGCTGCTAGCTGGACACTATGCTCCATCCAGGCTATTAGAGATCAGTGCTGCTAGCTGGACACTATGCTCCATCCAGGCTATTAGAGATCAGTGCTGCTAGCTGGACACTATGCTCCATCCAGGCTATTAGAGATCAGTGCTGCTAGCTGGACACTATGCTCCATCCAGGCTATTAGAGATCAGTGCTGCTAGCTGGATACTAAGCTCCATCCAGGCTATTAGAGATCAGTGCTGCTAGCTGGACACTATGCTCCATCCAGGCTATTAGAGATCAGTGCTGCTAGCTGGACACTATGCTCCATCCAGGCTATTAGAGATCAGTGCTGCTAGCTGGACACTATGCTCCATCCAGGCTATTAGAGATCAGTGCTGCTAGCTGGACACTATGCTCCATCCAGGCTATTAGAGATCAGTGCTGCTAGCTGGACACTATGCTCCATCCAGGCTATTAGAGATCAGTGCTGCTAGCTGGACACTAAGCTCCATCCAGGCTATTAGAGATCAGTGCTGCTAGCTGGATACTAAGCTCCATCCAGGCTATTAGAGATCAGTGCTGCTAGCTGGACACTGTGCTCCATCCAGGCTATTAGAGATCAGTGCTGCTAGCTGGATACTGTGCTCCATCCAGGCTATTAGAGATCAGTGCTGCTAGCTGGACACTATGCTCCATCCAGGCTATTAGAGATCAGTGCTGCTAGCTGGACACTGTGCTCCATCCAGGCTATTAGAGATCAGTGCTGCTAGCTGGATACTATGCTCCATCCAGGCTATTAGAGATCAGTGCTGCTAGCTGGATACTATGCTCCATCCAGGCTATTAGAGATCAGTGCTGCTAGCTGGATACTATGCTCCATCCAGGCTATTAGAGATCAGTGCTGCTAGCTGGATACTATGCTCCATCCAGGCTATTAGAGATCAGTGCTGCTAGCTGGATACTATGCTCCATCCAGGCTATTAGAGATCAGTGCTGCTAGCTGGACACTATGCTCCATCCAGGCTATTAGAGATCAGTGCTGCTAGCTGGACACTATGCTCCATCCAGGCTATTAGAGATCAGTGCTGCTAGCTGGACACTATGCTCCATCCAGGCTATTAGAGATCAGTGCTGCTAGCTGGACACTATGCTCCATCCAGGCTATTAGAGATCAGTGCTGCTAGCTGGATACTATGCTCCATCCAGGCTATTAGAGATCAGTGCTGCTAGCTGGACACTATGCTCCATCCAGGCTATTAGAGATCAGTGCTGCTAGCTGGACACTATGCTCCATCCAGGCTATTAGAGATCAGTGCTGCTAGCTGGATACTATGCTCCATCCAGGCTATTAGAGATCAGTGCTGCTAGCTGGATACTATGCTCCATCCAGGCTATTAGAGATCAGTGCTGCTAGCTGGACACTATGCTCCATCCAGGCTATTAGAGATCAGTGCTGCTAGCTGGATACTATGCTCCATCCAGGCTATTAGAGATCAGTGCTGCTAGCTGGATACTATGCTCCATCCAGGCTATTAGAGATCAGTGCTGCTAGCTGGATACTATGCTCCATCCAGGCTATTAGAGATCAGTGCTGCTAGCTGGATACTATGCTCCATCCAGGCTATTAGAGATCAGTGCTGCTAGCTGGATACTATGCTCCATCCAGGCTATTAGAGATCAGTGCTGCTAGCTGGATACTATGCTCCATCCAGGCTATTAGAGATCAGTGCTGCTAGCTGGATACTATGCTCCATCCAGGCTATTAGAGATCAGTGCTGCTAGCTGGATACTATGCTCCATCCAGGCTATTAGAGATCAGTGCTGCTAGCTGGATACTATGCTCCATCCAGGCTATTAGAGATCAGTGCTGCTAGCTGGATACTATGCTCCATCCAGGCTATTAGAGATCAGTGCTGCTAGCTGGATACTATGCTCCATCCAGGCTATTAGAGATCAGTGCTGCTAGCTGGATACTATGCTCCATCCAGGCTATTAGAGATCAGTGCTGCTAGCTGGATACTATGCTCCATCCAGGCTATTAGAGATCAGTGCTGCTAGCTGGATACTATGCTCCATCCAGGCTATTAGAGATCAGTGCTGCTAGCTGGACACTATGCTCCATCCAGGCTATTAGAGATCAGTGCTGCTAGCTGGATACTATGCTCCATCCAGGCTATTAGAGATCAGTGCTGCTAGCTGGACACTATGCTCCATCCAGGCTATTAGAGATCAGTGCTGCTAGCTGGATACTATGCTCCATCCAGGCTATTAGAGATCAGTGCTGCTAGCTGGATACTATGCTCCATCCAGGCTATTAGAGATCAGTGCTGCTAGCTGGATACTATGCTCCATCCAGGCTATTAGAGATCAGTGCTGCTAGCTGGATACTATGCTCCATCCAGGCTATTAGAGATCAGTGCTGCTAGCTGGATACTATGCTCCATCCAGGCTATTAGAGATCAGTGCTGCTAGCTGGATACTATGCTCCATCCAGGCTATTAGAGATCAGTGCTGCTAGCTGGATACTATGCTCCATCCAGGCTATTAGAGATCAGTGCTGCTAGCTGGACACTATGCTCCATCCAGGCTATTAGAGATCAGTGCTGCTGGCTGGATACTATGCTCCATCCAGGCTATTAGAGATCAGTGCTGCTGGCTGGATACTTTGCTCCATCCAGGCTATTAGAGATCAGTGCTGCTAGCTGGACACTATGCTCCATCCAGGCTATTAGAGATCAGTGCTGCTAGCTGGACACTATGCTCCATCCAGGCTATTAGAGATCAGTGCTGCTGGCTGGATACTATGCTCCATCCAGGCTATTAGAGATCAGTGCTGCTAGCTGGACACTATGCTCCATCCAGGCTATTAGAGATCAGTGCTGCTAGCTGGACACTATGCTCCATCCAGGCTATTAGAGATCAGTGCTGCTAGCTGGACACTATGCTCCATCCAGGCTATTAGAGATCAGTGCTGCTAGCTGGATACTATGCTCCATCCAGGCTATTAGAGATCAGTGCTGCTAGCTGGATACTATGCTCCATCCAGGCTATTAGAGATCAGTGCTGCTAGCTGGATACTATGCTCCATCCAGGCTATTAGAGATCAGTGCTGCTAGCTGGATACTATGCTCCATCCAGGCTATTAGAGATCAGTGCTGCTAGCTGGATACTATGATGCTCCATCCAGGCTATTAGAGATCAGTGCTGCTAGCTGGACACTATGCTCCATCCAGGCTATTAGAGATCAGTGCTGCTAGCTGGACACTATGCTCCATCCAGGCTATTAGAGATCAGTGCTGCTAGCTGGACACTATGCTCCATCCAGGCTATTAGAGATCAGTGCTGCTAGCTGGACACTATGCTCCATCCAGGCTATTAGAGATCAGTGGCACACCCCCAAGACAACCGAGCCTGTGTCCGGCTGGCCGTGACTGTCACCATGGCAACCGAATCGTTACCTTGGGCTGCTTGATGGGCGTCTGCTGGACTGCCCGGTGCGTCGCCTGCTTGAGCTGCATCTTGGCCTTCACCTTCGTCTTGCGCACCTGCAAGTCAGAGTCGCTGTTCAGTTCACGGGAATTCGTGACAGGGAGGGTGCAGTCACATCAATTAGTGACAGGGAGGGTGCAGTCACAGGAATCAGCAACAGGGAGGGTGCAGTCACAGGAATCAGCGAGAGGGAGGGTGCAGTCATGGCAATTAGTGACAGGGAGGGTGCAGTCACGGCAATTAGTGACAGGGAGGGTGCAGTTTTGGGAATTTGTGACATGGAGGGTGTAGTCACGGGAATTTGTGACATGGAGGGTGCAGTCACGGGAATCAGCAAAAGGGAGGGTGCAGTCACGGCAATTAGTGACAGGGAGGGTGCAGTGGATGACCTGAGAATAGCTGGATGTCTGGCACAGCTGTGGTCGTAGTATTGTTGATCCCACGCCAACAAACCAGGCTTAGGCCAAAAAGTTGCCAAACATTTAGTTATTCCCGAGATACGCACCGTTCCTTCCGTCCCTGCTTTTCCCCATAGTTTCAGAGAGGCTGACATCGTAGGGATTTTATGTTTTGTTATTTGTTCAATAGTTTGAAGGCACACTTGGAGATAAAACAAAGCCTGCTTGGATGGAAAAGTTATTACCATTTCCTACTTTTAGTGTTTCAAGAAAACCCACTGGAACCGCTGTCAGTGTGAAAAAAACTGCTGGGTATGAAACCAAGAGAATCAAACGGCTCCAAAGTCATGGGCCTGTTGGGTCAGTCGAATTCACTGCATGTTTAGTTTTATAAAGCATGGGGGCAAAAAACAAATTAAGGATACCCAAGAAGTATGATATAAGTCATATTTGCTCAACATCGATATAAATGAGCCCTAGAGTTTGAAACCCCATTAAATTGCAGACGGAATATTAAATTCATGCACTTATATTCACTGCATGTTTAGTTTTATAAAGCATGGGGGCAAAAAACAAATTAAGGATACCCAAGAAGAATGATATAAGTCATATTTGCTCAACATCGATATAAATGAGCTCAAGAGTTTGAAACCCCATTAAATTGCAGACGGAATATTAAATTCATGCACTTATATTCACTGCATGTTTAGTTTTATAAAGCATGGGGGCATAAAACAAATTAAGGATACACAAGAATAATGATATAAGTCATATTTGCTCAACATCGATATAAATGAGCTCAAGAGTTTGAAACCCCATTAAATTGCAGACGGAATATTAAATTCATGCACTTATATTCACTGCATGTTTAGTTTTATAAAGCATGGGGGCAAAAAACAAATTAAGGATACACAAGAATAATGATATAAGTCACATTTGCTCAACATCGATATAAATGAGCTCAAGAGTTTGAAACCCCATTAAATTGCAGATGGAATATTAAATTCATGCACTTATATTCACTGCATGTTTAGTTTTATAAAGCATGGGGGCATAAAACAAATTAAGGATACCCAAGAAGAATGATATAAGTCATATTTGCTCAACATCGATATAAATGAGCCCTAGAGTTTGAAACCCCATTAAATTGCAGACGGAATATTAAATTCATGCACTTATATTCACTGCATGTTTAGTTTTATAAAGCATGGGGGCAAAAAACAAATTAAGGATACCCAAGAAGAATGATATAAGTCATATTTGCTCAACATCGATATAAATGAGCTCAAGAGTTTGAAACCCCATTAAATTGCAGATGGAATATTAAATTCATGCACTTATATTCACTGCATGTTTAGTTTTATAAAGCATGGGGGCAAAAAACAAATTAAGGATACACAAGAATAATGATATAAGTCACATTTGCTCAACATCGATATAAATGAGCTCAAGAGTTTGAAACCCCATTAAATTGCAGACGGAATATTAAATTCATGCACTTATATTCACTGCATGTTTAGTTTTATAAAGCATGGGGGCAAAAAACAAATTAAGGATACACAAGAATAATGATATAAGTCACATTTGCTCAACATCGATATAAATGAGCTCAAGAGTTTGAAACCCCATTAAATTGCAGACGGAATATTAAATTCATGCACTTATATTCACTGCATGTTTAGTTTTATAAAGCATGGGGGCATAAAACAAATTAAGGATACACAAGAATAATGATATAAGTCACATTTGCTCAACATCGATATAAATGAGCTCAAGAGTTTGAAACCCCATTAAATTGCAGATGGAATATTAAATTCATGCACTTATATTAACTGCATGTTTAGTTTTATAAAGCATGGGGGCAAAAAACAAATTAAGGATACACAAGAATAATGATATAAGTCACATTTGCTCAACATCGATATAAATGAGCTCAAGAGTTTGAAACCCCATTAAATTGCAGATGGAATATTAAATTCATGCACTTATATTAACTGCATGTTTAGTTTTATAAAGCATGGGGGCATAAAACAAATTAAGGATACCCAAGAAGAATGATATAAGTCATATTTGCTCAACATCGATATAAATGAGCTCAAGAGTTTGAAACCCCATTAAATTGCAGATGGAATATTAAATTCATGCACTTATATTCACTGCATGTTTAGTTTTATAAAGCATGGGGGCATAAAACAAATTAAGGATACCCAAGAAGAATGATATAAGTCATATTTGCTCAACATCGATATAAATGAGCTCAAGAGTTTGAAACCCCATTAAATTGCAGATGGAATATTAAATTCATGCACTTATATTCACTGCATGTTTAGTTTTATAAAGCATGGGGGCATAAAACAAATTAAGGATACCCAAGAAGAATGATATAAGTCATATTTGCTCAACATCGATATAAATGAGCCCTAGAGTTTGAAACCCCATTAAATTGCAGACGGAATATTAAATTCATGCACTTATATTCACTGCATGTTTAGTTTTATAAAGCATGGGGGCATAAAACAAATTAAGGATACACAAGAATAATGATATAAGTCATATTTGCTCAACATCGATATAAATGAGCTCAAGAGTTTGAAACCCCATTAAATTGCAGACAGAATATTAAATTCATGCACTTATATTCACTGCATGTTTAGTTTTATAAAGCAAGGGGGCAAAAAACAAATTAAGGATACACAAGAATAATGATATAAGTCATATTTGCTCAACATCGATATAAATGAGCTCAAGAGTTTGAAACCCCATGCATTTGCATATTTTGCAGACTGCATGTTAAAACCAAAGTACCGATAGCCAGGTGGGTGCATACGCATAGGTACTATTATGACGTCCCAGCACGTGGGCTTACCGTCTCCGTGTGCAAAGCGGCCTGCGCCTTGAGCTTGTGTCTGGGTCGCAGTCTGGTGTTGCCCGGCGCGGCCGCCAGACCCGAGAAGTCCTCGGCCTCGAGCGCGACCGCCGGCCGCTGCTTGGCGCGACGCTGCCGCCGGCTCTCGGCCCTCGAGAACTTGCCCTTGGGCGCGGCGTCTGCACAGGGGGAAGCACGGTCAGGCGGACCCAACGTGTTCGTCGATCTGAGTGTTAACGCCGAGTCTGTCCATTCTAAAAAAAAGTGCCATAAAAAAATGTGCCATTTTCTAGGTACTTTTAGAACATTCCCCCAGCTGCAAGTTAAAAAAAAACGATGAAAAAAAATAGTATCCGCCATTCAGCAGCTCTTTAACAACACGTGTATTTTTTTTCAAAGTTTTTGTAACTAATTTGTAGCCAGGAGACGTTCCCTAAGGAATGTGAAATTTATGCGAAAATCGACCAAAACGTCAACCGTTTACGTCCCGCTTAATGCCGAGCCTGTCCACGGGTGAGTTTGGACAGACGCCGAACGCCTGGGCTGAAAGTGGATACACAAAATCTTGAACCAACGTAGCGCCACAGTTGTATTCTCCTCAATCACAAGCGAAGCAGATGAGAACACAGTATCAATCGCGATGCCAGCACCAGGTACTGTTATATTATGTTTGTTTCACTCACGCTGCCCATTGTGAAACAGTTATTTCTCCCATAACCATTCATCAATCATATAATATTTCATGATTCATCATAATGGAGCGATGTCTATAGTGAGAGCCTAGGCACCAGCAGTGAAAGGCAGACGCCGATGCAACTCAGTCGGATCATGGAGCAGCCAGAATTTACCTCGTACTTGGTACACTTTAGTAGGCAACTCCTGTTGTCGGATGGCAGCAAAATGTTTCTCTGCGGAATTCCCACGTTTATAGCAAGGAATTGACACCATTCGAATCGCGAAAACCTCGCTGTAAGTTCAAAGATAGCTTCTCAAAGTGTGGGATTTAATAGCATTTGTATGAAATTAATTTATCCTCCAGTTGTGGTTGACTGACTGCACGCTAAATTCAACTGCCAGTTGGCAGCGAAATTCGGAATGGAAAATTTCTACCTACGTAAAGTAACTCGATGTTTATTACAACCTCTTCTTGCACAGCTGGTAGGCCATCAAACAAAACTGTTGTCTTGATGAGAAGAGGAAATACTGTTATTTTTGACAAAGTTACCAACATGGACCTCCCCTGGGCACCTATTCTCGAAATGTTACCACGTCATAAGTTATGATTAAGGGCCACGTGACGCGCTATCTCACTTTTGGTATTCTCGAAATGTTACCACGTGCTACCGTATGATTTTCGGCCGACCGCTCGCGTTAACGTACCACGAGCTGAAACCCTCGTCGTACCGATATGATGTCAAAATGATAATGGCAAGAGAGCTTGATTTTTGTCGAAAATGGACCATCAATGGATGCAGTCCATGTAATAAACGAAATCGAATTGGACGAAAATTGCTAGACGGCACTACTTTGATGGTACTAGACTAGGACCGAGACGGTCAGCTTCATATTCCTTATGGCATTTATCAGGCCCGAATTTCTAGTTCTTC
This sequence comes from Nemoura dubitans, assembly GCA_921293005.1. Classification (NCBI taxonomy): domain Eukaryota; kingdom Metazoa; phylum Arthropoda; class Insecta; order Plecoptera; family Nemouridae; genus Nemoura; species Nemoura dubitans. The sequence continues at coordinate 74,285,531 of OV121074.1, forward strand.
GGTCATCTTCGCTGACATTAGAGAGAAAGGTCAGTAACATCACGGACAATATCACCACTAGAAGCCTAGGTTTACTGGTTTACCAATGCGCGCCATGCGTTATGTCATAGCGGGACAGCGAGTATGACATCAAACAAAATGAGCACTTTGGTTCGAGAATTGCAGCTAAGATGCGCAGCCATGTCGTAGCGTATGATGTGGTATCTCAGCTCGTCATACCAAAGTCAGTATGATATGTTCAGTTAACGCGTGCTAACTTTAAAGATTCGAGAATAGCCCCCCTGTTCTCTGCTGGAACACCTACAGTACAGAAACAACTCAGGACAGAGATTTTGCCATCGTGGCACCAAGATCATCCGATTGTTATGCTCAAAATACACTACTTTTTATCGCGAGCGTTATTACTAGGTTCGAACTCTGGATAAACTCCCAGAAACGTATCGACTGTCCAGCTTGTTGTCGGTTGGTGCCCGGGCCGAATGACCCAAGTCCCGATTCGAGCCCGGATGCCGAGCGAACGCCGAGACGAGGTTGGAAACAGCGCCGGCAGCTTGGCCCGGTTCGACTCGCCTTGTTTGCCCCCCGGGGCGACGCTGGGCCCGGCGTACGAAGCGCTGGTCGGGTTCTTGGCCTTGCTCTCCAGCTCGCGCCGCTGCCGCACTTTGTGGATCGCGCGGTTCTCGATGGCAAACGCCACGATCGGTCGCTGCGGAAGTAAAACACGGTGGAGCTGAGGCGACGGCGGAATAACACGGCATTGGCGGGCAAGCAAATTTCGTTTCATTTCATTTCAGTAATCAAGTTATAAGTTTGAAGGTGCCATCGGCATCCGAACAGATTTCAAGAAGCCACGACCGTTTTGGGACTAAAGAAAAAACGAAAACCGCCATTATAAAAATAAATAATAAAAATTGTTTTGTCTTGATTACGTACATTGGTAGGTACAGCAGACATTTTAATCTAGGCCCGACACATTATATTAAAGCCGGCCAGCCTTGCCTGACGCATCTTGAAATGATTATTACAACTGATTACTTTTAGGAAGGGCTTTGCATCGATTTAATTTGCATTGATTTAAAAAGGTTCTTGCCGATGGGAGCGCTAGAAGTCACTGTAGCTTACGTGAGGACCAATTTGACAAAACCGAAATCCTGTCATCATCTGTACTCCACCATCTTGGTTTCCAATAGTAATACCTTCTAATATTTCCAAAGCTAGTCAGGTTTTTATCTCTCAACTATTTATTCGTTGAACATTCAATTCATGTTGAAATCGATTCATGTTGTAACCGAGATAGTATTTTGTTTTCCCGCCATTCAAATTTAATTTCATGAGTTGGTAGTACAAAAGGGGGCAGTCCTTGCTGAGGCATCTTCTCTCAAGGGCTGGACTGTAGCATGAGTTGGTAGTACAAAAGGAGGCAGTCCTTGCTGAGGCATCTTCTCTCACGGGCTGGACTGTAGCATGAGTTGGTAGTACAAAAGGGGGCAGTCCTTGCTGAGGCATCTTCTCTCACGGGCTGGATTGTAGCATGAGTTGGTAGTACAAAAGGAGGCAGTCCTTGCTGAGGCATCTTCTCTCACGGGCTGGACTGTAGCATGAGTTGGTAGTACAAAAGGGGGCAGTCCTTGCTGAGGCATCTTCTCTCACGGGCTGGATTGTAGCATGAGTTGGTATTACAAAAGGGGGCAGTCCCTGCTGTGGCATCTTCTCTCACGGGCTGGACTGTAGCATGAGTTGGTAGTACAAAAGGAGGCAGTCCTTGCTGAGGCATCTTCTCTCACGGGCTGGACTGTAGCATGAGTTGGTAGTACAAAAGGGGGCAGTCCTTGCTGTGGCATCTGCTCTCACGGACTGGACTGTAGCATGAGTTGGTAGTACAAAAGGGGGCAGTCCCTGCTGTGGCATCTTCTCTCACGGGCTGGACTGTAGCATGAGTTGGTAGTACAAAAGGGGGCAGTCCTTGCTGAGGCATCTTCTCTCACGGGCCGGACTGTAGCATGAGTTGGTAGTACAAAAGGGGGCAGTCCCTGCTGTGGCATCTGCTCTCACGGGCTGGACTGTAGCATGAGTTGGTAGTACAAAAGGGGGCAGTCCCTGCTGTGGCATCTGCTCTCACGGGCTGGACTGTAGCATGAGTTGGTAGAACAAAAGGGGGCAGTCCTTGCTGAGGCATCTTCTCTCACGGGCTGGATTGTAGCATGAGTTGGTAGTACAAAAGGGGGCAGTCCCTGCCGTGGCATCTTCTCTCACGGGCTGGACTGTAGCATGAGTTGGTAGAACAAAAGGGGGCAGTCCTTGCTGAGGCATCTTCTCTCACGGGCTGGACTGTAGCATGAGTTGGTAGAACAAAAGGGGGCAGTCCTTGCTGAGGCATCTTCTCTCACGGGCTGGACTGTAGCATGAGTTGGTATTACAAAAGGGGGCAGTCCTTGCTGAGGCATCTTCTCTCACGGGCTGGACTGTAGCATGAGTTGGTATTACAAAAGGGGGCAGTCCCTGCTGTGGGCTGGACTGTATCAAACTATTCTCCAATTCCACATACCTTAGCTTTGGAAAAGATGTTCGGGTTGTTGTTGATGCTCCTCAGCGCGCGGATGGCGTCTTCGTGGGTGGTGAACTTAACGAATCCCGTCCCCTTCGAGACCCCAACGCCGCTGGCATCGAAGTTCTTCTTGTCTCTCATCACCTGCAACATTCGACGCCACGTTCCACGTCTTCCAATACTACCAACACTCGGGGAAATGGAGTTGGGATTCCAAGTTGTTTGTTCAGCGGTCACGCAATCGATGGACTGACTATTTAGGATTGTGGCAGCAACAGAACCAAAACCAGTGGCTAAAATCTTTAGTGAACCTCTGAAAAAATGCAAGTCTCTCAAAAGGGTTGGCACCAAGGCTTTACACTAGAAAATGTCATTGAACAATTCCATGAGAAGTTTTCCTCGGAAACATGTTACAAGATGTGCCGATCAAGAGTGATGCCTAACGCATTGAGAATGAAAACGCCTTGTTTTCGGGAGGTCCCAGGTTTGTTCCGGGCTGCAGCCTACCGTGATATTTCACAACTAAGTCCAGCAAATGTTGGGATAGTTCTTCACCCGATGGGACCCTGAAGCGCCGGCTGCCATTTATCACACCAGCTTCATCAGGCACGTACCTCACTGTGACCTCAAAGTGGCCTTGACCATGTCACCAAATTTCAATGCACGAGCAAATCGATACCCGAATGGCAAAACCTTCTGTCGACAACAAGTGAAATGTTTAGTAGACCGAAAACAACGCTTTCTAAAAATTACCTAACTGTGGAGATTTAAAAAATTAATTAGTATGCTTTTGGAATGCAATGAAATGCCATCTTTCGATCATTCATTCGAGTTCAAAGGTGTGCGAATTGAGAGAAGGACATTTTTTCAAATCTAATGTGTTTCCTCCCAAAAACGCAGTTACGAGGTTGAACATTATGGCATCGGCATTGCAATTGCGAGCGAGACTCACCCTGGCCTCAGTGATGGCCGCGTTCGGGCCGCTCTCCTTCTGGAAGAGCGACCGCAGCTTGGCATCGTCGTACGAGGGCGGGATGTTGTGCACGGCCAGGCGATCCCGAGACACGAACATGTTCAGGTTGCGCAGCATCTGACTCTTCCACTGCTCCAGCTGCAGCCGCTTGGACATGTCCGCCACAGAGAGGCCAGCCGCCGCCGAGCTGCCCGCTAGGATCACTACCGGCAACGGGACAGCTTCGATTAGTAATTATTATTAGGGGTGTGCGATTAGTGGTTTTCTTGGTTCAAATCGAATATCGAATATTTTTAAAATCATAATTCGAAGTCGAATCGAATATCGAATAAAAAGATTTTTAAACAGTCGAATATCGAAGCGAATCGAATAATTCGTTTGGCTCGAATAGTTCGCCAAAAGTTAGAATAATATACCTTAAATGTGAATTTTTGCAGCAAATTGCTTATCAGTGGTGCCAAATATTCAAACTATTCGAATTTTTCGAATTATTCGTTTTTCAAATAATAAAATTTCGATTTCGAATACGAATTCGAAAAGTTTAAAAATCACTATTCGAAATTCGAATACAAATAATTCGTCGAATAGTTCGTCCATTTCGAATATTTGCACACCCCTACTTATTGTACCTATATATTTGAGAGGTAATTGTCACTGGTCTAAGCAGTTGCCAGTATGCAATTGATGGACGGGAGGCGAAGCTGGCAAAATGTGCACCCGAACCGGGATCATTGTCTATTTGTATATTATATTATTGCCCTTTACTAAAATCCTATTTCAATGGCAACACTGTAGCCATGTTCGTTTGCACTTTTCAAATCCGGGGCTTTATGCATTTTTAGGCCACTATACGTATTTCGAATATTTTGGTCTGTTTTGATAGCAATCGTCAATATCTATTTTACATTTTACGTTCAGCTATTTTCAAACCGATCTGAAATCGCATTCTATAATAAAAATGCAAAATTGTAGAATTAGCCAAACGGCCAAGGCAAGACAAGGCTTGATCTTGCACGTCAAATTGTACACCTTCACGTCGTCTTGCAAGTGCATTGTATATTTGGTATTGTTGTATCGTATTGTTGTATTGTATATTTTATACATTTTAGCATATTGTGACTTATATCTAACATCATGTATTTGATCAACTGGACAAATAAACGACAATTTATTATTCTTATTCTTATTATTATAAGCCACTTGTTGAACTGCTTAGACTCATGTCTACTGTGTCCTATCTTTCACACTAGTTAGGAAACACTACTATTGCAGACTGGGATTTCAATGCTAAATAAAAGTCTCACTGGTTTTGATAGGATCATAAGAATTTAGGAAGCCTAGGTTTAAAAACAATAATTGGTTGTTTTGTTCACGTTTTTGACTTCAGTCGCGCTATCATCCTTGAAGGAGTAACTAGCTATGTTACAAAACGTTGGGAAAACAGTGAGACTTTTATTTAGCATTCAAATCCCAGTTTGAAATAGTTTTTTTCAAATTATCCACTCGTAAGTCGTTACGCCAAAAGGCATAGGTAACATTTGAATCTGTGAGGAAGCATCTGAGCTGATTGGGGCAAGGCACCAAGCATGGAAAGCAACGTTGCCTTGCATTCGGGAGGTCCCAGGTCTCATCCTGGATTTTTAATTTTTTTTCACATGTATAAAGATACTTTCATCATCAGGCAAAAGTAGGTATGGTTCTCCACCAGTGTTCCAGACACTAGATCGCCAGAATGCCTGCGTGCCGGCTTCATCCACCCAGGTCCTGAATCCTGATGATACTCTACCAAGCCGTTGCTTGCTTCATTACGGCCGTGCAAATCTCAAGCAACATAGCATTGACCGAGTTGTTCCAGAGACGTCATTATCGAATATGAAGACCATGAAGACCAACAATGGCAATCCAGTGCCTTAAGCTAGGTTTACATGGTGCAATGTTTTGCTCCAATGCATAGAATTCAACCTTGAATTCAATGCATTAAACTGGCTAAACCAAAATCGAATTCAATGTTTTCTCATTTAGGTCGTGTTCTGAATATCGTGCAAGTTTCCTTTCAATAGAAGGAAGGGTATGTCACTGCCTTCCAGATACAACGCTTTTGGAAGGCTGTGCCACCGTTTTCAATGAATTCAAAACATTGAGTCGTGTAAACGGCTCTTGTCAAAAGCATTCAATGTTTTGTTCAATGCATTGACTTCAACCTTGAATTCAATCCATTGAATTCAACCTTGAATCCAATGCATTGAACGAAACATTGCACTGCGTAAACCTAGCTTAAGACTATCGGAGTGAGTGCTTACTCGGGCAGCTTCCCACTCAAATTTCACCTCCTACTGGATACCAACTTGTGGCCACACCGTTTGTCCGATCGTAACGAAACCCATGTCTACGGAATCCTCAGACTTTTAGCAACAAATTGTGTGTTTGCAAATCACGAAAATATATACTCATCTAGTATTTTCATGCGTTGTAAAACAACCCTGTTACGTCGAAATATTGAGCTCATACTCGGGCAACTTCCCGCGCAGAATTCACCTCCTACTGGATACTAACTTGTGGCCACACCGTTTGTCCGATTGCAACGAAACCAGGGTCTACGGAATCCTCACACTTTTAGCAACAAATTGTGTGATTTATAATCACGAAATACCAGTTGAAAGTTCAAATAAAGCGTCATGCAATAATCACCAACAACCACACCGATAGCCTTAACCCTACCCAGCGATTGCACAACACGAATGTCTCGTTCCGCGACATTCAGACCTATCAAATCTTGCAGCGAACACGACATCTTCACTAAAAGTCGCCCCGTTGCTCACCTCCCTCCTTGACCAGGAACAGATTGCGGTTGTCCTTGGCGACCTTGACGTCCTTGGCCTTGGCCTTGTCGCCGACTTGGTCCCGGTTCAGTGCCGGATGAGGGTCCAGCACCTGCGTCCCCAGCGTCAACTCCGTCCCGGCCGCCAGACACTTCTCGGCGCTCTCCTTGCGCTGGGGATTGGAACAGTAGGTTTCAATTTCAATGTTTTTATTTAAAGCTCTGAAGCCAGTTTAACAAAATACATCAATATCATCAGTGTCCAGTACAATTAAAAATAAACTTATGCAATATACTATACACATACAAAAACAACACAGTTCTACTTCTTACTTTCAATGTTTTGCAACCATTCAATACACTTACTTTTAAAAATCTGAATACTTTTTACTAGTCTTATTTTAACTGGAACTTTATTAAATAGTGAGACTCCGTCATTAAAAACGGAACTTTTCCATTTTTTATTTGTACAAATTCTCATCTTACTTTGGCTGGTAGTCACACCCCTAGTTACTATATTCTGCAAATCTCTTATCTCCTTAACCTTACATGTTAGAAAATCTGGCAATAAGCCCATTTTTTATTTAAATATAAAAACCAACACTAAGATCTTAATTGAGTTTTCTACACTAAGCCAATTTAAGGTTTGTAGCATATCCCTTATACGCGTTTCCTTTTTGCACCTCAAAATCGCCCTCATGGCTTTATTTTGTAATACCTGCAGTTTCTTTGTTTCATTTTGGTAAGCTTGAAACATAATTCGGCTATCTCACCTCACATCCACTTAGCATGGCACCGTGTGAACCTAATTGATATGATGGGAAATAACTACTTGGCTTGGGAAAGCTGCAAAAGCTGCAATCCAAAGAAGGATATTGAGAGCAAACTATTAAACCTTTTCCAAGTGTTGACAAAATTTAACGTCAAGCATTCTGTATTTTAGCGACACCCACTTCATCCTACGTTTAATTAATTGCAGTACTTTCACATTGAAATTATCCAACTATTTGACACAACATTCTAACCTAGAAATAAAGAGTGTGTACTGGTTCGTCTACCTGGTTACGACGGCACCGAACTAACCTTGAACTTGACGAACGCAGACCCTTTCGAGTGTTCCGTCATCCGGTCCACGCAAATCAGAGCGCAGGCCACGGCACCGAACTAACCTTGAACTTGACGAACGCAGACCCTTTCGAGTGTTCCGTCATCCGATCCACGCAAATCAGAGCGCAGGCCACGGCACCGAACTAACCTTGAACTTGACGAACGCAGACCCTTTCGAGTGTTCCGTCATCCGGTCCACGCAAATCAGAGCGCAGGCCACGGCACCGAACTAACCTTGAACTTGACGAACGCAGACCCTTTCGAGTGTTCCGTCATCCGGTCCACGCAAATCAGAGCGTAGGCCACGGCACCGAATTGCTCCATGCACGATTTCAGCTCCGCGTTGTCGGCGGAAAACGGGACGTTCTTGATGAACACCGTCTTTCCTTCGGAAACGTCGTTGGAGATCACGCGCGGACGTTTCGCTTCCGGCTCGTCCTCTTCGTCTTCGTCGTCGTCTTCTTCGTGTTTCTCCTCCTCGGAATCGGAATCTTCCTCTTTGAAGTCTTTGTTGTCCTCGCCTCCCGAGCCGCTCACCGACTTGGAGTCATCGAGCGCAGCGCTGGCGTCGTGCTCGTACCCGTCTTCCGGCTCCTCCTTTATCTTGACGGCGGCGGGCGCGTTTTGCGCCTGGTACGCACTCTTCGACACGGCCCAGTCGAGCACGATGGGGCGACCTTCGAACGAACGCTCAAATCATGCTGGTTCGGCGACACGAGTTTGATATCGAGGTAAAAATACCAAGCGACCGCATTTTAGAGCAAGTTTCGGGCGGCGATTGCTTTCAGTTTTCACAGACACCGTTCGTTATCGCGACCAAATAACATTTCCCTAAACTCCATTTCACGTTAAGAAAGAGCGTGGTCATGTGCATCTTCCTCGAGGACCCACTGCTGCTAGACACGAGCTAAGAGTTTAAAAACTTACAAGCCGTGTCTTGAGCATGACATAAGGATATATATTATATAAGCAGTTTTAGAACTGCAGCTCATGTCTTGCAGCAGTGGGTCCTCGAGAAAGATGCAAATCCACTCAGCATCTTAACCTTGAAATTGAGTTTAGATATCGACAGGTGAAAAGTAACACAATCTCCACCGAGCTGTAAGCTCGTAGCCAATCACGCACCTAGCAAGGGCTTGCCGCTGCACTCGAGGATGGCTTTCGACGCGGCCTTGATGTCCTCGAACTGCACGAAGCCGCAGCCGACCAGTCGGCCGTCCGGTCTGCGCAGCACCGTCACTTCGCTGAGTTCGCCGTACGAGCTCAAGTGCTGCCGCAAGCCGTCTTCCGTTACCTGCACATTAACGCTACTCAGTTGCTATACGGTAATATATACAGTCAATGTTCTAACACTTACAGAGGGGAAGCATACACCCAAGGAGGTTTTATTGAACCATTTGACTGGAATTTATAGTTTTATGGGATTGGGAACTGTGCTATTGGCATGGTTTTAAATTTGCCAATCTTTAGAAGTAAGTAATCAATTTGTTATCTTCGAGGTATATCTCACGACACTCGCCCTCATTCCTTTCTTTCTTCCCATTGCAAGAAGTATTAATTATCCTATCTATAGGCTACTAAGAATAGCCAAGTTGGCCAGTTTGTTTCTGCAAGATCTTAACTCTTATACGCATTTCTACATTCAGTATAGGTACCTACCTTTGGTGCTTTGAATATAGGAAAATGTACCTATCTATTGAGTGGATTGCATTGCATATATGATAATATGCAATACCCCCCATGCAGGAAGGGTGGTTAACAACTGCCAGCCGCAGTGTGGATAGTTTACATCTACGTACGTACCTTGAATGGCAAATTTCTGACAATTATTCTTCCCTTTTTTTTCTTTCTTAGCAAATCATTTCTCTTGCGTTTCTCTTTCCTTGCTTTTATCTTTACGGGATTTGTTGATGGAACAATCTCGAATCCTTCCTCTTCCTCTTTGACTGCTGTATCATCATTTTTGTCTCCCGATTCGTAGTTGTTATCATCTTCTTGTTCCACGGTCTGTTCAAGTTCGTTGGATTCTTCTTCTTCCCCTCCTTCTTCGGCTGCAGGTTGATCCGGACGACTTACAATATAGAACGCTTGTTGCATTGCCCAGTCAACTGATATTTTTCTCCCTATAGGATAGGTAACAAATTAAGATCGCTAATTGTTTCAATCAGTTAAAAGATCTCCATCAAAAGTTTCCATTAAAAGTTTCTCCAGCAATGTACACTTGCAAAAACATCAAGTGAGCCAGTTCAAAAAAATTTACAAGTCATTTTCCGGTTTGTTAAAAACAGTGTAGGTATGGGCCAGATATGGACATGTGCTTTTGCAGGACTTCGACGGACTATTTCACCAACGTCGGTTTAATACCCCCTAAACGGTCGTTTAAGACCGATTTTGACTGGCGTATTCGTTTTTTCTACAAAACTCAGTTCTTCCATAATTAAAATGGAGAATTTGGAGTTCTCTCGAAGAAAAATGCAACTGGTCTTTTAAAGAAATACACTGGTATACGATGGTACCTAGGTATTCGAAGTTCTAGCTTTTAAATGTCTAATAACCTAGCGAGTTTTCCATACTTTTCACACTTTATGTACAATTTAATTCAGCTTGTCTTACCCATTTCCAACCCACCCATAGCACACCCAATTACCCACTACCCATTTATCCGTTCACCTTTGAGACGCAAATCGAGATAATGTGGACGTGATTTAGTTTTAGTGAAACCCAAGCGAAAATAGTCGTAAAAGCCCAACAACAATGTTTGATATGTGAGAATATGGTGTGTTGGTAATGACGAAAATGTGGGACTAAGAATTCAGTTTCATTTTTAATCAGATCGACCAAAACCAGTCACGGGCTGAATCTAGATTTAAGCCTAGCTACCTTTTGGCTCCACCTTGCAATTGTTGGGACTTGGGTCTTTCATTAAGCCCTAACCAGTTATAAACTACACTGCTTTCAGCCTAACCCATATGCCGGGACTTTTAAAATTCTGCAGGCTCACTTTATGATTTTAGAAACATGTAGGTACCTACCTATTCAATGAAAGGGGCTTTGTATAGTAGGTACAAAGAAGGAGTGTGCTTAGGTATGTAGGTATGTTAGGTATGTTAGGTATGCAGTTATGTAGGTAGGTACCTACCTACACTACGTGTTTAACTTACCCATGAGCTCTTTCCCTGAGCTTTTCTCAATGGCTTCGGCTGCATTTTCCTCGTTATTATATTGAACGAAGCCGCATCCCACCGGATTTCCGTCAGGTCGTTTCAGTAAATTTACCTCGCGGATTTCACCAAATTTGGCAAAGTGAGCTCTTATCGTATCTTCGGTAGCCTGTTGATTGCAGAACACAGTGAGCCGTTGTAAAGTGGTGAACATGTTATAGATAGACAATGATTGGTTCCCAGCAGGTTTAGTACCTATATCTAGAGTAGGTACGAAGGTTTGTTAAGGATAAATATAAGCAATAGAACAAAATATACCTACTTTATAGGGTATGTTACGAATTATTATTCTTCCTTTCTTGTTCGGTGGTTTAAACTGAGCGTTTTTAGCGTATTTATTTTTTGGTGCCGACCATTTATTTTTCGGTGCTGATGACCATTTATTCTTTTTTCCATCTAAACAGAACACAATCGTTGGAAGAAATTGAAGTCAATTTAACTTAAACTGTCAATATATTGACATTGACTACAACAGCCGTTGGTTGGCTACCATCTGCCGCACAACGTTCAAACAGGAAAGCGCCAAGGAGATTAAGTTCCAAACAAAGATGGGGACACAATATTAGTTGATAGATTAATGCAATGTGATCTTGGAGAAAGAAGAATAAAAGGTTTGAATTCAATGCTGTTCCTACTTGATAATTTAACAAAGAAATTAAAATAATAAAATTGAAAACGATAATACATAACCTGTAAATTTACCTTTTGACATTTTTACAGGAAGCACAAGGAAACCAAGAGTTATGCTGTGCTCGAGCCTCCTCTAAATAAATATAATTACTGTCAACTTGTATTTTCTGTATTATTTTAGTTATTATTTGGACACAACGCTGACATATTTACGATTAACCAACACGTGTTTACGTAGATTTGCGCAGGTAGAAATTTGAACCCTAACCTTACGGCCGACGAATCGCGCCACAATTTAATAAATATGCGCTAAATTTTAAAATCTATTGATATTACGACTTTGATTCTAGGTAGACTTGTAGATTAAGCTTCAAGCTAAATGAATATATTTTTTTAATTAAAAAGAGTTTATAGTTGCCAAGATAAATGTTCCTAAAGTTCATCAATTTCCCATGTTAATCCTTCCCTACAACTTCCCCAGTAGTACAGCGCTGACCAAAGATACTATATGCGCTGACCGACCTGTAAAATAAGTAAATTTATAATTTTGTAATATATTTTGAAATAAATCAAATACACCTGGGTTAATTTCTGATTCTATAGAAAAAGTAATTGGCAGTACTAAAAAGAAATTATGTAAGGAGCTTGAACGATACACGTAGGTTAATAATTTTAGAAAATATATTATTTCTAGCATTTTATATACCTGTACCTAAACAATTGCGGTTTTCGATAAACGTTGAACGAAAAATTTGTTGTAGGTACCCAAGACGAAATTTAGCTGCTGAAATAACTTCGATTGAAGATCCAGCTTGTGGATTACACTACTTTCACGTTCCCTGTTTTTGGGACAAATTTTTATGTAACAATCCAGCAATTTACTTTCTAGTTTGGAATATAGAATGGCAAAATCCAATAACATAATATAATTCAATTTCCAGTACTAGCATAATATAGAATACCTGGCTAAAAATTGTATGGAAAATAATATAGCCTGTCTGAGATTGGTAGGTATACTTATATGTCAACAAAATGAGTAGGTAACCATCATTCTATGTCAGCTTTTACTGCTTGCATCAATTATTAATGAATGCTGTAATAATTCTAAATATAAAACAATCATCAAGCATTTGACCCTTTTATTGTTATGTAGCCAGTGAATGTTTTTTTAGATCAATAGCTCTTTAAAATCTATAGTAACACATTTGATATTTTAATGTGAAATGGAATGACCTGAGCTGGAGAGGTCACTCTTATCTTTATAAAGAGATAAGATTTATCTACTAAACTGTAAAAATCTAATGTACACATGGTTTTAAATGTCATGGAATTCACTACAAAGTTAAACAACTCTTTAAACTATAATAAATAAATAACTTTCCCCAAAAACCATTCCAATCCCACTCACAATTTGGAGCATCCAATTTCATTCCTTATGATAAAATTGTATGACATGTCTTGAAATTGTTGCACCTACCTCATTGTGTAATTTCATTATTTGCAATAGCAAACAGATAGTAACCTTAGAGATAAGGTCTAGGCAGCATGATGCAGGGGACCACATGGTATCGCGGCCTTGTAACTTGTTTTCACTCAGCCAGTCTTGCGAGATTTGCTCCCGAATCAACAACAAGGCACCGGTCCAGGAATCCACCGAGAGGAACAGTAGCTTCTGCCTCGCCTCGCATTTCACTTGGTGCTCTCAACAATGTCTGCCGTCTTATTGAGGCCTCAAAACATCACGCTTTTCAATTGTGCGCGTAGAATAAGCACGGGATATTTGATCGATGACCCGAAATACTCCTTTCTGAAAGAGTTGGGCCTGGAGAAGAGTAACCTTGGCGTTTATGATGGGGAATGGAAGGCAAATGGAAAGGTATGAACATTTTCTCTGCTATTTTTAACAAAATGCTGCATTGGTTGCATTATCAGTTTGATGAACCTAGTGAATGTATTGAAGTACCTACCTAAGACAGAAAGAGCATAACAATATTCTAATCACACCGCACTCTACGCATTAAAGTAAGTGCTTTTCACACGCACAAGAGCGAGCATGTAGCGATTCGACCGCGATCATATGTGTTCGCTTGCAGGTGATAACGTCGATGTGCCCGGCGAATGGCCGACCGATTGCCGACGTGCACCAGGGCAGCGTTGCCGACTACGAGACGGCCGTGGCCAAGACGTGCGAGGCGTTTGCGCGGTGGCGCGAAGTGCCGGCGCCGAGGCGCGGAGAGATCGTGCGCCAAATCGGCGACGGGCTCCGACGAAAGCTGGTGCCGCTCGGGAAGCTGGTGTCGCTGGAGATGGGTAACTAGAGCCGCGTTTACGCCACCTGGACCTCGATCGCAACATCTCGTGGGAGAGGAGCATATAGATGCCAACGCTGTGGCCAATCATCGAGGAGCTTAGATGCAAAATGCAACTCGTCCAAAATTACAGAAAATTGAGTTCGAGGTAGCAGCACCGTGTGCATACATAGAATTCTTCACGTAGGAATTTCCTCCGGGTTCAAAAATTAACATGTCGCTCTCTATGACGGCTGGTTGGAAATGGATATTTTGTATCTTGTGCAGGGTTTAAGTGTTCAAATTTTGGTCATTATCTCAGTTTGGTTTTTATGGACAAGTTGCGCTTTGCATCGAAGCTCCTAAACTTGTGTACATTTTTAAATGTACTCACGTTACGTGAATTGAAGTCAATTAGAGTTGTTTGACCTCAATCAGCAATGAGAAGGATTTTAGAGCAGCACAGGAATTTGGGTGGCAATTTCAGAAGCCTGCCACGATTTCCAAAATTGGGTGCTGGAAACTCTTTCATCTTTATTTTGAAATGAAAATTTTAATGTACAATTAGTTCCGGTCCACTTTAAAGTTGATCTAGATAAAAAAAGATGGTCGATAATCAATATCCGTATGTAGCAGTTTTTGTTTCGTCTCATATTTTACAGCTAAAATCTTATTAAATTATAGTGACATAGGTATTATTTTTTAAGCACTCTCAAAGGCCAGAATCTGTGCCCTCAAAATACCCAGGCTTTAACAGGCAATTGATTGTTGGTCAATTTACGTAACTGACCATTCATACGTGGTGAAAAAGTAAGAACAAATATAAGAATGAGAATTTATATGTCATATAGGTATGGAAATATTTCCTCAACTTCCTAGTATAATGTGAAATTATCTCGTAATATGTACCATAGGGGGAAAGTCCTATCAACTGAATCACTTCACAGGTTCGTAATAAATCACTATATTGATCATTGCATTATACATTTACATGAAAACTATAAAATGCCTGTGATTGTACAACTGCAAATACTTAACAAAATTTACCTGTGTTTTTATACAATGGGCTGCATGTGGATCTTTAACAAATTATTAATAAAAAATTAACGACACATTGATAACATGCATGACAATTCTGCTCTGCAATTAAACAAAGAACACCGTACGTGCATTTTCAAGGTTTTTGAGTTGGATACATTTTCTTCACTGATTTTTTCTCATCCTTCGGTTGCACTTAGAGCACCGTATCTACAGTTATTCACGTACTTGTTCGAAGCCTACTTAGATAGAACACGGCATCTACACACTTACCGCGTTTTGTCTAAGTATATTGTGTTTGAAAACGAGGCAGTGCGCTGAGACCCTAGCACAGGAATCCCTATGTGAACACACCGTGTGCAATACCGTGTTTTAACTAAGTACCTATAGCTCCCATTAATAGGCAAGTACATATTTTATAAACCACATTTTTACTCAACACGTTTGTTGCAAAACCTCAGGTACGATATTTTGCACATACCGTGTTCTTCCTTAGTAGGAAAGAATCGTCCCCACATATGGCATGATCTCAAATCCTACTTTTAGTAAACCATGGTCGCATTCTTATCTATCTTACCTTGATACCGGGTGAGGGACGATGCCGGCAAACAGCATGGCGTGCCTTCGCGAAAGATTTCGAGTAGCCCATTCGTACACATCACGTGATAATTGGAAAGCTAATTACGGGATAGGCAACTTGTATGCCATACCAGCTCTTACTGCATTCACAATGTGTGTTGCCACTTTTACGTTATCTTAAAACTGGAATAACATTAAAACCAACACACAAGTGGAATATTTAGCTACCTACTTCTAAAATTCAATTTACTTAATATTAAGAATGGACCAGTAAATATTTCATCTTTAAAATAGCAATACATAACAGCATAATCATGGTTATAGAGTTGATCTGACCGATGATCACAGCTGGTAAGGCCTATGCTTTAACGTTGCATGGGATACATACAGCGTTGAGCTAGTTGCGTATTCCGGCTAGCAATGGTCGAAGGTTGCATGGGAAACACATAGCGCTGAGCTAGTTGCGTATCCCGGCTAGCAATGGTCGAAGGTTGCATGGGAAACATACAGCGCTGAGCTAGTTGCGTATCCCGGCTAGCAATGGTCGAAGGTTGCATGGGATACACACAGCGCTGAGCTAGTTGCGTATCCCGGCCAGCAATGGTCGAAGGTTGCATGGGATACATACAGCGCTGAGCTAGTTGCGTATCCCGGCTAGCAATGGTCGAAGGTTGCATGGGATACATACAGCGCTGAGCTAGTTGCGTATTCCGGCTAGCAATGGTCGAAGGTTGCACGGGATACACACAGCGCTGAGCTAGATGCGTATCCCGGCTAGCAATGGTCGAAGGTTGCATGGGATACATACAGCGCTGAGCTAGTTGCGTATCCCGGCTAGCAATGGTCGAAGGTTGCATGGGATACACACAGCGCTGAGCTAGTTGCGTATCCCGGCTAGCAATGGTCGAAGGTTGCATGGGAAACACACAGCGTTGAGCTAGTTGCGTGTCCCGGCTAGCAATGGTCGAAGGTTGCATGGGAAACATACAGCGTTGAGCTAGTTGCGTATCCTGGCTAGCAATGGCCGAAGGTTGCATGGGAAACATACAGCGCTGAGCTAGTTGCGTATCCCGGCTAGCAATGGTCGAAGGTTGCATGGGATACACACAGCGTTGAGCTAGTTGCGTATCCCGGCTAGCAATGGTCGAAGGTTGCATGGGATACACACAGCGTTGAGCTAGTTGCGTATCCCGGCTAGCAATGGTCGAAGGTTGCATGGGAAACACACAGCGTTGAGCTAGTTGCGTGTCCCGGCTAGCAATGGTCGAAGGTTACATGGGATACACACAGCATTGAGCTAGTTGCGTATCCCGGCTAGCAATGGTCGAAGGTTGCATGGGATACATACAGCGCTAAGCTAGTTGCGTATCCCGGCTAGCAATGGTCGAAGGTTGCATGGGAAACACACAGCGTTGAGCTAGTTGCGTATCCCGGCTAGCAATGGTCGAAGGTTGCATGGGACACATACAGCGCTGAGCTAGTAGCCTATCCCGGCTAGCAACGGTCGAAGGTTGCATGGGAAACATACAGCGTTGAGCTAGTTGCGTATCCCGGCTAGCAATGGTCGAAGGTTGCATGGGAAACACACAGCGCTGAGCTAGTTGCGTATCCCGGCTAGCAATGGTCGAAGGTTGCATGGGATACACACAGCGTTGAGCTAGTTGCGTATCCCGGCTAGCAATGGTCGAGGGTTGCATGGGAAACACACAGCGCTGAGCTAGTTGCGTATCCCGGCTAGCAATGGTCGAAGGTTGCATGGGAAACACACAGCGCTGAGCTAGTTGCGTATCCCGGCTAGCAATGGTCGAAGGTTGCATGGGAAACACACAGCGCTGAGCTAGTTGCGTATCCCGGCTAGCAATGGTCGAAGGTTGCATGGGAAACACACAGCGCTGAGCTAGTTGCGTATCCCGGCTAGCAATGGTCGAAGGTTGCACGGGATACACACAGCTCTGAGCTAGTTGCGTATCCCGGCTAGCAATGGTCGAAGGTTGCATGGGAAACACACAGCGCTGAGCTAGATGCGTATCCCGGCTAGCAATGGTCGAAGGTTTCATGGGATACACACAGCGCTGAGCTAGTTGCGTATCCCGGCTAGCAATGGTCGAAGGTTGCATGGGAAACACACAGCGCTGAGCTAGATGCGTATCCCGGCTAGCAATGGTCGAAGGTTGCATGGGATACATACAGCGCTGAGCTTGTTGCGTATCCCGGCTAGCAATGGTCGAAGGTTGCATGGGATACACACAGCGTTGAGCTAGTTGCGTATCCCGGCTAACACGTAGGTACCTCGTTCCGCCAGGCAAGATCCTGACCGAGGGCATCGGCGAGGTGCAGGAGTACATCGACGTGTGCGACTACGCCGTCGGACTCAGCCGCTCGTACTCGGGCAGCTGGTTCCCGTCGGAACGGCCCGGACACGTGCTGCTGGAACGGTGGAACCCCGTCGGCGTCGTCGGCGTCATCTCGGCGTTCAACTTCCCGGTGGCCGTCTACGGCTGGAACTCGGCCATCGCCATGGTGAGGCAATCAACGATCCCCTCGGGGCTTTTCAGCGCTATTTCACCGTCTTCAAAATGGGGCCTCTTCTTTGAAAGAAGCTGAAACCTTTTCCGAGGGTGTTGGCTCGACTGACTTCGAGAAAGAAGTCTAAGAAATTCAAGCTGGAACTTTGTTCTTCTGTTAAACAGAAGAACAAAGTTCCAGCTCCCTTGATGGTGGCTGGGAACAGTTTGGACAAATCTTGACTTCATGCAACTTGAATAGTTTTCATATCAAGATATCACACTGCTAATTTATTGCGAAGCAGCCAGTTGCAATTGAAAGCGTTAATAGGTTTGGTATATATCTACTTACTGGTGTGCAGTGCTGATAAATTGCAGACTGCAGAAAACATAATTTCTCAAAAAACTGAGGGATTCGAAGCGGAATTGCAAAATAGCTGCCATCGAAAATAAAAATTGTCGGAAAATATCATAACGTAAAAACCTGAAGCCTATGCATAATAATATATCAAAGGGCCATTTCAACGAGCTACGATAAACCCACAAGATCCCCGCTCTTCGTGCGAAAGGCCAACGATTGACGAGATGTCTTTCGGCGTGCAGGCAGTTGGGGACACTGTCTTGTGGAAAGGCGCCTCGACGACGAA
Source organism: Nemoura dubitans (assembly GCA_921293005.1). Taxonomy (NCBI): domain Eukaryota; kingdom Metazoa; phylum Arthropoda; class Insecta; order Plecoptera; family Nemouridae; genus Nemoura; species Nemoura dubitans. The sequence continues at coordinate 74,303,881 of OV121074.1, forward strand.
CCTGGCTGCCGTGGCGACCACCAAGGTCATCGAGGAGGTGCTCAAGGCCAACGGCCTGCCCGGGGCAATCTGCGCTCTCTGCAGCGGAGGTAATTCCACAACCTCCTTCTAACAAACTTGCATCATTTCAAGGTATACTTAAAGTCGAAACTGTATTTAAGGTCGATTAGCACCATAAAAATCCTCCAAATTCAAATTTCCACAACCTCCTTCTAGCAAACTTGCATCATTTCAAGGTATATATAAGGTCGAAACTATATTTAAGGTTGATTTGCACCATAAAAATGCTCCAAAAACAAATTTTCTACGGGATCGAACCCCAAACCCTCCATTGCGTTGTAAGCAATATCTCTATTTGCATTTATCAAGTACAAGGAGGCACAAGTTCCAAGTATGCATTCAACCAATACGCACTATGTTGCACAACGCTATTTCTTGCGTTTTGCAAGTTTAACGTCAAATTACCCCTTGAAGCCAACAGAGGTAACACACATTTCTTTTAAACCTATTGGTGTCAGCTCATACTCGGGCCGCTTCCCGCTCAAATTTCACCACCTACTGGATACTAGCTTGTAACCACACGCGTTGTCCGATCGTAACGAAACCAGGGTCTACGGAATCCTCACACTTTTGGCAACAAATTGTGTGTTTGCAAATCTCAAAAAATATTCACTCGTCTAGTATTTTCAAGCGTTGTAAAACAACCCTGTTTCGTCGAAATATTGATTCTCGGGCCGCTTCCCGCGCAGAATTCACCTCCTACTGGATACTAACTTGTGGCCACACCGTTTGTCCGATTGCAACGAAACCACGGTCAACGGAATCCTCACACTTTTAGCAACAAATTGTGTGATTTATAACCACGAAATACCAAAAGAAAGTTAAAATAAAGCTTCACGAAATAATCACCACCTACCACACCAATAGCCTTAATGGGCCGTGTGCAATAAAACATAGCGAGTACCTTATGTACTGCTCAAGCTAATTGTTCCGACGTAATACGATACGGGCAGAACACAGCGAGTACGCTTGTCGTGCACGAGCTCATTGCTCCGACGTTGGCAGGCGGCGAGATCGGCGAGCGGATGTCGAACGACGAGCGGATCTCGTTGCTCTCGTTCACGGGCAGCACGCCCGTCGGCCGCAGGGTGGGCGTCAACGTGCAGCAGCGGTTCGGCCGCCACCTGTTGGAGCTCGGCGGCAACAACGCGATCGTGGTCGGCGCCGACGCGGACGTGGATCTGGCCGTGCGGTCGTCACTGTTTGCGTGCGTCGGCACCGCGGGCCAACGGTGCACCACCACGCGGAGACTCATCGTGCACACCAAGGTGCGACCGGGTCAAAGAGTTCGATGGGGAAATAACCATTGGTTGAGCCGCCTGCTCATTTCCCCCAGATAGCTGGCCGCCTGCTCATTTCCCCCAGATAGCTGGCCGCCTGCTCATTTCCCCCAGATAGCTGGCCGCCTGCTCATTTCCCCCAGATAGCTGGCCGCTTGCTCAATTCCCCCAGATAGCTGGCCGCTTGCTCAATTCCCCCAGATAGCTGGCCGCCTGCTCAATTCCCCCAGATATAGCTGGCCGCCTGCTCATTTCCCCCAGATAGCTGGCCGCTTGCTCAATTCCCCCAGATAGCTGGCCGCTTGCTCATTTCCCCCAGATGGCTGGCCGCCTGCTCATTTCCCCCAGATAGCTGGCCGCCTGCTCATTTCCCCCAGATAGCTGGCCGCCTGCTCATTTCCCCCAGATAGCTGGCCGCTTGCTCAATTCCCCCAGATAGCTGGCCGCTTGCTCAATTCCCCCAGATAGCTGGCCGCCTGCTCAATTCCCCCAGATATAGCTGGCCGCCTGCTCATTTCCCCCAGATAGCTGGCCGCTTGCTCAATTCCCCCAGATAGCTGGCCGCTTGCTCAATTCCCCCAGATTGCTGGCCGCTTGCTCAATTCCCCCAGATAGCTGGCCGCTTGCTCAATTCCCCCAGATAGCTGGCCGCCTGCTCAATTCCCCCAGATATAGCTGGCCGCTTGCTCAATTCCCCCAGATAGCTGGCCGCCTGCTCAATTCCCCCAGATGGCTGGCCGCCTGCTCAATTCCCCCAGATAGCTGGCCGCCTGCTCAATTCCCCCAGATAGCTGGCCGCTTGCTCAATTCCCCCAGATAGCTGGCCGCCTGCTCAATTCCCCCAGATAGCTGGCCGCCTGCTCATTTCCCCCAGATAGCTGGCCGCCTGCTCATTTCCCCCAGATAGCTGGCCGCTTGCTCAATTCCCCCAGATAGCTGGCCGCCTGCTCAATTCCCCCAGATGGCTGGCCGCCTGCTCAATTCCCCCAGATAGCTGGCCGCTTGCTCAATTCCCCCAGATAGCTGGCCGTCTGCTCAATTCCCCCAGATGGCTGGCCGCCTGCTCATTTCCCCCAGATAGCTGGCCGCCTGCTCATTTCCCCCAGATAGCTGGCCGCCTGCTCATTTCCCCCAGATAGCTGGCCGCTTGCTCAATTCCCCCAGATAGCTGGCCGCCTGCTCAATTCCCCCAGATGGCTGGCCGCCTGCTCAATTCCCCCAGATAGCTGGCTGCCTGCTCAATTCCCCCAGATAGCTGGCCGCCTGCTCAATTCCCCCAGATAGCTGGCCTGCCTGCTCAATTCCCCCAGATGGCTGGCCTGCCTGCTCAATTCCCCCAGATAGCTGGCCGCTTGCTCAATTCCCCCAGATAGCTGGCCGCCTGCTCAATTCCCCCAGATAGCTGGCCGCTTGCTCAATTCCCCCAGATAGCTGGCCGCCTGCTCAATTCCCCCAGATAGCTGGCCGCCTGCTCAATTCCCCCAGATAGCTGGCCTGCCTGCTCAATTCCCCCAGATAGCTGGCCGCCTGCTCAATTCCCCCAGATAGCTGGCCGCCTGCTCAATTCCCCCAGATAGCTGGCCGCCTGCTCAATTCCCCCAGATAGCTGGCCTGCCTGCTCAATTCCCCCAGATAGCTGGCCTGCCTGCTCAATTCCCCCAGATAGCTGGCCGCTTGCTCAATTCCCCCAGATAGCTGGCCGCCTGCTCAATTCCCCCAGATAGCTGGCCTGCCTGCTCAATTCCCCCAGATGGCTGGCCTGCCTGCTCAATTCCCCCAGATAGCTGGCCGCTTGCTCAATTCCCCCAGATAGCTGGCCGCCTGCTCAATTCCCCCAGATAGCTGGCCGCTTGCTCAATTCCCCCAGATAGCTGGCCGCCTGCTCAATTCCCCCAGATAGCTGGCCGCCTGCTCAATTCCCCCAGATAGCTGGCCGCTTGCTCAATTCCCCCCAGATAGCTGGCCGCTTGCTCATTTCCCCCAGATAGCTGGCCGCTTGCTCAATTCCCCCAGATAGCTGGCCGCTTGCTCAATTCCCCCCAGATAGCTGGCCGCTTGCTCAATTCCCCCAGATAGCTGGCCGCCTGCTCAATTCCCCCAGATAGCTGGCCGCCTGCTCAATTCCCCCAGATAGCTGGCCGCTTGCTCAATTCCCCCAGATAGCTGGCCGCCTGCTCAATTCCCCCAGATAGCTGGCCGCCTGCTCAATTCCCCCAGATAGCTGGCCGCTTGCTCAATTCCCCCAGATAGCTGGCCGCTTGCTCAATTCCCCCAGATAGCTGGCCGCTTGCTCAATTCCCCCAGATAGCTGGCCGCTTGCTCAATTCCCCCAGATAGCTGGCCGCTTGCTCAATTCCCCCAGATAGCTGGCCGCTTGCTCAATTCCCCCAGATAGCTGGCCGCTTGCTCAATTCCCCCAGATAGCTGGCCGCCTGCTCAATTCCCCCAGATAGCTGGCCGCCTGCTCATTTCCCCCAGATAGCTGGCCGCTTGCTCAATTCCCCCAGATAGCTGGCCGCCTGCTCAATTCCCCCAGATAGCTGGCCGCCTGCTCAATTCCCCCAGATAGCTGGCCGCTTGCTCAATTCCCCCAGATAGCTGGCCGCTGGCTCAATTCCCCCAGATAGCTGGCCGCCTGCTCAATTCCCCCAGATAGCTGGCCGCTTGCTCAATTCCCCCAGATAGCTGGCCGCTTGCTCAATTCCCCCAGATAGCTGGCCGCTTGCTCAATTCCCCCAGATAGCTGGCCGCCATCTCAATTCCCCCAGATAGCTGGCCGCCTGCTCAATTCCCCCAGATAGCTGGCCTGCCTGCTCAATTCCCCCAGATAGCTGGCCGCCTGCTCAATTCCCCCAGATAGCTGGCCGCCTGCTCAATTCCCCCAGATAGCTGGCCGCTTGCTCATTTCCCCCAGATAGCTGGCCGCCTGCTCAATTCCCCCAGATAGCTGGCCGCTTGCTCATTTCCCCCAGATAGCTGGCCGCTTGCTCAATTCCCCCAGATAGCTGGCCGCTTGCTCAATTCCCCCAGATAGCTGGCCGCTTGCTCATTTCCCCCAGATAGCTGGCCGCTTGCTCAATTCCCCCAGATAGCTGGCCGTCTGCTCAATTCCCCCAGATGGCTGGCCGCCTGCTCAATTCCCCCAGATAGCTGGCCGCCTGCTCAATTCCCCCAGATAGCTGGCCGCCTGCTCAATTCCCCCAGATAGCTGGCCGCTTGCTCAATTCCCCCAGATAGCTGGCCGCTGGCTCAATTCCCCCAGATAGCTGGCCGCCTGCTCAATTCCCCCAGATAGCTGGCCGCTTGCTCAATTCCCCCAGATAGCTGGCCGCTTGCTCAATTCCCCCAGATAGCTGGCCGCTTGCTCAATTCCCCCAGATAGCTGGCCGCCATCTCAATTCCCCCAGATAGCTGGCCGCCTGCTCAATTCCCCCAGATAGCTGGCCTGCCTGCTCAATTCCCCCAGATAGCTGGCCGCCTGCTCAATTCCCCCAGATAGCTGGCCGCCTGCTCAATTCCCCCAGATAGCTGGCCGCTTGCTCAATTACCCCAGATAGTTGGCCGCTTGCTCAATTCCCCCAGATAGCTGGCCGCTTGCTCAATTCCCCCAGATAGCTGGCCGCTTGCTCAATTCCCCCAGATAGCTGGCCGCCTGCTCATTTCCCCCAGATAGCTGGCCGCTTGCTCAATTCCCCCAGATAGCTGGCCGCCTGCTCATTTCCCCCAGATAGCTGGCCGCTTGCTCAATTCCCCCAGATAGCTGGCCGCTTGCTCATTTCCCCCAGATAGCTGGCCGCCTGCTCAATTCCCCCAGATAGCTGGCCGCTTGCTCATTTCCCCCAGATAGCTGGCCGCTTGCTCAATTCCCCCAGATAGCTGGCCGCCTGCTCATTTCCCCCAGATAGCTGGCCGCCTGCTCAATTCCCCCAGATAGCTGGCCGCTTGCTCATTTCCCCCAGATAGCTGGCCGCTTGCTCAATTCCCCCAGATAGCTGGCCGCTTGCTCATTTCCCCCAGATAGCTGGCCGCTTGCTCAATTCCCCCAGATAGCTGGCCGCCTGCTCATTTCCCCCAGATAGCTGGCCGCTTGCTCAATTCCCCCAGATAGCTGGCCGCCTGCTCATTTCCCCCAGATAGCTGGCCGCTTGCTCAATTCCCCCAGATAGCTGGCCGCTTGCTCATTTCCCCCAGATAGCTGGCCGCCTGCTCAATTCCCCCAGATAGCTGGCCGCTTGCTCATTTCCCCCAGATAGCTGGCCGCTTGCTCAATTCCCCCAGATAGCTGGCCGCCTGCTCATTTCCCCCAGATAGCTGGCCGCCTGCTCAATTCCCCCAGATAGCTGGCCGCTTGCTCATTTCCCCCAGATAGCTGGCCGCTTGCTCAATTCCCCCAGATAGCTGGCCGCTTGCTCAATTCCCCCAGATAGCTGGCCGTCTGCTCAATTCCCCCAGATGGCTGGCCGCCTGCTCATTATCCAGCCCAAGCGGCCCAAAAGCGTTTGGCTGACGTTGTTTCAAACGTTCGATTTCGTTCGTATTTCGAATGCGCTCGACGATTTGAACTAGGCATTGAACTAGTATCAGGCAGAAAGGATGCAAATCTGGTATGAGCGGATACCATGTATCTATATGCAATGGATGGAAAGGAAGCAAAGAGGGGAAAACGTGTTGCTGTGAGGGGATACACAGTGTTTGTTTGCACACACTTCCAGCCTTGTTTATCCCTTCCAATATAATTAAGGTACGAGTTGAGTAGCATTGACTAGAACCAGGCAGAAATATTTGTTCGAAAGGAAAATCCCATTGCTTATCTGGCTGAAATATAATAACTATTCTCTTCAATTTCTAGCCAGACCTGGACCTGCCGTGCGATTTCGTGACTCTGACTTTGCCGTTCTCGGTTACAAAGTTAACAAATTAACATCCGGGCAACAATAGGCAAAACGTAAACGTTACAAAATCGCTGGGCTGATCTGGCCGGGCCTGCCGTTAGCCTTTCGACGTCCACCGAACGTTTGTGATAACGTTTTTTGTGCTGCTTGGCAGATCTGGAAACATTACATGGCACAAATCCCAGATATAATATATCTGGGATATTCATATTATGAACCAGGCCTGATCTGTATTTAGCATATCAGCGTAGCGATTTTGTCACTTTTACACGATGCCGTTATCGGTTCTGATTTATAAAATCCCTCTTGTTGCGGGTTGTCCATGTTAATTTTTTAGCTTTGTGTCCAAAAACGGCAAAGTCAGAGTAACTAAATCGCACGGCTGGTTCAGGTCTGCTTAGAAATTGAAGAGTACCTAGTTATTATATTTCAGCAATGGGAATGGAATTTCAGCAACATGGAATTTTCCTTCCAAACAAAATGATGTTTGTGTCTGGTTCTAGTCAATGCCATTCAACACGTACCTATTTTATATTGGAAGGGAAGCACGGCTGGAAGTGTGTGCGAACAAACAGCCTGGGAATTCCTGCACAGCTACATTTTCCCTATCTTCGCTTCCTTTCCATCCATTGCATATATTAATGCTATCAGCTCATACCAGATTTGTGTCCTGATCTCAACACATGAATTGATTGTTTTTCCGCTGGTTATCCGCCGAACCGAGACCGAGTCCCTTCACCGGGCGTTTGTTCCGTTGCCAGGTGTACGACCAGGTGCTGTCGGGGCTGAAGAAGGCGTACAGCCAAGTGGTTGGCCGCACTGGCGACCCGCTCAACGAGGCCACGCTCATCGGGCCACTGCACACGGCGGCGTCCGTGCAGGAGTTCAAGGACACGCTCAAGGAGGCCGTGCTCCTCGGGGGGAAGGTCGAGTTCGGCGGGAAGGTGAGCTACGTGGCAAACCACTTTCCGATGTCACGTCCGATATCGTTTGGGTCTTTGTCACGATCGTTGGTCCTGTGTTTTGCAATATATTTCCCCAAAACGTTTCTGTTGCTGGCAAGAAGCTGATTGGCAAGAAGTAGGTAGGTACCACAGAGTATAATGAAACCGGTAGTACCTACCATAGAGTAATCTATGGTACTCTATGGTAGTACCATTTGTCGCTGAAATGTGCTCACTAGATTTGATGGTTACGTCTTGATATAAGTATTCCTGATTGCTAACCTGAATTTCATTAATCTATGCCCACAGGTAGGTTTAGCAAACTAGGTATATCCTACCTTGCCAGAATTAAAGCCAGAAAAACGTTTTAAAATGTAAATGCGCTGCAATCAAGAAAATTAGACCCAGACATAGGCCAGCCTGAAAAATATATTTACCTGTACCTACCTTAGAGGAAGTAATACTTACTCTAAGCCTGTACCTAGCCAAGGTACTTACCTATACCATTATAGGTAGGTACCATATAATACAACTAATTTTTTGATGCATTACACTCCTTAAAATGAGGTAAAAAAGAAAAGTTAATGTTTGACTTCCTCCTAGCCAGTTGTATTATAAAGCACACCTGTAAAACATACTACAAAATACCAAGAATTTTGACTTATAGTGCTCATCATTGTTTAAAACAAAATGAAAGAACATTAGCAAGAAAATACACAGGTATAGGTAGTTTTAGGTATTTACCCATTGCTCATTCCGAGAATCCTACTTGCAAATTTAAATGGAATTGTGACAGCAATTTCAATGAATCATTGCCATTGTCCATTGTCTAGATCTTACTGAGGTACCTAACCTACCTGTATAGCCTATACTAATCAGCAAATGCACCCATTATTACATAATATTTGGTTTGGTGAAATTTCGTTTTGCTGGAACTCATTGGTCACTCTTAGTCACAATGGATAAAGCTGTCAATGCTGTCAATAAATACAGTCAAAGTCAATAAATGATTTCTCTCCCAAGTGTCATGGTCGCCGTGTGTGTTTGTCGATTGTTCTCACCGTTTGTCCTGCAGGCCAGCAATTGTGTCATGGTGGCCATGTGTGTTTGTCAATTGTTCTCACAGTTTGTCCAGGCCATCAATTGTGTCATGGTGGCCAGTCTGTGGTTGCTGATAGTTCCTGCACCGTTTGTCCTGCAGGCCATCGAGGGGCCCGGCTTCTTCGTCGAGCCCACGATCGTGTCGGGGATCCCACACGACTCGGCACCCGTTCTGCGCGAAACGTTTGCGCCGATCGTGTACATCTTGCGTTCTGACAGTCTGGACCAGGGCATCAAGTGGAACAACGAGGTGAAGCAAGGCCTCTCTTCCAGTCTGTTTGCATCCAACCTGCAAGACATCTTCAAGGTACTTTAATTAATTTGGAAAAGTTGGTGTTTCCCCTTCTACTTAAATTCTAAAATATTTGTTACTAGGTAGGTACCTTTACTTAGATACCAAGATATATAACTATTTTGCTTCCCTAGAATGGAAAACAAAGGCTGAAGTCATACTTTTTTTTTAAAGATTTTAAAATCAGAAATTGGAGTACCTAAATTAAGTTTATGTATGGGCATTTGCCGCATTTGGGGATTGCTATGTACAATTTATGAACTGGATTAGATATAGGTACCTACAACTAATTTGAGAATGCAATATGAAAGTCTAATGTAGGTAGTAACTTATATTTAATATCGGGGTTTCTTCTCCGTGACGTCTCTCGCTGAGCTATGGAACATTTGCACGCAATTGATATGCACTGCATATTAATGTTCTCATTATTATCAGTAAGACGTCTTACCCTTACGGAACTGACTATTATAATATGATATCAGGGACATCGAACATTAAGAATGGTGATGCTATAAAGGAAAATCGAGAGGTAATAGTATCCCTAATTAAATAGCATTGCTTACATTAGGTACTATTTCAATTGGTCGTAGGGTTGGTAACTGACGCTACCTATTCAAACATATTGTGCTAGGCGACGATTATACGATTTGATGTGAGAGTCTTTATCCAATGAAGAAATTTATACTCAATTGAAAAGAGACAAAATATTAAATATGTCCTCCTACGTTGAAGGTACGTATAATATGAAGCACCTGAACGTGGCCATTAGCCAATAGAAGATCTGGGTCGACATGCTAGACACAATCAGTGGCGTAACGAGGTATCCCTGGGCCCCGGGGCAAGAATTTTCCTAGGGCCCCCCCGTGGGTTGGGGGGGGGGGGGGGGGGGGGGGAAGGGAGCGTCCGACGACGCCGGAAAAAAGCTGTTGTATATTTTATTTTTATGTACACAAATTAGCCTCCCAAAAATGTTGCCCATTCCGGGATTTGAACCCGGGTCCCCAACTTTCGCGGCTGGTGCTCTAACCGCTGAGCTAAATAGACACGAAATTTGAGAGAAGTAATTTGCATACAGGTGTGAGAATTGAATGTCCCCAGGGATATTGTTTTGCACGACAAAAAATCTTATTTTGTGTCAACCTATATGCTAAAAAAAATTAAGTACAAGCCCGCAGCCTCACCCGAACGCAAAGTCGTTATACGCAACCCGCGTCTACGAATGAAGGGACCTACCAAGTTGTGTTCGTGTTTACTGTTGGCACTTTACGAAACCCCTGGAGTAGAACTCAAAATTACGTTCAATGAGCATGCGTTGCCAGAAATCTGTATAGTTCTGAAATTCCCATGTCGAATGGTAACGCAAAGCGATGATAAATTGAACGTGAGTCGAGACTGGAGTAGCCGTATTACAAGATTCCGTCTTAGTTGGGAAAACCTCTGGGCCCCAGGGGGGCGATTGTGTAACTTTGTGTGGTTTCAAAACCATTCGTTTTCAATATCACTGCCTATGGTTTAACACGGGGGGGGGGCAGTGATTTGAAATCGAGTGATTTCGAGCCAAATCGAACGAAACAAAGTTACACAATCGCATACCCAGGACGGTCGCCCCTAGGGTAGTAACGCCACTGCACACAATTTGCCGGTATTGAAAGCACCGCCCCCTGGTCTGTGTCCCGGCAGTGGCTGGGGCCGAGCGGCTCGGACTGCGGCATCGTCAACGTCAACATCCCGACGAGCGGGGCGGAGATTGGCGGGGCGTTTGGCGGCGAGAAGGAGACGGGCGGCGGTCGCGAATCGGGCGCCGACTCGTGGAAGCAGTACGTGCGCCGGTCGACCATCACCATCAACCACAGCAAGCAGCTGCCGCTGGCGCAGGGCGTCAAGTTCGAGTGAATCGGACGCTCAAAGGACCACAAGGTTGGCGCGTCTTGAGTTGAAACCCTACTCTTCGTGTCATTTGTGGGTGTGATTTTTATTTAAGAAAAATAAAGAAATAGTTTTGCACCAAGTTGTGTGCGCGTTGAAATGTTTGTTTGTGTTTTTGCTGCGATTGCGACGTGACATTGGTTTGAGTCCACACGCGCCCACACCCATCGGGCCAAGTACGGAGATTTCCAATGCATCGAATTCTGGTGCAGCCACCTTCCCTTCCACCACTCGGGGGGCGTAACTAGAGGGAATCAGGAATATACCGGTGCTCGGGGCCCAGGGGGGCCTCATAAGACATTTTTGGGGCCCATAGAGGCCCAATGTTAATCCAATCAAACGGCCATGACGTTTTTTGAGGGAGTGAAAGCTTTTGAAATGAAAGTGGAAAACAAGACGGCGACATTTTTTTAAGGGAAGGAATTTTTTTAAATGTCAACAATCCGGAACGAAGGCGATAATGACCCAATTTTAGGGAGTGGCTTAGGTATTTGAAGCGAGACTGGTGACAGAGTTTCTTTTGTTTCGCGGCCTCTGATTCAAAGTTACGCCACTGCCATGCACTCTAAGGTAGGGGCCAGTATAATAATAATAATAGTACTAGGGCTTCGCGAACGCAATTTGTGTTGCGTTGAAGATGAGCGTAGGTAGCGGTTTGTGTAGAGCGGATTAAAAGGTGCAGGCAGCAGTCACAAGAAAACCATGGAGCACCAAACCTGACCATTGCCTTCTCGAAAATTCTAATCACTTGAAAATGTATGCGCATTCTGACGTTCCTTTGTTTCTCTTCGAGGTCAGCAAAGCTGGTAACCAAGGAAACGAAGGAAACCGGACTCGTGTTGAATCAGCCGTCAAATCACGAGAAAAACACCACAAAAATGCTAATAAAAACCAATTGGAAAAACCTACCGAACTAAGATTTGCAGGCATGATAAATATGTATAAGGTCAACATGTTTACAAGTTTTGGTGAAGTTATGTTCAGAACTTTGAAATTTACAGGGGTTCAAAATTCTGAAAAAATCGAAAAATTTCGTAAAAATTGATTTATAAAAAATTTACTGAACCGATCTTTTTCAAAAACGCAGGGGGTCTAAGTTGAGAACAGAGGTAGATACTCAGAAATTTTCATCCATATCGGTTCAGGCGTTTGGTCTGTAGAGCGCGCACAAACACACAAAAAAAAAAAAAAAAAAAAAAAAACATACACAAGTGACTTTTTTTTGGGGTAAGTGAAATTGAAGATTTCGCTCCGCTCGCTTCGCTCGCTACGCTCATCAAATATGGTTTACTGTCTATAGGAAACAGTATACTTTGTTATGGGCAGTCAGATTTCACAACATATTGTTTTCTAGCTGCTATTATGAAACACTTTTAAATAATAAAAGCATTTAGGGATAAAATTTTCCTTCATCCTTACATTCCTGCAGCCGCATGATATTGCAAACGATATTATATTCTCTAGCCCTACCTCCAATGTGTTTCCTGGATATCTTGTTGAATCGATCTATAGTGTTGACTACTGTGGTACTGGTATATACCCACAAATTGAGACTTCCAACAATTAGCACTGACGTAGTTTTTCTCAGGAAGTCAGCAATACACGGAGCTTCCAGCTTCCTACAAGTTGGGTTTAGTTTTATTACAATGCATCTATCTAGTAATGTATAGGTAATACGGCCGTAAGTAAACGAGGAAAAACGTGTTTGTTTATACTTGGCCCAGTCCCACGCGCGGCAAGGTTCGATTTCGGCATTTTTTGCATGTTTTTGCGTCGAGTTGCCAGCTTCAAAATTACACACTCGTTTTTATCCAAGTCCAAGATAGGTCAAGATCACGGCTAAAAAAAAACACACTCACAACTGTTGTTTGCTCACCCACTTTAAAAAGCGAAGCAACGCGACGTAACAAGCGCCAGCCATGTAATTGAGCCGGTTTAATGAGAGGAGAGGAGGGCAATTACAACAATCACGGGCACTGCAAGGTGATCCCGAGCGAGGGCAGCTGCGTGACGCCTCCCCCCCCCCCCCCCCCCGTCCTCCTAGACAGCCGACAAGTACCCGAGCGTCCTCTGGCCGTCGACGTCGAGGTGGGGGCAAACCAGTCCTGCCGATCCAGCAGACAGGACCTCAGCAGCGAGACAGTTCCGACCGTCGCCGCGCTCGATCGCCCGGCCGCTGGCGTCCTTTGGTACACCGACCATTAGCACGGCGAGGAGCGACCCACCACTCGGCTTCAATCCAGCGACAGGGGCACACCGACCGCGGGGATTTGAAGCCGCTAAATTACAAACACACTCACAGAAGACGGGCAGACGATTCGCAAATACCTCGGCGTACGTTTGTGGTAAGTACATTGCTATGTTTTGTTCTATCTCTCTCTCTCTCGAATGCAAGTCTTGGCTTCACGAGCTCTGCTTGTTTACGTCGCGGTGCAGTGTGCTGCCCATGTAATATAGGAACGAATATTATCATTACCATTATTTTGATCTAATTAATAATTGAGAATATCACTACTATATACTCCACATATAAATTTATTCTACAAGGCCCATACAATTACTATGAAACTTGTCAGCAGCCAAATAAAATACAATACAATACAATACAACAAGATTGACGCGTGCAGTTAGAGTTCTAACTGCACTCCTTGAAGTCGATTCGCCTGGTTTCAGGATAATCAGAGAATGCCTTTCCTTGCCAATACACGCGAGCCAGTGTATGTGTTGTGTTGTGTTGTGTTGTGTTGTGTTGTGTGAAGCCACCATTGATGGCGCATCATAATCGATATGCAAAGCGAGCAGTTGGGAAATACCCGCATATAGGTACGACGCTAGATTCAAATTGGCGCGTTGAACTTTTGGGCTTCGTTGCGTAAAATTACGAGGATCGCGTCAATCCATGAAGCCGTGTTCTAAATTAGCCATCAATTTAATTATTGTAAATGCGTCAGACCCTAGATCCTATAGTCTAATATTATAGTGTTTGTGTCAATGGCTTTAATAGGCATGTTATATTTCCGGACAACCTCTTTTCGGCCCCTACGTCGCGACTTCCTTCCGTTTACAATGCCCTCTGTTCTGCAGTCTGTGTGATGACTACACACTAATTGGGTAGGTACCAATGGTTTCCAGCATTTCACACATTCCAACAATTCGTGTTCCAGCTGAGTGACAAACACACGTCCGCGATGTGGCTGCCTTCCCTGCTCCTGATCGTCGCGCTGACGACGCCGTCAACGGTCAACGCCTTCCAGTTCCCCACGGGCGAGTCGCTGCCCTGGTCGCCGCACAACCAGACGTGGAGTCGCAGCATGCCCGCCGCCGCCGCGTCCGTCGACGCCGTCACCTTCCAGCAAGAGGCCGACGCCGACGTCGCCGACGCCGCCGCCTCCCTGGACGCGACGATCGCGCAGGGCATCGCGCAGATGGCGCTCAACATGGACCGCGTCGTGAACGCGCTCGACGCCAAGGCGCTGCAGCAGGGCGTCGACGCCAACACCGTCTTCTCGCCGCTGAGCGTCGCCATGGTGCTGGCGCTGGTGATGGCCGGCGCCGCCGGACAGACGCTGGCCGAGGTGACTCGCGTGCTGGGCGTCGGCGGCGTCGCGGCGCCGACCGACGCCGTCCACGAGCGATTCGGCGCGCTCCTCGCCGGCTTCGGACGACGGCGCGACGGCGCGACGGCGATGACGACGGCGGCGACCGCCATCTTTGTCCAGCAGGACTATCCGATCAGGGAGCGGTACACGCGCCTTGGCAAGGACGTCTACAAGGGCGACGTCATACCGCTGGACTTTGCCGGCAGGAATGGCAACGCTGCCAACACGATCAACAGGTACCTATACACTATATACACGTGCAATAATTACACCTTGTTCACTGCAGCCTTTGTTTGCCGCAAATCGTCGCAGTTGTTTACACGTCGGAATGCTGAGCGTTCCACGCATAAATTCATTGTTGTACTTGAAAAAAGCTATTTCAAACTGGGATTTGAATGCTAAATCAAAAGTCTCACTGGTTTCCCGACGTTTCGTAACATATGCTAGTTACTTTTTCAAGGGTGACTGATAACTTATAAGGGTTTCAGGGGTCGAGATATCACCCTTGAAAAAGTAACTAGAATAATGTGGTACGAAACGTCAGGAAACCAGTGGGACTTTTATTTAGCATTCAAATCCCAGTTTGAAATGTTTTTTTTATCAATTTAGTGCTAAAGATAGGACGTAGAAGACACGAGTCTAATAAATGTAATACATTGTTGTACATTCATTTCAAATTGTACTGCAGTATACTACTAGTGTACCTGGCCCATTTCTATATATGCATTAGTTGAAGCCATGCATTGGCTTCGAGTTTCAAAATTTACAACCCATGCCTTGAGCCATGGGCAGTTTTGAAACTCTTGGCAACTTCACTCTCAAAGAAGCATTTGGTACTACAGTTTTATTAATTATTTCGCAAATCATCTGCTCGAGAATATAAATGCCAGTGTGATCACCTTGCTATAAACCTAATAAGTTTGCTATATCTGACCCAGAATTTCCATTTTGCACGTCACGGCCAGCTGGTAATCCTCAAAATACTGCACTGGAAAACACGCGTTCATGCTCTGGAGTATTTCAGGAATTGCATGCCCTACACTGGCCAAACCCACTTGGGGACTTCGCACCATGAAACAGTGAGAACACAGATTATGTGTCTTGTCAAGTGTCTAGAATGTCCACCAACTCTGACCCTCACTCAGCCCCATATTGCCAGTTTTCGGGGAAACCCCTTCCATTTCGATCATCAGATATCGGTATAAAAACACACAAGAGGGAACAAACCGACCACCCAGAAGTCGTCACTCTCAAAAAGAACACAACTTGCTTCCCTTAGAATTTAGAGTGATTTTGGTCAGTAATTCGAGAACGAACCTCTACTACCACAAGTCTTTGAGCCCGGCACTGCATCTTGTCCCTGGTCCGGTGGTCGTCTAACGCCCCCGCCCTCGCCGTTTGCAGATGGGTGGAGTGGCGCACGCAGGGCCGCATCAAGGGCTTCCTGACGCGACCCCCTTCGAGGGACACCAAGGTGCTGCTCGCCAGCGCCCTCTACTTCAACGGCGAGTGGGAGTTTCCGTTTCCGCTAACGACCTCGCAAGTGTGAGTGCCAGCAATACGTGCATCACGCCACTGATTCGATTCTCGCGCGCGCGCCACTGATTTTCCCACGCAGCCAACTCGATTGCAATTCGGCCGTCGTAGTTTTGACAAGATTCAATCGTTTATTTTTAACTAATACTGCAAGAGGCACGGAAAATTTTAAATAGTCACTTGGGATGAATTTTTCCAAAACATCTTCATGATTCACGATATTTGAGATCATTTGCCGCACACTTTATTTTCGCGAATTGGACGCGAAATAACCAAGAAATTCACTAGTTATTCCCACTAAATACGTGCTAAGTCAGTGTAAACCCTGGATTTCAGAGATTATTCATGCGTTTTCCCACCTATTTGTGTCTAAAGCCATCGGAGACCAATGTTATTCTCGGCCTAACCAAGTTGATGTGCTGCAGCATGCATGTCTAGATCACAGAGTTCGGGAATGTCCATCCCTGTCAGCCGCGACATGGTGTGATTTGTTGTAGCTTATCGCGTGGTAGGTTATAGTGCCTACATCCGGCTGCGAAACCAGGTAATAAGATGGTGATTACCGATTTCGTGTTCATTGGGATTTGCCAAACCAATTACACGATAGTTTGAGCGCGTATTTACCCCGTTAGGCTCAATTGCTAAGGGTAGAAGGGGCGATAACGAAGGTACACATGTACTACAGGTGTAGTACCTACCTGTTGATGGCAGGCTGATTTATTTGCAAGAATGTATTTTCCCTTTTCGACGTCCAGGGTATTGATCATGTAACTTTATTCCGTTCGATTTGGCTCGAAATCACTCGATTTCAAATCACTGCCCGTGTCAAACCATAGGGGGCAGTGAGATTGAAAACGAATCGTTTTGAAATCACAAAGTTACGTGATACAAGTTATTCAGAAAATTTACGCTAAATAGGTGCTAAAATTGGGTCTGATCACAATTGCTACAAAATGTTACAGAATGCTACTTTTGGAAATGCAAATGCTACAAATTCCAATAATAATGAATGCGATTTTCCGTACCTTGTTTTTGGAGCCAACCCACTTTGCTCTCATGGTTGTTACATCAGTACCTATAACGCTGGGAAATCCAGTCGAGTGCGTATATTATTGAAACAACCCGCATCGCAAGTGCAGGGTGCAATTGTTGTACAGGGACTTGTTATAACTGATTTCAATTGCACCACCAATATTCTGTGTCTCCCGAGGCAATTGAAATGCCCGGTGGACACGAGGTGAAACCTGCGTGAAATCCAAGTGTGAAATCGAAGCAAAACTGTAGTTTTCACGCATACCAGCATTCAAATTTCAAAACCTACGATTTTTCCAAGCCAGCGTAAAAACGCTAAAAAAATATGACAGTGAAATCCGATCCACTCTATAAAGAGTGAACATTTCGGTCTCTTCTCTTGATTTCCCGCCCGTTTAGACTGAAATATTCTTATCGAATTGTGAGTGGACAAGTGTCCAGTCGCTATCGACCGAAACTTCGGTCTTCCCGACTGGTTTTTAGCCCTTATTTAGCGTGAATGCTGCAGGGATGAATAATGATTCACAAGAGACAAGACCGTCCAACAGTTTATGTGCTCTCCCCCACAGGCGACCGTTCTTCGTGAACGGCCCGTACAAGAACGGCACCAACGCCGAGGTGCTGCAAGTGACAATGATGGCCAACGCCCTCGAGCTGCCCTACCACAGCGACGCGCAGCTCGGCTGCAAGATCGTCACCCTGCCGTACAAAGGCGGCGAGGCGGCCATGCACATCGTCCTGCCCGACGAGCGCGGCGTCGACGGCCTCAACACGCTCAAGGCGCAGATGACCGCGCCGCTGCTCGACGCGCTGATCGCGCGCACCCAGCCGGTGTCCACGATCATCGCGCTGCCGCGCATGAAGCTGGAGAGCACGTTCAGTCTGCGCGCGGCGCTGGAGGCGCTGGGTCTGCGCTCGCTGTTCGACCCGCGGCGCTCGGACCTCAGCCAACTGTCGCCGGGTCTGCGCGACAACGCCGTCGACGCGACGCCGTCGTTCGCGACGCGCAAGGGACGCGAACAGACGGCGCCCGCCTCGAACCCGGGCCTGTACGCGACCGACGCGTTCCACAAGGCGGAGGTGGAGGTGACCGAGACGGGCACGGTGGCGTCGGCGGCGACCGCGATTTCGGTGTCGCGCGACGGCGGCCACCGCGTGATGCGCATGGATCGGCCGTTCTTGTTCTTCATACGACACGAGCAGTCCAAGCTCATCTTGTTCTGGGGCGCCGTGGTGCGGCCCACCTGAGGGACGGTGACTGCCACGGGGCGGTGGGATCGAGGTGCCGTGCTCGAGGGTGTGAAACAGGAAGTGCGGCAGGCAGCGTGGCCGGTCGGCGCACGCGCTGTACCGGCGCTTGCGTAACGACGAAGACTATAGCGACGTGGTTTTCCTTGCCGATTCACTGTAATTTACATCGCATTTGAATAATTATCGGGTTACTTTATCTTCGCCACGCTATCTCGTAATGGTCTCTGTTTTGTTAACACGAAATTCGCTTGCCTGTACAATAAGCTATGCAACAATACGACATCATAAGGACATCGCTGCGTGTGTGTGTGTGGCGATTCCTGGACTGTCACTATAATACGAAGTCGGGTGCTAAACAAACACTTCAAGGCGCATATTGCTATACACGATGTTTCCGATTAGGGACATTTCGAAGCCAAGTTCTTGCCGTGCATATATTCAATTGCCTTGTCGCCTAGCGACCTTATCAACGCCGCCCCGCCTTAACCCAAAAAGATTGGAATGGTTTATATAATTTGGTAGCTAATTGGCCCTGTCCGACCAGGCCAGGCCAGGCGGGCGGCGATATACCTCCATACGTGCCCGTCGTAGACACAGGTGATAATGTGCTTGGTCGCTGGGTGTCCACTGTCGAGGTGTCAGTCTTCGGTGAACGCGTGCCACGCCGCACCCAAAGGGGCACAGTGACATCAGTGCAC
This sequence comes from Nemoura dubitans, assembly GCA_921293005.1. Classification (NCBI taxonomy): domain Eukaryota; kingdom Metazoa; phylum Arthropoda; class Insecta; order Plecoptera; family Nemouridae; genus Nemoura; species Nemoura dubitans. The sequence continues at coordinate 74,322,492 of OV121074.1, forward strand.
TCATCGAGGTGCTCGTCGCACTCTAGCAGTCGTCGCCTCCCGGCATGATGAACGCGAACGGGAACGCGGCCAATAAGTCTGGCGAGTTCACCAGGCTCGAGGACGAGGAGCAACGGGACGCCGACGCCGACGACGAGGACACCAAGGAGGCCGACGAGGACACCAAGGAGGCCGAGGAGGACTCGAAGGAGGACGAGGAGGACGAGGAGGAGGACGAGGAGGAGACGTGCTACGAGCGATGGGACCCCTGCTTGGCGAGCGCCACGTGCGGCTTCTGTTGCTACTCGGTCGTGATGGTCGTCGTGAACCTCTTCACAGGCTGCTGCAGCGTTTGACTCGGCGCGGTCATCTCGGTACTCGTCGCGGCGGCGACGTCGTTTTCGATCAGTGGCTTTGAGTTAAATGTTGTGTAAAAATCGTTATTATTATTATATATAAAACACTTGTGTATAAATGGTATGTACTTGATTTTTTGCATGTGACCTTTCCCAAAGTCATAGATTTGTAACTATTCCTACTCGAATTTGGTCAATTTTTCACTTTTTTTCCCACATCTATAAGTGCAAAAAGAGGCTCCAAGTGAGATAGGTAAATACTGGTATCCCATGCCCTCTGACTCATCGCATGCAGGGAAGCGGGGGCGGACATTTGCTATATTCGTGAGTCCATGGTGCAAAACTCTTTCAGAGAATCGCACTAAAATGTAGCCAAATATTATTGCAGTCCTCGAAACGAGACCGGCATGAAGGAAGGTGAGCAACGGGCCAAAATGAATCGCTTGACAAGCACGTGTCACATGGGGTCCAGCACCAAGTCCAAACGCGCCAAGTCCAGCAAAGTCCAGCCAAGTCCAGCCAAGTCCAGCCAAGCCACTCGGTTCCCTCGGGACTCGAAGGCAGTCGCCCAATTAGGCGGCAGATTCTGGGCAAGGTCTTTGACCACGGCCCGGCCCTGGCCGAACCTGTTTTGCGCGTAGAGCGATCGGCTTTCTGCGCAGGTCCCCGCGCACCTACTCGTTGTTGTCGTCACACTCAGTCTCCGAGGCGAGACGCAATTGGTTGCGCTAAAAGTCCGTGCCCATCCAGCCTGTGTCGTGTAAATCGTCCGCCACTGGGAGCAGCCGATGCCAATGACAACGCATCGCATTACTGACATGTGTTGACATTACTGACATTACTGACATTACTGACATTACTGACATTACTGACATTACTGACATTACTGACATTACTGACATGTGCTGACATGTGCTCTGCTAACGTGTGGAAGACTCAAATCTGACTGCGAATTCCAGACCTTTTATATTTTGTGCGAAAAAGTCCATCAAGACAGGCTTATAAAAAAAGTATCTCAGATCCCAAACCATCATACGGCTCATGTTTTGATCTATTTTTACATAATATACCATTGGGTTTATATAGAAACCAATGCAAATACACATGATACAAGCCCAGCGTTTACTGAAACTGTAATTGCGGCATTGTCCAATATTTACCAGGGACGCAAAGAGGCAGAAAATAGCAAATAGGGCTCCAAATTATGCGGCATAGCATATTATGCACAGCTGGTACATCTCGTGTTTGATTCATTTTCTGTCCACTGCAATGATTTACCGACGAGCTTCCGTCGGTGCCCGCATTGTGTTGGCGCGTCGAACGCAGCGTGCCGGACGCTTGACGAACCGTGGCGGTCGAACACACATCCTCGAATCACCCGGGCCGTGACCAACGGCAGCCACCGCAGCCACCGCAGTCCATCGAGCTGCACACCACAATCACACATGCCCATAGGCGTGCGCAGGGGGGGGGGGGGGGGCTGGGGCGGCAGCGGGGGCCTTGTACCCCCCTAATGAATCTACGACCATCCCCTTTTCCAATGCATATATTTAACAGTAAAATTGCCATTTCGAGCCTCAAGAAAAATGTTCTTGTGAGTTGTTAGTAAGAATCATTTCATGGTTTCTGAGTAAAGAGTTTGAATGTTATTGTTATGACTGCCATGGCTAGCTATCGCGAGTTGGTTTGGAGCGCACTCGCATCGCATGCATGAACATGCAATCGAGAAAAATGTAGAATGTGAATATCACGTGTGGAAAAGCGGGTGACGATTGTTTAGGGAATGGGATTTTGGTAAAGCGGGTTAGACATTTTGAAAAAAGCGGATGACGTTATTTTAGGTAGTGGATTTTGTGTGTGGTCCCATCTAATCTGGGACCCTGCGCACACCACAATCACACAGGTCTGCCCGAGGTCTACTGCAGAGGTCTGCACGCCCAAGACGAGCACCACTTCATTCAACGAACCTCGACAGGGCGTCGCAGTCTGTGTGACGTCACACGTGCCGCGACTATAGCGCGATGAGTCACCCGATCAGCATGCCGTCCGTCGTGGCTACGTCACGGCGTCCCGTGGCCCGCGTTGGCGCTCGGCCATCGGCGCACTCTGGGCGGCGACGTCGTGGGGTGTTCCCGGCATCGCCGTCTTGCCGTCGCGCGAGCTTCGGGAATGTGCGCGCGCGCCGATGACGCGGGCTGCCTATAATTGTCAACTGAATCCGAGGCTCGGATTCAGTTGTCGCTTGGGTGAATTATAATCGGCGTCGCCGTGAGCTGGCAAATGCGCAGACGCGGACGCCAATCGCTGAATGACGCGGCGGCGATTTAAAACGGGAACGCTACGTTGCAGTTTTTCTTAATTGAAACGGAAATATGGTTTTCTATATTATGTATACATGCGTATAGCTCGGTGATTTCGAACGGAAATGAATGCATTGAAAAGTATTTCACTGTCAGAATTATGCACCTATAGGAAGTTGTATGTTCCAGAGTAATTTGCTTCCCAATCCTAAATTGGATCCCTTATGGGCAGTGGTGCGGTAGAGTAATTTAAGATACTGAACGCTTTTCGTCAAATAATTTCTACTCTGATGATGAAATGGTGTAATTATCTGTGGGTAATTTCCTGGGAAGCGGCAAACTTCTGGCAGCATCCAGCAAAGCCAATGAGTTCCTGACAGCTGCGTGCGAAGTCCCGAAGACGTCACCATGCCAACGCGGGGTCGAACGAATGCTGACTGGCGGCACACCGTACGCCGTCTTTAGGGCTTAAAGCATATGAAATCAGACGGCGGCGTTACTTCGCATGGCATGAGCAAAAAAGCTGAGGCAACCCGTCAACAGTCTCCAGTTTCGCTTCAAATCAGCAAAAAAAGATCGCCGCCTTGTTTTCGGATTAACAATTGGGCCTCTGAGGGCCCCAAAATTGTCTTAGAAGGCCCCCGTGGGCCCCGAGCACTGGGATGCCAGATCCCCTCTAGTTATACGCACTGAGCCCTGGGCCCCGAGCACTGGGATGCCTGATCCCCTCTAGTTATACGCACTGAGCCCTGGGTTCCGAGCACTGGGATGCCTGATCCCCTCTAGTTATACGCACTGAGCCCTGGGTCCCGAGCACTGGGATGCCTGATCCCCTCTAGTTATACGCACTGAGCCCTGGGCCCCGAGCACTGGGATGCCTGATCCCCTCTACTTATACGCACTGAGCCCTGGGTCCCGAGCACTGGGATGCCTGATCCCCTAGTTACGGAAATCAGAGCAAACCCCGAAACAAAACAATCAAAGAAAGAATGACTAGTGACAATTTGTCTCCCCTTTTTTTCCCAATCACTTTCGTTAACAACTGAATTGCCTTGCACTTCACAGAGTGCAATGGTTTCCCAGTTCCTTAAAAGGGAGCCTGGTGCCTCGATTTCCGCGGTGGGATCAGAATGCACCGAGTCAGGACCTTGACTCCGATCGGAAGATGTGCCCGCCTTCCAGCGTCCCAAGCCCGCGTCAAGAGCGACCAAGGACATGACGACTGCAATTGCAATTCCAAACAATGTCAGACAATTGGTATACACTCATGCGGCGGTCCCCTGCGGCTCATTGACGGCCTGCATCTCTGCTCGCCGCCCAGACTTGCCGTCATTGTTTTCTCAGTGGGCGTCACACCATTTTGCCAAATGCCTCTCTTTGGGCAGATATGTGCAGAGTCTGAGCTGGCCGACGCTATTCATATAACACCACAATAAACGTCATACTCCAATCGCACAGTCAATAATGGTACACCCTTCGATTTCCAGTACCTCTTGTGTTTTCGATTTCCTGTCATATGCACACTATAACCCATACGACCTATACCTATACAACACCAATTCTCAATTGACCCTCAGAGTTATATTATTTTTCCATCTAGTCCAGAGCCGATATTTCTTTTGCGTTACTGTAACCAACCTGACACTTCGTCAATCTGATAACATTCACGGCTGATTACAAACTGCAAAATAAACAAATTGCGTGCTTGTTTTTCGCAAAATGCAAATCACTTTTCATGGCAGGGGCCTCTGCACTCCTGCACACCACTAATGGTATAGGCGAAGACATAAAAGTATCTAGCATAGAGTATATACTATACAAAGGTACAATCAGGATGTAAGAGATCCTCCTGAGAAGAACAAGCCTCGCAAAGCACACAATGCATTCCCATATCGGTGTCCGTCGGGTGGGCGTTTGCGCTGTGTTGGAAGTCATTCAAAGCCGCCGTCGTCCTCCGCGGCGACCGCGCACGCACGAAGCAAACACGTTCGTAGTAAAATAAAAGATCTTCGCGTCCTCTCCGTGTGTGTGTAGGTCGACACGTCGCAAGACGCCGATCGGGTGGGCAGCCATCCTCCAGTCGTCGAGATCGCGACGCCGTTCGACGCGCGGCATCCCGACGATGACAATGCCGAGCCGAGCGCGGCCGCCCGGTTTCCTTGTGTGGTGTTTTGACCGACGCAACGTCGAATCGATTTTTCTAGCACTCTGGTCGGCGCGCGCTACGTCATCGAGGGGCAGACGGCGCGAGGGCGGCACTGTCTCTCCCCACCCCCCCCCCCGTCGCCGTCGAGCTATTTAAAACCACTGTGGCACATCCAAGCTGAGCAATCATCCAATCATTCTGAGCCGAGACTAGCAGCGGGAAGGACGTCTAGCCGTGTGCACGAATCTAAGAGCAGCGAGATCCAGGTGTTTGTCTGAGCGCGCGTTTCAAGCGACCGAGTTAGCACGTGACTGTATCTGTGAGTGAGTGTGTGCCGGTGTTTCGCTCCAGGTTCGTTTATTAAAGGCGAGTGCATCGATCGAGAGATGGCCGAGGGTGGAATCAAGCGCAACATACCGATCAAGCTGGGCGAGTTCAGCGTGATCGACACCGAGTTCAGCAACATCCGGGAGAAGTTTGACACCGAGATGAGGAAGATGGAGGACGAGATGACCAGGTTCCGGTCCGAGCTGATGAACCGGGAGTCGAACTTCTTCACGAAGAGCACAACCAGGTATGCGAGACAACGAGTCGACAATAACTCACATCATTGTGTTCTATACCTACATTTCAAGTGTACCTATATACGTACACACAAGTCGTGTTCTTACGCCACTGAAAGCACGCGTGTGTTTTGCCTCCAGTGTGGTCCGTTATCCGCATCCTTCATCATCCTCAATTTCCGCGCCATGTCCACTCCAATGATGCGGGGCTTTAAAACTTAAAGGGCTTAAAACAGCGCGTGCAATTAAATTACAAACGCTTCCAAGTCCGAGGAGTAAATGAACGAAATTCATGTCTAGATTTAATTTGCGGCACATTTTATTTCCCGGTTATAAAATCTAACGTGCAATAGTTGCATTGTTATTTCCCTCTCCGTCAGCGACGCCGATGTAAATGAAACATGAAACAATTAGCCTTGTAATTCCCGGCAATACAGGCGAACGCAAACATAAAACATTTCGCGTAATTGCATTTGCGCCTCTACATTTAAACGGACTTACGTAACGCGCTACTTGTAACTCGACAATCCTAATTGCTGTGCAAATATGAAGCGAACGACGGGCACGTAGGTAGGCGTCGAGCACCGAGCGAGACTATGTTATAGCACGGCGTTGGAACACGACACTTTCCGTCTCCCACAGAGCCAGCTATAGATGTGTATTCACTCGAAACGTTAGTACATCAATGACGTCATCTCCGGAATTAATCGTCTTTTTTGGTCCAGCATCCTTGCATCTCATCAGAGACGGCGATCTCATCTGACAGGCGGGATGACGCAACGTTCAGTCTCCCCACTTGGCAATTGTTGAATGGATGTAGGTTCTCTCTAATATGAAAATACCCGAGTGCATCGGCGCCTGGCCAGACAACAGATGATTCCTTTCTCAAGCGAAGTCCGCGTGCAACGAATTAGCTCGCATGGTGTGTGATGGGGCGGGGGGGGGGGGGGGGCGTTTGACTCGCTTCACCCGCCACGGGGGTTGTCAACCCTTGCGTCTAGACTCGTCGGCGCCGTCGTCGGTGTTTGGCGGCGTTCACCTGATCCGTGATCGACGCGTTCGCCTGTCGGTGCCCGTTCCTGGAATCCCAAGTGCGTCGGGGGGGGGGGGGGGGGGGCGCCAAGTGGCGTGCTTGGATCGGGCTGCAGCGTTTTTCTGCCCCGCAAACAGTTCCATGGCCGTTACGTCTCCCGCGCGGCTCCTGACTGCCGCTTGTCGGAATAACGACCTGCAATTTGAGTGCAGTTCGGGAGGCAGACAGCTGACTGCGGCACGCGTGTCTGCTTTGGATATTTGTCTTGCACGAAATTGAGTGAGACGAGCGCTGTGAAACCTATGAGGATTCGTTTAGGCATCGCATTTATAAAGCCAGCTGAATGCACTCTATACCTATTGTGTTTGCCATTGTAAAAAGTTACATGTCATGATCGTTTTAACAGAAATACAGTAAAATCAGGCTTTGGAAATTGTCAGTTATCAATTAAAAACTTTCGTACATTTAGTCATTTACTCATTTCACACAATATTTATAATTAATTGACTGTTATGAATATTTCACAACACATGGTATTCTAAATCAGTCAACTCCGACACAGAAGCATCGCAGCGAGGAAAGTGTAGATTCCCGCTGTGTGTGATGAAGTTGTTTAGGAAAAAGAGGCGAGAGGCAAGGAAAATAAATCCCCGTGAATCCATTTGCCTGATGGTTTAGGTCAAGCCAAATGGCTTCAGTGCATATAGCTCTTTGTGTGTGTTAGCAACGTGGAAATCTTTCCTATTCAATTCGGAGCCGGGAAGAAAAGCCGGGAAACTAGGCCAACCGGACTCGGCGATCGCGAATCGATCGCGTTCTCGCGTACGCGTCTTGTGTCCAGACAAACACGGCACGACCACGTCACGAACAGCACTCGTAACACATAAATAATGCAGCCTCGACGCTCCAGGGGTATATAATTGTCAACGGCGAGCCAGGAAATCTTCGCGCAATCTTTTGTCGCACATCAGCACCAACATTGACACGGCATTGTGAAACGTCCTCGTCTTTGGGCGCAGCCTCCTCGCCGCACGTGGCTGGCATTTCGATTGATCGAGTGGCTCGACGACATTTCGACGCATAATGCGTTAGGATTACGCTGCCGAGTCAACGGCCTGCGTGCGGCGGCTTGTGTACGCACTATACGCACTCCGTGGGGACGCGAGGGTGAGCGTCGCGACGCCCCGTTCTTTCATTAAGGCGTCGCCGTCGTCCTGCTGCACATCCGTCATCGCAGTCCGACGACGACGACGACGACGACGGCGTGCCATTCACACTGAAACACACTCGACGCGTTTGGAGAGGCGCAGTTTTTTCCCTACGGGAAAAACGACCTAATTGAATTAGTCGCGAGGAAACGACGGACGGCGTCAGTGTTAATTATGTGTCGCTTCGTGGACAGTTAGCTTTCATTCTAGCAAGTTTCCAATCGCACATTTGTACAGATCGCGACCGTCTTAAGAGCGCTCTTCACGGTTAATCTTGAATCCCCTCCCCGTTGAACGTTGGTCCAATCGAACTCTGAAATGAACCCCTAAATGTATTACAATCTTTAATCTGAACATACCAGTATAGATGAAGGAAGAGTGTATTATCTATAGCGATCGGACATTTTTGATATCTTCAAAAATGTGTGTGGTGCAAACTTTAAAAAATCTTCTGAAAATCGGTTCATTTCAGTGTGTGATTGGACTTTTATGCATTCGACGTTTAAGTGGGGGAGGGAATTAAAGAATCTACCGCGAGGAGCACTCTCAAAGTTTCTGAATGCAATCAAACCACGTGAAAGTTCGGCCATTCGACTGTGATTGGACTTGGGTTCAATCATAGTTTGATTCGATCGCGATTTACTTTTGCGCAAAGCTCGGGGACATGCGAGCAATTGCCGCGCAGTGCGAAAGTCGTCGCAATTCGGTCTGCGCGACTTTGCGCCAAACGGAGCGAAATCGCGGCACGGAATTGTGCGGGCCGCGAAGCACACGGCGGTGTGCGTTACGTTCGGAGTTTAAAACACATTTCAGAAATAACTCTGCGCTAGTTGGTCGCCGTCCAAGCGGTCGACGGTGGATGCCAGCAGCCCGCGGGGGCTCAGACCCGAGTCTGACGGCCTCCCAGCGTACTATAAATAGGGGAGGCTGCGCACGGCCGGCGCGGAAGGGTGCACGGCGATGACACGATTGCAGCGGGGGGATGTCGCACATGCAACAATCAGGGGCTGCCCGCTCGACACGCCATTAACGACACGCCGGCTCGAGGAAGCAGCGAAAGAGTAATGGCCTTTTGTGAGTTTTGTGTAATGCCGTGAATGACAAGCAGGAGGTTTCCTAGAGACCGAGGAAGATATTTTTAGGCCTGAATTTACTCAACAAATTGGTTTTTGTAGCCGACGCCAGGCGGCGCCCGGTTTATTATGGTTGGCGAACGGAAGTCGCTATATAGCGACGATGCGTCCATTATGCCGTGTTATTGTAGCGAATATGATAAAGTTCCGGTCGGTTATTTTATCATGACATGATATCGTTGCCCGGATATCGGTATACGAAGCATCATCTTTCCCGTCCCATTGTTCCGCATGATTCCGTCCATTATGCCGTGTTAACCGACTAATTGAGGCCCACCTCCCCGTCCACCGCCACTAACCGTGTGTGTACTAATCGTCTTGCAGCAAACACTCGCACTCGACGGAGTCCAAGAGCTCGTCGACGTGGAAAGAGGGCGGCGATTGTGCGCCCAAAAAAGATTCCACCTCTCACTTCTCCAGGTGCCGGACCACTCATCGTCTAACTCGCACTCTTAGACGCTAGACTCTTAGAGCTGTTAGAGCCGTTGTCGACGCTGAAGTCTTGTCTTAGTTTGCACTCTGTCGAATGGAACGGTCGCCAACACTGCACGCTTTTCGGTTTAGACGCAATTGGTACACTTTTAGCGAGTTGTGTTTAGCGCTGAAATTTGCTTGTAATTTGATTGCTTTTACTTTGTTGTAGAAGTTTAATTAGATTGATAGTAACTTTGTTTAAATTTCCCATTGATTTTCGAAGTAACACCGCCGTCTTAGACAGTCACGGTGGTCGGCTTCACAATGTTGCTTCCCATTTTTGTTGTGGTCTATAGAAAAACGCCACGAAAATAGTTTTGCCACTGCTTGAAACGTTATGCCTGTTTGGAAGTGAAAAAAAGTATGAAATATCAATTCGAATGCATGTAGTCATTTCAATCTAAAGAGAGGAGAGAGGATTCGCATCGTCAAAATGGTGCCGCTGCCGCTAAACAAGGAGGCAGCCAAGAATTACAAAACTTGCACGCTTTGAGGCGGACAAAAGTAGAACTTTGAGCCGTTTTGAACTTATGGCTCAGCCCAGCAGCATGGGGGCCATTAGATAACGCAAGTCCTCTCTCGTTCTGGTGGTGAAATTAGTTTCATACTTGTATAGCCGCTAAACTCGGTTTCACGTTGAGAAGGTGAGTGGATTTGCATATTCCTCGAGGACCCACTGCTGCTAGACACAAGCCAAGAGTTTCAAAACTCACAAGCCATGTCTTGAGCCGGACAAAAGGCTCTATGGGCAGTTTTGAAACACTTGGCTCGTGTCTAGCAGCAGTGGGTCCTCGAGGAAGCTGCAAATCCACTCATCATTCTCAACGTGAAATGGCGTATAGTGCTATGATCGTCTCCAGTGGCGTGCCTAACGGTCGCAGTGCACCCCTGACTTACAGCACCTCGTCGACGAGCACCAGCGACTCGACGACGGGCGCCGGCGGCGGCGGTCTGGCGCCTCGGGGCGACGCGCGCACCTGGCTGGACGGCCTCAACTCGCCGCTCATACAGGACGAGGGCGAGAACAAGATGCTCAAGCTGCGCTTCGACGTCAGCCAATACGCGCCCGAGGAGATCATCGTCAAGACGGTCGACAACAAACTGCTGGTGAGGACCGATACCTTTCCCACCGGGCATATTATACCTTGACATGGCTAGGCGGTATTCCCCTTTTAGATTTCTAACCTGCCTTGGACCAAATCTGCATTTTGTCCGTTTTGACACTTTTGCGCGCAGTGTTTGTCGCTTGTATTTGCAGTTTGGTTCCTACGAAACCCCGAGCCAGAATATCCATCCCCCAGGCAAATCTTTTGAAACTCGTCATTATCTCAACAAACAAAATAGACGCTCCAAGAACGAGCACCTTTGGGGTCTGAGCCAAGAAGATCCACGAAGGCCAGGGCCAAAATACACAGTGTACAACATCCCAAATGAAAGCCAAGACTAAACAACTCTCTGTCTCTGTGATCAGTGGAATCATTATGTAATCCACCCAACGGCGACGTTTTTTGATGAGCCCCACAAGACATTCCGATAAATCACTGAGGATCCAATTCTAGCAGAGATTACACTGTAACATGTTTGAATTACACCTCGGTGGCTCGAGACGCTAATGGAGTAGGATGGAGTCTATAAGTCGAGGCATGGGCAGCAGATCTTGTTGCCAAGCAACGTGTGTAGGCGACAGGGACATGCCTGACGAATGCTCGCCACCAAATAAGGCCTGCGCCAGACCGGCCTTGGCGGTCGCCTGCCTGCACACGATCACACCGTCGACGCGGCTTCGGAGAGCATGCAATTGCCTCTGTCAAGTGTGCGCGTCATTAGGCACTCACACACTGTACTAGCACCGCACCTCACAGTCTTATTAACGCGGCTAGGTGGAGGCTGGATTGGAGCCCGAGGTAATTGGAGGATTACAGACTAGACATTAGACAGGGAGAGGATGGGGCTTCACGGTACGCCTTCGTCTGCATAGGAAGCTGGTGCTGAACTAATTATTAGTTGTGATCGCAATGTTGATAATTGTGGGAATGTCAGTGCTATTAATCAAAATCGTTAATGCAATCTGAGATCTATGGTTTTTCTAAAACTACAATTGCTTCCTTCACAATCACACATGGTCGTAAATAATCGCGGAGGGCAAATTTATAGTTCACCTATTTTGTCGGATCAAGCATCCAACATATTGTGGCTTCGCTTCGACCATGCTGTTCATATATCAATATTTTTAAGTGTGCCGAAACCTTTCAAGGCAAAATGTTGTTAGGTCTCAAGTGCTGGGCAATGCCGCCTTTCGTCATGGAGAGGTCATCGTGGAGAGGACACAAAAAATACAAACGTCAGCACTTCATCACAGCTATCATTATTGCTTCACAAAATGGTTGCTATAAAATACTTTTTTGATTTGGATTGGCTCAACACAATAACCAAACAAAAAGATTTGAATGCTAAAAAGATTGTCCAAACATGGCTTCAATTCCAAACCATTGGGGTGGAAAGTTGAAAACTGTAACTGCTTACTGGACATTGGTATACAAAATTTGTGCTTGCTATTAAAAGGTGATTATTGGTAAAGTAAAGAATCTAATTGCTACAATTAATTAAAAAAATAACGAAAAAAGGAAAGAAAATACGGATATAACTATAGGAGAGAAATAAATACTCAAGCTCCCTTGCCCCCCCCCCCCCCCTACATCAGCCACACCACTTTCAAAGTTGCAGCTACGTCTTTTCACGTTGGGAATGCTCTGTACTTGCCTGTGGCATTATTTCCTGCTAAGTGCCAACCAGTGCTAAACCAATTATCAGTGATACCAAAGCCAAACAAATGCATGTCCATATAGGTATACGTAATATGCAGTGCTTGTCCCTGATGGCTAACCAACGCTCCATTTCTCGATGCCCCCAGGTGCACGCCAAACACGAGGAGAAGTCGGAGAGCAAGTCAGTCTACCGGGAATACAACCGCGAGTTCATGCTGCCGAAGGGCACCAACCCCGAGAGCATCAAGTCGTCGCTGAGCAAGGACGGCGTGCTCACCGTGGAGGCGCCGTTGCCGGCCCTCGAGGGCGAGAAGATGATCCCGATCGCTCAGCACTAACTCGGCGCCAGACGCACGCCTGGAGCCTAGACATTCGATGTGGGTCTCCAAACGCCGTTCCCCTGCAGATCCCACCTATATAGACTTGCACCGGACGGGACGGCGAGCGCGATTGGCTGGCGTCGGAGGCGTTCGCTCGATGCCGATGTCGGGGTGCATGGAAATACATGGACTGCGATGTCGACAACGGCGGAAGTCGACGGCGACGGCCTTTCGATGGTCGCTAGCCCGCAGTTTATGACTCGCCCAGATTTCCCATAGGGTGTTGCGAAACTAACAGTCTGTTGTCAGGATGCAAAGAACATTGTGTCCTTAACGGACTGTTATTATCTCAGAAGCCTATTGTGAATCTGACTGAGGGGGTGATATTGAAGTGTATGGGCCACTTACAGAGTAGGTGAACCAGAAGGATTGCGACGTGTTTGGCAAAATTATATGATATGCTGGAGGACGGGGGACTTCCCGTACACTGTAAATTGAACCCCTAATTTAGTGAAACTGGACTGGAAGTGTGTATTACTATCCAGGAATGTGGGACGCCCAGGATCTATCTCACACTCGAAATTATTTCAATCCTGATTGTGCTTTACGATACGTATATGCTACACCAACATTGTTTTTAATTTATTTTATATTTAAAAAAGTTTCTTTTTGAAAATAGTTAATTATCGTTGTGTATAAAATGCGTATTAATATAATATTGATTGGCATTATGTGCGTGCAAATGCTTTGTTCAAAGAGACTTTAGATTAGTACTTTACTTTTGATACTCTATCGGCTACAATTGCCAGCCTTATACCGTTCAGATATATAAATTATGTGGTCAGGATATAGGGGAAAATTCATGGTCAAGATCAAAAAGGAAATACGAGGAACCGACAGCAAATACGCTCATTGCCGTTGATGAATGTAAAGACTCGACTTAAACTTGCAATTACCTCTTTTGGAGGTGGATTTGTAAAAAGTCTTAAAAATCAACTTTCAATGTTGAACTTGCAAAGCCAGAATGCACATGGCTGAACCAGTTTTGTCCGTAGGTACATTTGATCGCAACACAAGCAGTCGACTCACTTAGGTAATTGTTGCTTAGGAGGTACCAAGTAGTTTCTCACAAGACACGCAAAATGACTTGAAGTCTCAACAAACACATCAATGTGTTCACCTGTTTCGAGCGAAGCAACCCAGCTCCGAATTCGATATTAAAGCTGAATTATACACGCGTACACAAAACTGCAGTCTTTTGCCAGTGTCGCAATATATCACAACACACTCAAGTTTTCTGTTCTGGAAATAATAATGATTCCTCCGCTGACGACGTGTTTACGAATTGATGTATAAATTATAATTATGTACGAAATCTGTGTCTTTTATTAAAATTAAAAAAACCGATTTGTTTGTTGTATTTCAATTCTATCACTTGGATCTGGGTAGAACAGTCGACCATCCCACTCCAAATACTCAAAAATCTCAGTGTACAAATGCAGAGCTTTCATCTGTGACTTGGTATAGGTAGGTTTTGGTGTAGGTACCGTATGGGTATAGGTATAGGCAGTTCTTTTTTTGTGCCGGAACGCACCGGAACGCCGTTCCGGCACCTCATTTCGCTACACTAAAAAAAAAAAATAACAATCGGCGGGAATATCTGTTCACAGGAATATCACCAGGGCCCAGCTGAGCTTTTCCCAGACAGGGGGATCCACGAGCTTTGGCTCGAGGGATAATAGGCAACTCTCCTCTTTTCTATAAACACATTTTTTGCATTCTATGCTGCATTTCATTAGACACGTGTTTTTAAATTTCTTCGAAATATTTATTTTTAGGTATTCTATTTTATTTTAAAATTCCCATCAAATTGACGGCTCCAAAACGGCCGGTCGCCATCTTTAAACACTAATGACACCACATGCATTTTGACTTATCTCTGTCCACGTGCTAATACATGTGCTCAAAATCTGTCGTGGAAAGAGAAAGATTTTTCGAAGTGTGTTTTGTGCATCTGCACCCTAGCACAAGTGTAAAAAGTCGTGAAAAGGTAACTTTCAAGGCCCCAAAGAATGTTAAGATTGAAAGACGTGGATGAAAGCCTCAAGATGAGGTAGATCTTTGCCCCCTACCTCTACTGCATTATACAGCTGTAGGTACATGTCATGGCATGTGATAGTAACAAACTGGCATCGTCATTGTACAATTCTAGGCAAGAATCTCGTTTGCAGCCCAGTTGTGGTCGAGGTAAAGTAGAGAACATTAAAGAGGCTTGTGATTTTCAGTGATCCGTCAAAATTATCTTTGCAAGGTAGATGTTTGCCAAGATACCTTTGATCCCGGTATTCTACTTACCTACAAGTTTTCACACCTCTCAGCTCGGCCGCTATACTAACTTTAAGCTTGTCGTAGGAATTTTCAACAACTCTTGTAAATCCACACGAGGTAAATTGACGAAATTCCAGTGCCATTGTCAAAATGCCGATGGTTTCAAATGTATTACGTATACCACACCCCTTTCCAATGACAGCTTGACACTGTCAAAAGTGATCTAATCTTACTTGGATTTTTCAATTGAAAAAAAACTGTGGTGAAAGCAAATTAAAAACTCGCGGATTTCACATAATACCAACAAACCATCAAACGGAGCTGCAATATTTAAAAAAAAAATTCGAATTCTTCGATGCTTTTAGACTCTAGATCAAAACACAATGACTTGCTGTTATTTGCAAATCTGGAGCCCAAGCATGTGACGTCACAAATCCCTTACCAATCAGTCAGCCTCTCGCATATCCTAAAAATATTTGAAAATTTGCCAATATTTAAATGGTGTATTAAATTCAGGGAATAAATACAGACTGATACAAAATATATAGTCATGAACAGAATTAATTTTTACACTCAGAAAATAAGATTGCGACGTGTTTTCCGACATATAGGAGAATTCCCTGATTGTGAAACGGATAGTGACTCGCCGGCCCGCGATCACAGACATAACATAATATAATCACAGACATAACCTAATCACCAAATTGGGACACAGTATTGGCTACAAAGGCCCTGGAAACCGACCAATTTTCGACAGCAGCGTCAAAGAAAATGACAACAATTTATGGCGAAATCGGTGGGTCATGGAATTCAACGCTTATTGGACAATTTTTGCAGAATTTCTTTGCCCCCCGACCCCTACGTCTTTCGTGCAGCCCAGTTTTCATAAGGAAAATGTTCTGCCCGCCGCTGACTTTTACCAGTGGCCAAATTTAGAGCGTATGCGGAATTAGGGATATATGAGATAATGGGGTAGGTAGACACTTCTGCAATCATAAAGTGCGCCCGCAAAATTGTACAAGTTTTGACACATAGACTGAAAAACAGTATAGTTTCAACCTGGTTAGGGCTCGATGAAAGACCCATGCCCCAACAATTGCATGGTGGAGCCAAAAGGTTGAGGCTTATCTAGATTCTGCCCGTGACTGGTTTGGGTCGATCTGCTTTATCGAATAGGCAAATAAAGTAATAGCCGCCAAACATATTCCTCATCGGAATGTGATGATACTAATTAAATTATGTAATTAACGATTGTTAAAATGCTCAACATAACAGTCTATCCACTTAATATTTTCCCGATGTATCGAAGTAATTTGTGCATTGGTATAAATCATCAAATATCATGTTCTTGTCATGTCCGACCTGCCTAGGCGATTAGCCATCCAAAAGGTCGGGTCTCGGTACGATCGGCTAGCTTGATTGAGAGATAAGAGACGCAATTAAAAGAATGCCCGTGAAATTACGTTCAGGAACACTACTTTTTCTCAACAAATAGAAAAGTAGAAATAGAAAAAGTAGAAAATAGAAGGATTTGTGTTACTAGTGGGGGAAAGCTGCAGAAACTTTTTTGATTTTAATTGTATCTTCAAAATTACGTGTTTTAGGCAAGTATATGTGCCAACATCGAGCAAAACTCCCGAGTGAACCGAATCATGAGTCTTTCCGATCGTTATTTTCCAGAGCAAAGCAGCTACTGATAAGGAAACAGGTTTATCAAACTAGTCCCATGCCCACAAAAGCACATGGCTATAGTCACGTGTTCAGAACCCGACCCTTACCTACACTGTTTTCTACCGAACCCGAAAATGACTTGTATATTATTTCGACTGGCTTGCGCAAGTGTAAGTGACGGAGGAAGATTAGAAACTGAACCAAATCTAAGAGCAACATAGGCCCTAAAAAGTGAACAATTTTCGCCTGCAGCACTATAAGTAATACCAAGACAGCAGCCTTACGCAAGTACCTACCTATTTGAACCAGACTGTGTACCTACCTATTTAGTACCTACCTATTTGAACCAGACTGTACCTACCTATTAAGTACCTACCTATTTGAACCAGACTGTGTACCTACCTATTTAGTACCTACCTATTTGAACCAGACTGTGTACCTACCTATTTAGTACCTACCTATTTGAACCAGACTGTGTACCTACCTATTTAGTACCTACCTATTTGAACCAGACTGTGTACCTACCTATTTGAACCAGACTGTGTCAGTCAGTGAAACAGGTGCAGATCTTTGTGTTGTGCAAATTTATGTCTCCTGCCGATTTCATGCCGATTTTATGTGAAATTCCCGAGTCGTTTTTTCCACAATCCAACCCCGCCGTATCTAGATTTACACAGCGGATTTTATGGCGGTTATGGCGGAAAATAATTCTCGCTAGCATCTGAAACACATGCAGTGGATCCGGCGTTGACCGAAAGCGTCACAAGTGGTTGACAGTGTGTACGGTTCACATCTGAAACCCGAAACTACAATCATTCGCTTGTTTTTTGAAAATCTCAAAAAAGCCAGTTTGCTCATTTAAAAAAGCCATTAAACTTTTTTTCTCATATTCTTTTTGACGTAAGGTACTAAATAGGTAAGAACTATGGTAAGATTAAAGACATATTGCTTCTACCTACTGATTCTTTAATTTTTTTAAACGATAATCGAGGCAACAGCAATATATTGAAATGCTTATTCCAAATTGACAAAGTTAATACATTGCTTATTGCAACTTGATTCTCCAACCGTCAAGTCATCTTGCAGGCCCGGTCACGGACGCGGACACAGTCCCAGATGCAAGTCCGCCATCGGACCCCTCCCGGACCGCGTGCCGTTCCACAACCGGTACATGGCTTCGGGACTCATCCCCGCCGGACCAACCCAAGACATCCACGACAGCGGTCTCCTCGCACCACCATCGCCCGTCAACGCCTCCATCTCCGCGGCGTGGTCCTGGTCCAGCCAGAGCGGGCCGAACGGCACCAGCGTCGCGTTCAGGGACCGCGCCAGCGTGCCCGTCACGTGCACGTCGTCCAGCCGGAAGTAGGGGCGGGTCGTCTGCGCGGCTCGGTACAGGGCGAGCGCCACGTCCGGCGAGTAGGCGACCGAATCGCCGCGGCAATGCGCGGGGTACGACGCCGACGGGTAGTCGCTGGCCGGGACGTAGCGCGTTGCCGAAGGGTTGCGTTCGACGGTCAGGTTCGGCGATGGGTTGCACAGGATCAGTCTGGGGAACGAAACAGCGGCAGTGATGTTGGTATACAGGCTGCGACACATACATGATAAATGAAGTGCCGTTCCATAAATTGGTTTATCAGTTCCGTAGAAAAATTAATCTACGGGTGTTTCTAGTAAACAATAAAATATAAATGTCTGCATGAGACTTTATTAATGAACTCATTGCTGCAGAATTAGATATCATTGTCCGACAAGGGGATTTTAAAATTAATAACCTTTGTTTAGACCATATGCAGCATAATATATAAAAGTATCTTTGACATTTACAGTTTGCAAACATTCAAATATGATATAAGAGCTTTACTCTCTTTTTTGGCACCTATATACACTAGGTTAGAGTGGTTTGATGGTTAGATTTTAGTGGTTAGATTTTGACAGCTTCATACACTTTTTCAAATGTTTCTACCGCCATGTTTCTCACGCTTAATTTTCTAGTGCTGGTTTGTGGTTACGAGAACGGATCATGTTACATTTATTTGTTATTTGCGCATCTTCAAGACATGAGTTATAATTTCCGTTAGAATGAAATCTTGCCAGCGCCAACTAAATGGATTTGTTTCGAATTTCTCGTCAGACGTAAAGGGATGCACCTAGGGTGGCGTTAACCTTGAGCCGGAGAGAGACACAAACTCTAGAGTACTTTTTGACCACAAGACCGATGGGAAACAATTATATCAAGAAGTTGCTCGGATAGAAATGCAATGTGTGCTGTCGATGGCTGCCATGCCTTGTCACAACACTTGCTTTCCACCCAGAAGGCCCTGGTTGTGTGCTGGGATAGAAATGCAATGTGTGCTGTCGATGGCTGCCATGCCCTGTCACAACACTTGCTTTCTCGATAGGGGTTGAGGTGCAAAATTCAAGATTTGGGTGCAAAACGGCGTATAAATTGTGCATAAATGTAGGCTCTGTTTACTTTAGAAATATTCACTTGTGTGAGCACCACTAAACCTGGCTCCCCCATCTTTCAAGTCGAATATCACGTTAGGGGTTGGCGTGCACAAATCGATACTTGGGTGCAAAAAGGTGCATCAATATGGCGTAGTTTTTCTAGAGGATCGGGTGACCTTGAGATCCACGATTAGTGACCATCATTTCCATCACTATGCCTCTCCCCGTCCAGCCATTTACCCAGCGCACGCCTATGTACTAGGCACATACCGACATATGACAGTACACCAAACAGACTTAATATATCCTATAATATAATATTATCCTATGGTATAATTTTATAGTAATCCTTTTACCAGTGTACGATCCAAAAAATATGCATTAGTCCATGGAGTTTTGCCGCGTGCTATACCCAAAATAAATGTTTTGAATTAAAAGCTGATCCTGCGACCCTCAAGAAAGTAGGTACATGTCATTACCAAGGTTACCGAAAGTAAACAGCAAGACAAATCAAAGCCACATAACGCGAAAGAACCCGACAAAGATCATCCCCTAACTGCATGGGGTCACCTTTTCGTCCAGAACGCGGGCAGGTCGTGCTTGAAGAACTCGACAAAGATCATCCCCTAACTGCATGGGGTCACCTTTTCGTCCAGAACGCGGGCAGGTCGTGCTTGAAGAACTCGACAAAGATCATCCCCTAACTGCATGGGGTCACCTTTTCGTCCAGAACGCGGGCAGGTCGTGCTTGAAGAACTCGACAAAGATCATCCCCTAACTGCATGGGGTCACCTTTTCGTCCAGAACGCGGGCAGGTCGTGCTTGAAGAACCCGACAAAGATCATCCCCTAACTGCATGGGGTCACCTTTTCGTCCAGAACGCGGGCAGGTCGTGCTTGAAGAACTCGACAAAGATCATCCCCTAACTGCATGGGGTCACCTTTTCGTCCAGAACGCGGGCAGGTCGTGCTTGAAGAACTCGACAAAGATCATCCCCTAACTGCATGGGGTCACCTTTTCGTCCAGAACGCGGGCAGGTCGTGCTTGAAGAACTCGACAACGGTGTTCGCGTGCAGGAACGTCCGGTCGTCGACCTTGAAGAGCACGCGCGTCTTGGGGCAGTGGTAGACCGTCCACTTGAGCGCCATCGCGTGCTTGTAGGTGGCGTTGGCGTCGCTGTCGAGGAACGAGCCCTGCACGAGGTCGCGGTGCTCGGCGTCCTCGGCGGCCAGCGAGGACTGCTCTGCGGCGGAGGCCGCTTGTCCCAGCAGGAACACAACCTGGCGGGCAGTGGCCAAAGTGTTAGCGACAGGAACACAACCTGGCGGGCAGTGGCCGAGGCTCATTATCACTAGCCTCAACTGTGGCTTAACTGCCACAAGAAGAAAGACAGCTTCACTTGGATGGAGGCATCCTATGATTGACAAAGTTTAGAACACCACAGTTAAAAATTAATGTCAAAACTGAGCCACCTTTATTTTCAAATCACATCTAGCCGTTTAGGGTTTCGAAACGTATAGAGGTCATAGTTGATATAATAACCAGAAGTGGATTTTCTCGGTGATTATCTTTGTGTTTTATGTAAGTTGAGAAAATTCAATGCCGTGCCAAAGGGCTGGTTGTCAAAACAGGGCGTGTACACCACAAATCAATTATTTTAAATAGACGTGGAATCGTGGAATGAAGCAACATAATATACCGTGTAAAGTTTAGTAGGTACTTGGTGGTACAAGTCCTACCGACCGCAGATTTTCAGACGTAATAAATATTTATAAGCTCGACATGTGTATAACTTTTGGTGAAGATATGTAAAGAACTTTGACATTTACAGAGGATCAAAATGAAAAAATCGAAAAATTTCGTAAAAATTGATTTGTTAAAAATTTTCTAAACCGATCTTTTCCAAAAACTTGGAGGATCTAAGTTCAGAACAAAGGTAGGTCCTCTGAAATATTCATCTAAATCGGTTCAGGCGTTTGGTCTGTAGAGCGCGCGCAAACACACATACAAAAAAAAACATAGGTACTGCACAAGTGACATTTTTTGGGGGTAGTGAAATTGAAGATTTCGCTCCGCTCGCTTCGCTCGCTACGCTCATCAACAAACACGCAACATTGCAGCGCCTTTTATCTTGATCTCAAGGTCAGACTGGTAGTGTCACAACTTTGCAAGGCCATGAGTATACCGATCAGCAATGGGCCTCCTTGTAACATTCCACCATGGGCCTCCTTGCAACATTCCACCATGGGCCATCCCATCGGCACAGAGACCCATGTGCAGTGCGCGTGTACCTTGAATTCACTGGACGCGTTCGCCCCCTGGGCCCACGTGGCCCGGACGGCGTCCCTGTTGGCCCGAGCCGAGGGCGTCGTCACGACCAGCGCCAACAGCGTCGGCGCGACCTCGCCGCACACACGGTTGTTGAGCAGGAAGCGGAAGTCGCGCATGTCGACCAAGACGGCGGCGTCGTCGGGAGGCAGCGATGTGGTAATGGTGGTGGTGGTCGCCTCCTCGACGTCGCGCCGCTCGCCGGCCGTGGTGGTGGTGGTGAGGAAGCACTCGAGACACAGGCCGAGCACCAGACAGAACGAGACCACCGTGCAGACGGGGTAGCGCAGGAAGCGCGACACCGACGGCTTGTCGTCCTGCATCTTTCTATACAGGCACAATCGGGATCAGAATGAGGTTTGGTGTTTGCAGGAACGAAATTACTATGCCTGTGAGCAGGCGAGGTGCGGGGTAAATCGCATATTGTGCTGCTATAGACCAAGACTTTTATATCCTTTTGTTTATATACGAGGGATTTTGCTCGGATAACTTGAATTCCAAACTTTCCCTTTATTCTGCAGAGGCGTATTTGTAAGTATTGTGCAATTCTGAGCAACTATAGTTGACACAGAAAGTGCATTATTAGCCATGTGTTCAATACCTTATTATAGGCAATGATTGCATTAGAATTTATACTAGAAATCTGTATAGGTCACCGCTAATGGTTCGGTTTGTTTATTTACCATCAATTCTACTAAAGCTAGTCACTTCTCGGTACTCATTTACGAAGATCATCGTTAGGTAGTTTACTGTTTACTGTTTACTGTTTAGTGCAAGAGATTGTTACCTGTTGGCAATCGCCTGACAGCTGACAGCCTTGACAAGTGTCTCGCCGTGAGCACGGCCGCCCGAATCACAACCGCTCGACTGCGGGACGAATCTCCAACTGTCGGTGCAGCACAAGACAGCGGGCGCGTCGCGTTTGTTCGGTCGCGGAACGAGCAAGTCATTGCGAAGGATGCAGCTCGACTTGGAGGCGAGACCTTGCTGAAACGTGTTTGTGCCGATCTGCACCGACCGAGCCCTGGAGCCGCGAGGAGTCGAGCGTTGACCTGGCGCGGTCCAGAAGAGACGCGTGCTCGCCGTCGTGCATTTAGCGTCGTACTGGCACGAGCCACGACTTGGAACGACAAGGAGCGTGCAAAAATGCAGGGACCTTCGGGCGGGTTTTGCTATACGAAATGGGCCCACCCCTCTGTGAAAGCTCTAATATTTCAACCTTGGCCTACACAATATATGTACAAAGATACAAAATATACAAAGATGCTTCTCTTGCGAATATTTCGAGGTTTATTCACACAATATTAATATTTGGTTGCGGGCAAAAGATCGATTCTGCGCCGAGGAGAACATTTTACAAATTTAGGTGCCGTTTCACGTTGGGTTTCGTACGGGTTTCACGCCATCAGGAATAAAATGCAGGTGAATTCGAAGTCGCGAGAAGTTTCAAAACAACAATAAAAGTAATATACACGGACCATTGTAACTTTAATTGGAGTCGATTGTACCTCTTTGAGGAGTGGAGGGGGGGGGGGGGGACGAGTCAACCGAGCAATTCTCGTGAAAGCAAATCGGAGCAGGCACCACGTCCCCAAGAGCAGCCCATCCTTTTTACGATACGCGTTATGCATATTAAATATGAAACCATAAAGGCGCCACTGCCTAAACTGTTCTGTGTGTGTGAATGTGTTGAATCATCGAGGAGCACTCCCCATGCCGCAGTCCATCGATTGGTGGAAGTAAGAGCTGGTGACACCGAAAGGCATATATCGAGGTCTGCACAACATGACGCGTCGGCTGAAGGACTCTTGGAGGCAACCAGGAGGTCAAACCTGGCACCATGAAGAAGATGCTCAAGATGCCATCCGCATGGACATTTTGGTGGTGCTCTTGGCTTGCATCGGTGCGTGTATCGGTGCAGGTGGAGTGTCAACAAATCGGTGACTAAAATTTACAGTAAAACTAGCCAGCAAGCCTTTCATAAATAGTGGCAAAAATAAACGTTTCCCTAGGGAAGTTACGTTTTCCTGGCTCTCGCATTCAAGAATATAAGCTCTTTATGTCAGACAGTCCAATATATTATTATCACTCAGTCACAGATTCAACTAGGCTTTCCCCACATGGAGCAAAGGGAAACGGGCAACACATTCAGAAAGCTGTGGCTTATGAAACTGGTGTAGACTCTTCGACCAAACCGTTATTAGTTACAATAAAATCCAGTGGCTGAAAATGTTGGTTTTGGTCCAATCAAGCTACATGTGAAGACAGAAATTCACCCTTTGTATAGAATTCCATTATCGCGTTGGCGCCTAAGGTATAGCCGAGTCGGCCCCAGCGATTGCCCACCCCCTCTGCCCGTAAAGGGCATACCCTGGCGAATTGCCCGCTGGCGAATTATTGTCCTCCACTCCTGCTCATTGATGAGCGTAGCGAGCGATGCGAGTTACGTCTATGTATTAACATGCACATTGCTCAATGACCTCAAAGTGAGCATATTTTCCCCTACCCGACAGCTCGGACAGAAACAAAGAAAGGTCAGAATCGTTTACAATTTCAAGTGATCAGAATTTTTGAGAAAGCATTGGTCCGGCTTGCTGCTCCATGATTTTCATAGGCTTTTTGCCTCAATCTTTTTATGCGCCATATACAAATCGCTACGCTCATCTTCAACGCAACACAAATTGCGTTCGCGAAGCCCTCTAGTATACTACATCAAAAAACATCAGATGGTTTTTGAAATGGGTGTAACTGTAGTCACCAAGGAGCAAAGCGTTCGTGGACTTGTTTATCTTATGGACAGAAAACTCGCGAGCAAGGACAATAAGACGTAGGGATGACTGACATCTTGGGTGGAAGTGGAACACGAGTAAAACACGGAAGCTACCGAACTAAAGTCGCTTTATTGGCGTCTCGGTGCGTGCGGGCACCGAGTTCGGTTCTTTGACAGACATGTCTGTGATTGCAACAAAGAGAGAGAGAGACAGAGACAGAGGAAGAGCTCGTGCAGGAAGGGAGGACGTGAAAGGTAGAGAGACAGTGAGAGAAAGAGAGAGGGAGAGAGAGAGAGAGAGAGAGAGAGAGAGAGAAAGAGAAAGAGAGAGTGAGATAGTGAGAGAGAAACAGAGGGAAGGAGTGCAGTTACGTGTTTCCCGTTCGTGTGCGTGCAGAACGCTTCCGCGGGCAGGGGGGGGGGAGGCGTTTCGACATCTCGGGGGGTGGAGGCGTTCAGACACGAGCGGTCGTCCTTTGACGCGGCTCCAGGCGGATCTTGAAGCCCTCGGCGCGCTTCAGGATGATGTCGGCCTGCAGCCGGAAGTCATTTTCGCCGAGGTCGGAGATGACGTGGAAGTTGCGCAGCACTGTCGCCAGGATGATCTTCAGCTTGAGCATGGCGTACTTGCGACCTGCAGGCAGAAAACCGGGGGTCAGATAGGAAGGTCTTCAGCCCTGCGATAACAATTTGTTGTGCTAGTCACACATATATACACACATAGTCAACTCATATTCACGTTAAGAATGCTAGCAGTGTTTTACTGTCAATGATACCCTGTTGGTGGGCAGGAGCCAGAGGTTTCAACATTCGCAGGGTTCCGCTTAAGGGTTCGCAAGGGTCTCCGGTCAAATTCTATTGAATGTTTGACAGCCACTGTCGGGAGTCTGCAGAACAGTACTAGCGTTCTTAACGTGAACAAGAGTATGTATATTTGCTGCATGAATTACAACGGGTATACCGTTCATGTACCCGATCATGTAACTTTGTGATTTCAAAACAATTTGTTTTCAATATCACTGCCTATATGGTTTAACACGGGGACAGTGATTTGAAATCGAGTGATTTCGAGCCAAATCGAACGGAATAAAGTTACACAATCGCATACCCTGGACTGCTGCCTCGAGGAATAACACAGTTCCCTGTCACGCGCGCAGCCAATTGTTGTGCAATCAACATACGAAAAGGTATTCTTGGTGTTGGCTCTGTGATAAATTGCAGTTCATCATAAGGGCTTAGAATCAGATTCAGAGCAGAGAAACATATCACAGGTCGAGGGATGCTAACTTCAAACAACATGGCAGGAAGTTCAGTCGAGTCAAAACGTGTCAATGAACGAAGACTATACAGGCGGGCCATGCATCATTCTCATCGTCCTCATCGTCCTCAAGCCGTCCCCTGCTCAAACCTAACATGGCTCGAACACGGCTCGAACATGGCTCGAACATGGCTCGAACATGGCTCGAACACGGCTCGAACATGGCTCGAACATGGCTCGAACATGGCTCGAACACGGCTCGAACTCGGCTCGAACATGGCTCGAACTCGGCTCGAACTCGGCTGTCTTCGCGGGGAGGCGTTTGGCACTCACCGACGCAGCTGCGCGGCCCGGCGCTGAACGGCACGAAGGCGTAGTAGTGCCGGTTGGCCATCTTCTCGGGCAGGAAGTTGTCGGGGTTGAAGACGGTGGGGTTGGGATAGGTGACCGGGTCGCGGTGCAGCTTGAAGGTCGCCACCACGATGGTCGAGCCCACGGGCAGGATGTGGCCCGTCGACGCTGGACACGCAGCACGCATTAGTGCACCGACACAATCATAGTGCTCACAAGATTAGTGCTCACAAGATTAGTGCTCACAAGATTAGTGCTCACAAGATTAGTGCTCACAAGACAAGATGCCATGCATCGTAACTTTTCTGAATGGATATAATATTTTATCCCCGATCAATCAACAGCAACAATTGACGTGATTACGATTGACACATATCCAATTGTCTTGACAAATGACAGATATCTAGAAATGTCTTTTCATACTCTTTGAGTTGACCACTTAAGATGTATCAAAATGCACAGGCATCTTGCAAAAACGCGAAGATCAGTACAGGTTGCATTGTAAAACTCGTGATATGAGTACAAGGGAGCCGCGAAAATTCGTTCCCTTGTTAAGGGAGTCACATGGAATCAATAAGTTTGAGAACCTCTGGTACTTAGAGGTCAAAGAGGATTGAGGAACAGCATTTTTTCTACATGTATTGTAAACATATTTTGGGATGTGACAGCGATAACTGATTATTCTGCATACATCTGCCTTTCGCAGCGATTCTATGGATTTAACAACGCCCTCGTCAACGAATTAGAAGCGAATCCAACATTGTGTGAGTCTATGTTCCCGCGGTGCTCACCGAGTTTGACCTCTAGTCCCTGATCTGCATGGATTTAACAACGCCCTCATCAACGAATTAGAAGCGAATCCAACATTGTGTGAGTCTATAATCCCGCGGTGCTCACCGAGTTTGACCTCCTCCCTGATCTGGCGCGCGATGACGGGCACCGGGGGGTACATGCGCAGAGTCTCCAGGATGCACCGCTCCAGGTACTTCATCTCCAGCGTGTCGGCGAACGTCACCGGGCGGTCAGAGTCGCCGAAGATGCCGTTCAACTCGTCCATCACCTTCTCCTGGATGTCCTGGTGGATGCCCATCAGCGACAGGAAGAAGCTGGAGCCGGCGGCGGTCGTGTCGTGGCCCTGCGCGCACGCGCAATCGCAGCGTTAATTTCGATGGAAGTCATGCGACAATCATGGACAGCAGTGACAGATAAACACCGGACTTTCTGTCTGTCTGTCTGACTGGCTAACTAACTAACTCACTAACTAACTAACTAACTAACTAACTAACTAACTAACTAACTAACTAACTAACTAACTAACTGACTAACTAACTAACTAACTAACTAACTAACTAACTAACTAACTAACTAACTAACTAACTAACTAACTAACTAACTAACTAACTAACTAACTAACTAACTAACTAACTAACTAACTAACTAACTAACTAACTAACTAACTAACTAACTAACTAACTAACTAACTAACTAACTAACTAACTAACTAACTAACTAACTAACTAACTAACTAACTAACTAACTAACTAACTAACTAACTAACTAACTAACTAACTAACTAACTAACTAACTAACTAACTAACTAACTAACTAACTAACGAACTACCTAACTAACTAACTAACTAACTAACTAACTAACTAACCAACTGACTAACTAACGAACGAACGAACGAACGAACGAACTAACTAACTAACTAACTAACTAACTAACTAACTAACTAACTAACTAACTAACTAACCAACTGACTAACTAACGAACGAACGAACGAACGAACGAACGAACGAACGAACGAACGAACTACCTAACTACCTAACTACCTACCTAACTAACTAACTAACTAATTAACTAACTAACTAACTAACTAACTAACTAACTAACTAACTAACTAACTAACTAACTAACGAACTAACATAACTAGCAACGTCAGGAGCACTGAAAACAAACGCGGCTGTCCCAAGGAACTTGGCTGACAAATTGGCATTGATAATGTAAACTATTTCAGAGTTTCTTTGCTTGAATCGTTTGAAACTGCCTGGAAAATATAATAGTGCAGTGCCACTTGGAATGTTTCGTGTGCACATGAATCCGCCTGTATAAGTGCATAACACTAAAACACTCATGCTAGCCGTGATGCGATGGTCGAAGGTTCAACAGGTGTTCAAGCAAGTACCTCGAACATGATCGTGTCCACCTCCTCCTTGATCTCCTCGTCGGTGAGCACCGCGCCGTCCTGCGCCGTCTCGATCATCAGGTCCAGGAAAGCCAGCCTCTTCTTCTGGCCTACACACAAACACAAACTGGTCACCAGAAGTGCCGACCCTGACAACAAGTCAACCCTCGGGCGTGTTTCGCTCACCGACGTCGTTCTCGTCCTGGTCGTCGAGGTCGTCGCGCAGTCCTTGCGTCGGCGCCGTCTTGGCCTCCGTCGGCGTCGTGGGCACGGTCGCCGCCGTGATGTAGTTCTTCTGGCCCTTGCTGATCTCGGCCTTCTTGGCCTTGATCACCTGCGACGGACCAAACGGACACTGTCAGCTAGCCGAACTCCAAGAGAGATATTATGAACCCATGTACTCCTCTTCATATTAAGAATGCATTTGCACCTTCCTTTTGCTAGACACGAGCCAAGAGTTTCGAAACTGCCCACACAGAGCCTTTTGTCTGACTCAAGACATGACTTGTGTGTTTTGAAACTCTTAGCTCGTGTCTAGCAGCAGTGGGTCCTCGAGGAAGATGCAAATCCACTCTCCTTCTCAACGTGAAATGGGGCTTAGCATGTGGTGTCTCATGAACGAGCGCTGTGTCCGCCTTGCATTCGAGAGGCTGCGAGTTCGATCCCATTTTGACTGCCTTTGCAGCTTCCCCAAATATCCACAGCCAATAGATATGAGCAGAGAGTCTCAAAACTGCTCATAGAGTATTTTGTCCGACTCAACCCACACGGAAGTACATACAAAAAACATGTTTGAAACATATACCTATGGAAGGTTCAAATTTCTATAAGAAACATAAAAGTTTCTTATAAGATATTGCACTTTCGTATATTTTCCCTATATGCATCATATATGTTCGTATTTGCTTTTCGTGTGGGAAGACATGGCTTGTGAGCTTAGCTCGTGTCTAGCAGCAGTGGTTTCGAGGAAGATGCAAATCCCCTCCCCTTCTCGACGTGAAATGGAGTATGCACTAGCGCTGTGTCCGCCTTGCATTCGAGAGGCTGCGAGTTCGATCCCATTTCGACCGCCTTCTCTGGTACTTAGCGGTTGTATTTGACCTTCACGCGTGATTTTCACAACAATATAAACGAAATGCTGGGATTAAGTTTAAAAAATCACTACAGTCGTGTTCGCCTAAGATTACCACGGCCTGGTGGACTTCGAAGTAAAGTATCGTTTGACTCTTTTACGATTTGTAACGAGTAAAATGGTTAATAATTGTAATGACAAATACCTTTTTTGTAATGGTAATGACAAAAACATATCACTTTATTCTACGGTATGGTGGTCTATGATAAGAGATCCCCAAAAAGTGGCAAACTCAAATTAATTCTAGTGTATCGGGGCAGTCTTCTCGCGCCCTTCCGTCCTGATTCCTAAAGAGGCACACGTTTACGAACACAATTCATTACTTTTTACCCTGTAAACCAATATCGATGAAATAAATGGAATTTGTCAGAAGTACAGCTTTAGGCATATCTTCCAGTCAGACGAAGTTAGAAGCGCGCACCTTCTTGGTGAGTCCGTGAATGATCCCGAGCAGTTTGCCCTGGTCCTTGGACATGCTGGAGAAGCTGAAGAGCCAGTCCGGTCGCAGCCAGGCCTTGGTCTGCCGCAGATGGAGGATGTCGCACATCCTGGGAAGGAGGCGTTGACAATGCATGGTTTAGACAAGACGCTAGGAGGCAGTGACAATGTGGTTTAGACAAGACGCTAGGAGGCGGTGACAATGCATGGTTTAGACAAGACGCTAGGAGGCAGTGACAATGTGGTTTAGACAAGACGCTAGGAGGCGGTGACAATGCATGGTTTAGACAAGACGCTAGGAGGCAGTGACAATGTGGTTTAGACAAGACGCTAGGAGGCGGTGACAATGTGGTTCAGCAACGTTGGCACGGGATTGCCACGGCTCCATGCGAGGCAGCGGTCTCAGGATAATGGATCAGGATCATGGATGGATCGGGATCAGGATCATGATCAACGCACAGGACTTACTTCATGACTGCCATTGCGTACTCGAAGCCGCTCTTGTCCTGAGTCTTCTTGTTCACGCCCATCGCCGTCTCTGTGGGTCATCAAGGAGATGCATTACAAACCTGAAACCGCACTACAATAATTTACAATCACAGCTCGGTGCGGGTTGTGCTCAGAATGAAGCAAGGAAACAAGCTGTCATTGTCATCAAGGGGATTCATTAAGGCCATATTCCACTAGGATTGCAGCCTTCCGATCCATGGCCCTTTAAATGGTTTTGTTCCTTTGGTGGTGATAGTAAATGTGCGGTAAGAAGGCCAAGGATCGGCAGGTTGCAACCCTAGTGGAATATGGCCTTTACAAACCTGAAACTGCACTACGATTACAATCACAGCTCGGTCCGGGTTGTGCTCAGAATGAATCGAGTTGACCGTGCTGCTGCCACTAAACGAAACGTCTTATCTTAGCGTATATATATTTTTTTGTGCACACGTGACTTGTGAAGTGAGTGGCATGCAGCATAAGATAATATGGTTCTCAACCAAATCTGCCCGCTGGTCACAAGGGGATCCAAAATCATTCCGTGTTCTTCTTACCATGCTATTTTCCAAGATGCATCTAATCTGAAATGCGTCTATAATATTAGCTTGAAAGTATTTTCCTCAAAAGCGAGTTTAAGAATTGCCTCTAAAATCATAACTCTGTGGCGTTTGCGTTTGCGGCGTTTGGTTGCCAAACAGGGTTGGATGATTGGGGGGAAAAATCGGCCCGGAAAATAGACCGGCCCACGGAAAATCCATTTCCTAAAAAACGTAACCAGGTTTTTTCCGGAGCCAATCCCTTAAAAACCCGTATGCCATTTTTCTGAGGCGAATCCCTCTAGAGTTCCCTTCATAGTTCCCTCCATAGTTCATTTGTGTCTCGGACCACGGGTCGGCCCCCTGCCGGTCTACCGGCCCCAAAACCTACCAACCAAAACCTACCCGGTCGCCTAGTGGGCCTATCCAACCCTGTTGGCAAACCTTTAGTTCGTGTGCTAAAGGCTAGCCACGTTAGGGTGAGTATAACTTCCTTTAGGCCAGCTTCCTTGCACTGAGTGTCTCGTGTTTGCCAGGACAATAGACTAATGTTGTTTATTATTTCGTTTCTTGTCAGGGGCTTTATTGCGACGAGATAAGAAACTGCAACAGTCAATAGCTAAAGGCGTGTATGATCTCGTTTATTGCCATGACTATTGCCTCTAGAGTCGTTTGTCGGCTCGATCAACGCCGTGCATTGCTAGTGGTCGAGGTCGACTCACCGAGCAGGATCTCGACGGTGCACTCGCTCATGTAGTCGTGCACGTCGAACTCCTTGCCGCCCTCCTTGCGCATCTTTTCGCACACGGCCAGACTGTTGGTGTTGAACAGGCCGATGAACGACTTGAGCACGTTCAGGTGGAACGTGGGCGCGATCAGCTTGCGGTGCGTCCTCCACTTGTCGCCTGTCCATAGGCAACACGCAACACGCAACATGGTCAGCGGGGCTCTCTAGGTCAAGGGCCAGAAAGTGGCTTTCAGACCTAAAGCTGCTGTGTTCTCAACGCCTCTTCGTTCAAGTTATCATTTCAATATTTCTGTATGTTGTTGACAAAATATTAATAAAATATCGGTGTCCACGGCCCTTTTGTAGAAAATTTTCCCCTAGAATGCAAGGAGCACCACGAAACTGTTCATTTTTAACCCTTTTTAGAGCCATGTGTGCGAGTGTGCAAAGAAAAATTAGGAAAAGGGGCCATAGGCACCCATTTGTATGTATTGTACTAATAACATACCTACTCGAATATTGGAATGATAACTTTAACGGTGTTGTCGTGAGAACTCGGCAACTTTTGGTCTGTTTCAACATTTTCTAAAATAATTATGTTAACTATGTATAACTAATATGTATAATAAAAATACTTAATCAAGGGTCGAAAAAGTCGAGCTTTCACCCTTGATAAAATAACTAGCATCTATTACGAAACGTCGGGAAACCAGTGAGACTTTTGATTAGCATTCTTATCCCGTTTGAAATAGTTTTTTTCAGGGAGTAAAGCTGTTTTACTAACTTCTACTCGTCAAGCGTCTCTCCCAGAAAATGATTGCGATGGTCACCAACTCAAATGTATGTCAAACAAGTCCGTGGTCGAACCCGTGCTTGTGTGTTGATTGTGTGTTTTGAGTACCTAATAATGTTCTAGTACCTGAGCTGATAAGGAGACCCTCTCCAAGCCACGGCTTGAAGAATCTGTATTCGGACGACTTGTCAAGGTAAATGTTGCTTCCAAGGATCAGCTGCAACAAAGTTTCAGAGTCAGCTAGATATAGTAATATCTCCTGAGAAATGCTCAACAGAGTCACACTGCACTTTCGTCTGCATCTTTTGGAGTTCAATGTAGGTATAAACATTATTATGACAGCCCAGAGAGCGAGTGGTCTGCAGTGAGGACGGCTTTGAAAGGACCCAGGAGGTCGTGACTGCAGTGAGGACGGCTTTGAAAGGACCCAGGAGGTCGTGACTGCAGTGAGTACAGCTTTGAAGGGACCCAGGAGGTCGTGACTGCAGTGAGTACAGCTTTGAAAGGACCCAGGAGGCCGTGACTGCAGTGAAAACGGCTTTGAAGGGACCCAGGAGGTCGTGACTGCAGTGAGGACGGCTTTGAAGGGACCCAGGAGGTCATGACTGCAGTGAGGACGGCTTTGAAGGGACCCAGGAGGTCGTGACTGCAGTGAGTACGGCTTTGAAAGGTCCCAGGAGGTCGTGACTGCAGTGAGGACGGCTTTGAAGGGACCCAGGAGGTCGTGACTGCAGTGAGGACGGCTTTGAAGGGACCCAAGAGGTCGTGACTGCAGTGAGGACGGCTTTGAAGGGACCCAGGAGGTCGTGACTGCAGTGAGGACGGCATGGAAAGGACCCAGGAGGTCGTGACTGCAGTGAGGACGGCTTTGAAAGGACCCAGGAGGTCGTGACTGCAGTGAGGACGGCTTTGACAGGACCCAGGAGGTCGTGACTGCAGTGAGGACGGCTTTGAAGGGACCCAGGAGGTCGTGACTGCAGTGAGGACGGCTTTGAAGGGACCCAGGAGGTCGTGACTGCAGTGAGGACGGCTTTGAAAGGACCCAGGAGGTCGTGACTGCAGTGAGGACGGCTTTGAAAGGACCCAGGAGGTCGTGACTGCAGTGAGGACGGCTTTGAAGGGACCCAGGAGGTCGTGACTGCAGTGAGGACGGCTTTGAAGGGACCCAGGAGGTCGTGACTGCAGTGAGGACGGCTTTAAAGGGACCCAGGAGGCGGAGACTGCAGTGAGGACGGCTTTGAAGGGACCCAGGAGGCGGAGACTGCAGTGAGGACGGCTTTGAAAGGACCCAGGAGGCGGAGACTGCAGTGAGGACGGCTTTGAAGGGACCCAGGAGGCGGAGACTGCAGTGAGGACGGCTTTGAAAGTACCCAGGAGGTCGTGACTGCAGTGTGTACGGCTTTGAAAGGACCCAGGAGGCGGAGACTGCAGTGAGGACGGCTTTGAAGGGACCCAGGAGGCCGTGACTGCAGTGAGGACGGCTTTGAAAGGACCCAGGAGGTCGTGACTGCAGTGAGGACGGCTTTGAAGGGACCCAGGAGGTCGTGACTGCAGTGAGTACAGCTTTGAAAGGTCCCAGGAGGTCGTGACTGCAGTGAGGACGGCTTTTAAGGGACCCAGGAGGTCGTGACTGCAGTGTGTACGGCTTTGAAAGGACCCAGGAGGCCGAGACTGCAGTGAGGACGGCTTTGAAAGGACCCAGGAGGTCGTGACTGCAGTGAGTACAGCTTTGAAAGGTCCCAGGAGGTCGTGACTGCAGTGAGGACGGCTTTTAAGGGACCCAGGAGGTCGTGACTGCAGTGTGTACGGCTTTGAAAGGACCCAGGAGGCCGAGACTGCAGTGAGGACGGCTTTGAAAGGACCCAGGAGGTCGTGACTGCAGTGAGGACGGCTTTGAAGGGACCCAGGAGGTCGTGACTGCAGTGAGGACGGCTTTGAAAGGACCCAGGAGGCGGAGACTGCAGTGAGGACGGCTTTGAAGGGACCCAGGAGGTCGTGACTGCAGTGAGGACGGCTTTGAAAGGACCCAGGAGGCGGAGACTGCAGTGAGGACGGCTTTGAAAGGACCCAGGAGGTCGTGACTGCAGTGAGGACGGCTTTGAAGGGACCCAGGAGGTCGTGACTGCAGTGAGTACGGCTTTGAAAGGACCCAGGAGGTCGTGACTGCAGTGTCGTCGTCTCACCTCCACGTCTCGGGGGTCGAAGAGGAAGACGAAGAGGTTGGGTCCGATCCACACTCGCGCCAGCTGGTCGTAGTTGTGGCTCATGGCGTAGGTCCGCTCGAAGATGTCTGCAAAGTGGGAGACGGGCTGCGTTAAGGGGCCGCACAGAAGAGCATCACGGGCACGTGGGTCGTTTAGTGTCCACAGGTGATGGAAGTGTGCCATCAGCTAAGGCAAGGACACCGACCAATCATCTTGGTGGTTGAAGAAGGGAGAAGTGTCAAACCAGCACTGGAAATTCAAACCGGCATAGGAAAATTCGGGGAGGTTTTCGCGTTCCCTCGATTTTTCCCTATGTTGTTTTTCTGGTTCTCGGTTTCTCGTCGTAAAACGGGGGAGCGGTGGTGGATGGCGTCTAGTTTCGCCATTTGCTAATACTTTTCTTTCCATTTTACCTTGTCTCGTTTTAAAACATATCTGCGAGAAGAAATTGTATGCGAGTAAAGAACGTTAATTATTAACTCGCAATTCCGGCCGTTTCCTAAAAATGGCCGTGCGTTATAGCTATGCTAAATGTCGATTTACAATTCAGTCTGCAATAATTTGAAAAGTACTACATCCGATTACAGCGCTCTCATAGCATGAGGGTACGACCCGTCGTTCCCATGCATTACATTTGAATAATTAACGCGCAGAACATTGGTTTATGACTTTGATGAAGACAATGGTTGCCCATAGGTATGCTATTATTATGGAATCAATTCAAAGAGAATGACCTTACTATACACACGGTCAAATGACCCCACCGTATAATAAATGAACTTGAAAAACTCTGAGGTGTCATCTCAGAAAAAATAATTTCCAACACATGAGACGATATTGAACCAAAGTAGATTGCTGGCCCAAAATATCAAAGTGTATCGGAAATGAGTGCGCAAAGCACAATGAAAGTACCTTTCCCCGCTGAGTGTTAATGTTCATCAACGTCACTGTCAGCTTCAACTTCAACTTCAACTTCACAATCAACCTCACGTCATGTCACAGCTGAGACCGACTAACGCCTACCCCAACCGGTGCCCGTCGCGACCCTAGCGCCCCTTCAGCGTTCAGCGAAACGTGACAATAGGTCGTCGCTCACCCTCGGGCCTGCCGACAAACTCCAACGCGTTGCCGATGAGCGGATATCCGGGCTTGCCGGGCATCGCGTCGGCCAGCTCGTAGAGGCGTCGCCGCTGCAGGCGGTAGTAGGCGTAGTAGAGCACCAGCGCCGGCAGCAGCAGCAGGAAGAAGACGTTGGACGCCGTGACCACCCCCGCCGCCGACGCGGCGACCACTTCGGGACCTCCCGCAGCCATCTTACAGCCAATACTTCAGAAGGTTCAACAGGATTAGAAGATCCGTTGCTGGGCGGTTAGGTCTACAATTTGTGCGAGCGCCCAGAAGAGGGGACTAGTACTTGGGAAATATAGCGAGCTACTAAATTGAATCACTTTGACGACATCGGTTATATATACACTTGGCCGACGTGGTGTCAATTTACCACGGTCTGAGGACAATAGCTTCGCTCCAGAATATGTTAACCTTCATTGTTTTAATAATCGTGAGACAATAATATATGTCGTTGGGTTCCATTTTCCATTTCAAAATACGCATTTTCCATCTAATGCATTAATAATAGCCCCCGGCAGAACAATACTGCTTGCTACTTAAGATACGTATAAAAAATGGCAATCACAAAAGAGTGCGATTTTTCGCTGCGTCGAAAGTGCATTGCCGGAAGTGGACACTTTGCACGTGTCATGTGATTTGTTCGACCGCGGGGTGAATGAGAAAACTGTCAAGAGTGAACAACTATCGTATGGAAAGGGTCTAATCATGTGCGAGTTCTTTCATTCCGAATCTCAATACCTGAAGTACATGCAATGAACAGTACAATGAGCAGTACAACCCATTGACCAAAAACAATGTTACATTATTTAGCCTATGAGGTAATAATAGGTATACATTTATTATAAGTTGTGTATATGGCGCAAAATGACCTTAGCTGTTGACGCGCCTCTAAGCCCCAATAAAAAACATATACATAAATAAGTTGTAGGTATATCAATAAGTTCGATAACTAACACTTTCAACTCATGTTTTATATTTTCTAATATCCAAACCTTAGCTATTTTTTGCAAACAAAAAACACTTTTCGTGCGGAGCATTTAATTGAAGTATATAAATGGTTGTCCGACGATTCATGTTTAGATAACCTTTGCTACTTAATTCATTGATTGCTCACTCTATGTTCGAACATAACAATGAAGAGCAAACAAACAATAAATTACCATTTCATGGCACTTTACAAAATACAATGAAACCAAACAATATCCATCACCGTCGATGCAGTGGCGAGAACGTCCTGTGGTGATAATAAGATATATTTTAGTCGTGTTTCTATTCTGAAATGTTCAATATTTCAAAATACAAACTCGGATGGATTTGAACTAGGTCCGCCCCACTGGTATCTCAGCACTCTACCACTGAGCTAACTGGGATCTCAAGGACACCCAGCACAAACAGGTCCTGTCCGTCGCCATTGCCGCGCCTGCCCGTCGGCGCTATTCCGTTTCGTGCCTCGTAGACGCAATGTTAAATTTCTACGGTTTGGCAATCATACTGGCAGTGTAAAATATTGGTACCATATTGGTAGCAAACTGGTATCAAAGTCAATTGGACGACTTGAATCATCATATTTACATCGCATCTCACTTTGAAATCGTTTTCTTGCCTCAAATCTTCGTCATTTCTGTGTGCATCTCCGTACTCTATCGTGCGTTGTCGAGGATGTACTCTAGTTTTTAATCGCATTACTCCTGAAACATCACAGTAGGTTCTCGGACTGTGTACCCTGGGTCATTTTTTAAGGCCAGCTCCGGACAAACTGCCAAAAGGCCAATTTATATTCAGGAAATTTAACATTGCGTCTACGAGGCACGAACCCCGGAATAGCGCCGCCGGGCGCCCTTCCCGCCACCGAGCCGCGCCAGCCGCGATGGACTTCTTCGACGCCGTCCGTCCCCTCTACTGGGCGTCCCAGGCTCTCGGTCTGGCGCCGTTCGCGTTCGACGCCTCCGCCGCCGGCCGGCGATACGCGAGCTCGCCGCGCCTCCTCGCGTCCAGCGTCGCCACATTCGGCCTCATCTTCGGCCTCTGCCTCGAGGAGTCCCTCGGCCGGATCGACCAAGTCCTCGACTTCGGCGTCGGCGAGCAAGTGCTCCAACTCATCGGGGCGCTGCAGTTCACGCTGAGTCTGGCCATGTTTTTCGCCTCGCACGTCGCCAACTTTGTCAACCGCGACACGCTGATGAGGGCGTTCAACGACATGGACGACATCACGTCGGCGATCCAAGAGGGCCGTGGGAGTAACACCGTGTACACGAAGTACTTCTACGCAATCCTAGCCCAGGGCATCGTATTTTACTCCATGTA
Source organism: Nemoura dubitans (assembly GCA_921293005.1). NCBI lineage: Eukaryota > Metazoa > Arthropoda > Insecta > Plecoptera > Nemouridae > Nemoura > Nemoura dubitans. The sequence goes on from OV121074.1 coordinate 74,359,863, forward strand.
CATTGGAATGCACGTCTGCAACACCCTAGCCATCATCGGTCACAGTGTCAACTCCGACTCGCTTCGCTACGTGGGCTACAACTTGATAATAATGGCGATCGAAGCATCGAATTGCACCGCAGAGATGCAATTCATCAACTCTGTGCTGATGGTCGGGCAGCTGCTTCGATTCCTGCGCGAGCGCCTGGAGAGTGCGACATCGACCCTGCACTGCACCGAGACAGGCGAGCTGCGACGCATCGCGGCACTGCAGCTGCGTGTTTGCCAGCTGGCCGTGACGATCAACGCGTGCTTCGGACTGCAGAACCTGTTGAACGTGGTGCGCACGGCCGCGCTGATGGTGTTCACGCTGTTCGTCATCTTCGTGACCTTCACCGGCGAGCAGAGCGCGTCGCGCTACTGGCAGCTGCCGTTGGCCAACACGTGCGGCTGGTTCGCGTACGCCACGCTGCGACTGCTGGGCGCCACTGTCGCGTGTCATTCAGCGGCCACGCAGGTTAGAGTCGTGGCACGCGGGCTGAGGAGGCCGTGTCTGAATTGATTCGGTGTCGGTCTTGCGCACTTGGTCTCGGTGACTTCATTTGTTTCATATTCGTATACAGCTAACTTCTGCTGCCTGACATAATCACGGTTCCGACCGCCATTTGCAAAGACTCGCGTACTCCCTCTGTTGTGCGGTGGCTTTGCAATTCGGACAGTACTAGTGACCAGGGGCGAAGCGTCCTATGAGACAATGAGACAGTGTTTACCCTAAAAATTACGTGATGAAGTTTTTTTTGCGGATCTTTTAAGTTTATTAAGCGAGTGACTTGAACGAGCTCGGTGCGAGCTGCATATGCATTCACACTCGCGCGCCAAGCTCGGCTGTAACGCGAGCGCAACCGAAGAGCTACGAGCGATTTACTATTCGAGCACCGAGCGAGATACATAGTTGGAGATTGTCTCCTCGCATAGGGTCTTATGCACTGGCCCTCGCCGCACGATGCTTGATTTCCGAGTACCCGCTGCAATAAATTCGCTGCGTTTGAGACGCGTCTCGGCTCTGTGACTCCGTGCCGTCCTGAAAATATGTGCTTCGGGAACCGCGTCTCCGCAGCACAAGCGCGCTCCGTGGGGCGGGATATTTTTCAGGTTTAGTAGTAGCGCTTACCCATGGTATAAGGCGCTTACCCAGCGTTGAAAGCGATTAGCATTGCTTGCCTGCTCAACGGAAACCACAGCACATGCAAGCTTATTTCGTCCTAAACATTAGGTAATTTTGTAACGATAAGGTTCATATTTCCAGCCAGCACGAACAGAATGAACATGACCGTATGATCGAACTTCTATACAAATTTTTTAAAGGCATTAAAACTGATTGATGAGCGTAGCGAGCGAAGCGAGCGGAGCGAAATCTTCAATTTCACTTACCCCAAAAAAAAGTCACTTGTGTATGTTTTTTTTTTTTTTTTTTTTTTTTTTTTTTGTGTTTGTGCGCGCTCTACAGACCAAACGCCTGAACCGACACGGATGAAAATTTCTGAGTATCTACCTCTGTTCTCAACTTAGACCCCATGCGTTTTTGAAAAAGATCGGTTCAGTAAATGTTTTATAAATCAATTTTTACGAAATTTTTCGATTTTTTCCGAATTTCGAACCCCTGTAAATTTCAAAGTTCTGAACATAACTTCACCAAAACTTTCAAACATGTTGACCTTATACATATTTATCATGCCTGCAAATCTTATTTCGGTAGGTTTTTCCAATTGGATTTTATTAGCATTTTTGTGGTGGTTTTTTCGTGATTTGACGGCTGATTCAATACGAGTCCGGTTTCCTTCGTTTCCTTGGTTACCAGCTTTGTTGACCTCGAAGAGAAACAAAGGAACGTCAGAATCCGCATACATTTTCAAGTGATTAGAATTTTCGAGAAGGCAATGGTCAGGTTTGGTGCTCCATGGTTTTCTTGTGACTGCTGCAAGCACCTTTTAATCCGCTATACACAAACCGCTACCTACGCTCATCTTCAACGCAACACAAATTGCGTTCGCGAAGCCCTAGTATTAATTTCATTTACCGTGCGCCAGAAAGATAATGGTACCCCTACGCACGTGCCACTGCCAAATGTACGTAATATTATGTGTGTCTCCCCCGTGAAAATACCCTGCCCCTGCTAGTGACGTCATTTGTCAAGAACGAGTACGCGAGACCGCGCATGAAACAGCCGATTCAGACACGGCCTTAGTCGTAGCACCTAAATGATACCACGGCACGTCCAAAGCCTTATATAGCTATAGTCGGGTCCAACTAGAGACGAAGAGTTGTACCCAGGTTGCCCCTAAAATATCTCCTGTTAGCACGCAGCCCAAAGACCGAGGGTTCGGTGGTGATTCGCCTACCGCAAGGTGAATGGAAATTAGCAGACTTGGTTGACGAATCTGGTAACCGATGCCCAGAAAACTTGTTGGCGAAAATTGATAACTCGTCTTCCCTGCTTGGACTGGACTACATAATTTACCTTTAAATTAGGGTACAACCCGATTCTCAAAAATTATAAATGAATCCGGTTTAGTTAGAACTGCCTATAGATAAACCTTGCGGTGATTTTAGGTTTACAGCCTACTAACTATTTCCTTCGCCTCCTAAGGTATACACTTTCCAGGCCACACCTTTTGTCGGATCGCGATGAAACCTATGTTTTCGGAATCTTCACACTTCGGACAACCAATTGAACCATTGTCATTTCGCAAGATTCACTCGTCAATTACTTCCAAGAGTTTTAAAATAACCTTGTTTAGCCGGTAAATTGCAAGATGTATACTTAATGGTAAATTCCAGCTAAGACTTAACCTCTTACCGTATACACTTTCCAGGCCACACCCGTTATCTGATCGCGACAAAACAAATGTCTACGGAATCCTCACACTTTCGGCAACCAATTGAATATATCAAAACCTCGAAATATCTCCTGGAAATCCATAAAAAGTTGATTTCAATTAACCTCAACAACCATCAATGAATGGCCTTAACCCTTTCAGTGTTTGATTTGAAACTTTTTGTGTTGCAGGCCGGGCGTTTGTCAGAGCCAATCGTGAAACAGTCCATGTTGTCAACAGACGTGCAGGTGAAGCGAGAGGTGCGCTCCAATGAGTCATATTTCACATCTGAAACAAGCACTTATGCATACAGTCAAGACTTGAGATAGAGACTCGACTGTGATAATGCTCTCCTTGTCGATTGCAGCTCAGGTTATTTTCACTGCAGCTCTTGAACAACCGAGTCGCTCTCGACTGCCTGGGCTTTCTGCCCATCGACCCGACTCTGTTGTATTCTGTACGTGTATTCTGTACGTGTATGCTGTACGTGTTTTATGTGCCCAGAAACACTGGCTTGGTTCCTACAAGTCGGGATATGCTTCACTCAGATTGCGTTGTTTTACAGATGGTCGCCACGGTGACGACGTATCTCGTGATTATGGTGCAGTTCCATCTGGCGTCCAGCCGAAAAGCTGTCCGAAGCTACTAAATGAAATGAAAAACCATCGAAAAACCAAGAGATGTAAAACTAGACTGAAAATGAATATACCCAAACCCATACCTCGATGAAGATAGTTCCAGAACTGCTCCAGATCATTTATCATGTGATTGTGAACTCTTTACAGATAATTTTTTAGAATATCTGTTAGAATTCGCAAGGCACAGTTACATCCCTGATGTTTTATGCATAGGTACCCGAAGCAAGCACCTAACGCGTCGCTAAAGATACGAATTTGATTGGGGTGCTCAGCTTTCCAGCAGACGTCATGCTGGGTTGCCCAAAAGCACTTTGAACAACGCTCACGCGCGTACGCCTCATACAATATCATGACGCACAATTTGGCAACGTTTCCAGTTATCTATTGAGTTTCCAGTACAACTTGAAATGTTACAAGTTTGACAACTGAGTTATGACTGCATTTGAATGCAAGCTGCTGCCTTACAGCAGGCCAGGTGATTGTATGTCCACCACTTGAACCTATGAAGTATGAACTCAATGCTTGAACTCTTAATTAGAAAAGTGGGTATAACATAAACATCTCGTTTAGGTACCTAGCTTGGTCCACCACTCGCCATAGATATTTAGTCGAGACGTTAAAAAACTGGCCACTGACTTGTATGTGGCTGAATAAAAATTACGCATTGAATCTTTAATGTTACTGTTGGATAATATCAATATTATTATTGTTCTCTCTAAAAAAACATGCTGTTAATCGGCAAAAATGTACTCGTTCCTAGTTTTGATATGATGGGGTGCTTGCAACTGATGTTTGGAGGAGCCCGGACACCCCCAAAAGGGCCCAAATACCCCAAAAGGGCCCAAACACCCCCAAAAGGTTCCAAACACCCCCAAAAGGGCCCAAACACGCGCAAAAGGTTCCAAACACCCCCAAAAGGGCCCAAACACCCCCAAAGGGGCCCAAACACCCCCAAAAGGGCCCGGACACCCCCAAAAGGTTCCAAACACCCCGTAAAGGGCCCAAACACCCCCAAAAGGGCCCAAACACCCCCAAAAGGACCCAAACACCCCCAAAAGGGCCCAAACACCCCCAAAAGAACCCAAACACCCCCAAAAGGGCCCAAACACCCCCAAAAGGGCCCGGACACCCCAAAAGGGCCCAAGCACGGCCCTGGCAAGCACGAGTCCAAAACAACTTCACGTTTTCAATTTCCTTTGTACACACGTGCATAATTAATGCCCACGTCGCAAGCGATTGTCAAACAATCGATCGCTGTCTGCGCACAAGCATGCCGTGAGTACTGGAGCGATGAGCTCAAACACATTCTATGTCACTGCATTTCACATCGAAGTTTGGCAACAATTAGGTTAATCTTCTCACAAGCGAGCAGTGGTAAAACGCAGCAACACCAGTTAGCAAATCTTCGCGAAGCGAGTTTAAGCATCGCGGGAGAAAATGGAATTGTACGACGGCACTCGACTATTGCACTGCGTGGCCAAGATTTTCTGCGTGGCCCCGTTCAGTTTGGCGCGCTACCCGCTAGGCGGCGTCCCCTTCCGCGTCTCCCGGGCCGCGCTGGCCAGCCACCTGGTGCTCGCCGCCATCTTCTTCCTCGCCGAGGCGGAGCAGTTGTCCGCCCATCTCGACGTGTTCCTCGAACACCAGTCCGTGTTCCAGATGATAGGAACAATCCAGACTGCCGCTATGTTCGTGCACTTTTGGGTCAACATAGCGTTGAGCGTTTTTAACCGTGCAAAAATGGTCGGTCTCCTGAACGAAATGCACGCAATACGCGATGCAATCAGACGCGAAGACAAAAGGGAGAACAAGAAATTAAAGTATTTCGTTTTAGGCGAGCTTCTTTTCACATTTGGCCTAAACAGCGGCGCGCACTTTTTGAACTTGTTGAAAGTAGCCGCATACGAGACGCCTGACAAGTTGTGGCGAACGATCTATTTTCACCTCTTCTTCCCCGCGATGGAATTATCCCTAAACACCGTGGAAACGCAATTCATAAACACGGCCGTCGGCATCGGCCGTCTGAACGCCCGCCTCCGCGACAGACTCGCAGGGCTCGGGTCGAGATTGCGGGCGGTGGACTTGGCCGACGGCGAAGAGAGGTCGCTGGTTGCCGAGCTGAAAGCCGTCTCGTCGCTGCAGACGAGACTCGTGGAGGCGACCGAAGTCGCCAACTCCGTCTTCGGCGTCACCACTCTGCTCTCCGCGGGTCGGTTCACCGTCATGATTGTCTTCTTCCTCTTCGTGGCGATCGTGAACGTGCGCGGGGAACAGAGTCGGAACCTCTACTGGGACATCCCCGTCAGTCAGCTGTGCATCTGGACGCTGTCGGCCACGAGTAGAATCGCTTTCATCGCCGCATCTTGCCATGTTGCCGTCGGGCAGGTAAGCTTGGCAACATGGTGTATAAAACATCTGTTATAGTTTAACTCTCGCCAGATAGAAAGCACTGCCGAAGCTTGCTTGCATTTAAGCATAGTTCAGAAAGGTTTATTAACTCTGATAGTTAAAGCATAGTTCAGTTGGCATGAAATCGTGGAAAGATACGAAAGAATCGAATTCACGTGTCCCTACATCAACCGAAACCAGTCCCAAAAATGACGGACAATTCAATTTCCTGTCCGAATAACGGAAGCTGTTTGGGTACGCCGATGGAAACTTGTTGGAAATACCAGAAAAACAAGAAAATGGGGGATTCATAGGAAATACCTGGTTACATTGGTGGCAGTGGGCGTTACATTGGTGGCAGTGGGTGGGGCTAGTAGGATACGATGTCTGTGATGTTGGGAGTTGGCGACAAAGCACATTTTCAATCTAGAAACGAATTGTGTGCTCGCAAGATAACCATTATTTTAACCAAGGAGCACAATAATTATGATCTCGGCTCTGAACCACGTTGCGCCATTTTACAATATTCTGATTGGTTGAATTGTTTCAGTCCCAGAGCCTCGCAGTGCACACGCTGAATACCAAGAGCCAGAGGATCAGATCCGAGGTAACGCATCATCACTTTGCGCCCGATCGTTCGCGCATGCTCGTGTTGACTGCAGCTGCGTCATATCCCTGCCCCACACAAAGACAGCTGCAATTGTTTGCGTTGCAGCTGCGCGGATTCCAGTTGCAGCTCCTCAGCAGCCGAGTGACCTTCGACTCCCTGGGCCTCTTCACCATCGACATGACCCTCTTTCAGTCGGTAAGTGACGTAGCTAACATGAAACACCTGTCAAGAGAAATGATGACATTTAAAATAATTGTTAAACAATTCTTATCTGAAAGGGTTTTTTACTCTGTGACTAACTTTTTAGATTTTAATATAAATGCAGGCGTGTAATACTTATAATTTATAGATAAATGTGAATATAAATTATGTATATATATATTATGTAATTGTGACGAAAGTGTTACAGAAATGTTGCATGTGTAGTATGTGTAATATGACTTGTCTCAAACCTGTATAATATGGGCAATCGGGAAGAATAGACAAATTATTGTTGTTATTATAATTATAATAATAATAATTATTGAAACCGCCCGACAGAAGACACAACTCGACTAATTCACTGCCCTCTAAATCTCCTTCCACAGATTGTCGCTGCGGTGTCAACGTACCTCGTCATCGTCGTCCAGTTTCACGTGGCGTCTGACAGGAAAATCTACTGAGAGCGTTTCACTTCGAAATGGTTGGAATTGCAAAACACCGACTTGCATGACACAATCAACTCTGTATGGATCTATTAGTGTAAATGGCCCTCGTGCGGTTCCGGGCTAGGCCGTCACTTGGATGCCGTCCTTCGTCGTTGTCCTCGCAGGAGTCCGTCAGAGCGGGACGTCGATCTTGCGGCTCGGCAGGACGATGTGTTGTGTTGCATCGGTATACGTTCTCTGATTGACACTCGAGGAATCCATTCTTAACACAATGGCTGAAATGTAGATGGGGCGAACTTTCAACGCGCAACACGTGACAAAACGTTTGCAAGTCTTTCAACGTCCAAATATTAGGTTTCAGTTTTACAGAACAAACAGGCGACGAAAAAATTATGTGTCAAAAATAGAGTTTGAAGCCTACATTTAATAGGCCAACCAATCTTTATTGAATTATTAAAGCAAACGAAAATACAATTACTTAATTTGATAGGAAAGCTGTCAAAATCCCCACGCGCCTATATCCTGTTCTTCACACATGTCAACAAAATAGACTCATGATACTCAACAACATAAATTGCACTCGTAAAAACGGTCGATCTGAAAAAGAAACGTTGTCTCTAAAACCAAACCTTCGACAGCAAGGTTTTAGTGAAAGGAAATGTTCAAACGGAGCTCGTATGTTCCAAGTTAAGCAACACTCCGTCGAGTGGATTGGTGACCCCATGTTAAGCAACATCGCGCCGAGTCAGACATTCGATGGGTCACCATCACATGGGCACATGGTAAACGCCTGCCGCGAGCTGCGCACTGTCGAGCCGCAATGGACCTGTACTCGTCGACCGTGGTCCTGCGCGTGACGTCCCAACTCCTCTGTCTGGCGCCGTTCGCCTTCGTGAGCGACGCCGCCGGCCGTCGGTGCCAGAAGTCCGTCCTCTGGACGACCTACACCCTCGCCGCGTCCACCCTCTTCACCCTCACACTGCTGCACGAAATGAGCTACCTCTCCGACAAAGATGAATTCAACTATCAGACGACCATCTTCCAACTCATCGGGACTCTGACCGCGATTCTCATCCTGACTTCGTTTCTCGTGAACGTGCTGTCCAATTTGTTTCACAGAGACAAATTGACACACGCAATCAACGAAATGCACGCCATACAAGGCGAGATCGGCGACGAAGATCCACAAACGCACCGACGAAACTTCTTCGCAATGCTCTTCCTGATGATTGCCACGTTCGCGTTGCACCTGACGCCGCACTTCAACAACATATTTCTGTCGACCCGATTCAAATCGTGCCGCATGGTCAGCTTCCACAGTCTCTTCCTGGCGATGGAGCTGATTGGCTGCACGCTGGAGCAGCAGTTCGTGAGCGCCACGTGCAGGATTGGCCAACTCTACCGACACCTCCGACGGCGACTGGAGCGTCTGGCCGACGACGTGCGCACGGCGAGCGGCGCACGCGACGACGCCGCCGTCCTCTGCGAGCTGCGCGCGGTGGCGACGACCCGCACGCGGCTGAACGGCGTCGTCGGTGCGCTGGACGCCGTGTACGGCCTGTCGCTGCTGGCGAATCTCACGCGGTGCACGCTGACCTTCGTGTTCCCGCTGTTCGCGTGCTACCTGCGCGCCGTCGGGACGCTGGTGGCGACACCCTATTGGCGCGTGCCCACGCTCAACTTGTACCTCTGGGTCGGCTACTTGTTGCTGCAGCCGTCGCTCATCGCGGCCGCGGCACACTTTGCTGCGCAACAGGTGCATTACCTCACCGGGAAGATGGCCATCTTTTCGTATCGCCAAGCCACCGCTTTGTTGAACAATGTCGCCATGTGTGGCCGCTGTAAATGTGGAAATATGTTTAGTCAATTGAAATCGCCATTGAAACGTAATGCTATTTTCAAAATGTTGCAGTCCGACGGCCTTGCCATGCCGGTTGCATCCCTGGCTTCTCTGACCTCTAGCCGTCGAATACGTCACGAGGTAGGGATCGAGGTATTTGGGAGTGTGTTTGTTTCGGCTCCCACAATCTTCTCTAAGCTGCCACTAGTTAGCACTAACTGGCACTATAGCTGGCACTAGCTGGCAATGTCTGGCAATGGCTGACACTAGCTGGCACTAGCTGGAACTAGCTGCCACTAGTTAGCACTAACTGGCACTATAGCTGGCATTAGCTGGCAATGTCTGGCAATGGCTGACACTAGCTGGCACTAGCTGGCACTAGCTGACACTAGCTGGCACTAGCTGGCACTAGCTGGCATTAGCTGACACTAGCTGGCACTAGCTGGCACCAGCTGGCACTAGCTGGAAATGTCTGGCAATAGCTGGCACTAGCTGGCACAAAACACCATTTCACGTTGAGAAGGAGAGTGGGTTTGCATCTTCCTCGAGGACCCACCGCTGCTAGACACGAGCCAAGAGTTGCAAAGCTCACAAGCCATGTTTTGAGTCGGACAAAAGGCTCCACGGGCAGTGTTGAAACTCTTAGCTCGTGTCTAGCAGCAGTGGGTCCTCGAGGAAGATGCTAATCCACACCCATTCTTGTTTTTAACGTGAAATGGGATATGACTGGCAATAGCTAATGAAAGCTGCCACGCTGCCAAACGTTGTTCCTGTGTCACATAGCAGTGGCAGATTGTGGCAGTCGCAAGCTGCGGATTGCTGCTACACTAGAATTAATTTGAGTTTGCCACTTTTTGGGGATCTCATATCATAGAGTACCATACCATAGAATCAAATGATTGAATTTTTGTCAGAACCAGTAAAAACTTTATTAATCATTACAATTATTAACCATATTGCTCTTTACAAATCGTAAGAGAGTCAAAAGATACTTTACTTCGAAGTCCACCAGGCTGTGGTAATCTTAGGCTAACACGACTATAACGGCGAGCGACACAGACCCGTTGGATTGCCCCTTAGTTGCGCGGGTTGTCGCTGCAGCTGTTGGCCGACAGGGTGACCTTCGCGCCGTGCGGCTTCTTCGTCGTCGACATGACGCATCTGTACGCGGTGAGCACCGAGGGGCGGCAAAGGACCACGTGCGACGGGGGGGGGGGGGGGGGGGGCGTTTGCTAGGGTTACTACTCGCTGTCTCTCGTCTGCAGGTCGTCGCTTCCGTGACGACTTTCCTGGTGATCGGAGTGCAGTTCCATCTGGCGTCAGATCACAAGACTTACTATCCTAATGCGACAACGAATGCGTCATGATGGGTTTTCGGTAAGTTAACCTCCATTTCACGCTGAGAAGGAGAGTGGATTTGCATCTTCCTTGAGGACCCACTGCTGCTAGACACGAGCTAAGAGTTTCAAAACTCATAAATCATGTCTTGAGTCGGACGAAATGTGCTATGGGCAATTTCGAAACTCTTAGCTCATTTATAGAATCTATAAGCAAATCCACTCTCCTTCTTAACGTGAAATGGCGTATACGTTTTTCGTAAAGTAAGATTAAGATTAATACATTCATGCATATCTACGTTCAACAGGTTCCCTGTCGTTTCGTACGGCTCAGACTTCACGGCCACTGGTAAACATACTCAATTATTTACAACCAATTTCGTTGTTTGATATGAAAATACTGTCAATCCCAAAATGTCGGCTCCTAGCCACTTTCTCTGTTCCCTGTCCAGAAAAAAAAGGCGGGATAGGTAAACTCAACGAAATAAAGACTGTTTGTGGGACAATATTTGGCACAAACACCTTATCGCATGGAGACCAAACCTTTGTGCAGCAGTTTTACCCGAACAGAGCCGAAGAAGTCCACGACCCAGAATTGAGCCGAAGTGGACTTACACGTCTTCGTCCACGACCCGAACTGAGCCGAAGAAGTCCACGACCCGAACTGAGCCGAAGTGGACTTACACGTCTCCGTCCACGACCCGAACTGAGCCGAAGTGGACTTACACGTCTCCGTCCACGACCCGAACTGAGCCGAAGTGGACTTACACGTCTCCGTCCACGACCCGCACCGAGCCGCAATGGACCTGTACTCGTCGACCGTGGTCCTGCGCGTGACGTCCCAACTCCTCTGTCTGGCGCCGTTCGCCTTCGTGAGCGACGCCGTCGGCCGTCGGTGCCAGAAGTCCGTCCTCTGGACGACCTACACCCTCGCCGCGTCCACCCTCTTCACCGTCGCACTCTACCACGAGGTCGACCGTCTCGTGGTGCTGCAAGTCTTCGACGTCCGCGCCACCATCTTGCAGCTCATCGGCACCATCTCGTCCTCTGTCATCGTGTCCTCGTTCTTCGTCATCGTCGTCTCGCAGTTCGTGCACCGAGACCAACTGATCGCGATTATCAACGAAATGCACTCGCTTCGGCGCAGTTTGGCCGAAGCGGACCGCGAAACAGACGAGCGAAACTTTCGTGCGATCCTGCTGCAACGGGCCGTGATCGACTCACTGCACCTGGCGTCGCATTTCATAAACACCTGCCACACGCCCGACCACGTGTCTTGGCGCATGGTCTACTACCACAGTTTCTTCGTCGTCATGGAGATGGCCAGCTTCACACTGGAGCTGCAGTTCGTGAACGCGGCGTTCCTGATTGGCCAGCTCTACGCGCGGCTGCGCAGACGGTGCGAACGCCTCGCCCGCGACGCGCAGAATGCAGATCCAAGGTCACGGGAGGACGCCGACGACGACGCCGATGTCGTGTACGCTGAACTGAGAGCCGTGTCGGTGATCGACGTCCGACTCCTCGGCCTCGCCGCGGACGTCGACGCCGTGTTCGGCGTGCCGATGTTGATGATCGTGACGAGGTCCACGCTGACGTTCGTGTTCGCGTTGTTCGTGTGCTATCTGACGACCGCCGCCGAGCAGAGTTCGTCGCCCTATTGGCACGTGCCCACACTCAGTCTCTACCTGTGGATCGCGTTCCTGATGCTGCAACTGTTGCTGCTCTCCTACTCGGCCCACTCAGCCGCCCAACAGGTGGGTATATTATTGTCATTTTCTTCAAAGTAGATGGGTTTCAATTGTAGATGGGACTGAAGTATAATAAATTATATACGATACTGTATACTTATTACTTTATACTTACTACATAATAAGTAAAAATAGACAATATATAGACAATATAGACAATGCATTCTGCATTTGTGGACCTGGCGCGTTTGCAGAAAGTCTAATGTTTACATAGGAGCATTCTTGACAAAAGTCGGCCACCACTTTGTTTGCTGTTAAAATAATGTGGCTATATATTTCATAATATTATATTGGTGTAGTATTATCATTGGGTTTATAGGTTATAATCCCAATTGGTGAGATGTGTTTTTCGGTTTTGCTCTGACGTGACGAGTTGGGTGGCCCTAAAAGGGGCCTGGTTTCTCGACGTTTCGGCGAGGCCCGGCTCGCCATCTTCAGGAGAGTGATCGATGAAGATCTTCAGTCCCCTGAAGACATCTCACCATCACACATCAGCTCTGGAAACTTTCACAAAACCATAAACCCAATTGTATTATCTCATATGATTTGTAAATTATAAATAATATATACGTAAGTATAACATAATAGTGACAAACTGTATTATTTGTCAATACAAAAATAATTACAGCCATGTAACGTTGACGGCCTGATTTTGTGGAAGACCAGTGCTTTTTTTTTTGTAAAAATGTATGTGCCGGAACGCCTATTTTCATTAAAGAAAATTACCCTTTACACGCCCCCCTATTCGCCGCCAAGAAAAGCAACAGTGTCCTCGCATTTTCCTCCTGTGGACCCACTGCTGCTAGACACAAGCAAAGAGTTTCATAGCTGCCCATAGAGCCTTTCGTCCGGCTCAAGACATGGCTTGTAAATTTTCAAACACTACGCTCATATCTAGTAGCAGAGGGCTCTTGAGGAAGGTGCAAATCCACTCTCCTTCTCAACTTGAAATGGAGTGCTGGATTTTTTCAGCGATCGGCGAGTGCAGATTCTTTTTTGGTGTACCGAAAAGAGGTGCCGGAACGGCGTTCCGGCACAAAAAAAGCACTGTGGAAGACTATTGACAAAAACGCTCTCCCATGTAAACAACAGGACTCAATCTTTGCAACTATGACGATGCATCAATTGTATCGTGGTTTCTAAACACTGTTGCAGTCGGCCAGTGTTGCGATGCCGATCGCCACGATGACGTCACTCACCACGAGCCGTCGCGTCCGACAAGAGGTATGTCTTTGGTGGACGATAATAAAGTGCACGTGCACCCGAGCATTCTGGGAAAACTGTGATCACATCAACTGCTGCCTCCAGGAATAGCATTGAAATTGAATGGTTATGGTTGTGGTGGCGATTCATCGTACATCTTTGAATGAAAACTAGAAACACTGTTTTCTTGGCGTCAACCACCCACGACGACCCACGACGAAAGGAGGGGCGGCGTAGATGTCATTTATTTCAACCCTGTTTAGGGCTGAATGATTTGAACAGGTCAGTTAGGGCCGTTGGGGAAGGCGTAGTCGAGGCGTAGATTGCCTGGTAGAGGCAACACTCCACCAATTACGGCCAGCATCCTGCGTGAGCGTCTGACAAAGTCCCATGCTGCTGGGACCCTGGGACCCACGATCGGGTCCCCGCTGTTCTTTTGTACAACTAAACTCCATTTCACGTCGAGCAGGAGAGTGGATTTGCATCTTCCTCGAGGACCCACTGCTGCTAGATTCTCCTTCTAAACGTGAAGTGGAGTTTAGTACATAGTTTTACAGCCTCATGTTTTAACCCCAATGTAGCCTCATGCTTTACCCCAATGTAGCCTCATGATTTACCCCAATGCAGCCTCATGATTTACCCCGATGCAGCCTCATGATTTACCCCAATGTAGCCTCATGATTTACCCCAATGTAGCCTCATGATTAACCCCAATGTAGCCTCATGATATACCCCAATGTAGCCTCATGATTTACCCCAATGTAGCCTCATGATTTACCCCGATGCAGCCTCATGATTTACCCCGATGCAGCCTCATGATTTACCCCAATGTAGCCTCATGATTAACCCCAATGTAGCCTCATGATATACCCCAATGTAGCCTCATGATTGACCCCAATGTAGCCTCAGGATTAACCCCAATCCTGTTGTTAGTGTTATCAAGTAGTTAGTTATCTAGTAATAGTTAGTTATCTAGTAGTTAGTAATCTAGTAGTAGTTAGTTTTCTAATAATAGTTAGTTCTGTTGTTGCCCCTTAGTTGCGCGGGTTGTCGCTGCAGCTGCTGGCCGACAGGGTGACCTTCGCGCCGTGCGGCTTCTTCGTCGTCGACATGACGCTCCTGTACGCGGTGAGTCCCTCGGGGTTCGGGGACAAACACTGCACACTGCACACTGCACACCTTATGGCGTCGACCAGAACCCACTTGAACGGCCACAGAGGGCGGCAAATGGGATCGGGGGGCACCGAAGGGCTTGCCGGTGTTAATTTTATACAGTCCGGCAATCATACTGGCAGTGTAAAATATTGGTACCATATTGGTAGCAAACTGGTATCAAAGTCAATTGGACGACTTGAATCATCATATTTACATCGCATTTCACTTTGATATCGTTTTCTTGCCTCAAATCTGCGTCATTTCTGTGTGCATCTCCGTACTCTATCGTGCGATGTCGAGGATGTACTCAAGTTTTTAATTGTATTACTCCTGAAACATCACAGTAGGTTCTCGAACTGTGTGTCCTGGGTCATTTTTTTAATGCCAGCTCCGGACAAAAGGCCAAAAAGCCCATCTAAATGCGGGAAATTTAACATTGCGTCTACGAGGCACGAAACGGAATAGCGCGAGCCAGCACTTGCTGACAATGACATGACCGTCAAAATATGTGCACTTTCTTCTATCACTCTTGTGCGCACACAGGCTTGTGCCATCGAAATGCAGTGGCGTAGTCAAGTTTGTGCTTCGCTCGTCTCCGCAGATCGTCGCCACTGTGGCGACCTACCTGGTGATCGGAGTGCAATTCCATCTGGCGTCCGGTCGCAGAACTGGCAATCTCAACGCAACCATGAGCACCTTCCTGGAAGAATCATGAGCACCTTCCTGGGAGAATGTTACAGATGTAACAACGAAAATGAGTCATTGGATATTGGGCATTACAGTGGTGGCAGTGCAGGTATCAAAGTGGCACTGCCCGTTACATTGGTGGCAGTGCAGGTATCAAAGTGGCACTGCCCGTTACATTGGTGGCAGTGCAGGTATCAAAGTGGCACTGCCCGTTACATTGGTGGCAGTGCAGGTATCAAAGTGGCACTGCCCGTTACATTGGTGGCAGTGCAGGTATCAAAGTGGCACTGCCCGTTACATTGGTGGCAGTGCAGGTATCAAAGTGGCACTGCCCGTTACATTGGTGGCAGTGCAGGTATCAAAGTGGCACTAACCGTTACATTGGTGGCAGTGCATGCAGCTATCAAAGTGGCACTGCCCGTTACATTGGTGGCAGTGCAGGTATCAAAGTGGCACTGACCGTTACATTGGTGGCAGTGCAGGTATCAAAGTGGCACTGACCGTTACATTGGTGGCAGTGTAAACTGCTCCTGTCGAAAGCAATCAAGTTACCTATGTGTCAATGTAATGCATATAATGATCTCAATCTTGCGTTTAAAGGGTTGAACGTAACATTGAACCGTGCAGACCCAGCTTTATCGTGGCATTCCGTGTATACTGTGGTTTTCATGAGTGAAGCTGTTGTCGTTATCGGTCGTAGCTTTGTTGCCAAACTGTTTAAATATTATCCGAGGAAAATACGACTAATGCTTGTAAAAATGACCTGTTCTCCAGCCTCCTATTTGATCTTACCGAGGTTACTTTGATAATTACCTGGCTATATGTATTCAGTCTGGGACCTTCCCGATGCGTCAAATAAAGAAAAATAAACATTACTCTAATGTATTAACTTTCGATTGCTGCGTTATGTACTTGGTGCGGTAAACAAACTAAGTATTCCCAGCAAACAACAAGGAATAGTGACTGTACTTTTCAACAAATAAAATAATAAGTCTAGCCATTAGAGGTCACTGCATACTCCAATTCCCCAGCACACTTGCCGTCCGCCAGTCATTCCCAGCGACTCTGCCATCGACCTGTACGACGTCGTCCCCAGCGACTCTGCCATCGACCTGTACGACGTCGTCCCCAGCGACTCTGCCATGGACCTGTACGACGTGATCCAACCGCTCTACGTCGTTTCCAAGGCTCTCTGCTTGGCAGCGTTCGCTGTCGACGGCGAC
The DNA here is from genome assembly GCA_921293005.1 of Nemoura dubitans. NCBI lineage: Eukaryota > Metazoa > Arthropoda > Insecta > Plecoptera > Nemouridae > Nemoura > Nemoura dubitans. The sequence goes on from OV121074.1 coordinate 74,376,194, forward strand.
GACGGCGACGGTCGCAGGTGCCGGCCGTCGACCGCGGCGCTGACCTACGCCCTGTTGGCGCCCTGCGTGTTCCTGGCGGCGTTGGGCCAGCAGTTCGTGCAGCGTCGGAACGACATGCTCAGCACGTCGGTGCTGGGAGTCTACGGGACCGTGCAGTCCATCGCCGTCGTCGGACTCTTCGTCGCGACCCTCGCGTCTCACACGGCGCAGAGACAGGAAATGGCCGAGATGGTGAACAACATGCGAGCGATACACCGTGATGTCGGCGATGAAAGCAGTCACACGAGGAAAAGATTCTTACATGGCATTTTACTTCAGATGCTTGTCGTCTTTGGCATTCAGTTAAGTGCCGATTTCGGCGGTGCATTTGAGTATTACGAGAAATCGCCCAGTGCTGGATTCTGGCTGGCAAACATGTACTTCCGCCTGTTTTACATAGTGATGCAATTGGCCGACGGCGCGGTAGTTCTACAAGTCACCAGCGCGGCGCTGCTCGTCGGCCAGCTGTGCGCACGTCTAGCGCGCAGACACGCGCGACTCGCGGACACAACGAGAACTGCGCCCGAAGACAGCCGCGCAGAGCGTGACGTCATCGACGAACTGAAAACGCTGATGGCGCTGAACGCGCGGACCGAAGCGGTGTCGACGGCGGTCGGTCGCGTCTTCGGACTGCCGATGCTGGTGCACTTCGCGCTGTCGACGGTCTCCCTGACTCTCGTGCTGTTCATGGCGGTCATCGCGGTCGTCGGGGATCCCAACAGGTCGCCGTTTTGGAACATGTCCGTCGGCCAGCTATGCTTGTGGACGACCCATGTGGCGGTGCGCGTTACAATGGTGGCTGCGTCTTGCCATTGGGCGGTTGAAAAGGTATATGTGTAGGTATATGGTTGGTATATGTGTAGGAATGACGCGATTGGTTCAATTCAATTCAATTCAATATTTTCATTTTTCATTTCTTTTTACAGAACACTCGTGATGTTTCAGGAAAACAATGAGCATGAAAAAAAGTCAGTCCACACATATTACAATACCATATTAGCCCGTGATTCATAGCGATTTCAACATAATTATCAAATAGTCTTACAGAAAACATTTAGCTTTCAAAATACTTACATTTACAATTCTTTGCTAAGCGGAATTCATCTAAGGTGTAAAATCCATGGTTTACAAGGAATTTCTTCGTCATTTCTTTAAATTTTGATCTTTGTGCACTCTGCGACTTGAGTTCGTCTGGTAGATTATTAAAAATGCGTACTCCTAAACTTTTAGGACTCCGTTCTGTTATGTTTAATCTACGGTGGTGGTGTTTAACGACGCACTGGTTTCATGACGGGCCCTGTAACACTGGTTTGGTAATGATAAGTCTATGACCTAGACTTATTTGCCGGCATTAAGCCACCTATGGTCCTATTGAAGAGCACTTTAGGGGCCATCAAATTAACCAACGTTCGCAGGGTGGTTCTCGAGAAACAGAATTCCTCCAGAAATCCATTCTGTCAAATGGCTAATAAGCAATAAGAGTACAAATCTATCCGATATCTCCAATCTATCTATCCGAAAAGAACCGGCCATGCTTATAATGGTCAGCCATGTACAACACCTGAAGCAACGCTGTTCAGGCTCCTTATCTTCGGTGATCTCAACAATCGTGGCGTGGTAGCCGCCCTGCTCTGCGGGCTGCGTTCAGGGGCAAACGACTTCGACAGTTTCCCGGGCGCAATTCCCGCGAGCGCAAGATCTGAATCGAAAAACACCGACCTTGTTAGTTTCTGATTGGCTAACTAAAGTTTCGATCGTGTATAACGCTGTGTGTGCAACTGTTTCAGTTTGAGAGTCAAAGTGTTGCCATTGGTCGACTCGCGACCCTGACTCGGAACCGCAGGATCCGCGCCGAGGTAACGACTTAAAACGACTTACCTAAAATGGCTGACATGAGAGCACCGCTCTGGCAGGCTAACGCTGCTAGCCCGGGTTGTGTGGTCAGTCATTATATTGCTTCGTACAGAAATACAACGCGCGAACAGCACACGTGTCTTGGTTTCAGCTGAGTGGATTCTCACTGCAACTGTTGAACAACAAACTGTCCTTCAGCTGCTTGGGGCTGTTCGCCATTGATTTCACATTGCTGTTTTCGGTGAGTTCTTTATTTCACTCTAATTCCACGTCTATCAGTTAAAAGCTATGATTTTCTAAGGTTTGGACCTAGCACCCACCGTAGAGCCAGTATTGTACCGGCACTGGCAAATTTTCTTAAATTGACTCAGACCCGAAAGCAGAGTCAACACTGAGTGCGCACTCAGAGCGCACTTTGGGGACAATTTATCGTTGCAAATGCCAACTTAGTGTGCACTGAGTGCGGACTCAGTGCGAGTGAGCACTCAGTGACGACCCTGCATTTTGCCCTTAAACTGACTTAACTTACCATGGTTCAATATGTTCAATAGAAATTGATAGCTTATTAAGGCAATTGATATCAGTATTTATTTTCATTAGACTAGTTTGCTGTCTAATCTTTATTGGGACCTAACAAGAGATCGGCACAATTCTTGTTACTACCGTCTCTGGTTCCCCATTGTTCGCAGTTCGTGGCGTCAGTGGCGACCTTCCTCGTGATAATCGTGCAGTTCCATCTGGCGTCAGGCAGGCGAACCGACTAGCTCCAAACTGGCCAAAACAATTAAAACATAAGCAGTGTCTGCAGATCAACAGTCCATCATGAGACGGCCAAAGTTTGGTCAAGTGAGTCAAAGGCAAAAACAGGGGCACGTCATCGAATCACTAAGCGATAAGACCGCCATGTTTCCCTCTGTGTTGTAGTCTAATTGAAGCATTCGCTCGCCTCGCTCGATCAATTACTATAAGTGTTTGCTTGTGTGTTAGTGTCCGTATGACAGACAACAAAACACGTTTTGTAGATCGATTAGCACATTCATAAGCGACTTGTACATCAGTTTTTAACAAATACTTTGTGTGCCATAAAATTGGTTCACTTCTATGATATTACTTTCTTTATAAGTTAGCTGTTCTATGATTGATTATAAATTTGTGGCAAAGCGAAGCACGAACACAAGTCATACTGGCAAAGTGTTATCGCGAATTAAGTGAGTGAACGCACAATACCAAACCAGACACCGGGCCACCTTACCACGCTCGACCGCCACGATGGACTTCTTCGACGGCGTCCGTCTGCTGTACGCGACCTCCAAGGTGCTCGGTCTGGCACCGTTCGCCCTCGTCCACGACGCCCACGGTCGCCGGTTCCAGCAGTCGCCCGCCGCGCTGACGTACACCCTCGTCGCCGCCACACTCTTCGTGGTCGCGCTCAACGTCGAGTACTTCACGCACCACGCGCACGTGTTCAGCGCGAACCAATCGCTGCTGCAGCTGGTCGGCACCGTCCAATCGGCGGCCGTCTTCGTCGCGTTCGGCGTCAACCTCGCGCTGAGCGTCACGAACCGACGGCAATCGGCGCACGCTCTGAACGAAATGCAGCGAATTCGGCGCGCGATCGGTGACGAAACGCGGCACGAATTTCGGCAGTACGTCCACGTGACTGCGCTGCAGTACTTGGTCTTCGGCTCGCTGCAGTTGGCGACCAACGCGATCATTGTCTCGGTGTTCTTCGACCGCTTTCGGCGTTCGGTCAGCGCACGCTATCTGTATCTGTTCGCGCTCTACGGCCTCCTGGAAGTAGTCAACATCACCGCCGAGCTACAGTTTGCGAATTGCACCCTAATTGTGGGCCAGCTTTCTTGTCGACTTCGCGAAAGACTTTCGCAACTCACCGCGAAGATGGAGACAGCGGATGAATCGGACGTGATCGCCGAGCTGCGAACGATCGCCGAGCTTCAAACGGCAATCGTTCGTCTGGCGGCGGTCGTCAACTCGGTGTTCGGCCTGCCGATGCTGACGAACGTGACGCGCACGACCTTCGCGACGGTGTTCATGGCGTTCGTGCTCTACGCCGCGCCGGTCGGCGGCACGACCTTGGCGCCCCGACCGTCAACGTGGGTCTCGGCCTGGTCGCCGCGGTCCTGCGCATCGCCCTCGCCGTCGCCGCCTCGCAGCTCGCCACGACACAGGTGACCTTGGGGACAACTGGGGCGGAGGTGCCGGGCTGGTCTGCTCTGCGGGCTGCGTCTAGGCGCTGGGGTAACACGGAATCAACTGACCAATTTCTCTTTTAGAATTAAAACGTTCACAATTATAGTTAGGACCGAAAGTACAATGGCTAAGATAAGAAGTTATCTACAGGATAACTTGAAAATTGAGTTTTCTGATTGGCTGTGACTATGGAGATAACAAGTTATTTGGTGGATAACTTCTTGCGGTCCTTAATACACAACAATTTTCTCCTAGAAGCCTGCAAACATTAATCCTATATCACTGATGGTGGAGGTGCCGTTTTGGCTTGCTCTGGGGGCCGAATTTAGGGGAAAGTCATGTAATAGATCCACTTGGCCGTTCTAAGCACTCCTGAACATTTGTCTGGGCACGCGCAAACTCAGCACTAGTCTCGAACTCATAGACGGCTCGAACTGCGAGTGCCCACGCGGTGGAGGTGCCGAGCTAGTCTGCACGGCGGGCTGCGTCCAGGGGCAAGTTGTGGCTGGCCAAGTTGTTGAGATTTTTCTGAAGTGCCTTTCAAATTTTCAGTCTGAAAAAGTGGCAACACCAATCGCAGTGCAGATCTTAAAGACAAGAAACACGTCAATTCGGAGAGAGGTAAGTTTAATGTGCATCCATTTACCTTTGCAACAACTTCGAGCTCTGCAGGTAGTTGAAAATGCAGCTCACCGGCATTTGCAACATTGTTACCGCATCAAGGTTCATTTCCTTCATCAATAAGTTGATATTTATGATTTATCTACTTCCTTTAGATATAACATTTGTGTTTTACAAAGGGATCTCAATTTCGAAGTAAAGCATCTCATTATTGTCCAGCTCCGTGGATTTTCGCTGCAGCTTCTGAGCAACAAAGTGGTGATCGACTGCCTGGGTTTCTTCCTCGTCGACATGACTCTGATGCACTCGGTAGGTACCTACTGCGTCTGTACCCATACATCTACATCATGCGTCTCCCCACAAGGACGGAATTCCGTTGGGAGTCCGTCACTCAACGTGTGACTCTGCTTTGCCCGCAGATCGTCGCGTCTGTCGCCACGTATCTGGTGATCGTCGTCCAGTTCTATTTGGCCTCGGACAGAAGCAATGTGCGCTGAAGAGGACCTCGACCCGGTCTTTCGTGAAGCAAGGCCACGAGGTGTTTGTGCAAGGTATCATAATATTTTGTGTACCATGTCCTGGGCAGAATTAAGCGGTCGTCAAAACGCTTCATCAAATATTTTCCCAATTTGTCATAACATTTACTTTGTTTTGTTATCGATTTTCAATAAAGTGGGGATGTTACATAAAAATAACGACGTAAATTATGCATACCCTATCTGGGGAAAAACATTCGAACCAGGACATTTCGCGTAACAAGCAATTCACGGCATAAAAATTCTCCGTGTGACCATTTTCCAACGCGAAGCAAAAAGAAACTACCTATTCGAATTTAAAAAATAAACGAGCAATTCAAGGCAATGGATTTCTACGATGCCCTGCGTCCCACGTACGTTCTATCCAAGTGGCTGTGTCTGGCGCCGTTCGCCTTCGTCAGCGACGCCGCGGGCCGGCGGTACCAACCGTCCGGCCGCGTTTTGGCGAGCAGCGTTGTCGCCGTCGGCTCGTTCCTCGTCGCGGCCGGCGTCGAGCAGAGCACCTTCGAGGACGACGTGTTCAGCGTGCGTCTCACTGTCTTCCAACTCGCCGGCACGGTCATGGCCGCCTCGGTCGTGCTCGGGCTTTGGGTCACGCTCGCCGCGAGCTTCGCCAACTGGCGAAAGTGCATGCACCTGTTGAACGAAATGTACTCGGTCAGAATCGCGATCGGCGGCGAAAATCCCCGAACGAATCGCAGATACTTCCGTCTAGTTGTGCTGATAATCGTTGTCGAACAAACCATGTATACAGCTGGCAATTTGAACGTAATGATCCGCATGGGAAAGTGGAAAATGATTTATTTCTACACGTTTTACGCCGTCTCGGAGTTGGTGACGGGCACAGCCGAGCTGCAGTTCTTCAATGTGGCGCTGCTGTTCGGCCATCTTTGCGCCTGCCTTCGCGCGAGACTCTCGCGGCTGGCGGTCGTCGCGCGGTCTTCGGAGAGCGACGACGACGACGACGACGACGCGGACATGGCCGCGATCCTCGAGCTGCGCGTGGTGTCGACGCTGCACACGCGTTTGGTGGCGCTGAGCGAAACGGTCAACGCCGTCTACGGACTGCCGGTGTTGCTGAACGCCGTCCGGTCGCTGTTCGCGGCCGTGTTCACTCTGTTCGGCTTCTTCACGATGTTGGCCGAGCGGCGCAGCAAGTCGCCCTACTGGGACCTGCCCGTGCTGAACGCCGTCCTGGCCGTCCTGCTGACCTCGTCCAGGGTGCTGAAGCTTACCGCCGCCGGCCATCTAGCGGCCAAACAGGTATAGGTACACCACACTCGCCTCCATGCATTACACTAACTAACATATTGGCAAAACATCCGCACTGTCTTCTAGCCACCGAAAGGACACAACATTATTATCTGCTGTGGATAATAAACGGACACGTTCGACGCCATTCTTTGTCTTCGTTTCATGAAAAGGAATACTACCACCAAAGTGTCAAGTTATGAAAATATTGTGAGACGGTGCACTTATATTGGCATTCTCAGCGCGATGGAGGCACGCAAACAAGAAATCGCTCGATACATGAGCTTTTGACGAAAGCAAGTGCAGGCGAGGCACTTGTGTGTGGGTGTAATCGTTTCAGACAACAAAGATGACCCCCATTCTGCTTCCAGGCCGACAGTGTGGCCGAGCCGATAGCGAGGCTAGCAGCTCGGACCAAGAACCCGAGGATCAGGAACGAGGTAAGCACGTGAACTACACTGAACCCGAGTATAGCACTTTTGGAAACGGGTTCCTACAAAATGTGACTCTGTTTGAAAAAAAAAAACATTTTTAACTGGGTTTTGGACGCAAAATTAAGCAATCAGTACCCAGTTTGAGTCAAGACAAGGTAGACATGAGTCCTAGAAATGTAGTGCCTCGACGTTGTTTAAGGAGCTGCGAGGCTTGACGCTGCAGCTCCTCGCCAACAAGGTCGCCCTCGACTGCTTGGGATTCTTCGCCATCGACTTCACGCTTCTGCATTCGGTGAGAGCTGCGCACTTGCACTTGGCGCACCAATGTTCGTGCACCGAAAAGCGATTCATTCCTCGAACGCTCTTGCCCGCAGCTCGTTGCCGGCGTGTCGACGTACCTGGTCATCGTGATCCAATTCCACTTGGCGTCGGATCGGGAGATATGAGTGCAGAGACGTCGCGGCAAAATCGGATATGAACCGCTACGCTCATCCTCAACGCAACACAAACTGCGTTCGCGAAGTCCTAGTCCAGTTAAGCAACACTGCGCCGCGTCGGACGTTGGGTGGGTGACCGCCTCCAACCACGGTTGCAACACTGTAGGAGATGTAGGTTTAGCCAGTGGCGTGGCTGGGCACGGCCACCCGGATTGGCCACCGGATTGGCCACCCGGATTTGTCAACCTATACATAAGGGATGGTAGCATGCTCCTCACACTAACTTTATAATATTCATATCAATGCTTGCTTTCAATAGTCCAATGTGATTTTCCCCCTCCTGGGATTCTTGTGTACTTTTCAAATACATTTCTTCTACAACTCTCGAATATTGTGACTTAGAAACGACATCAAAAGATGAGAACATTGGCTAGTGTTTTAATAAAACTTTACATTAATCACAACTTTAAGGAGAATTAAAATTGCAAAAAATTATACATGCCATGTCATAATACAACCATCACAACGCCTAGACAAATTTACCAACTGTGAGCGTGTTTAGCTCCTCACATTGCAACAGGGAGCCTGGCGCTTGTTCCGTGAGGCACATCGGTCACGGCCTTCTTTCCGAGACGTTGGAAAAACACAGAACGACGACGATACTTCGAATCTAGCCCAAACGAACGATATATATTTGAGCATTCGCTCAAAAGACGGAGGGAAACCGTGAAAAACTCACCGTCGGGCTCGCCTCACTTGTGCAAACGTAACAATACAAGCTGTTATGAAGTGACCTTGCTTGAAAATTATGGCTAATGTCAATTGCATGAGGAAAATCTCCGACTGTCTTTATGGAGTTGCAGCTGTATTTAAATTTTAAAGTAAGCTTCTGGTAAATAACGTTAGATAATAGAAAATTTGCATAGTGAGATAAAGAATGGAACATCTTGAGACGAACCACTGCGAGAGCCAACCGACCTTCCTGTGAGAAAGAACCTACACGACAAAGCCAACGTGAATTTACATGCAACTGGCAAAAGAAAATATAAACACTGCCATAGGTTATACCTACCTCTGGTTGGGTATGGGAGGGCTAGGAATTGGTCAATATTTTTTAAATCATTATTTTGAATCATTTGATGCATGTTCACCATCTTTTTTTATTGCTTTGAAGCACAATTTCATTTATCTGTTTGAGTGCAAGCTGCGTTTTTCCCAACAAACCTATTTTGAGTTATTTCCTATCCTCTGAAACCTGGCACAATTCGCTAAACCTCGCTAGTCCTCACTAGTCCTGTCTTATGACAGAATAACATGGGACTAAAGAAGGCTTAGGACTTTATACCCGGACTAAGGGGGTACAGCAAAGTGTACGTGAATTGGCCCCCTGTACTTTATTCTGCAGTGGCGTCGGCTTCGGGCGCAGAGTCCTCGTTGCATAGCGTCGTCTGTCTGGTTCGTGCCAGCAAACAAACAGAACAACTATCAGCTCCACAAATTCACTTTGAACATACGCAAATTATCACCACAGATAGAATGGTAAATCAGATATTCTACCCTATACATAGGTATGGCAAAACTATTTGAGCTTGTCGGTCAGGAGAACACCACACATCTTGCCGGGGGAGGGCTTACGCTGCTGTTAGTATAGGGAATGGTAATCTGTGCAGCTTTTCTATCTGTGACGCTGTCTTTAAAAATGCCTGCACTTCATTAATAAACAAGTTATAGGATATGGAATTATCTCTTTCGCTGCTGTTTTTCAAAACTGTAAGGCCACCAGGCAAGACCGAATGAGACCAAGGTGAATGAGATGACGCCAGGCTAAGGTAGAGGATGCCGGAACTTGAGGAATGGTTCGCTCAACCCGACAGGACGTACGGGAAGTTAATTCCGATGGGAATGATTACCTCGAATCTAACGGGATATCGGTCACGGCTTCATCGTTCCTCTAGTAGCGGATCACGATCCAAGCCTTCGGACGAAGGAATAAACTCGTTGGTTACAATTGCCACAGTTCAGCAATGTATGGGTGATTTGAGAAAAAGCCATTTAGGTAAATTGCATGCAACTGCTAAGTACCAACGATTTGTCTCCAAGGCCGTGTTACGGATCAAATTAATTGCAACTTATACCGTTTCTGTGTGCCGTGCAGCGAATGTATCTTGAAGTTAGTCCCCAGCTTGGAGACCGTGGCGGAAACTGAAGCCTTCAGAGAATCAGAGATCGCAATTATAACCATTTACAAAGCGTTGAAAGCAACTTACTAGTTAAACTCTGGTTGGACAGCGGATCTATCTGGATTTAACTACTTAACTGCTTGAAGCAACTAGATTTGGATATTAAACAATGGCACTATCTTCCTTTCTTATGTAGATGAGTTGAAATTAGTTGTCTTGATCATAGAATGCCGATGACAAACTAGACTACCATTTGCCAGCATTTATCACACACTTCCCTTTTGAATGTGTTATTTTTAGAGAGCAATGAGTCTGGGAGGATTTGACAGAGACGTGATTTCAACATCGAAATGTCGGGTTATCTGAAATGAACCACTTACAGCCATCCAGTAAGATATAGTAGTAGTAGTAGTATAGTTGAAGATAGTATTAGAGTTATAGTAAGTAGTAGTAACAGAATGAGTAAGGCAATTTAGAAGTTTTTAGAAACAAATAACAGAATCGTTGTCGACAAAGGATCCAACCCCTGGCTAGGAAGAAAAATGAAACTTGAAAACATTTTCCTGCGAAATCACACATACGGTTGCAACTTGAAACCCACTTGTTTAGAATTGTTTCTTTCTACCCACTTTTTCACATGGACATAAAAACGCTACCAATTACCACTCAGCTCGTAAATAAAGCACCCGTGACATTTTTAATGGAGCCATTGTATTTACAATGTTGTATTTTTCCACTTGGGCAGTAAGCTTTTCATAACAACACCTGCACAATTTTGCAAATTTAATTCAATTAGTAATATTTATGATGCGTGTCTTCTTTTTTATTTCATAGTCCATAACAAAAGGACCGCTGTGAGTAGCAGAGATATCGTAAAAATAATAACCCATTATCAAGAAAAGTTGTTTATCAAATAGCCCAATGGAGCAAGCACACGACATGCACAATAATTGATTTCGCATTGAACTAGTTACTATATAAGCAGAAAGAAAATGGAAACATATATATTGTTTATTTAGAGTCATTTCTAATAGTTCCAATTATTCGACGCCAAAGCAGCAAATTTTAATTTTAAAAATGAAAAATACCTTGGCGTTGTGCATTTTGCTAACAGGCAAGTCTCGTTTGCAACAATATTTTACACGACTGTATTTAGAATTTGCACGAGTGATCCAGTGAATAGAGAAATCAAACATACTACAAACAACTTGCTTACTATAGTCTCTCTTTACTCTACTGAAGGCACAGTTGGCACTATTGACACTACATCAATAACAATATATTTTTTAAATATGCAGCTTCAATGCTAGCATAGAAATCAGCAGAACATGCATTTTTAAAAGTCTCAAGTACCTAACTTAAGATGAAATTGCAAACTAAAAGGCTAGAGTACAGGGCATGGCTCCGCAAAGCAGCGTTAGGTAAATACAATAGACCCCTGAAGTCGGCAAATCCCCATCCGTGATTGGCTGTTCTAATATGTAATTGGTCATCTGGGCATGTTTTCTTTCAGTTTGGTGTGCGTCGATGACCGGAAGCGCAGATGCACTCCCTTCGGATTGCAAAGTTTCTTGTCCCCCAGTAACGTACGACCCAGTATGCGCAACTAATTTCGACCCTAACCACGTCACGCTACCGATTATAACTGGGACGTTCGACAAATGCGAATTGGACCACCACATCTGTTTGACTAAAGAAGGTAAGTTCACCGATAGCTTGATGTCACGAACATTGTCTCTATACACCAATCAGAGACTCCGTGGCAGAGTCGCGAACATGACGTCATGCACTTCCAGATTCTCTGATTGGTGGCAGAGCCAATGTTGATGACATCGTGTCGCTGACATTGCCAGCTGTAAACCCGGCTTTATTGTTGCTTGCAATGCTTGGTCCAGGCAACAGCAGCGATAACGTCGCTAACTTGCGTTGTTTCAAATTTCCAGAATGGCACGTGATTCATGAAGGCAAATGCACAGCCACTGAGATTGAAAACGGGAATACAGGAACGCAACCCGATAAATTGTCAAGGGACTATTAATAAATTTTAACGAGTGTATTGATATTTGAAAGAGATTACTACAATTTTTTCAATTCCTACTTTGTTGTATTCCTCTTACCTATAGATGTCGCGCTGTAAGAACTTATTTCATTTTTAGCCGTTTTCTTATTGCTTACTGCTGGTTTTAACATTTTCATGGCAATAGCCAGGGACATGCAGAGGAAATTTTTGTGTCTGCCTAGCGACATTGTAACTTTTAGGTTATGTCGTTATCGGTTCTGACAGATAAATTACCTGTTGTTGTCCGTGTTAATTATTTAACTTTGTTACCGAGAACGGCGTAATGAGAGTTACGTAACGTACTGCAGGAGTTCCTTCGTGCACACCACCAGTAGAGGCTTACGAATCTTCCTATCCCAGTAAACACCAACTGTCGGCAACATGATGGCATTATTCTGGCTTGACGCATCCACTGTTGGCAAAGTGCTGCCCGGCGGCAACCTATCGTCCGTTAGTATCGGGTCAATGCTGGCGGCATGAAAGCCTGCCGACGTCCCTCGACCGTTGGCCTGCCACTGCTTTTCCAGTGCTGGCCCAACAGTGGCAGGCCAACACATTGGCCAGCCAGCATCGGGCCAATGAGGGCAGGTGTGACACATTTTTACTGGCGCGATGCTGGACATTTGCTATTGGCCAACGCTGGGCCGATGCTGGATAATACTTTCTGCCAACATTGGCACGACGTCGGCCAGCCGTTTTGTGTTTACTGGGATATAGACGGTCATCTGATCACAAAATGCACCAATAATCCACGTGGGAAGTCCAAGCTAGGTTAGTGTTCACAATCCCAAGCTGGAATTTGCCTATGTAGTAATTTTTTTCGAAATTAGACTATAAGAATTTCACTTCCTCAAATTCAATTAATATCAAGTTAACTTTTTCAATCCATGTCCAACTCTGTTTGCAGCATGATTGTTTTTTGTCATGTAATAAAAGCTTAAACAGCCAAGTGCTAGCCTGCCCTCAAATAAAATAAGCAGGCGACAATGTAGATTGAGCAAATGTATTTTAATTAAAATTTAATTACCTTAACTGACAATTACAATTTCATTCCATTCAAACAACATTTTGCAAGCTTGATGTCATTGCAAGAATTTTATTTTATATTCGGTAACTTAAAAAACATTCGTGATTAGCCAAGTAATGCCAAAGGTAACAACCCAAAAAAAGAAATAAACATTGTATTAGTAAGACATACCTATGCACCTACCCACATGAAATATGACAGTTAAACTGATATCGAATTGCTAGATGTATATTATATAAGCGCAAAGAAAACTATAGAAGAAGTTATAGTTGCTTAGTTATAATATAGGTTTCAAATTGAATTCGGAACCATCATAATATGAGAGAAAGAAAACATCGGTTCCGTGACACATGGGTTTCTTGTTAAATATTTAATTTTTTTGGAATGGTTTTTAATGGATTTGTACCAGAACCCTAGAACTCAAAAACAATAGCTTTTTTATGGGGAAAAAAAGATTGTTAACTTTTTTCGCTTGAACGCTTGGACTCATGGACTCTTGGACTCATGGACGCTTGGACTCATGGACGCTTGGACTCATGGACGCTTGGACTCATGGACGCTTGGACTCATGGACGCTTGGAATCATGGACGCTTGAACTCATGGCCGCTTGGACCCATGGACGCTTGGACTCATGGACACTTGGACTCATGGACTCATGGACGCTTAGACCCATGGACGCTTGGAATCAAGGACACTTGGACTATTGGACGCTTGGACTCATGGACGCTTGGACTCATAGACGCTTGGACTCATGGACGCTTGGACGCATGGACGCTTGGACTCATGGACGCTTGGACTCATGGACGCTTGGACCCGGTGACGCTTGGACTCATGGACACTTGGACTCATGGACTCATGGACGCTTGGACCCATGGACGCTTGGACTCAAGGACACTTGGACTCATGGACGCTTGGACTCATAGACGCTGGACTCATAAACGCTGGACTCATGGACGCTTGGACCCATTGACGCTTGGACTCATTGACACTTGGACTCATGGACGCTTGGACTCATGGACGCTTGGACTCATGGACACATGAACTCATGGACGCTTGGACTCATGGACACTTGGACTCTTGGACGCTTGGACTCATGGACGCTTTGACTCATGGACACTTGGACTCATGGAAACTTGGGACTCATGGACGCTTGGACTCATGGACACATGAACTCATGGACGCTTGGACTCATGGACGCTGGACTCATGGACGCTTAGACACATGGACGCTTGGACTCATGGACGCTTGGACTCCTGGACACTTGGACTCATGGACACTTGGACTCATGGACACTTGGACTCATGGAAGCTTGGACTCATGGACGCTTGGACTCATGGACACTTGGACTCATGGACGCTTGGACTCATGGACACTTGGACTCATGGACGCTTGGACTCATGGACACTTGGACTCATGGACGCATGGACTCATGGACACTTGGACTTATTGAAGCTGGACTCATGGACGCTTGGACTCATGGACACTTGGACTCATGGACGCTTGGACTCATGGACACTTGGACTCATGGACACTTCGACTCATGGACACTTGGACTCATGGACACTTGGACTCATTGACGCTTGGACTCATGGACGCTTGGACTCATCGACGCTTTGACTCATAGACTCATGGACACTAGGACTCATGGACATTTGGACTCATGGACGCTTGGACTCATGGATACTTGGACTCATGGACACTGGACTCATGAACTCTTGGACTCATGGACGCTTGGACTTATGGACACTTGGGCTCATGGACGCTTGGACTCATGGACACTTGGACTCATGGACTCATGGACGCTTGGACTCATGGACGCTTGGACTCATGGACGCTTGGACTCATGGACTCATAGACGCATGGACTCATGGACACTTGGACTCATGGACACTTGGACTCATAGGCGCTTTGACTCATGGACGCTTGGACTCATGGACTCATGGACACTAGGACTCATGGACACTTGGACTCATGGACGCTTGGACTCATGGACACTTGGACTCATGGACGCTTGGACTCATGGACGCTAGGACTCATGGACGCTTGGACTCATGGACGCTTGGACTCATGGACTCATGGACTCATGGACTCATGGACGCTTGGACACTTGGACTCATAGACACCTGGACTCATGGACGCTTGGACTCAAGAACGCTTGGACTCATGGACGCATGGGCTCATGAACGCTTGGACTCATGGACTCATGGACGCTTGGACTCATGTACGCTTGGACTCATGGACGCTGGACTCATAGACGCTTGTACTTATGGAAACTTTGGACTCACGGGCGCTTGGACTCATGGACGCTAGAACTCATGGACCCTTGGACTCATGGACTCATGGACTCATGGACGCTTGGACTCATGAACGCTTGGACTCATGGACACTTGGACTCATGGACGCTTGGACTAATGGACACTTAGACTCATAAACGCTTGGACTCATGGACTCATGGACGCTTGCACTCATGGACGCTTGGACTTATGGACACTTGGACTCATGGACTCTTGAACTTATGGACGCTAGGAATCATGGACGCTTGGACTCATGGACACAATGGACTCATGGACACAATGGACTCATGGACACAATGGACTCATGGACACAATGGACTCATGGACACAATGGACTCATGGAAGCAATGGACTCATGGACGCTAGGCCTCATGGACGCTTGGACTCATGGACTCATGGACTCATGGACTCATGGTCGCTTGGACTCATGGACTCATGGACTTATGGACGCTTGGACTCATGGACGCTTGGACTCATGGACGCTTGGACTCATGGACGCTAGGACTCATTGACGCTTGGACTCATGGACGCTTGGACTCATGGACTCATGGACTCATACACACTTGGACTCATGGACGCTTGGACTCATGGACGCTTGGACTTATGGACACTTGGACTCATGGACTCTTGAACTTATGGACGCTAGGAATCATGGACGCTTGGACTCATGGACACAATGGACTCATGGACACAATGGACTCATGGACACAATGGACTCTTGGACACAATGGACTCATGGACGCTAGGCCTCATGGACGCTTGGACTCATGGACTCATGGACTCATGGACTCATGGACTCATGGTCGCTTGGACTTATGGACTCATTGACTTATGGACGCTTGGACTCATGGACGCTTGGACTCATGGACGCTAGGACTCATTGACGCTTGGACTTATGGACGCTTGGACTCATGGACTCATTAACACTTGGACTCATGGACGCTTGGACTCATGGACGGTTGGACTCATGGACGCTTGGACTTATGGACGCTTGGACTCATGGACACTTGGACTCATAGACACTTGGACTCATGGACACTAGGACTCATGGACACTTGGACTCATGGACGCTTGGACTCATGGACGCTTGGACTCATTGACGCTAGGCCTGATTGACGCTTGGACTCATGGACTTATGGACAATTGGACTCATGGACGCATGGACTCAGGGACACTTGGACACATGGATCCTTGGACTCATGGACGCTTGAACTCATGGACGCTTGGACTCATGGACGCTTGGACTCATGGACGCTTGGACTCATGGACGCTTAGACTCATGGACGCTTTGACTCATGGACTCATGGACTCATGGACTCATGGACTCATGGACTCATGGACGCTTTGACTCATGGACTCATGGACTCATGGACTCATGGACGCTTGGACTCATGGACACTTGGACTCATGGACGCTTGAACTCATGTAGGCTTGGACTCATGGACGCTTGGACTCATGGACGCTTGGACTCATGGACGCTTTGACTCATGGACGCCTGGACTCATGGACGCTTGGACTCATGGACACTTGGACTCATGGACACTTGGACTCATGGACGCTTGGACTCATGGACGCTTGTACTCATGGACTCATGAACTCATGGACTCATGGACACAATGGACTCATGGACACCATGGACTCATGGACACAATGGACTCATGGACACAATGGACTCATGGACTCATGGACTCATGGACTCATGGACTCATGGACGCTTGGACTCATGGACTCATGGACTAATAGACGCTTGGACTCATTGACGCTTGGACTAATGGACGCTTGGACTCATGGACGCTTGGACTCATGGACGCTTGGACTCATGGACACATGAACTCATGGACGCTTGGACTCATGGACACTTGGACTCTTGGACGCTTGGACTCATGGACGCTTTGACTCATGGACACTTGGACTCATGGAAACTTGGGACTCATGGACGCTTGGACTCATGGACACATGAACTCATGGACGCTTGGACTCATGGACGCTGGACTCATGGACGCTTAGACACATGGACGCTTGGACTCATGGACGCTTGGACTCCTGGACACTTGGACTCATGGACACTTGGACTCATGGACACTTGGACTCATGGAAGCTTGGACTCATGGACGCTTGGACTCATGGACACTTGGACTCATGGACGCTTGGACTCATGGACACTTGGACTCATGGACGCTTGGACTCATGGACACTTGGACTCATGGACGCATGGACTCATGGACACTTGGACTTTTTGAAGCTGGACTCATGGACGCTTGGACTCATGGACACTTGGACTCATGGACGCTTGGACTCATGGACACTTGGACTCATGGACACTTCGACTCATGGACACTTGGACTCATGGACACTTGGACTCATTGACGCTTGGACTCATGGACGCTTGGACTCATCGACACTTTGACTCATAGACTCATGGACACTAGGACTCATGGACATTTGGACTCATGGACGCTTGGACTCATGGATACTTGGACTCATGGACACTGGACTCATGAACTCTTGGACTCATGGACGCTTGGACTTATGGACACTTGGGCTCATGGACGCTTGGACTCATGGACACTTGGACTCATGGACTCATGGACGCTTGGACTCATGGACGCTTGGACTCATGGACGCTTGGACTCATGGACTCATAGACGCATGGACTCATGGACACTTGGACTCATGGACACTTGGACTCATAGGCGCTTTGACTCATGGACGCTTGGACTCATGGACTCATGGACACTAGGACTCATGGACACTTGGACTCATGGACGCTTGGACTCATGGACACTTGGACTCATGGACGCTTGGACGCATGGACGCTAGGACTCATGGACGCTTGGACTCATGGACGCTTGGACTCATGGACTCATGGACTCATGGACTCATGGACGCTTGGACACTTGGACTCATAGACACCTGGACTCATGGACGCTTGGACTCAAGAACGCTTGGACTCATGGACGCATGGGCTCATGAACGCTTGGACTCATGGACTCATGGACGCTTGGACTCATGTACGCTTGGACTCATGGACGCTGGACTCATAGACGCTTGTACTTATGGAAACTTTGGACTCACGGGCGCTTGGACTCATGGACGCTAGAACTCATGGACCCTTGGACTCATGGACTCATGGACTCATGGACGCTTGGACTCATGAACGCTTGGACTCATGGACACTTGGACTCATGGACGCTTGGACTAATGGACACTTAGACTCATAAACGCTTGGACTCATGGACTCATGGACGCTTGCACTCATGGACGCTTGGACTTATGGACACTTGGACTCATGGACTCTTGAACTTATGGACGCTAGGAATCATGGACGCTTGGACTCATGGACACAATGGACTCATGGACACAATGGACTCATGGACACAATGGACTCATGGACACAATGGACTCATGGACACAATGGACTCATGGACGCAATGGACTCATGGACGCTAGGCCTCATGGACGCTTGGACTCATGGACTCATGGACTCATGGACTCATGGTCGCTTGGACTCATGGACTCATGGACTTATGGACGCTTGGACTCATGGACGCTTGGACTCATGGACGCTTGGACTCATGGACGCTAGGACTCATTGACGCTTGGACTCATGGACGCTTGGACTCATGGACTCATGGACTCATACACACTTGGACTCATGGACGCTTGGACTCATGGACGCTTGGACTTATGGACACTTGGACTCATGGACTCTTGAACTTATGGACGCTAGGAATCATGGACGCTTGGACTCATGGACACAATGGACTCATGGACACAATGGACTCATGGACACAATGGACTCTTGGACACAATGGACTCATGGACGCTAGGCCTCATGGACGCTTGGACTCATGGACTCATGGACTCATGGACTCATGGTCGCTTGGACTTATGGACTCATGGACTTATGGACGCTTGGACTCATGGACTCATGGACGCTAGGACTCATTGACGCTTGGACTTATGGACGCTTGGACTCATGGACTCATTTACACTTGGACTCATGGACGCTTGGACTCATGGACGGTTGGACTCATGGACGCTTGGACTTATGGACGCTTGGACTCATGGACACTTGGACTCATAGACACTTGGACTCATGGACACTAGGACTCATGGACACTTGGACTCATGGACGCTTGGACTCATGGACGCTTGGACTCATTGACGCTAGGCCTGATTGACGCTTGGACTCATGGACTTATGGACAA
The DNA here is from genome assembly GCA_921293005.1 of Nemoura dubitans. Taxonomy (NCBI): domain Eukaryota; kingdom Metazoa; phylum Arthropoda; class Insecta; order Plecoptera; family Nemouridae; genus Nemoura; species Nemoura dubitans. Next base: position 74,395,349 of record OV121074.1, read on the forward strand.
TTGGACTCATGGACGCATGGACTCAGGGACACTTGGACACATGGATCCTTGGACTCATGGACGCTTGGACTCATGGACGCTTGGACTCATGGACGCTTGGACTCATGGACGCTTGGACTCATGGACGCTTGGACTCATGGACGCTTTGACTCATGGACTCATGGACTCATGGACTCATGGACTCATGGACTCATGGACGCTTTGACTCATGGACTCATGGACTCATGGACTCATGGACGCTTGGACTCATGGACACTTGGACTCATGGACGCTTGAACTCATGTAGGCTTGGACTCATGGACGCTTGGACTCATGGACGCTTGGACTCATGGACGCTTTGACTCATGGACGCCTGGACTCATGGACGCTTGGACTCATGGACACTTGGACTCATGGACACTTGGACTCATGGACGCTTGGACTCATGGACGCTTGTACTCATGGACTCATGAACTCATGGACTCATGGACACAATGGACTCATGGACACCATGGACTCATGGACACAATGGACTCATGGACACAATGGACTCATGGACTCATGGACTCATGGACTCATGGACTCATGGACGCTTGGACTCATGGACTCATGGACTAATAGACGCTTGGACTCATGGACGCTTGGACTAATGGACGCTTGGACTCATGGACGCTTGGACTCATGGACGCTAGGACTCATTGACGCTTGGACTCATGGATGCTTGGACTCATGGACTCATGGACTCATGGACACTTGGACTCATGGACGCTTGGACTCATGGACGCTGGACTCATGGACGCTTGTACTTATGGAAGCTTTAGACTCACGGGCGCTTGGACTCATGGACGCTAGAACTCATGGACCCTTGGACTCATGGACTCATGGACTCAAGGACGCTTGGACTCATGAACGCTTGGACTCATGGACACTTGGACTCATGGACGCTTGGACTAATGGACACTTAGACTCATAAACGCTTGGACTCATGGACTCATGGACGCTTGCACTCATGGACGCTTGGACTTATGGACACTTGGACTCATGGACTCTTGAACTTATGGACGCTAGGAATCATGGACGCTTGGACTCATGGACACAATGGACTCATGGACACAATGGACTCATGGACACAATGGACTCATGGACACAATGGACTCATGGACACAATGGACTCATGGACGCAATGGACTCATGGACGCTGGGCCTCATGGACGCTTGGACTCATGGACTCATGGACTCATGGACTCATGGTCGCTTGGACTCATGGACTCATGGACTTATGGACGCTTGGACTCATGGACGCTTGGACTCATGGACGCTTGGACTCATGGACGCTAGGACTCATTGACGCTTGGACTCATGGACGCTTGGACTCATGAACTCATGGACTCATACACACTTGGACTCATGGACGCTTGGACTCATGGACGCTTGGACTTATGGACACTTGGACTCATGGACTCTTGAACTTATGGACGCTAGGAATCATGGACGCTTGGACTCATGGACACAATGGACTCATGGACACAATGGACTCATGGACACAATGGACTTTTGGACACAATGGACTCATGGACGCTAGGCCTCATGGACGCTTGGACTCATGGACTCATGGACTCATGGACTCATGGTCGCTTGGACTCATGGACTCATGGACTTATGGACGCTTGGACTCATGGACGCTTGGACTCATGGACGCTAGGACTCATTGACGCTTGGACTTATGGACGCTTGGACTCATGGACTCATGGACTCATTAACACTTGGACTTATGGACGCTTGGACTCATGGACGCTTGGACTCATGGACATTTGGACTCATGGACGCTTGGACGCATGGACGCTTGGACTCATGGACGGTTGGACTCATGGACGCTTGGACTTATGGACGCTTGGACTCATGGACACTTGGACTCATAGACACTTGGACTCATGGACACTAGGACTCATGGACACTTGGACTCATGGACGCTTGGACTCATGGACGCTTGGACTCATGGACGCTAGGCCTGATGGACGCTTGGACTCATGGACTTATGGACAATTGGACTCATGGACGCATGGACTCAGGGACACTTGGACACATGGACGCTTGGACTCATGGACGCTTGGACTCATGGACGCTTGGACTCATGGACGCTTGGACTCATGGACGCTTGGACTCATGGACGCTTTGACTCATGGACTTATGGACTCATGGACTCATGGACTCATGGACTCATGGACGCTTTGACTCATGGACTCATGGACTCATGGACTCATGGACGCTTGGACTCATGGACACTTGGACTCATGGACGCTTGGACTCATGTAGGCTTGGACTCATGGACGCTTGGACTCATGGACGCTTGGACTCATGGACGCTTTGACTCATGGACGCCTGGACTCATGGACGCTTGGACTCATGGACACTTGGACTCATGGACACTTGGACTCATGGACGCTTGGACTCATGGACGCTTGTACTCATGGACTCATGAACTCATGGACTCATGGACACAATGGACTCATGGACACCATGGACTCATGGACACAATGGACTCATGGACACAATGGACTCATGGACTCATGGACTCATGGACTCATGGACTCATGGACGCTTGGACTCATGGACTCATGGACTCATAGACGCTTGGACTCATGGACGCTTGGACTAATGGACGCTTGGACTCATGGACGCTTGGACTCATGGACGCTAGGACTCTTTGACGCTTGGACTCATGGATGCTTGGACTCATGGACTCATGGACTCATGGACACTTGGACTCATGGACGCTTGGACTCATGGACGCTTGGACTCATGTAGGCTTGGACTCATGGACGCTTGGACTCATGGACGCTTGGACTTATGGATGCTTTGACTCATGGACGCCTGGACTCATGGACGCTTGGACTCATGGACACTTGGACTCATGGACACTTGGACTCATGGACGCTTGGACTCATGGACGCTTGTACTCATGGACTCATGAACTCATGGACTCATGGACACAATGGACTCATGGACACCATGGACTCATGGACACATTGGACTCATGGACACAATGGACTCATGGACTCATGGACTAATGGACTCATGGACTCATGGACGCTTGGACTCATGGACTCATGGACTCATAGACGCTTGGACTCATGGACGCTTGGACTAATGGACGCTTGGACTCATGGACGCTTGGACTCATGGACGCTAGGACTCATTGACGCTTGGACTCATGGATGCTTGGACTCATGGACTCATGGACTCATGGACACTTGGACGCATGGACGCTTGGACTCATGGACGCTTGGACTCATGGACGGTTGGACTCATGGACGCTGGACTCATGGACGCTTTGACTCATGGACACTTAGACTCATGGACTTATTGTCGCGCTGGCTGATTACCATTGATCACGTCATGTATCGAAAATTTACAAAGTTTTAAAATAGTACACCGCCTCTTGCTCGCCAACTGCGAGGGTCGAGCTATTCGACAATCAGGATGTAACTAGAACCGAACAGTTACATTAACCTGCAATCACCGACGTGGGCAAAGGATGGCTTCGAACGCTCGGCTGGTGATTTCATGGCGCCTCTTATCCTCCAAAGGGCAAAACCTGCAAGGAAGCAAAGAACTCAAATTACTTGCCAAGTTTTTAGACGTTTGCCAAATACTTGATTGGTAGTCAAGACATCACTTTGATAATATTTCTGGCAAGTGTTTAGAAATGAAAGAGCTCACCTGTGTTTTATTGGTTGGCATGCCTTCAGTCCCGGACGTCCCTCGAAGTTCTTGCAGCGCCGGATCGGTCGGCTGCAATGCAGAGAACAGAGATGAGCGTCCAAACATAATGTGATAGGTACAGTGATGTCTTGGCTTTGATGTTCTGGCAAGTGTTTAGAAATGAAAGAGGTCACCCGTGTTTTATTGGTTGGCATGCCTCTAGTCTTGGACGTCCCTCGAAGTTCTTGCAGCGCCGGATCGGTCGGCTGCAATGCAGAGAACAGAGATGAGCGTCAAAATATTTGATAGGTACAGTGAAGTCTTGGCTTTGATGTTCTGGCAAGTGTTTAGAAACGAAAGAGCTCACCTGTGTTTTATTGGTTTGCATGCCTCTGGTCCTGGACGTCCCTCGAAGTTCTTGCAGAACCCGAACGGTCGGCTGCAATGCAGAGAATGGAGATCAGCGCCGAAAATGTTGCGGCAGGTTTAAGTCAATAAGCCGCGATCTTAATTCACAAAACGATATCTTTATGCAAAAGATTTCATCGTCGACAATATTTCCAAATTCTACGGATAAGAACCTCGAACCGAACAGTAATACCAACCTTGAGGCAGACCGACCCGGTCAAAGGATAGCTTCGCCCGGTGATCCAGGAAGCCGTGTTTCTGATGCGTGGTACGTGGATCGTGGTACAGAGCACGTGGATCCCGACTGCCTGGTATCATGATGGTGTCAAAGAGTCTGCGGTAATCTATCTCACCCCACGTTACAATAAGCTGTGTATCCCAGTTCGGGGTTATCATTGAGTTATGTTTATGCTTGGTCGTAAAAGAACATTCAGAGACTGGGAAGCCGCTGCTACAACCTACAACCACCGACAAATTGCGACAACGAGCAAATCCCTTCTTGTGGAATCTAACAGCAAGGAGCGATGCTGCTACCAACAACCAACAAACCTTCTTACAACAACGAACCTTCCAACAACCAACAAACTCTTCGAACAACGAACAAAACAAACCTTTCTAAAACCAAGAAACTCTTCAAACAACTAAAAAACCATCGAACAACCAAGAATAGAAACTCATTGAATAACTAACAAAACAAACCTTCGAACAACCAAGAAAAGAAAATCTTTGAATAACCAACAAAACAAACCTTTCTACAACCAAGAAACCCTTCGATTACAAACTAACAAACCATCGAAAAACCAAGAATCTCTTTGAATATCTAACAAAACAAACCTTTCGACAACCAAGAAACCCTTCGATAACAAACTCAACTATACATTGTACCACCAAGAAAACCTTTGAACAACTTCCCAGTGTGGTGCTTGGTGCTTGGTGCTTGGTGCTTGGTGCTTGGTGCTTGGTGCTCGGTGCTTGGTGCTTGGTGCTCGGTGCTTGGTGCTCGGTGCTTGGTGCTTGGTGGTCTCGATTTAAAGGGACCAGGGACAGGGGTTGTCAATATGTCACTAGGAAAGAAATACATTAAGACTCAGGAAGATAATAATATATGTAAATCAATTTCGAAAACTGGATCCATTTAGATATTTTGCAAAATAAAAAAATCTATATTCCTATTTCAGAAATTGGATAGAGCAATGGTGCATGACTTTGGGCTCCCTGTGGTCTCGCTGTCTCTCGGTGTCCTCCACCAGGCGGCAGCACCGGAGCTAGCGCCTCGAAGACAGCAGCTGGAGGCTGGATCCAGGAAGCTGAGCTCGCCACCCCCCCACAGACGCCACTGGAAGCACGGCCCACTGCGAGACCAAGCGAGACTCACGGCCATCTTGAGATAGGACATGGTCGACAAAGTTACACTGTAATGGAATTGCATCAAGGCCAGAAAGACGTCAGTTAGTCTCTAAAACAGGTAACATGTTATCAATATTCGAGTTTGAATCCTATAAGCTTTATAGTGAAGCTGATGTTGAGAGTAAGTAATCGACCCCGCTCCAGCAACTCCCTGTGTCCTCGCCGAACTTGGAGTCGATGCTGCAGACGTTTGCCAAACTGGAGGCCAGATGCCGCGACTCCAGTCCGTCGAGTGCATGCGTCGCAGGGCGGCTGCTTCCCAAGGTCGTGGAGGTCGAATCCCCGACGAGGTCGCGGTCCAATCCCCGTGCTGCGTTCCCCGGGTCGTCGTGACAACGAGCGCAGGTCTAGCACCCCAACGGTCGACGCCATGGCAACCAAACAGAGGACTCGAGTTAGAAGAATGTCATCCATACAACCATCATCGCCTCCATGATGAAGGCACGATAAGACGTCACAGAGGGGCGTTACGCTGGGAGGGCTAAACATTCGTAGGGCAGCGAACGATTGCTTTGATTGCCTTGATTTTCTCAGGGGAACCTCGATAGAGCGTTTTTATTGACAAATTGAGATAACATTTTACGAATTCATTGCAATGCGTACCTTTTTTCCGTGAGGTTTGTCAGCGTTGCGTTGCAAGAAGCTTGACTCGAAGATAGCCGCTTGAGTCCCATCACCCGCCCCATCACCCGCCCCATCACCCGCCCCATCACCCGACAAGGAGGGAAGCATCGGCTGCCAGTGGCTCGAAACGCGGCATGAAACAACTCGAAACACACCACGTGCTTTGGATTAGCGCTAAGCTGGAGCAAGTTCACAGCTGAGAAGTTATTACACGGTTAGAACAAAAGTACACACCTTTGTCGACGTTGTAAAACTTGCCTATCTAAATGACTCTTTTCCCTTTGAGGCACCCACAGTTCACAGTCGAGAGATTCTGTAGCTAGAGTCGACCGTCCTTCGGCAGTTACTTCTGCCCGGGAGTCCTCTTGGTGTTGGACAGGTCGAGCAGACCGTGTGCCGGCACCGGGTATCCCCTCCTGGCTTCTAGGTTCGAACCCCTTGGCCGCCAAGGACTAGAGGATCACCAAGCGAACATGAAACAACGCAAAACACAGAACATGGGATGGATTAGCGCAATGAAGACGCAAGGAGACAAGGATTCTAAATGCAATGAAAACACGACATGCAAGGAGGCACAAACCCCGAAAGATACGTACCTAATTCAGAAATGTTGCCTAGCTTCTCAATTCGGATCTCTATCCATCACTTTCACTCAGTTTGAGGCACTTGGTTTCACACGAGACACTCGAACCCGAAACGGCGCGACATTGGCGAGCACGTGCTCTATAACGGCAGGGACGTCGGCCCAAACTGCCCCAGGGGGTCGGGGTCGCCCCCCCTCCCCCCTATTAAAAGCAAGATCCACCCACGAGAAGCGCTGAGTTGACACTTGCACGTGACATACTTCTAGGACGGCCTTGGGATTGGCGCTACGTGTGTGTGTGTGTGTTAATGTGTGTGTGTTAGTTGCCCCCAAAACGCAGAGCTCGCTTAGCGCGAGCAGTGCAGAACTCCACGTGCCGTACCGCACGCCGCTGGAAGGTCTCGACGGTCTGCGTTGGCGATCGATTGGTCGCGCTGCAACTTAGTGGCGACGGTCCTGACACGGAAACACTGACCCCCTTAAGCCTACAAACGAGATGCGAAATCCGAGGGGGTAGGGTCCCTAAATCAGGGCTAAATCCGGTCTTCAATAAATGAATTTTAAACTCGATATTCTGGCACGATGTATCCCCACTAGCTTGCTGAAATTTAAATCGTATTCCTGCTATTTCTAACTCTTTCGTTCCTAGCTCCAACGCTTGAGCTGGCTGGAAAGGCAGCTTCGAAGTCAGTGAAAAGACTGAAGCACGGCTCCCTAGATCCTCTCCAAAGTGGATTTCACAATGCCTTCATGCCACAGTAGGCAACTCGAAATGTCGACCACTCTGAGCTGCTGCCTGTCAGTAGAGAGACCGGCAAACAGACTCACTGGTCCACGACTTCCACAGCGACCTTGCTAACTCGAAATGTCGACCACTCTGAGCTGCTGCCTGTCAGTAGAGAGACCGGCAAACAGACTCACTGGTCCACGTCTTGTAGTGGACTGGTGCAATGCCTTCAATGAAGAGTGCATCGTTCAGCGTTCCAACAATGGAATCAGCACCGATGTACTGATGATCGGGGGGGGGGGGGGGGGGGGGCGATTGTAGGACATGGCTAGCAATTGGCAGAGGAGCTGACTGGGTTGACTAGCTTCGAGTGGTCGAACGTGGTCCTAGCTTTCACCTACGAGGCTGACTCTTTGGGGTTGGGCAAGGGCAAGGGCTGCGTCTCGTCTGGACCTCGCACTGATACCTATCCTGGAAAGGCAAGAGACACCTTGGGAGTGCAATGGAGCATGTAACCCAAGGCACAATGCATCCACCCAGGTGAATTCATCAGTAATTAGACAGCCTACGTTCGGCCAACAGATCGGCGAACATTTTGCAAGAGTTCGGAACTCTGTGATTGAGCTAAAATGCATCCTAAGTGCCAGCTAGCGGGCAACTTTGTAGACAGCCTGTAGAGCATGCGCACTCTTAATGGTGTCAGCTAAAAATGGGGTCCTGCCTTTTAGCGCATAGCTCGCTGAAAAGGGCCAAAATCACTCAAACAAGGTCACGAAATGCATACCAGTGATAAAATGCCGAGGTGTAATAGAGTGTGTTTTGTGTAGCGTCAATCCCACGGCCTGCCCTTCACTTAACTACACGCCAATTAGCCTCGTAGTCTCGCAGCAGCGCCCCCTTGATTCGGTGGGCGATGGGGGCGTCCTTCTTGGGCACTGTCTTGGTCCACGGGGCGACACTCTGGTTCTGAAATTCACACACAGCATGGAAATGTAGGATTCGTTGAGGTATGGCATCAAATATCTTCGAAATCATAGTTTTAAAACAGTTAAAACTCAAAAGCCAACCAACACTTGCTTTCGCGGTGAGCGCTATGGAAAACGTGCACTTTTTGTGGCCATCATTTTGGCCCCCCCCCCCCCCCCCCCCACCCCGCCACTCATCACGACGGCCACTTCACCGATCAATGTTCCAATTGTTGCATGGGCCGCGATCAGCCATTTCTCTGCGAACGCATTCTATACAAGGCCAATATTGCTTATCTTACGCCTGGATTTGCTTCAAAATAAGTTAAAAACCATTGCGTTTGAATTTAATTCCCCATCCATTCTTCGAGCCACTTGCTGTCACGACTTCTTGCCCTGGATTCCGTCCTCAGACACCCACCTTGGCAGACTCCGAGGGGACGGGACGTCCGGGCCGCCGTGGAGCGCTGGGAAGGTGGCGGATTTGCCGGCCTCGGATGTGGACTGTGGACGCGTCGGAAGTGTCGCCCCCGGAAGTGGAGGCGCTGAGCGGCAGCGGGTAGCTTCCGGCCGAGGACGACGACATCAGGTTAAAGCCGATCACGTCCAGACAGTCCTGGACAGGAGGGAAGGAAGTCTAAGGGATGCAGGGAAATCAAAGTCCACGCAGTCAATATGTGTTTCAGAATCGTCCTTGCCCTCGTGTTTTACGTGGGATTCAGGTAATAAGCAGCTCTAATCAGCAATGGATGTGGTGTTTGCTAGAAGGCACTAGCATGAGGAAATTGTTGAACATTTGATCACTAAATACGGCATAAGTTAAGCAAAACTTTAATGCGTCATGTGTCGGATGGGTGACCACCATACACTAAGGTATTCTGTTCGGGTTAAGAATTGAGAAAGATTAAGGTGAATATGACCACCCACCTTGCTCATCAACCTTCTTAAAGCCAGGATCAATAGATGAGTCCCCAAATGGAGTATAGTCTCATTGGGTCAGGCAACCGAAGTTTCTGTGGAAGTCACCGTTTCTCGTTGGCTCGTATGTGGCTAGTTTTTCATTGGCTTTGGCTTCAAGTAGCTTGAGGTGGCTCTTACAAGCCAAAAGCTACTTCGGGTGTGTTCTGGGGTCTTCGGGATTTAACGGGTTTAAGTTGGCTACTTAAAGTCTTCGGGCGAAACCGGGCTTCATCACTTCAAGTCTGATCGCTTCAGATGACCGATTCAGGACCGTCTAGTTCTTTAGGTTGCCGCCAAAACCTGTAGCAGAGCTAGCCTCTATACACATGTGAAAAAATCCGAGACGAGTGCATATTGCACTTGCACGAGGCTTATTGCACTTTTCGTGTGCTACACATTATGTCTCCTTTACCACACTCCTGAAAATCGCTACACAACACACGCAAAAACCTGACACACGCAACACAACACACGCAAGTAACGAAAAACCGCAACACAACACACGCTAGGATTGAAACTCGCAGCACAACACACGCTGGTATATGAAATTTGCAACACAACACACGCTAGTAACTCAAACTCGCAACAAAACACACGCTAGTAACACAAACTCGCAACACAACACACGCTAATAATAATAACTCGTAACAAAACACACGCTAGTAACTCAAACTCGCACAACAACACACGCTAGTCACTCAAACTCGCAAAACAACACACGCTAGTAACAATAACTCACAACAAAACACACGCTAGTAACTCAAACTCGCAAAACAACACACGCTAGAAATAATAACTCGCAAAACAAAACACGCTAGTAACTCAAACTCGCAACACAACACACGCTAGTAACACAAACTTGCAGCACAACACACGCTAGAAATAATAACTCGCAACACAACACACGCTAGTAACACAAACTCGCAACACAACACACGCTAGTAACAATAACTCGTAACAAAACACACGCTAGTAACTCAAACTCGCACAACAACACACGCTAGTCACTCAAACTCGCAAAACAACACACGCTAGTAACAATAACTCACAACAAAACACACGCTAGTAACTCAAACTCGCAAAACAACACACGCTAGAAATAATAACTCGCAAAACAAAACACGCTAGTAACTCAAACTCGCAACACAACACACGCTAGTAACACAAACTTGCAGCACAACACACGCTAGAAATAATAACTCGCAACACAACACACGCTAGTAACACAAACTCGCAACACAACACACGCTAGTAACAATAACTCGCAACACAACAGACGCTAGTTACTCAAACTCGCAACACAACACACGCTAGAAATAATAACTCGAAACACAACACACGCTAGTAACTCAAAATCGCAACACAATACACGCTAGTAAATAAAACTTGCAACACAACACACGCAAGAAACTCAAACTAGCAACACAACACACGCTAGTGACTCAAACACGCAAAACAACACACGCTAGTAACTCAAACTCCCAACAAAACACACGCTAGTAACACAAACTCGCAACATAACACACGCCAATAATAATAACTCGTAACAAAACACACGCTAGTAACTCAAACTCGCAACACAACACACGCTAGTAACAATAACTCACAACAAAACACACGCTAGTAACTCAAACTCGCAAAACAACACACGCTAGAAATAATAACTCGCAAAACAAAACACGCTAGTAACTCAAACTCGCAACACAACACACGCTAGTAACACAAACTTGCAGCACAACACACGCTAGAAATAATAACTCGCAACACAACACACGCTAGTAACACAAACTCGCAACACAACACACGCTAGTAACAATAACTCGCAACACAACAGACGCTAGTTACTCAAACTCGCAACACAACACACGCTAGAAATAATAACTCGAAACACAACACACGCTAGTAACTCAAAATCGCAACACAATACACGCTAGTAAATAAAACTTGCAACACAACACACGCAAGAAACTCAAACTAGCAACACAACACACGCTAGTGACTCAAACACGCAAAACAACACACGCTAGTAACTCAAACTCCCAACAAAACACACGCTAGTAACACAAACTCGCAACATAACACACGCCAATAATAATAACTCGTAACAAAACACACGCTAGTAACTCAAACTCGCAACACAACACACGCTAGTAACAATAACTCACAACAAAACAAACGCTAGTAACTCAAACTCGCAAAACAACACACGCTAGAAATAAAAACTCGCAACACAACACACGCTAGTAACAATAACTCGCAACACAACACACGCTAGTAGCTTAAACTCGCAACAAAACACACGCTAGTAACACAAACTCGCAACACAACACACGCTAATAATAATAACTCGTAACAAAACACACGCTAGTAACTCAAACTCGCAAAACAACACACGCTAGAAATAAAAACTTGCAAAACAACACACGCTAGTCACTCAAACTCGCAACACAACACACGATAGTGACTCAAACTCGCAACACAACACACGCTAGTAACTCAAACTCGCAACACAACATACGCTAGTAACAATAAGTCACAACAAAACACACGCTAGTAACTCAAACTCGCAAAACAACACACGCTAGAAATAATAACTCGCAAAACAACACACGCTAGTAACAATAACTCGCAACACAACAGACGCTAGTTAGTCAAACTCGCAACACAACACACGCTTGAAATAATAACTCGAAACACAACACACGCTAGTAACTCAAACACGCAAAACAATACACGCTAGTAAATAAAACTCGCAACACAACACACGCTAGTAACTCAAACTAGCAACACAACACACGCTAGTAACTCAAACTCACACCACAACACACGCTAGTAACTCAAACTCCCAACACAACAAACGCTTGTAAATGAAACTCGCAACACAACACACGCTAGTAACTCAAACTCGCAACACAACACACGCTAGTAAATGAAACTCGCAACACAGGACACGCAAGTAACTCAAACTCGCAACACAACACACGCTAGTAACTCAAACTCGCAACACAACACACGCTAGTAACTCAAACTCGCAACAAAACACACGCTAGTAAATGAAACTCCCAACGCAACAAACGCTTGTAACTCAAACTCGCAACACAACACACGCTAGTAACTCAAACTCGCAACACAACACACGCTAGTAAATGAAACTCGCAACAAAACACACGCTAATGACTCAAACTCGCAACACAACACACGCTAGTAACTCAAACTCGCAACACAACACACGCTAGTAAATGAAACTTGCAACACAACACACGCTAGTAACTAAAACTCGCAAAACAACACACGGTAGTTAGTAAATCTCACAACACAACACACGCTAGTTACAATAACTCGCATCACAACACACGCTAGTAACTCAAACTCGCAACACAACACACGCTCGAAATAAAAACTCGCAACACCACACACGCTAGTAACTGAACCACGCAACACAACACACGCTAGTAACTCAAACTCGCAACACAACACACGCTAGTAACAATAACTCGCAACACAACACACGCTAGTAACTCATACTCGCAACACAGCACACGCCAGTATATAAAACTCGTAACACAACACCCGCTAGTAATAATAACTCGCAACACAACACACGCTAGTCATAGTAACTCGCAACACAACACACGCTAGAAATAATAACTCGCAACTCAAAACACGCTAGTAATAGTAACTCGCAGCACAACACACGCTAGAAATAATAACTCGCAACACAACACACTTTAGTATATGAAACTTGCAACACAACACACGCTAGTAACTCAAACTCGCAATACAACACACGCTAGGATTAAAACTCGCAACACAACACACGCAAGAAACTCAAACTCGCAACACAATTCACGCTTGTAATAATAACTCGCAACACAACACACGCTAGTAACTCAAACTCGCGACACAACACACGTTAGTAAATCAAACTCGCAACACAACACACGCTAGTAACTCAAACTCGCAACACAACACACGCTAGTAAATTAAACTCGCAACACAACACACGCTAGTAAATAAAACTCGCAACACAACACACGCTAGTAATAATAACTCGCAACACAACACACGCTAGTAACTCAAACTCGCAACACAACACACGCTAGTAATAATAACTTGCATCACAACACACGCTAGTAACTCAAACTCGCAACACAACACACGCTAGAAATAATAACTCGCAACACAACACACGCTAGTAAATTAAACTCGCAACACAACACACGCTAATTAATAAAACTGGCAACACAACACACGCTAGTAATAATAACTTGCATCACAACACACGCTAGTAACTCAAACTCGCAACACAACACACGCTAGTAAATGAAACTCGCGACACAACACACGTCAGTAACTCAAACTCGCAACACATAACACGCTAGTAAAAATAACTTGCATCACCACACGCTAGTAACTCAAACTCGCAACACAACACACGCTAGTAAATTAAACTCGCAACACAACACACGCTAGTTAATGAAACTGGCAACACAACACACGCTAGTAATAATAACTTGCATCACAACACACGCTAGTAACTTAAACTCGCAACACAACACACGCTAGAAATAATAACTCGCAACACAACACACGCAAGTAAATTAAACTCGCAACACAACACACGCTAGTTAATAAAACTGGCAACACAACACACGCTAGTAATAAAAACTTGAATCACAACACACGCTAGTAACTCAAACTCGCAACACAACACACGCTAGTAAATTAAACTCGCAACACAACACACGCTAGTTAATGAAACTCGCAACACAACACACGCTAGTAATAATAACTCGCAACACAATACACGCTAGTAATTATAATTTGCAACTCAACACACGCTAGTAACTCAAACTCGCAACACAACACACGCTAGTAACTCAAACTCGCAACACAACACACGCTAGTAACTCAAACTCGCAACACAACACACGCTAGTAACTCAAACTCGCAACACAACACACGCTAGAAAAAAATAAAACTCGCAACACTACACACGCTAGTAAATGAAACTCGCAACACAACACACGCTTGTAAACAAAACACGCAACACAACACACGCTAGAAATTAAAACTCGCAACACAACACACGCTAAAAACTGAAACACGCTACACAACACACGCTAGAAACTGAAACACGCAACACAACACACGCTAGAAATGAAAACTCGCAACACAACACACGCTAGAAACTGAAACACGCAACACAACACACGCTAGAAATTAAAACTCGCAACACAAAACACGCAAATAAATGAAACTCGCAACACAACACACGCTAGTAAATAAAACTCGCAACACAACACACGCTTGTTAACAAAACACGCAACACAACACACTCTAGAAACTGAAACACGCAACACAACATACGCTAGAAACTGAAACATGCAACACAACACACGCTAGAAATTAAAACTCGCAACACAACACACGCTAGAAACTGAAACACGCAACACAACACACGCTTGTAAATAAACTCCAAACGCAACAAACGCTAGTTAATGAAAAACCCAACACAACACACGCTTGTAACTCAAACTCGCAACACAACACACGGCAGTAACTTAAACTCGCAACACAACACACAGTAGTAACTTAAACGCGCAACACAACACACGCTAGTAATAATAACACGCAAGAAAAACACAAGATAAAATTTATAACTCGCAACAAAACACACGCTAGTAAATAAAACTCGCAACACAACACACGGTAGTAACTCAAACCCGCAACGCAACACACTCTTGTAAATGAAATTTGCAACGCAACACACGATAGTACCTCAAACAAGCAACACAACACAAGCTAGCAACTTAAAATCGCCACACAACACACGCAAGTAATTGAAACACGCATCACAACACACGCTAGTTACTGAAACTCGCAACATAACACACGCTTGAAATAATAACTCGCTACACAACACACGCACGTAGTAAAAACACGCAACACAACACACGCTAGTAACTCATTCTCGCAACAGAACACACGCTAGGTTAAAAACTCGCCACACAACACACGCTAGAATGTAAAACTCGAAACATAACACGCGCTAGTTAATGAAACACGCAACACAACAGACGCTAGAAGTAAAAACACGCAACACAAAACACGCTTGTAACTCCAACACGCAACACAACACACGCAAGTAACTCAAACTTGCAACACAACACACGCCATTTTCTCAAACTCGCAACACACACACGCTAGAATTAATAACTCGCAACACAACACACGCTAGTAATTGAAACTCGCAACACAACCCACTCTAGTAATAATAACTCGCAACACAACTAACGCTTGTAACACAAACTCGCAACACAACACACGCAAATTAATGAAACTTGCAACACGACACACGCCATAAAATAAATATGCAACACAACACACGCCAGAAACTGAAACTCGCAACACAACACACGCTTGTAAATAAACTCGCAACGCAAAACACGCTAGTAAATGAAAAACGCAACACAACACACGCTAGTAACTCAAACTCGCCACACAACACACGCTAGTGAATAATACTCGCAACACATCACACGGTAGTAACTCAAACTTGTAACACAACACACGCTAGTTACGCAAACCCGCAACACAACACACTCTAGTAAATGAAATTTGCAACACAACACACGATAGTAACTCAAACAAGCAACACAACACAAGCTAGCAACTTAAAATCGCAACACAACACACGCTAGTAACTTTAACTCGCAACACATCACACGCTAGTAACTTAAACTCGCAACACAACACACGCTAGTAACATTAACTCGCAACACTTCACACGCTAGTTACTTAAACTCGCAACACAACACACGCTTGTTACTTAAACTCGCAACTTAACACACGCTAGTTACTCAAACTCGCAACACAACACACGCTAGTAACTTTAACTTGCAACACAACACACGCTAGTAACTTAAACTCGCAACACAACACACGGTTGTAACTCAAACTCGCAACAGAACACACGCTTTTAAATGAACTCGCAACTTAACACACGCTAGTAACTCAAACTCGCAACACAACACACGCTAGTAACTTTAACTCGCAACACAACACACGCTAGTTACTTTAACTCGCAACACAACACACGCTAGTAACATAAACTCGCAACACAACACACGCTTGTAACTCAAACTCGCAAAAGAACACACGCTTTAAAATGAACTCGCAACTTAACACACGCTTTTAAATGAACTTGCAACTAAACACACGCTAGTAACTCAAACTCGCAACACAACACACGCTAGTAACTTAAACTCGCAACACAACACACGCTTGTCCCTCAAACTCGCAACACAACACACGCTTGTAACTCAAACACGCAACAGAACTCACGCATTTAAATGAACTTGCATCACAACACACGCTAGTAACTCAAACTCGCAACACAACACACGCTAGTAACTCAAACTCGCAACACAACACACGCTAGTAACTCAAACTCGCAACACAACACACGCTAGTAACTCAAACTCGCAACACAACACACGCTAGTAACTCAAACTCGCAACACAACACACGCTAGTAACTCAAACTCGCAACACAACACACGCTAGTAACTGAAACTCGCAACACAACACACGCTAGTAACTCAAACTCGCAACACAACACACGCTAGTAACTCAAACTCGCAACACAACACACGCTAGTAACTGAAACTCGCAACACAACAAACGCTAGTAACTTTTACTCGCAACACAACACACGTTAGTTACTTAAACTCGCAACACAACACACGCTAGTAACTTTAACTCGCAACACAACACACGCTAGTAACTTTAACTCGCAACACAACACACGCTAGTAACTTAAACTCGCAACAGAACACACGCTTTTAAATGAACTCGCAACTTAACACACGCTTTTAAATGAACTCGCAACTTAACACACGCTAGTAACTCAAACTCGCAACACAACACACGCTAGTAACTTTAACTCGCAACACAACACACGCTAGTAACTTTAACTCGCAACACAACACACGCTAGTAACTTAAACTCGCAACAGAACACACGCTTTTTAATGAACTCGCAACTTAACACACGCTTTTAAATGAACTCGCAACGTAACACACGCTAGTAACGCAAACTCGCAACACAACACAAGCTAGTAACTTAAACTCGCAACACAACACACGCTTGTAACTCAAACTCGCAACAGAACACACGCTTTTAAATGAACTCGCAACACAACACACGCTTGTAACTCAAACTCGCAACAGAACACACGCTTTTAAATGAACTTGCATCACAACATACGCTAGTTACTCAATCTCGCAACACAACACACGCTAGTAACTCAAACTCGCAACACAACACACGCTAGTTACTCAAACTCGCAATACAACACACGCTAGTAACTCAAACTCGCAACACTACACACGCAAGTGACTCAAACTCGCAACACAACACACGCTAGTAACTCAAACTCGCAACACAACACACGCTAGTAACTCAAACTCGCAACACAACACACGCTAGTTACTGAAACTCGCAACACAACACACGCTAGTAACTCAAACTCGCAACACAACACACGCTTGTAAATTAAACTCGCAACACAACACACGCTAGTAACTCAAACTCGCAACACAACACACGCTAGTAACTCAAACTCGCAACACAACACACGCTTGTAACTCAAACTCGCAACACAACACACGCTAGTAACTCAAACTCGCAACACAACACACGCTTGTAACTCAAACTCGCAACACTACACACGCTAGTAACTTAAACTCGCAACACAACACACGCTAGTAACTCAAACTCGCTACACAACACACGCTTGAAACTCAAACTCGCAACACAACACACGCTAGTAACTTAAACTCGCAACACAACACACGCTAGTAACTCAAACTCGCAACACAACACACGCTAGTAACTTAAACTCGCAACACAACACACGCTAGTAACATTAACTCGCAACACTTCACACGCTAGTTACTTAAACTCGCAACACAACACACGCTTGTAACTTAAACTCGCAACTTAACACACGCTAGTTACTCAAACTCGCAACACAACACACGCTAGTAACTCAAACTCGCAACACAACACACGCTAGTAACTCAAACTCGCAACACAACACACGCTAGTTACTGAAACTCGCAACACAACACACGCTAGTAACTCAAACTCGCAACACAACACACGCTTGTAAATTAAACTCGCAACACAACACACGCTAGTAACTCAAACTCGCAACACAACACACGCTAGTTACTGAAACTCGCAACACAACACACGCTTGTAACTCAAACTCGCAACACAACACACGCTAGTAACTCAAACTCGCAACACGACACACGCTTGTAACTCAAACTCGCAACACTACACACGCTAGTAACTTAAACTCGCAACACAACACACGCTAGTAACTCAAACTCGCTACACAACACACGCTTGAAACTCAAACTCGCAACACAACACACGCTAGTAACTTAAACTCGCAACACAACACACGCTAGTAACTCAAACTCGCAACACAACACACGCTAGTAACTTAAACTCGCAACACAACACACGCTAGTAACATTAACTCGCAACACTTCACACGCTAGTTACTTAAACTCGCAACACAACACACGCTTGTAACTTAAACTCGCAACTTAACACACGCTAGTTACTCAAACTCGCAACACAACACACGCTGGTAACTTTAACTTGCAACACAACACACGCTAGTAACTTAAACTCGCAACACAACACACGGTTGTAACTCAAACTCGCAACAGAACACACGCTTTTAAATGAACTCGCAACTTAACACACGCTAGTAACTTAAACTCGCAACACAACATACGCTAGTAACAATAAGTCACAACAAAACACACGCTAGTAACTCAAACTCGCAAAACAACACACGCTAGAAATAATAACTCGCAAAACAACACACGCTAGTAACAATAACTCGCAACACAACAGACGCTAGTTAGTCAAAATCGCAACACAACACACGCTTGAAATAATAACTCGAAACACAACACACGCTAGTAACTCAAACACGCAAAACAATACACGCTAGTAAATAAAACTCGCAACACAACACACGCTAGTAACTCAAACTAGCAACACAACACACGCTAGTAACTCAAACTCACACCACAACACACGCTAGTAACTCAAACTCCCAACACAACAAACGCTTGTAAATGAAACTCGCAACACAACACACGCTAGTAACTCAAACTCGCAACACAACACACGCTAGTAAATGAAACTCGCAACACAGGACACGCAAGTAACTCAAACTCGCAACACAACACACGCTAGTAACTCAAACTCGCAACACAACACACGCTAGTAACTCAAACTCGCAACAAAACACACGCTAGTAAATGAAACTCCCAACGCAACAAACGCTTGTGAATGAAACTCGCAACACAACACACGCTAGTAACTCAAACTCGCAACACAACACACGCTAGTAAATGAAACTCGCAACACAACACACGCTAGTAACTCAAACTCGCAACACAACACACGCTAGTAACTCAAACTCGCAACACAACACACGTAAGTAAATGAAACTCGCAACAAAACACACGCTAATGACTCAAACTCGCAACACAACACACGCTAGTAACTCAAACTCGCAACACAACACACGCTAGTAAATGAAACTTGCAACACAACACACGCTAGTAACTAAAACTCGCAAAACAACACACGGTAGTTAGTAAATCTCACAACACAACACACGCTAGTTACAATAACTCGCAACACAACACACGCTAGTAACTCAAACTCGCAACACAACACACGCTCGAAATAAAAACTCGCAACACCACACACGCTAGTAACTGAACCACGCAACACAACACACGCTAGTAACTCAAACTCGCAACACAACACACGCTAGTAACAATAACTCGCAACACAACACACGCTAGTAACTCATACTCGCAACACAGCACACGCCAGTATATAAAACTCGTAACACAACACCCGCTAGTAATAATAACTCGCAACACAACACACGCTAGTCATAGTAACTCGCAACACAACACACGCTAGAAATAATAACTCGCAACTCAAAACACGCTAGTAATAGTAACTCGCAGCACAACACACGCTAGAAATAATAACTCGCAACACAACACACTTTAGTATATGAAACTTGCAACACAACACACGCTAGTAACTCAAACTCGCAATACAACACACGCTAGGATTAAAACTCGCAACACAACACACGCAAGAAACTCAAACTCGCAACACAATTCACGCTTGTAATAATAACTCGCAACACAACACACGCTAGTAACTCAAACTCGCGACACAACACACGTTAGTAAATCAAACTCGCAACACAACACACGCTAGTAACTCAAACTCGCAACACAACACACGCTAGTAAATAAAACTCGCAACACAACACACGCTAGTAAATAAAACTCGCAACACAACACACGCTAGTAATAATAACTCGCAACACAACACACGCTAGTAACTCAAACTCGCAACACAACACACGCTAGTAATAATAACTCGCAACACAACACACGCTAGTAACTCAAACTCGCAACACAACACACGCTAGAAATAATAACTCGCAACACAACACACGCTAGTAAATGAAACTCGCAACACAACACACGCTAGTTAATAAAACTGGCAACACAACACACGCTAGTAATAATAACTTGCATCACAACACACGCTAGTAACTCAAACTCGCAACACAACACACGCTAGTAAATGAAACTCGCGACACAACACACGTCAGTAACTCAAACTCGCAACACATAACACGCTAGTAAAAATAACTTGCATCACCACACGCTAGTAACTCAAACTCGCAACACAACACACGCTAGTAAATTAAACTCGCAACACAACACACGCTAGTTAATGAAACTGGCAACACAACACACGCTAGTAATAATAACTTGCATCACAACACACGCTAGTAACTTAAACTCGCAACACAACACACGCTAGAAATAATAACTCGCAACACAACACACGCAAGTAAATTAAACTCGCAACACAACACACGCTAGTTAATAAAACTGGCAACACAACACACGCTAGTAATAAAAACTTGAATCACAACACACGCTAGTAACTCAAACTCGCAACACAACACACGCTAGTAAATTAAACTCGCAACACAACACACGCTAGTTAATGAAACTCGCAACACAACACACGCTAGTAATAATAACTCGCAACACAATACACGCTAGTAATTATAATTTGCAACTCAACACACGCTAGTAACTCAAACTCGCAACACAACACACGCTAGTAACTCAAACTCGCAACACAACACACGCTAGTAACTCAAACTCGCAACACAACACACGCTAGTAACTCAAACTCGCAACACAACACACGCTAGAAAAAAATAAAACTCGCAACACTACACACGCTAGTAAATGAAACTCGCAACACAACACACGCTTGTAAACAAAACACGCAACACAACACACGCTAGAAATTAAAACTCGCAACACAACACACGCTAAAAACTGAAACACGCTACACAACACACGCTAGAAACTGAAACACGCAACACAACACACGCTAGAAATGAAAACTCGCAACACAACACACGCTAGAAACTGAAACACGCAACACAACACACGCTAGAAATTAAAACTCGCAACACAAAACACGCAAATAAATGAAACTCGCAACACAACACACGCTAGTAAATAAAACTCGCAACACAACACACGCTTGTTAACAAAACACGCAACACAACACACTCTAGAAACTGAAACACGCAACACAACATACGCTAGAAACTGAAACACGCAACACAACACACGCTAGAAATTAAAACTCGCAACACAACACACGCTAGAAACTGAAACACGCAACACAACACACGCTTGTAAATAAACTCCAAACGCAACAAACGCTAGTTAATGAAAAACCCAACACAACACACGCTTGTAACTCAAACTCGCAACACAACACACGGCAGTAACTTAAACTCGCAACACAACACACAGTAGTAACTTAAACGCGCAACACAACACACGCTAGTAATAATAACACGCAAGAAAAACACAAGATAAAATTTATAACTCGCAACAAAACACACGCTAGTAAATAAAACTCGCAACACAACACACGGTAGTAACTCAAACCCGCAACGCAACACACTCTTGTAAATGAAATTTGCAACGCAACACACGATAGTACCTCAAACAAGCAACACAACACAAGCTAGCAACTTAAAATCGCCACACAACACACGCAAGTAATTGAAACACGCATCACAACACACGCTAGTTACTGAAACTCGCAACATAACACACGCTTGAAATAATAACTCGCTACACAACACACGCACGTAGTAAAAACACGCAACACAACACACGCTAGTAACTCATTCTCGCAACAGAACACACGCTAGGTTAAAAACTCGCCACACAACACACGCTAGAATGTAAAACTCGAAACATAACACGCGCTAGTTAATGAAACACGCAACACAACAGACGCTAGAAGTAAAAACACGCAACACAAAACACGCTTGTAACTCCAACACGCAACACAACACACGCAAGTAACTCAAACTTGCAACACAACACACGCCATTTTCTCAAACTCGCAACACACACACGCTAGAATTAATAACTCGCAACACAACACACGCTAGTAATTGAAACTCGCAACACAACCCACTCTAGTAATAATAACTCGCAACACAACTAACGCTTGTAACACAAACTCGCAACACAACACACGCAAATTAATGAAACTTGCAACACGACACACGCCATAAAATAAATATGCAACACAACACACGCCAGAAACTGAAACTCGCAACACAACACACGCTTGTAAATAAACTCGCAACGCAAAACACGCTAGTAAATGAAAAACGCAACACAACACACGCTAGTAACTCAAACTCGCCACACAACACACGCTAGTGAATAATACTCGCAACACATCACACGGTAGTAACTCAAACTTGTAACACAACACACGCTAGTTACGCAAACCCGCAACACAACACACTCTAGTAAATGAAATTTGCAACACAACACACGATAGTAACTCAAACAAGCAACACAACACAAGCTAGCAACTTAAAATCGCAACACAACACACGCTAGTAACTTTAACTCGCAACACATCACACGCTAGTAACTTAAACTCGCAACACAACACACGCTAGTAACATTAACTCGCAACACTTCACACGCTAGTTACTTAAACTCGCAACACAACACACGCTTGTTACTTAAACTCGCAACTTAACACACGCTAGTTACTCAAACTCGCAACACAACACACGCTAGTAACTTTAACTTGCAACACAACACACGCTAGTAACTTAAACTCGCAACACAACACACGGTTGTAACTCAAACTCGCAACAGAACACACGCTTTTAAATGAACTCGCAACTTAACACACGCTAGTAACTCAAACTCGCAACACAACACACGCTAGTAACTTTAACTCGCAACACAACACACGCTAGTAACTTTAACTCGCAACACAACACACGCTAGTAACTTAAACTCGCAACACAACACACGCTTGTAACTCAAACTCGCAAAAGAACACACGCTTTAAAATGAACTCGCAACTTAACACACGCTTTTAAATGAACTTGCAACTAAACACACGCTAGTAACTCAAACTCGCAACACAACACACGCTAGTAACTTAAACTCGCAACACAACACACGCTTGTCCCTCAAACTCGCAACACAACACACGCTTGTAACTCAAACACGCAACAGAACTCACGCATTTAAATGAACTTGCAACACAACACACGCTAGTAACTCAAACTCGCAACACAACACACGCTAGTAACTCAAACTCGCAACACAACACACGCTAGTTACAAAAACTCGCAACACAACACACGCTAGTAACTCAAACTCGCAACACAACACACGCTAGTAACTCAAACACGCAACACAACACACGCTAGTAACTCAAACTCGCAACACAACACACGCTAGTAACTGAAACTCGCAACACAACACACGCTAGTAACTCAAACTCGCAACACAACACACGCTAGTAACTCAAACTCGCAACACAACACACGCTAGTAACTGAAACTCGCAACACAACACACGCTAGTAACTTTTACTCGCAACACAACACACGTTAGTTACTTAAACTCGCAACACAACACACGCTAGTAACTTTAACTCGCAACACAACACACGCTAGTAACTTTAACTCGCAACACAACACACGCTAGTAACTTAAACTCGCAACAGAACACACGCTTTTAAATGAACTCGCAACTTAACACACGCTTTTAAATGAACTCGCAACTTAACACACGCTAGTAACTCAAACTCGCAACACAACACACGCTAGTAACTTTAACTCGCAACACAACACACGCTAGTAACTTTAACTCGCTACACAACACACGCTAGTAACTTAAACTCGCAACAGAACACACGCTTTTTAATGAACTCGCAACTTAACACACGCTTTTAAATGAACTCGCAACGTAACACACGCTAGTAACGCAAACTCGCAACACAACACACGCTAGTAACTTAAACTCGCAACACAACACACGCTAGTAACTCAAACACGCAACAGAACACACGCTTTTAAATGAACTCGCAACACAACACACGCTTGTAACTCAAACTCGCAACAGAACACACGCTTTTAAATGAACTTGCATCACAACATACGCTAGTTACTCAATCTCGCAACACAACACACGCTAGTACCTCAAACTCGCAACACAACACACGCTAGTTACTCAAACTCGCAATACAACACACGCTAGTAACTCAAACTCGCAACACTACACACGCAAGTGACTCAAACTCGCAACACAACACACGCTAGTAACTCAAACTCGCAACACAACACACGCTAGTAACTCAAACTCGCAACACAACACACGCTAGTAACTCAAACTCGCAACACAACACACGCTAGTAACTCAAACTCGCAACACAACACACGCTAGTAAATTAAACTCGCAACACAACACACGCTAGTAACTCAAACTCGCAACACAACACACGCTAGTTACTGAAACTCGCAACACAACACACGCTAGTAACTCAAACTCGCAACACAACACACGCTAGTAACTCAAACTCGCAACACGACACACGCTAGTAACTCAAACTCGCAACACTACACACGCTAGTAACTCAAACTCGCAACACAACACACGCTAGTAACTCAAACTCGCTACACAACACACGCTTGAAACTCAAACTCGCAACACAACACACGCTAGTAACTTAAACTCGCAACACAACACACGCTAGTAACTCAAACTCGCAACACAACACACGCTAGTAACTTAAACTCGCAACACAACACACGCTAGTAACATTAACTCGCAACACTTCACACGCTAGTTACTTAAACTCGCAACACAACACACGCTTGTAACTTAAACTCGCAACTTAACACACGCTAGTTACTCAAACTCGCAACACAACACACGCTAGTAACTCAAACTCGCAACACAACACACGCTAGTAACTCAAACTCGCAACACAACACACGCTAGTTACTGAAACTCGCAACACAACACACGCTAGTAACTCAAACTCGCAACACAACACACGCTTGTAAATTAAACTCGCAACACAACACACGCTAGTAACTCAAACTCGCAACACAACACACGCTAGTTACTGAAACTCGCAACACAACACACGCTTGTAACTCAAACTCGCAACACAACACACGCTAGTAACTCAAACTCGCAACACGACACACGCTTGTAACTCAAACTCGCAACACTACACACGCTAGTAACTTAAACTCGCAACACAACACACGCTAGTAACTCAAACTCGCTACACAACACACGCTAGAAACTCAAACTCGCAACACAACACACGCTAGTAACTTAAACTCGCAACACAACACACGCTAGTAACTCAAACTCGCAACACAACACACGCTAGTAACTTAAACTCGCAACACAACACACGCTAGTAACATTAACTCGCAACACTTCACACGCTAGTTACTTAAACTCGCAACACAACACACGCTTGTAACTTAAACTCGCAACTTAACACACGCTAGTTACTCAAACTCGCAACACAACACACGCTGGTAACTTTAACTTGCAACACAACACACGCTAGTAACTTAAACTCGCAACACAACACACGGTTGTAACTCAAACTCGCAACAGAACACACGCTTTTAAATGAACTCGCAACTTAACACACGCTAGTAACTTAAACTCGCAACACAACATACGCTAGTAACAATAAGTCACAACAAAACACACGCTAGTAACTCAAACTCGCAAAACAACACACGCTAGAAATAATAACTCGCAAAACAACACACGCTAGTAACAATAACTCGCAACACAACAGACGCTAGTTAGTCAAAATCGCAACACAACACACGCTTGAAATAATAACTCGAAACACAACACACGCTAGTAACTCAAACACGCAAAACAATACACGCTAGTAAATAAAACTCGCAACACAACACACGCTAGTAACTCAAACTAGCAACACAACACACGCTAGTAACTCAAACTCACACCACAACACACGCTAGTAACTCAAACTCCCAACACAACAAACGCTTGTAAATGAAACTCGCAACACAACACACGCTAGTAACTCAAACTCGCAACACAACACACGCTAGTAAATGAAACTCGCAACACAGGACACGCAAGTAACTCAAACTCGCAACACAACACACGCTAGTAACTCAAACTCGCAACACAACACACGCTAGTAACTCAAACTCGCAACAAAACACACGCTAGTAAATGAAACTCCCAACGCAACAAACGCTTGTGAATGAAACTCGCAACACAACACACGCTAGTAACTCAAACTCGCAACACAACACACGCTAGTAAATGAAACTCGCAACACAACACACGCTAGTAACTCAAACTCGCAACACAACACACGCTAGTAACTCAAACTCGCAACACAACACACGTAAGTAAATGAAACTCGCAACAAAACACACGCTAATGACTCAAACTCGCAACACAACACACGCTAGTAACTCAAACTCGCAACACAACACACGCTAGTAAATGAAACTTGCAACACAACACACGCTAGTAACTAAAACTCGCAAAACAACACACGGTAGTTAGTAAATCTCACAACACAACACACGCTAGTTACAATAACTCGCAACACAACACACGCTAGTAACTCAAACTCGCAACACAACACACGCTCGAAATAAAAACTCGCAACACCACACACGCTAGTAACTGAACCACGCAACACAACACACGCTAGTAACTCAAACTCGCAACACAACACACGCTAGTAACAATAACTCGCAACACAACACACGCTAGTAACTCATACTCGCAACACAGCACACGCCAGTATATAAAACTCGTAACACAACACCCGCTTGTAATAATAACTCGCAACACAACACACGCTAGTCATAGTAACTCGCAACACAACACACGCTAGAAATAATAACTCGCAACTCAAAACACGCTAGTAATAGTAACTCGCAGCACAACACACGCTAGAAATAATAACTCGCAACACAACACACTTTAGTATATGAAACTTGCAACACAACACACGCTAGTAACTCAAACTCGCAATACAACACACGCTAGGATTAAAACTCGCAACACAACACACGCAAGAAACTCAAACTCGCAACACAATTCACGCTTGTAATAATAACTCGCAACACAACACACGCTAGTAACTCAAACTCGCGACACAACACACGCTAGTAAATCAAACTCGCAACACAACACACGCTAGTAACTCAAACTCGCAACACAACACACGCTAGTAAATTAAACTCGCAACACAACACACGCTAGTAAATAAAACTCGCAACACAACACACGCTAGTAATAATAACTCGCAACACAACACACGCTAGTAACTCAAACTCGCAACACAACACACGCTAGTAATAATAACTTGCATCACAACACACGCTAGTAACTCAAACTCGCAACACAACACACGCTAGAAATAATAACTCGCAACACAACACACGCTAGTAAATTAAACTCGCAACACAACACACGCTAATTAATAAAACTGGCAACACAACACACGCTAGTAATAATAACTTGCATCACAACACACGCTAGTAACTCAAACTCGCAACACAACACACGCTAGTAAATGAAACTCGCGACACAACACACGTCAGTAACTCAAACTCGCAACACATAACACGCTTATAAAAATAACTTGCATCACCACACGCTAGTAACTCAAACTCGCAACACAACACACGCTAGTAAATTAAACTCGCAACACAACACACGCTAGTTAATGAAACTGGCAACACAACACACGCTAGTAATAATAACTTGCATCACAACACACGCTAGTAACTTAAACTCGCAACACAACACACGCTAGAAATAATAACTCGCAACACAACACACGCAAGTAAATTAAACTCGCAACACAACACACGCTAGTTAATAAAACTGGCAACACAACACACGCTAGTAATAAAAACTTGAATCACAACACACGCTAGTAACTCAAACTCGCAACACAACACACGCTAGTAAATTAAACTCGCAACACAACACACGCTAGTTAATGAAACTCGCAACACAACACACGCTAGTAATAATAACTCGCAACACAATACACGCTAGTAATTATAATTTGCAACTCAACACACGCTAGTAACTCAAACTCGCAACACAACACACGCTAGTAACTCAAACTCGCAACACAACACACGCTAGTAACTCAAACTCGCAACACAACACACGCTAGTAACTCAAACTCACAACACAACACACGCTAGAAAAAAATAAAACTCGCAACACTACACACGCTAGTAAATGAAACTCGCAACACAACACACGCTTGTAAACAAAACACGCAACACAACACACGCTAGAAATTAAAACTCGCAACACAACACACGCTAGAAACTGAAACACGCTACACAACAGACGCTAGAAACTGAAACACGCAACACAACACACGCTAGAAATGAAAACTCGCAACACAACACACGCTAGAAACTGAAACACGCAACACAACACACGCTAGAAATTAAAACTCGCAACACAAAACACGCAAATAAATGAAACTCGCAACACAACACACGCTAGTAAATAAAACTCGCAACACAACACACGCTTGTTAACAAAACACGCAACACAACACACTCTAGAAACTGAAACACGCAACACAACATACGCTAGAAACTGAAACATGCAACACAACACACGCTAGAAATTAAAACTCGCAACACAACACACGCTAGAAACTGAAACACGCAACACAACACACGCTTGTAAATAAACTCCAAACGCAACAAACGCTAGTTAATGAAAAACCCAACACAACACACGCTTGTAACTCAAACTCGCAACACAACACACGGCAGTAACTTAAACTCGCAACACAACACACAGTAGTAACTTAAACGCGCAACACAACACACGCTAGTAATAATAACACGCAAGAAAAACACAAGATAAAATTTATAACTCGCAACAAAACACACGCTAGTAAATAAAACTCGCAACACAACACACGGTAGTAACTCAAACCCGCAACGCAACACACTCTTGTAAATGAAATTTGCAACGCAACACACGATAGTACCTCAAACAAGCAACACAACACAAGCTAGCAACTTAAAATCGCCACACAACACACGCAAGTAATTGAAACACGCATCACAACACACGCTAGTTACTGAAACTCGCAACATAACACACGCTTGAAATAATAACTCGCTACACAACACACGCACGTAGTAAAAACACGCAACACAACACACGCTAGTAACTCAAACTCGCAACACAACACACGCTAGGTTAAAAACTCGCCACACAACACACGCTAGAATGTAAAACTCGAAACATAACACGCGCTAGTTAATGAAACACGCAACACAACAGACGCTAGAAGTAAAAACACGCAACACAAAACACGCTTGTAACTCCAACACGCAACACAACACACGCAAGTAACTCAAACTTGCAACACAACACACGCCATTTTCTCAAACTCGCAACACACACACGCTAGAATTAATAACTCGCAACACAACACACGCTAGTAATTGAAACTCGCAACACAACCCACTCTAGTAATAATAACTCGCAACACAACTAACGCTTGTAACACAAACTCGCAACACAACACACGCAAATTAATGAAACTTGCAACACGACACACGCCATAAAATAAATATGCAACACAACACACGCCAGAAACTGAAACTCGCAACACAACACACGCTTGTAAATAAACTCGCAACGCAAAACACGCTAGTAAATGAAAAACGCAACACAACACACGCTAGTAACTCAAACTCGCCACACAACACACGCTAGTGAATAATACTCGCAACACATCACACGGTAGTAACTCAAACTTGTAACACAACACACGCTAGTTACGCAAACCCGCAACACAACACACTCTAGTAAATGAAATTTGCAACACAACACACGATAGTAACTCAAACAAGCAACACAACACAAGCTAGCAACTTAAAATCGCAACACAACACACGCTAGTAACTTTAACTCGCAACACATCACACGCTAGTAACTTAAACTCGCAACACAACACACGCTAGTAACTTTAACTCGCAACACTTCACACGCTAGTTACTTAAACTCGCAACACAACACACGCTTGTTACTTAAACTCGCAACTTAACACACGCTAGTTACTCAAACTCGCAACACAACACACGCTAGTAACTTTAACTTGCAACACAACACACGCTAGTAACTTAAACTCGCAACACAACACACGGTTGTAACTCAAACTCGCAACAGAACACACGCTTTTAAATGAACTCGCAACTTAACACACGCTAGTAACTCAAACTCGCAACACAACACACGCTAGTAACTTTAACTCGCAACACAACACACGCTAGTTACTTTAACTCGCAACACAACACACACTAGTAACATAAACTCGCAACACAACACACGCTTGTAACTCAAACTCGCAAAAGAACACACGCTTTAAAATGAACTCGCAACTTAACACACGCTTTTAAATGAACTTGCAACTAAACACACGCTAGTAACTCAAACTCGCAACACAACACACGCTAGTAACTTAAACTCGCAACACAACACACGCTTGTCCCTCAAACTCGCAACACAACACACGCTTGTAACTCAAACACGCAACAGAACTCACGCATTTAAATGAACTTGCATCACAACACACGCTAGTAACTCAAACTCGCAACACAACACACGCTAGTAACTCAAACTCGCAACACAACACACGCTAGTAACTCAAACTCGCAACACAACACACGCTAGTAACTCAAACTCGCAACACAACACACGCTAGTAACTCAAACACGCAACACAACACACGCTAGTAACTCAAACTCGCAACACAACACACGCTAGTAACTGAAACTCGCAACACAACACACGCTAGTAACTCAAACTCGCAACACAACACACGCTAGTAACTCAAACTCGCAACACAACACACGCTAGTAACTGAAACTCGCAACACAACAAACGCTAGTAACTTTTACTCGCAACACAACACACGTTAGTTACTTAAACTCGCAACACAACACACGCTAGTAACTTTAACTCGCAACACAACACACGCTAGTAACTTTAACTCGCAACACAACACACGCTAGTAACTTAAACTCGCAACAGAACACACGCTTTTAAATGAACTCGCAACTTAACACACGCTTTTAAATGAACTCGCAACTTAACACACGCTAGTAACTCAAACTCGCAACACAACACACGCTAGTAACTTTAACTCGCAACACAACACACGCTAGTAACTTTAACTCGCTACACAACACACGCTAGTAACTTAAACTCGCAACAGAACACACGCTTTTTAATGAACTCGCAACTTAACACACGCTTTTAAATGAACTCGCAACGTAACACACGCTAGTAACGCAAACTCGCAACACAACACACGCTAGTAACTTAAACTCGCAACACAACACACGCTTGTAACTCAAACTCGCAACAGAACACACGCTTTTAAATGAACTCGCAACACAACACACGCTTGTAACTCAAACTCGCAACAGAACACACGCTTTTAAATGAACTTGCATCACAACATACGCTAGTTACTCAATCTCGCAACACAACACACGCTAGTACCTCAAACTCGCAACACAACACACGCTAGTTACTCAAACTCGCAATACAACACACGCTAGTAACTCAAACTCGCAACACTACACACGCAAGTGACTCAAACTCGCAACACAACACACGCTAGTAACTCAAACTCGCAACAAAACACACGCTAGTAACTCAAACTCGCAACACAACACACGCTAGTAACTGAAACTCGCAACACAACACACGCTAGTAACTAAAACTCGCAACACAACACACGCTTGTAACTTAAACTCGCAACACAACACACGCTAGTAACTCAAACTCGCAACACAACACACGCTAGTTACTGAAACTCGCAACACAACACACGCTTGTAACTCAAACTCGCAACACAACACACGCTAGTAACTCAAACTCGCAACACAACACACGCTTGTAACTCAAACTCGCAACACTACACACGCTAGTAACTTAAACTCGCAACACAACACACGCTAGTAACTCAAACTCGCAACACAACACACGCTTGAAACTCAAACTCGCAACACAACACACGCTAGTAACTTAAACTCGCAACACAACACACGCTAGTAACTCAAACTCGCAACACAACACACGCTAGTAACTTAAACTCGCAACACAACACACGCTAGTAACATTAACTCGCAACACTTCACACGCTAGTTACTTAAACTCGCAACACAACACACGCTTGTAACTTAAACTCGCAACTTAACACACGCTAGTAACTCAAACTCGCAACACAACACACGCTAGTAACTCAAACTCGCAACACAACACACGCTAGTAACTCAAACTCGCAACACAACACACGCTAGTTACTGAAACTCGCAACACAACACACGCTAGTAACTCAAACTCGCAACACAACACACGCTTGTAAATTAAACTCGCAACACAACACACGCTAGTAACTCAAACTCGCAACACAACACACGCTAGTTACTGAAACTCGCAACACAACACACGCTTGTAACTCAAACTCGCAACACAACACACGCTAGTAACTCAAACTCGCAACACGACACACGCTTGTAACTCAAACTCGCAACACTACACACGCTAGTAACTTAAACTCGCAACACAACACACGCTAGTAACTCAAACTCGCTACACAACACACGCTTGAAACTCAAACTCGCAACACAACACACGCTAGTAACTTAAACTCGCAACACAACACACGCTAGTAACTCAAACTCGCGACACAACACACGCTAGTAACTTAAACTCGCAACACAACACACGCTAGTAACATTAACTCGCAACACTTCACACGCTAGTTACTTAAACTCGCAACACAACACACGCTTGTAACTTAAACTCGCAACTTAACACACGCTAGTTACTCAAACTCGCAACACAACACACGCTGGTAACTTTAACTTGCAACACAACACACGCTAGTAACTTAAACTCGCAACACAACACACGGTTGTAACTCAAACTCGCAACAGAACACACGCTTTAAAATGAACTCGCAACTTAACACACGCTTTTAAATAAACTTGCAACTAAACACACGCTAGTAACTCAAACTCGCAACACAACACACGCTAGTAACTTAAACTCGCAACACAACACACGCTTGTCCCTCAAACTCGCAACACAACACACGCTTGTAACTCAAACACGCAACAGAACTCACGCATTTAAATGAACTTGCATCACAACACACGCTAGTAACTCAAACTCGCAACACAACACACGCTAGTAACTCAAACTCGCAACACAACACACGCTAGTGACTCAAACTCGCAACACAACACACGCTAGTAACTCAAACTCGCAACACAACACACGCTAGTAACTCAAACACGCAACACAACACACGCTAGTAACTCAAACTCGCAACACAACACACGCTAGTAACTGAAACTCGCAACACAACACACGCTAGTAACTCAAACTCGCAACACAACACACGCTAGTAACTCAAACTCGCAACACAACACACGCTAGTAACTGAAACTCGCAACACAACAAACGCTAGTAACTTTTACTCGCAACACAACACACGTTAGTTACTTAAACTCGCAACACAACACACGCTAGTAACTTTAACTCGCAACACAACACACGCTAGTAACTTTAACTCGCAACACAACACACGCTAGTAACTTTAACTCGCAACACAACACACGCTAGTAACTGAAACTCGCAACACAACACACGCTAGTAACTTTAACTCGCAACACAACACACGCTAGTAACTTTAACTCGCTACACAACACACGCTAGTAACTTAAACTCGCAACAGAACACACGCTTTTAAATGAACTCGCAACGTAACACACGCTAGTAACGCAAACTCGCAACACAACACAAGCTAGTAACTTAAACTCGCAACACAACACACGCTTGTAACTCAAACTCGCAACAGAACACACGCTTTTAAATGAACTCGCAACACAACACACGCTTGTAACTCAAACTCGCAACAGAACACACGCTTTTAAATGAACTTGCATCACAACATACGCTAGTTACTCAATCTCGCAACACAACACACGCTAGTACCTCAAACTCGCAACACAACACACGCTAGTTACTCAAACTCGCAATACAACACACGCTAGTAACTCAAACTCGCAACACTACACACGCAAGTGACTCAAACTCGCAACACAACACACGCTAGTAACTCAAACTCGCAACAAAACACACGCTAGTAACTCAAACTCGCAACACAACACACGCTAGTTACTGAAACTCGCAACACAACACACGCTAGTAACTCAAACTCGCAACACAACACACGCTTGTAAATTAAACTCGCAACACAACACACGCTAGTAACTCAAACTCGCAACACAACACACGCTAGTTACTGAAACTCGCAACACAACACACGCTTGTAACTCAAACTCGCAACACAACACACGCTAGTAACTCAAACTCGCAACACGACACACGCTTGTAACTCAAACTCGCAACACTACACACGCTAGTAACTCAAACTCGCAACACAACACACGCTAGTAACTCAAACTCGCTACACAACACACGCTTGAAACTCAAACTCGCAACACAACACACGCTAGTAACTTAAACTCGCAACACAACACACGCTAGTAACTCAAACTCGCGACACAACACACGCTAGTAACTTTAACTCGCAACACATCACACGCTAGTAACTTAAACTCGCAACACAACACACGCTAGTAACATTAACTCGCAACACTTCACACGCTAGTTACTTAAACTCGCAACACAACACACGCTTGTAACTTAAACTCGCAACTTAACACACGCTAGTTACTCAAACTCGCAACACAACACACGCTAGTAACTTTAACTTGCAACACAACACACGCTAGTAACTTAAACTCGCAACACAACACACGGTTGTAACTCAAACTCGCAACAGAACACACGCTTTTAAATGAACTCGCAACTTAACACACGCTAGTAACTTAAACTCGCAACACAACACACGCTAGTAACTTTAACTCGCAACACAACACACGCTAGTAACTTAAACTCGCAACACAACACACGCTTGTAACTCAAACTCGCAACAGAACACACGCTTTAAAATGAACTCGCAACTTAACACACGCTTTTAAATGAACTTGCAACTTAACACACGCTAGTAACTCAAACTCGCAACACAACACACGCTAGTAACTTAAACTCGCAACACAACACACGCTTGTCCCTCAAACTCGCAACACAACACACGCTTGTAACTCAAACACGCAACAGAACTCACGCTTTTAAATGAACTTGCATCACAACACACGCTAGTAACTCAAACTCGCAACACAACACACGCTAGTAACTCAAACTCGCAACACAACACACGCTAGTGACTCAAACTCGCAACACAACACACGCTAGTAACTCAAACTCGCAACACAACACACGCTAGTAACTCAAACACGCAACACAACACACGCTAGTAACTCAAACTCGCCACACAACACACGCTAGTAACTGAAACTCGCAACACAACACACGCTAGTAACTCAAACTCGCAACACAACACACGCTAGTAACTCAAACTCGCAACACAACACACGCTAGTAACAGAAACTCGCAACACAACACACGCTTGTAACTTTTACTCGCAACACAACACACGTTAGTTACTTAAACTCGCAACACAACACACGCTAGTAACTTTAACTCGCAACACAACACACGCTAGTAACTTAAACTCGCAACAGAACACACGCTTTTAAATGAACTCGCAACTTAACACACGCTTTTAAATGAACTCGCAACTTAACACACGCTAGTAACTCAAACTCGCAACACAACACACGCTAGTAACTTTAACTCGCAACACAACACACGCTAGTAACTTTAACTCGCAACACAACACACGCTAGTAACTGAAACTCGCAACACAACACACGCTAGTAACTTTAACTCGCAACACAACACACGCTAGTAACTTTAACTCGCTACACAACACACGCTAGTAACTTAAACTCGCAACAGAACACACGCTTTTAAATGAACTCGCAACTTAACACACGCTTTTAAATGAACTCGCAACGTAACACACGCTAGTAACGCAAACTCGCAACACAACACAAGCTAGTAACTTAAACTCGCAACACAACACACGCTTGTTACTCAAACTCGCAAAAGAACACACGCTTTTAAATGAACTCGCAACACAACACACGCTTGTAACTCAAACTCGCAACAGAACACACGCTTTTAAATGAACTTGCATCACAACATACGCTAGTTACTCTATCTCGCAACACAACACACGCTAGTAACTCAAACTCGCAACACAACACACGCTAGTTACTCAAACTCGCAATACAACACACGCTAGTAACTCAAACTCGCAACACTACACACGCAAGTGACTCAAACTCGCAACACAACACACGCTAGTAACTCAAACTCGCAACACAACACACGCTAGTAACTCAAACTCGCAACACAACACACGCTAGTTACTGAAACTCGCAACACAACACACGCTAGTAACTCAAACTCGCAACACAACACACGCTTGTAAATTAAACTCGCAACACAACACACGCTAGTAACTCAAACTCGCAACACAACACACGCTAGTTACTGAAACTCGCAACACAACACACGCTTGTAACTCAAACTCGCAACACAACACACGCTAGTAACTCAAACTCGCAACACAACACACGCTTGTAACTCAAACTCGCAACACTACACACGCTAGTAACTTAAACTCGCAACACAACACACGCTAGTAACTCAAACTCGCTACACAACACACGCTTGAAACTCAAACTCGCAACACAACACACGCTAGTAACTTAAACTCGCAACACAACACACGCTAGTAACTCAAACTCGCGACACAACACACGCTAGTTACTGAAACTCGCAACACAACACACGCTAGTAACTCTAACTCGCAACACAACACACGCTTGTAACTCAAACTCGCAACACAACACACACTAGTAACTTTAACTCGCAACACAGCACACGCTTGTAACTCAAACTCGCAACAAAACACACGCTAGTAACTCAAACTCGCAACACAACACACGCTTGTAACTCAAACTCGCAACACAACACACGCTAGTAACTTAAACTCGCAACACAACACACGCTAGTAACTCAAACTCACAACACAACACACGCTAGTAACTCTAACTCGCAACACAAACGCTAGTAACTCAAACTCGCGACACAACACACGATAGTAACTCAAACTCGAAACAATACACACGCTAGTAATAATAGATTGCAACACAACACACGCTTGTAATAATAACTCGCTACACAATACACGCTAGAAACTTAAACTCGCAACACAACACACGCTAGTAACTGAACCTCGCAACACAACACTCGCTAGTTACTGAATTTGCAACACAACACTGGCTAGTTACTTAAACTCGTAACACTACTCACGCTAGTAACTGATACTGGCAACACAACACATTCTTGAGTGGGCTTTTTCTTTGTTTTTGGGGCTGCTTCTTGCATAATCGGGCCCTATTGCATTTTCGGGCATCTTCTCGCTTCTAGGGGCTTCTTCTTGCATCTTCGGGCTCCTTATATTTTCAGGGTATTTCTTGCAAATTCGGGCTTGTTACATCATCGGGTTTCTTAAACATCTCCGGGCTACTTAAATTTTCGGGCTTCTTTAACATCTCTGGGCTACTTACATTTTCGGGCTCCTTTTGCAAAATCGAGCTACTTCTTGCATATTCGAACTTCTTTTGCATCTTTGCGTTTCGTCGTGCATCTTGGGGCTTCTTATTTGTTCTTTGGGCTGCTTCTTGCAAATCAAATCTATTTACATCTTTGGGCTTCTTCATGGCATTTTCAGTCCTCTTTTTGCAAATTTGGGCTTCTTAGTTCTTCGACTACTGCTATTATCTTCGGACTTACTCTTGCAACTTCGGGCTTCATCTGATAAATTTGGGCTACTACTTGCATCTTTGGGTTTCTTTTGACATTTAAAACCTATTTCTTGCATCTTTAGGCTTCTTTTATTTTAGGGCTTCTTCCTGCTACTTCGGACTTCTTTTTCATCTTCGGGCTTCATCTTGAATCTTTGAGCTTCTTCTTGCTTCTTCGGGCTTCTAACATCGTCGACCCCGCCCCAGCAACTCCGTGTGTCCTCGCCGACCTTGGAGTCGATGCTGCAGACGTTTGCCAAACTGGAGGCCAGATGCCGCGACTTCAGTCTGTCGAGTGCATCCGTCGCAGGGCGGCTGCTTCCCAAGGTCGTGGAGGTCGTATCCCCGACGAGGTCGCGGTCCAATCCCCGTGCTGCGATCCCCCGGGTCGTCGTGACAACGAGCGCAGGTCTAGCACCCCAACGGTCGACGCCATGGCAACCAAACAGAGGACTCGAGTTAGAAGAATGTCATCCATACAACCATAATCGCCTTCATGATGAAGGCACGAAGAGATGTCACAGAGGGGCGTTACGCTGAGAGGGCTATACCTTCGTCGGACAGCGAACGATTGCTTAGGTTGCTTTGATTTTCTCAGGGGAACCTCGATAGTGCGTTTTTATTGACAATTTCAGATAACATTTTACGAATTCATTGCAGTGCGTACCTCTTTTCCGTGAGGTTTGTCAGCATTGCGTTGAAAGAAGCTAGACTCATCACCCGCCCCATCACCCGCCCCATCACCCGACAAGGAGGGAAGCATCGGCTGCCAGTGGCTCGAAACGCGGCATGAAACAACTCGAAACACACCACATGCATTGGATTAGCGCTAAGCTGGAGCAAGTTCACAGCTGAGAAGTTATTACACGGTTAGAACAAAAGTACATACCATTGTCGACGTTGTAAAATTTGCCTATCTAAATCACTACTTTCCCTTTGGGCCACCCACAGTTCACAGTCGAGAGATTCTGTTGTACCGTTCTTCGGAAGTTACTTCTGCCCGGGAGTCCTCTTGGTGTTGGACAGGAGCAGACCGTGTGCCGGCACCGGGTATCCCCTCCTGCCTTCTAGGTTCGAACCCCTTGGCCGCCAAGGACTGGCGGATCGCCAAACGAACGTAAAACAAACGCAAAACACAGAACATGGGATGGATTAGCGCAATGAAGACGCAAGGAGACAAAGATTCGAAATGCAATGAAGACACGACATGCAAGGAGGCACAAACCCTAAAAGATACGTACCTATGTCAGAAATGTTGCACTATAGCTTCTCAGTTCGGATCTCAATCCATCACTTTCACTCAGTTTGAGGCACTTGGTTTCACACGAGACACTCGAACCCGAAACGGCGCGACATTGGCGAGCACGTGCTCTATAACGGCAGGGACGTCGGCCCAAACTGCCCCAGGGGGTCGGGGTTGCCCCCCCCCCCCCCCCCCCTATTAAAAGCAAGGTCCACCCACGAGAAGCGCTGAGTTGACACTTGCACGTGTCATACTTCTAGGACGGCCTTGGGATTGGCGCTACGTGTGTGTGTGTGTGTTAGTGTGTGTGAGTTGCCCCCAAAACGCCGAGCTCGCTTAGCGCGAGCAGTGCAGAACTCCACGTGCCGTACCGCACGCCGCTGGAAGGTCTCGACGGTCTGCGTTGGCGATCGATTGGTCGCGCTGCAACTTAGTGGCGACGGTCCGGACACGGAAACACTGACCCCCTTTAGCCTACAAACGAGATGCGAAAACCGAGGGGACAAGGCACCCTAAATCAGGGCTAAATCCGGCCTTCCATAAATGTATTTTAAACTCGATATTCTGGCACGATATGTATCCATTCTGGCTTGCTGAATTTTAAATCG
Organism: Nemoura dubitans; assembly: GCA_921293005.1. NCBI lineage: Eukaryota > Metazoa > Arthropoda > Insecta > Plecoptera > Nemouridae > Nemoura > Nemoura dubitans. Next base: position 74,436,008 of record OV121074.1, read on the forward strand.
TATTCCTGCTATTTCAAACGCTTTCGTACCTAGCTCCAACGCTTGCGCTTGCTGGACAGGAAGCTTCGAAGTCAGTGGAAAGACTGAAGCAAGGCTCCGTAGATCCTCTCCAAGGATCCAAGCCTTCATCACACAGTAGGCAACTCGAACTGTCGACCACTCTGAGCTGCTGTCAGTAGAGAGACCGGCAAATAGACTCACTGGTCCACGACTTCCATAGCGACCTTGCTAACTCAAAATGTCGACCACTCTGAGCAGCTGCCTGTCAGTAGAGAGACCGGCAAACAGACTCACTGGTCCACTTCTTCCACAGCGACCTTGCTAACTCGAAATGTCGACCACTCTGAGCTGCTGCCTGTCAGTAGAGAGACCGGCAAACAGACTCACTGGTCCACGAATTCCACAGCGACCTTGCTAACTCGAAATGTCGACCACTCTGAGCTGCTGCCTGTCAGTAGAGAGACCGGCAAACTGACTCACTGGTCCACGAATTCCACAGCGACCTTGCTAACTCGAAATGTCGACCACTCTGAGCTGCTGCCTGTCAGTAGAGAGACCGGCAAACAGACTCACTGGTCCACGACTTCCACACTGACCTTGCTAACTCAAAATTTCGACCACTCTGAGCTGCTGCCTGTCAGTAGAGAGACCGGCACACAGACTCACTGGTCCACGACTTCCACAGCGACCTTGCTAACTCGAACTGTCGACCACTCTGAGCTGCTGCCTGTCAGTAGAGAGACCGGCAAACAGACTCACTAGTCCACGACTTCCCCAGCGACCTTGCTAACTCGAAATGTCGAACACTCTGAGCTGCTGCCTGTCAGTAGAGAGACCGGCAAACAGACTCACTGGTCCACGACTTCCACAGCGACCTTGCTAACTCGAAATGTCGACCACTCTGAGCTGCTGCCTGTCAGTAGAGAGACCGGCAAACAGACTCACTGGTCCACGTCTTTTAGTGGACTGGTACAATGACTACAATGAAGAGTGCATCGTTCAGGGTTCCAACAATGGAATCAGTACCGATGTACTGATGAATGGGGGGGGGGGAAGCGATTGTAGGGCATGGCTAGCTATTGGCAGAGGTGCTGACTGGGTTGACTGGCTTCGAGTGGTCGAACGTGGATCTAGCTTTCATTTACGAGGCTGACTCTTAGGGGTTGGGCAAGGGCAAGGGCTGCGTCTCGTTTGGACCTCGCACTGATACCTATCCTGGAAAGACAAGAGACACCTTGGGAGTGCAATGGAGCATGTAACCCAAGGCACAATGCATCCACCCAGGTGAATTCATCAGTAATTAGACAGCCTACGTTCGGCCAACAGATCGGCGAACATTTTGCAAGAGTTCGGAACTCTGTGATTGAGCTAAAATGCATCCTAAGTGCCAGCTAGCGGGCAACTTTGTAGACAGCCTGTAGAGCATGCGCACTCTTAATGGTGTCAGCTAAAAATGGGGTCCTGCCTATTAGCGCATAGCTCAATGAAAAGGGCCAAAATCACTCAAACAAGGTCACGAAATGCATACAAGTGATGAAATGCCGAGGTGTAACAGAGTGTGTTTTGTGTAGCGTCAATCCCACGGCCTGCCCTTTACTTAACTACACGCCAATTAGCCTCGTAGTCTCGCAGCAGCGCCCCCTTGATTCGGTGGGCGATTGGGGCGTCCTTCTTGGGCACTGTCCTGGTCCACGGGGCGACACTCTGGTTCTGAAATTCACACAAACGAATGGAAATGTAGGATTCGTTGAGGTATGGCATCAAATATCTTGGAAATAATAGTTTAAAAACAGTTAAAGCTCAAAAGCCAACCAACACTTGCTTTCGCTGTCACCGCTATAGAAAACGGTGAACTTTTTTTGGCCACCATTTTGATGAATGCACTAAAATGGGGAAATTGTGGACCAAACAGAGCGGTGCGTTACAAACATTGGATCACTGGACACTGCAGAAGTTAAGCAACACTTCGATGAGTCATGAGTCGGATGGGTGACCATCAACACGAAGGAAAGCGGTTCGGGTTAAGAATGGAGAGAGCAAGGTTAAGATGACCACTCACCTTGCCCAAAAACCGCGGACAGCCAGGATACGTGGAGCCCAACGCGGGTCAAATGTTAGAGCTGTTTCCTTCTGGCAGCTTCCAGCTCAATCAAACAGCTTATGGCAGGTCCCAACTGCTGTCAAGAGTTTCTACGGGCTTCTTAATCCGTTAGAGCTTCTTGTTGCAACTATGAGCTCCTGCTTGCATCTTAGGGCTTCTTCTTGCATCTTTGGGCTTGCTCTTTCTTCGTCAGGCTCCTTCTTGCTTCTTCAGGCTTCTTCTTTTATCTATAGGCTTCTTCTTGCATCTCGGGCTTCTTTTAAATCTTCGGGCTTCTTGCATCTTCGGGCTTCTTCAATCTTTGGGCTTCTTCTTGTATCTTCGGGCTTCATCTTCGGGCTTCTTCAATCTTTGGGCTTTTTCTTGTCCCTGCATACTTCTTGCATCTTCGGGCTTCTTCCGTCATCTTCGGGCTTCTTCTTGTATATTCGGGCTTCTTCAATCTTTGGGCTTCCTCTTGTATCTTCAGGCTTCTTCTTGCATCTTCGGGCTTCTTCAATCTTTGGGCTTCCTCTTGTATCTTCAGGCTTCTTCTTGCATCTTCGGGCTTCTTCAATCTTTGGGCTTCTTCTTGTATCTTCGGGCTTCTTCCGTCATATTCGGGCTTTTTCCGTCATCTTCGGGCTTCTTCTTGTTATCTTCGGGCTTCTTCAATCTTTGGGCTTCCTCTTGTATCTTCAGGCTTCTTCTTGCATCTTCGGGCTTCTTCTTGCATCTTCGGGCTTCTTCAATCTTTGGGCTTCTACTTGTATCTTCGGGCTTCTTCCGTCATCTTAGGGCTTTTTCCGTCATCTTCAGGCTCTTCTTGCATCTTCGGGCTTCTTCTTGCATCTTCGGGCTTTTTCTTGCTTCTTCATACTTCTTGCATCTTCGGGTTTCTTCAATTTTTGGGCTCCCTCTTGCATCTTTGGGCTTCTTCAATCTTTGGGCTTCTTCTTGCATCTTCGGGCTTCTTCTTGCATCTTCGGGCTTCTTCTTGCATCTTCGGCCTTCTTCGTGCATCTTCGGGCTTCTTACATTTTCGAGCTTCTTTTGCATCTTCGGGCTTCTTCGTGCATCTTCGGGCTTCTTCGTGCATCTTTGGCCTTCTTCGTGCATCTTCGGGCCTCTTCGAGCATCTTTGGGCTTCTTCGTGCATCTTCGGGCTTCTTCGTTCATCTTCAAGCTTGTTCTTGCATCTCTGGTCTTTTGCTTGTATCTTCGGGCTTCTTCAATCTTTGGGCTTCCTCTTGCATCTTCGGGCTTCTTCAATCTTTGGGCTTCCTCTTGCATCTTCGGGCTTCTTCAATCTTTGGGCTTCCTCTTGCATCTTCGGGCTTCATCAATCTTTGGGCTTCCTCTTGCATCTTCGGGCTTCTTCAATCTTTGGGCTTCCTCTTGCATCTTCGGGTTTCTTCTTGCATATTGGGGCTTCTTCTTGTTTCTTCGGGTTTCTTCGTGCATCTTCGAGCTTCTTTTTCTATCTTTGGGTCTTTTCTAGCATGGTTGGGCTTCTTTGGGCTTTTTCAGGGATCTTCAAGCTGCTTTGCGTCTATGAATGGTCCTAGGGCGCCCCCGGGAGTCGAAGTTGACCGCATCCTGGGACCGGGGGTCGAACCTCGAACGGACACGATGACGTCATCGCGCGGCAGTTTGGGTTCTAGGACAGTGTCAGCAAAGAGGCACTACGATGGAATTGCATCAAGTCTCAGAAAGCCAACTTATTTAATAGATGAAACTGGTCTATTATTATTCTTTTTCTTGCCTTTTCTGTCTTCTTTGGGCTACTTCTTGATATTCGGGATTCTTACATTTTCGAGCTTCTTCTTACTTCTTCGGGCTTCCTCTTGCATCTTAGGGCTTCTTACATTTTCGGGCTTCTTTTGCATTTTCGGGCATTTTCGTGCATCTTTGGGCTTCTTCGTGCATCTTAGGGCTTCTTATATTTTCGGGCTTCTTTTGCATCTTCGGGCTTCTTCGTGCATCTTCGGGCTACTTCGTGCATCTTAGGGCTTCTTACATTTTCAAGCTTCCTTTGCATCTTCGGGCTTCTTCGTGCATATTTGGGCTTCTTCGTGCATCTTCGGGCTTCTTACATTTGCGGGCTTCTTTGGCATCTTCAGGCTTCTTCGTGCATCTTTGGGCTTCTTCGTGCATCTTAGGGCTACTTACATTTTCGGGCATCTCTTGCATCTTAGGGCTTCTTTTGCATCTTCGGGCTTTTTTTTCCATCGTCGGGCTTCTTCGTGCATCTTCGGGCTCCTGGAATCATGGATCACGGACTCAATTAAGGGACTCATGGACGCGCTGAGTTCTGGACTCTGAAATATCCCCAAGAATCTTTCATTTACTCATGCTCCTGGATTGCAGTCATGATGTGGCAACCTTAGTAGTGAGGCAAATAAGAAGCTTTAGTATCAACATGTTTGTTAAGGAACATTCATGTAACATGTCTGTTCAAACTGGCAACAATAAAAGTTAGTAAAAAATAATTAATTATTTTACCTCAAGTTATTTTTGTTATTCATGGCAGCTCAACCCTGGACTCATTGACGCTGGACTCATGGACGCTGGACTCATGGACGCTGGACTCATGGACGCTGGACTCATGGACGCTGGACTCATGGACGCTGGACTCATGGACGCTGGACTCATGGACGCTGGACTCATGGACGCTGGACTCATGGACGCTGGACTCATGGACGCTGGACTCATGGACGCTGGACTCATGGACGCTGGACTCATGGACGCTGGACTCATGGACGCTGGACTCATGGACGCTGGACTCATGGACGATGGACTCATGGACGCTGGACTCATGGACTCTTCGACTCATGGACGCTTGGACTCATGGACGCTGGACTCATGGACGCTGGACTCATGGACGCTGGACTCATGGACGCTGGACTCATGGACGCTAAACTCATGGACGCAGGACTCATGGATACTTGGACTCATGGACACTTGGACGCATGGACCCTGGACTCATGGACGCTAGACTCATGGACGCTTTGTCTCATGGACGCTGGACTCATGGACGCTGGACTCATGGACGCTGGACTCATGGACACTTGGACTCATGGACACTTGGACTCATAGACGCTGGACTCATGGACGCTGGACTCATGGACGCTGGACTCATTGACACTTGGACTCATGGATCCTGGACTCATGGACGCTAGACTCATGGACGCTTGGACTCATGGACGCTGGCTTCATGGTCGCTGGACTCATGGACGCTGGACTCATGGACGCTGGACTCATTGACACTTGGACTCATGGACACTCGGACTCATGGACCCTGGACTCATGGACGCTAGACTCATGGACGCTTTGTCTCATGGACGCTGGACTCATGGACGCTGGACTCATGGACCCTGGACTCATGGACGCTGGACTCATGGACGCTGGACTCATGGACACTTGGGCTCATGGGCGCAAAACTCATAGACGCTGGACTCATGGACGCTGGACTCATGGGCGCTTGGACTCATGGTCGCTGGACTCATGGACGCTGGACTCATGGACGCTGGACTCATGGACACTTGGACTCATGGACGCTGGACTCATGGACGCTGGACTCATGGACGCTGGACTCATGGACGCTTAGTCTCATGGACGCTGGACTCATAGACGCTGGACTCATGGACCCTGGACTCATGGACGCTAGACTCATGGACGCTTTGTCCCATGGACGCTGGACTCATGGACGCTGGACTCATGGACGCTTTGTCTCATGGACGCTGGACTCATGGACGCTGGACTCATGGACCCTGGACTCATGGACGCTGGACTCATGGACGCTGGACTCATGGACGCTGGACTCATGGACGCTGGACTCATGGACGCTAGACTCATGGACGCTGGACTCATGGACACTTGGACTCATGGACGCTGGACTCATGGACGCTGGACTCATGGACGCTGGACTCATGGGCGCTTGGACTCATGGACGCTGGACTCATGGACGCTGGTCTCATGGACACTTGGACTCATGGACCCTGGACTCATGGACGCTAGACTCATGGACGCTTTGTCTCATGGACGCTAGACTCATGGACGCTGGACTCATGGACCCTGGACTCATGGACGCTGGACTCATGGACGCTGGACTCATGGACGCTGGACTCATAGACACTTGGACTCATGGACGCTGGACTCATGGACGCTGGACTCATGGACGCTGGACTCATGGGCGCTTGGACTCATGGACGCTGGACTCATGGACGCTGGACTCATGGACGCTGGACTCATGGACGCTGGACTCATGGACGCTGGACTCATGAACCCTGGACTCATGGACGCTGGACTCATGGACGCTGGACTCATGGACGCTGGACTCATAGACACTTGGACTCATGGACTCTGGACTCATGGACGCTGGACTCATGGACGCTGGACTCATGGGCGCTTGGACTCATGGACGCTGGACTCATGGACACTTGGACTCATGGACATTTGGACTCATGGACGCTGGACTCATGGACGCTGGACTCATGGACGCTGGACTCATGGACGCTGGACTCATGGACGCTGGACTCATGGACGCTGGACTCATGGACGCTGGACTCATGGACGCTGGACTCATGGACGCTGGACTCATGGACACTTGGACTCATGGACACTTGGACTCTTGGACGCTGGACTCATGGACGCTGGACTCATGGACGCTGGACTCATGGACACTTGGACTCATGGACGCTGGACTCATGGACGCTAGACTCATGGACGCTTGGACTCATGGACGCTGGCTTCATGGACGCTGGACTCATGGACGCTGGACTCATGGACGCTGGACTCATGGACGCTGGACTCATGGACGCTGGACTCATGGACGCTGGACTCATGGACGCTGGACTCATGGACACTTGGACTCATGGACACTTGGACTCTTGGACGCTGGACTCATGGACGCTGGACTCATGGACGCTGGACTCATGGACACTTGGACTCATGGACGCTGGACTCATGGACGCTAGACTCATGGACGCTTGGACTCATGGACGCTGGCTTCATGGACGCTGGACTCATGGACGCTGGACTCATGGACGCTAGACTCATGGACGCTTTGTCTCATGGACGCTGGACTCATGGACGCTGGACTCATGGACCCTGGACTCATGGACGCTGGACTCATGGACGCTGGACTCATGGACACTTGGGCTCATGGACGCAAAACTCATGGACGCTGGACTCATGGACGCTGGACTCATGGACGCTGGACTCATGGGCGCTTGGACTCATGGACTCTGGACTCATGGACGCTGGACTCATGGACACTTGGACTCATGGACACTTGGACTCATGGACACTTGGACTCATGGACGCTGGACTCATGGACGCGGGACTCATGGACCCTGGACTCATGGACGCTAGACTCATGGACGCTTTGTCCCATGGACGCTGGACTCATGGACGCTGGACTCATGGACGCTTTGTCTCATGGACGCTGGACTCATGGACGCTGGACTCATGGACCCTGGACTCATGGACGCTGGACTCATGGACGCTGGACTCATGGACGCTGGACTCATGGACGCTGGACTCATGGACGCTGGACTCATGGACGCTGGACTCATGGACACTTGGACTCATGGACGCTGGACTCATGGACGCTGGACTCATGGACGCTGGACTCATGGGCGCTTGGACTCATGGACGCTGGACTCATGGACGCTGGTCTCATGGACACTTGGACTCATGGACCCTGGACTCATGGACGCTAGACTCATGGACGCTTTGTCTCATGGACGCTAGACTCATGGACGCTGGACTCATGGACCCTGGACTCATGGACGCTGGACTCATGGACGCTGGACTCATGGACGCTGGACTCATAGACACTTGGACTCATGGACGCTGGACTCATGGACGCTGGACTCATGGACGCTGGACTCATGGGCGCTTTGTCTCATGGGCGCTGGACTAATGGACGCTGGACTCATGGACCCTGGACTCATGGACGCTGGACTCATGGACGCTGGACTCATGGACGCTGGACTCATGGACGCTGGACTCATGGACGCTGGACTCATGGACGCTGGACTCATGGACACTTGGACTCATGGACGCTGGACTCATGGACGCTGGACTCATGGAGGCTGGACTCATGGGCGCTTGGACTCATGGACGCTGGACTCATGGACGCTGGACTCATGGACACTTGGACTCATGGACCCTGGACTCATGGACGCTAGACTCATGGACGCTTTGTCTCATGGACGCTAGACTCATGGACGCTGGACTCATGGACGCTGGACTCATGGACGCTGGACTCATAGACACTTGGACTCATGGACGCTGGACTCATGGACGCTGGACTCATGGACGCTGGACTCATGGGCGCTTGGACTCATGGACGCTGGACTCATGGACGCTGGACTCATGGACACTTGGACTCATGGACGCTGGACTCATGGACGCTGGACTTATGGACCCTGGACTCATGGGCGCTGGACTCATGGACGCTGGACTCATAGACACTTGGACTCATGGACGCTGGACTCATGGACGCTGGACTCATGGACGCTGGACTCATGGGCGCTTTGACTCATGGACGCTGGACTCATGGACGCTGGACTCATGGACACTTGGACTCATGGACATTTGGACTCATGGACGCTGGACTCATGGACGCTGGACTCATGGAAGCTGGACTCATGGACGCTGAATGGTCTCGAAGCTTGTTGTTCTGAAATTCACACAAATGCATGGTAATGAGGGACTTGTAAAGGTACCTACTGGGGCACGTCAATTATCTCATGACATTACAGTCCAACAAATGGCATGATTAATGCCTAATACAAACGAACAGCCGGCACAGCTGCTGTGTCCGCCGTGCTCTAAATGTGGCTCAAGTTGATGTCAGTATTGCGAACAAATTATTATTTCAGGGCTGTTTATTGTACAGATGGCAGTGCCTGCCGGGAGTTGGTCAGTTGCCGACACTTTGTACACCCCTTGAGAACGGGTAGGCCACGGTCGCTCTGCTAGCGCCAGTCATCAGCCTGTGTGGAACAAAAGGGTTGACAATCGGATCTCATCGAGACTTGCTGGATGTTCGGTGTTTCGTTCTGCGTCAGCAAAACCGTGACTGAGGAGAAACAAAATTAGCGGGTGGCTTGCTACCCTGACGCCTGTCAGGCATGTGACCTGAGGTCCTAGCTGATTGCGTCCATGCCTAACAACTACTGGCTTGCACCCACACCGAGTGGAAACAAACAGGACCCCATTCTCTAGCCAGGATGACAACAACAAGGCCTGTGACCTGAGCACAGAGCAGACAGTCCTAGCTGATTGCGTCCATGCCTAGCAACTACTGGCTTGCACCCGCACCGAGTGGAAACAAACAGGACCCCATTCTCTAGCCAGGATGACAACAACAAGGCCTGTGACATGAGCACAGAGCAGACAGTCCTAGTTGATTGCGTCCATGCCTAGCAACAACTGGCTTGCATCCACACCGGGTGGAAACAAACAGGACCCCAGACTCTATAGCTAGGCCTGGAGTGTGCTAGCTAAAGTTTCTCTGTAATCTAATTTAATTAATATACTCTGCATTAACTTTTTTCCTTAGTCAGTATTCTAACAAAGTTATTACGTCAAACACATATTAAAATGTGGAGCCTAAAATCCTAACATTGGACCCTGCTAATCTCGATCATGGACATGCTAAGCAGAGCCACGCATACCTAGCTACACCCGGATCCTTGCAACCGTTCCCTCTCAACGCCTCCCCCCGTCCTGGTGGCGATGTGGACATGCAGCCAAGAGCACGGTAAGAAGTCATCCCAGTCCAGTCACTCTTGACTCTGTCTGTACACACCACGTTCGCCGAGCCTTGCAAACGCCCTCCCCTCACCGCAGGCCACAACCGCCAAGCAAAGACTCAGGAGTCAATTTTATTTAGTAAAGTTTTGGAAAACAGTAAACCTTTGCTCCCAGCAACATTAATCTACCACCTAAGGCCCCCCCGCCCCCCCCCCCCCCCCCCGTCAAAAGAGTGCCAGACGCGCCAATATTCAACAAATATACTTCTACTCTACAGTACCAAAGCAGCTAACAGGTGGCGATCGATAAGGTCGAACATTTGCTAATAGAGTGCGCGCAATTTCAAATTACACGGGAAAAATTCAAATTCTTGGCGGGGTGGAAAACTCGTATACTCGTTCCCATGTGGGCGTGGCCATCAATGACATTGTGTAGGTCAGGGTCCCTCACTATCATTACTAGAGGAGCTAATACCAACTCACTGCATTGCCAGCTGCTAATGGCAATATATTACAATTACTACAATAAAGAAACAATAATTGGCTAAATATTCAGTTTGGACAACATCTCTGGCACATCAAAAGGCCCAAGTAAAACCCTACAAACAATATTCGCTAGGAAATCCCAGCACGACGTTGAACGCAGCGTTGCCAGCCGTGCACCTACCACTGAGTTCCGAGTATTGCAGCGATGCACACGGACGGCATTGCGTTCGATGCCGTGGCCTTCGTACCTACGCGACGGGGGGAAGCAAGGAACGACGGGAATATGGATCGGACAGGAAGCGCCCACTGCCGACTGGATCTGTGCGGGAGAAAGGTGGTCGAGATCGGTCCCGCGGTCGCCGCGTCCTCCGCTCGAGACGGGCGACGGCAACTCGGCTACGATCTGGCCGCGAAGGAATCGCGTTCCTGCCGTCGGAAAAGAGAAGCTTCGGTGCGGAGATTAGTTTCACAGTTGCGGCAATCGGAACCTGGTCAGAGGAGCAACAAACCAAGAGGTGACAAAGGACTGGACAAGAATCTGGACCGGAACTGCAAAGGAACGAGACGATTGGCTGGATCTCTGGCCGCTGTCGTTCGTTCCGCGGATTGACTGGGCTGGACGGGAACAAAGTTGATTACGGGCACAAGGTGGTGGAAAGCAAACGGCACAAACACAACCGGGATTGGATGAGCGGCAAGCTGCACTTATCGGTCAAATTGGTATTCAACATTTCCTCGTTTATTTCACACACATTTCACAAACCTGTCCCAACAGCTTTGAGACTTATTTCAATCAAATGGATAGATATTAAGGCTTTTGGTGCGGTTGTTGGTGATTATTGCATGAAGCTTAAATTAAACTTTCAACTGGTATTTCATGATTAAAAACTTCACAATTTGTTGCCAAAAGTGTGAGGATTCCGTAGACCCTGGTTTCGTTGCAATCGGACAAACGGTGTGGCCACAAGTTGGTATCCAGTAGGAGGTGAATTCTGCGTGGGAAGCTGCCCAAGCTTCGAGACTTATTTCAATAAAATGTATAGATATTAAAGCCATATTTTGGATACGATTGCAAGCAATTGGCGTGCGTAATTTCATATTATTACGTTTAAATAAAGGGCACTTTGAACCCATCCAAACTCCCAGCTCCATAAAGTCGGTATCTCAAACCCCCAGCTCCAAGAACTCATCTCCATGCAACCAGCTACTAACACTGCTGGCAGCAAACCCCGGACACAAATCACTCAGAGGACGCCGCCAACGAAGCCACGTGTGGAACGCCGCTGTGCCGATGTTGAGATCCGATCCGCCATTCGTCACGGCAACGGAGGCCTCCGTCTGCAAACAGCGTGGAAACATTGCACGTCTTGCGCACGTCCGCTCTTCCACGCTCTTCCGGAACCGGGACCTGGAAGGGGAAGGATCTGCGGCGAGCCACAAAGGGTTGGATCATCGGCTTTCGGGGAAAACCCTCGGCAGGAAGGCTGGCCTGGCTTGGAAGGAACCAATGGAATGTACCGGAACCATAAGATGACAAGGGCTGGAAATGGAAGAGCAAATTCAGTGCTGGAAGGCTGGCTGGGTTCTGGATGGAAGCACAGGAATACTGTCCTGGAATACTGAGGTAATAAGTACTATTGTATAGTTACTGCCTTGTACTTGTACTTGTACTTGTACTTGTACTTGTACAGTAATTGTATTGTACTGTCCTGGAATACTAAAAATAACAACATAATAACAGTCTCTCCTGTGGAATTCACTCGTCTGGATTTGTTCTCAGTGAAGTCGCAAAGATTTCCAGGATTCCCAGGATACTGGGATGAAATCACAAAGATATGTGGCTAAATCAGCTGCTACCCAGGCCAAAAATACTGCTGCCCAAAAAAAACTATCAAAACCAAGTAGTTGCAAAATCCTCTGCATTTTACACTTGCTCTAGGAACACTCTCCAGGAACAGCTGTACACACTGCTGTTGTCTAGGGTTACTGTCATTGAAGCATCGTTGTTTTCGACACGCAAAGAACTCGAATGACAGCCAAGTGTCTAGTGGCAAGACTGTCCTCGACGTGGCTTCGTACCTGTTGCTCCTTGCGCCGACCGAGATGTTACCGTGACGACGGCTCCAAGTCACTTGGTAGCCGCGTTGGGCGTTTGGTTTCCGTGGTGACGGCCGATCCCCGATCTGTGGACAAACGCAACTGTCGAGTCACGGACCAAGACGAATATCATACTGGCTGTGTGTGGTACGAACACTGGCAAAATTGGGAATCAATTCTTTTCCCAGGGCACTTGAACTTATCAGGATGTAGTGCAGACATATTTCCTACTAAAAACTGTGCTGATATGTCTTTGTTTGTTCACTGGTGGCACCGCAAAGACCAAGACGAAGACGGACCAGTACGGCAACTGGCAACATTGGGAATAATTTCTTTAATGGCTGGCGCTGAATGACAGGCTGATGGAGAATCAAGGTTTTGTGGCAGGGAGCCGAGAATGAACCCGGTGCCGGCACCAAGGCCTGCTACCGTCCAACAGCACCAAGGGCCGGCCACCGCTTAGCCTTGTCCCTTTGACACACTGTGTTGGCGCTGTCCCTGTGGCACTGGTTTAATGGCTGGCGCTGAATGACAGGCTGATGGTGAATCAGGGTTTGGTAGCAGGGAGCCGAGAATGAACCCGGTGCCGGCACTAAAGTCTACTCCTGTCCAACAGCACCAAGGGCCGGCCACCGCTTAGCCTTGTCCCTTTGACACACTGTGTTGACGCTGTCCCTGTGGCACTGGTTTAATGGCTGGCGCTGAATGACTGGCTGATGGAGAATTTCGATTCACTGAATTTAATATAAACATCGGCAGAAATATCTGCGCTTGCCAATCGCTGAAAAATTCCAGCACTCCATTTCATTTTGAGAAGTAGAGTGTATTTGCACCTTCCTCATGGGCCCACTGCTGCTAGACATGAGCTAATGTTTGAAGGCGTACAAGCCATGTCTTGAGCCATGGGCAGTTTAGAAACTCTTTGCTTGTGTCTAGCAGTAGCGAGTCCAGGAGGAAAATGTAGCTGGCTCGTAGGCCGTGAATCATAAAGACAAGCACGTGGGAATCAGGAGCCGCCTTCCTACCTAATTCACCCAAAGCTTTGAACCGAACACATTATCTTACAACGCAGCCCCTCCTTACTTTGAGGTAGACTCGTGCTAGGGCGAAACAAAGAGTGGACTAGCCTGGAAGCCCTGGACTAAGGAGGCTGTCAGGTCTTCCAAACTCCATTTCACGTTGAGAAGGAGAGTGGATTTGCACCTTCCTCGAGGACCCCCTGCTGCTAGACACGAGCCAAGAGTTTCAACACTCACAAGCCATGTCTTGACCTGGGCAATGGCTCTGTGGTCAGTTTTGGGAATCTAAACTCATTTTTTGCAGCAGTGAGTCATCTAGCAAGAAGCAAATCCACTCCCCAATTCTTAACGTGAAATAAATTACAGGTACGTGCTTGCACTCACTGTGGATATTCTCAGCTGTGGCCGAAGACTTATTTCCCGCAGAGTTACGGCACGGCAAAGCTCGGCACTTTAACGAGCCGATTACTAGATTCCCGGAGCAGACTTCGTGGGAACGGAGAGCTGACCGGCTGGCGTAGTCATGGCCTCTGGGTCTGAAAGAATCCACACACTTTAGGGACAAACCCTTTAGGACAACAACCAGGAACTGAAGAGGCTTTGCAGCTTTGTTTGTGAAGAGATTTCCACTCAACTATTTGCAGTGGATAAAGAGACAATAGCAGAAGGCAGAAAACAATAGGTATACTATATCCATCAGTAGGTCCATTGCCAGTCAAGAAAATCGCAATGCAAATCGGTCATTCCTAAGCTCTAAGAAAACATCGGGACCGAATCCCCAAAAGGACTTTGGATTTTCCTGGAAGAATACTTGTGTGTAATAAAACCGGGTAATCTTTTAAGTTGGCAATACATTTGGATGGAAAACAGCATTTATATTGGAAAAGACATTCCAATTTTTAAAAACATTTAGCATGCAAGGAATACTGCTTTCTTGGGGCAACCAGATTTCAAGCAATTAAAAGACGGCGACAATAACTTGGCACTAACCGACACGAAATCAAGGACAAAACAATTCTTTGCACCGAGTCCTGTTGAAATCCTCTGCCTTATTTGCGTTTTCCCACGATGACCCACCCACATTCCAGAGAAACGCTTGGATTACGCTAAGAAAAAATGGGTTTCAAACTGGGTTTCAAATGCCAAATAAAAGTTAAAATAAAAGAGGCAGCAAAGATGGGTTTTTTTACGACGCAATTTGTCACTTTTACCTATGAAAAATGTAATGAATTTACAGGTACTGAATAAATTTCTGGCTTTAAGACTATTCCTTGCTAAACAAATTATATTACAGAAGCCTTCGTCCAATTGCCAGAAGTTAGGGTTTTCCCCCAACCCTACCAAGATTTATGTCAATTCCATCATCTAGGTACAAGTTCATAAGACAGGGTTGGATTGGGGGAAAACCGGCCCGGGCATTTCAAATAAAACAACCATCTCACTGCCCTCTTGCAGCCCCAAACAAATTTCGAGTTTGAGGTTTTCATTGGAGCAAATCTACGTGCGTGCGGTCAATTTGGGGCTTGAGAATGGGTTGGTCAGAACTGCATATTATTCCATGGTTGATTTACAACGCAGCCCCACCTTCCTTGGGAGGCAGCCTCATGTTAGGGCAAAAAAAGAGTGGACTAGCCTTAAAGCCCTGGACAAAGGAGGCTGTCAGGTCTTCCAAACTCCATTTCACGTTGAGAAGGAGAGTGGATTGCATCTTCCTCGAGGACCCCCTGCTGCTAAACACGAGCTAAAGCCCTATTTGCACATAGGAGCATTTTCGACACAAGTCTTCCACCTCAAATCCGTCCCTGATTCATAGTTTCACACAATCTGGCCCGTGAATAGAACATGCCCTATTTGAGAATGCGCTGTGAAAAGGAATGCACAAGGCTGGCGTGGAAGTGTGCCTCACTCTGGTGGCGGCATTTGACACCGCTATTTTCACACTAGTGCACCCGAGTTTGCATTCACATGGGGAACGTTTTAAGCTCTGGTAGCGTTTCATGGCACTTTTTGGCACAAGCCTCTCTTTACACGGGACAAGTTTTGTGCTGTGGTCGTCTGCTAAACAAAACTTTTTATGACTTTTAAGGACTTTTGTCGGAAATGCTCCCATGTAAACGGGTTTACGAGTTTAAAAACTCACAGGCCATGTCTCGAGTCGGACAAAAGGCTCCATGGGCAGTTTTAGGACTCTCATTGTAGCAGCAGTGAGTCATCTAGCAAGAAGCAAATCCACTCCCCAATTCTTAACGTGAAATAAATTACAGGTACGTGCTTGCACTCACTGTGGATATTCTCAGCTGTGGCCGAAGACTTATTTCCCGCAGAGTTACGGCACGGCAAAGCTCGGCACTTTAACGAGCCGATTACTAGATTCCCGGAGCAGACTTCGTGGGAACGGAGAGCTGACCGGCTGGCGTAGTCATGGCCTCTGGGTCTGAAAGAATCCACAAACTTTAGGGACAATCCCTCAGGACAACAGCTGAACGACGGGAACACAAGAGGCTTGGAAGCCAGGAACTTAAGAGGCTTTGCCAGCTTTGCCTCTAAAGAGATTTCCTTTCAACTATTTGCAGTGGATAAAGAGACAAAAGCAGGCGGCCAAAACAGTAGGTCATCTATAAAACAGCAGGTCCAAAGCCAGTTAAAAAATCTTAATGCAATATGGCCATTCCTATGCTCTAAGAAAACATCGGGACCAGATCCCGTTCTGGGATAGCTGGGACACAAGAGAGGGACTTCTGATTTTCCTGGAAGAATACTTGCGTGAAGCCAATCAGATTCAATATGCAGTGAAGCCAATTGGCAGACACCATGGATATATAACGGAATTAGCCTGAAGTTTTAAAAATCCCTTCTTTGTGATTTTGAGCCCTATACCTAGCTCTTTCTCAACCTGGCCAACAAAGACCCTAGTTCTCATCAACTTACCGATTGGTCCAGACTGCGACTTGGATAATGCGGTCCTTTCAAAGTCATCGGATCCCAACGCCAGGGTCGCTGGAGCAGCCACGGTCAATGGAGAAGCCAGCTGAAACAAAACCACAAGTCAGCTCAAAGCCTGTCGCTGAAATGAGGCACATGGAACGGCAAGTTTGTGCTTGGACGAAAGCTCAAGTCTTCCCTGCAACGCCAGCACTAACTGGGAGGCAAAGGCTTTAGCTTTGGACGCTTCTGTTGATGCTAGTGCTGAATTGATATCACTTTTTAGCCAACTCTATCACCCATTAGACATAAACCACACACTGTCTCTCTCCACCCAAGGGAAGAGGACCGAGTTATTTGGAGCAGCACTAGCCGGGTCGGTGTCAAAAGGACACCACAATTCCATTGGAGCACAGAGTGAGCTGGTAACATTGCGGCAAGCCAGGCGGGAAAACAAGCTACAGCATCGCGATGTGTGGGATGAGAAACACAGATGCAGTCTCAGATTTAACCTAACCACTTGTCACCATGGAGATGAAGCATGTCAGTCAGAGTTTTACATCACAGACTCTGTATTTCAAGGAAATCATAGCATGCTGAGGGAAATAATGGAGGTTTCTATGCTCAACTTTAACATCAAGATTGCTGATTGCTAACCAAAGAAACAATGGAAATCTTAGTCAGGAAAACCTTTCTAGACGTATAGTAATCTTGAAATGAGGCTCCAAAAGTATGATATCGATGCCACGTTGGTTGATTTGCGTGCCCAATGCAACAAAGGAGGTCAGCCATTGGACAAACCACCAAACAATTTAAATGCAATGTGGCACTGACTGAAGCTAGGGATTGCCATCATGCTACATGGTACAGGGTCAGCCATTAAATGGGATGGGCTTTGGCTGATCCCTTACCCTTCAAGATCCAGATCCAGAGTTGGAAGCCAGAGTTGAGAAGCTCGCAGCTCCGAGCGATTGCCACTGTCTTGTTTGCAGAAGCCAATTATTGAAATGCCGGTGGTCTGAAGTCATCGGCTGCAGGCACCGAGTCTGAAACATAAGGATGAAGTCAGTTGATGATCGAGAGAATCGGCAGCATCACACCTGCAATCTCTGGCTGAAAGTCTGAAGCAACAAGTTCACAATATCACAGTATCAACAGGTTGATAAGAGATTACAGGCTATTTCAAGTGCACTAAGAATTACAGTGATGGAAACGTCTATGATAATAATGCATCAGGTGCCTTAAACCAAGAAGTCTATGGGACCGACTTGTAGAGCCCTGGGGCCTTACCTAGCTCGGCCACTCGTAGTCCCGGGATTACTGGCAATCTACCCTGGCTAATTAACACCACCGTAGCACCAAGCAGTAACCCCGACCTAGCGCGGCCACTCGCAGTCCCGGGATTACTAGCAATCTACCCAGGCTAATTAACACCACCGTAGCACCAAGCAGTAACCCCGACCTAGAGCGGCCACTCGTAGTCCCGGGATTACTAGCAATCTACCCAGGCTAATTAACACCACCGTAGCACCAAGCAGTAACCCCGACCTAGAGCGGCCACTCGTAGTCCCGGGATTACTAGCAATCTACCCTGGCTAATTAACTCCACCGTAGCACCAAGCAGTAACCCCGACCTAGCACGGCCACTCGTAGTCCCGGGATTACTAGCAATCTACCCTGGCTAATTAACCCCACCGTAGCACCAAGCAGTAACCCCGACCTAGAGCGGCCACTCGTAGTCCCGGGATTACTAGCAATCTACCCTGGCTAATTAACACCACCGTAGCACCAAGCAGTAACCCCGACCTAGAGCGGCCACTCGTAGTCCCGGGATTACTAGCAATCTACCCTGGCTAATTAACACCACCGTAGCACCAAGCAGTAACCCCGACCTAGAGCGGCAGTATTACGGCCGGGTTATATAGCCGGGGCACATCGACTCTGACATTAGTAACGAGCCATGAGATTGGTTGATTTGACCTCACTGCACAATGATGATCGTTTAAATAGCAGTATGCCTTCTAGATAATGCTTTCATCGTAGCACCACCGTGATACTGGTTGCTAGTGGTGCTACGAAATCAACAAACTGCCCATTGTTGAAATGGCCGCTCTAGGTCCGGGTTATATAACACCGCCAGCCCGGCTAATTAGCCGCATGGTAGCCGCTCCAAATGGCCGAGCTAGGTAAGGCCCCAGACTTCGATGACTCAATCTGCGAAGACCTTGCTTTGGGCGGTGGGGATTCCTTGTTGGTAAAACTAAGGGACTTGAGCAAAGGCGGCTGGCATTTCACATCTGGACAAAGGGGACTCTAGCTGGGAAGGGAAGCCCTAACCATTGGTGGGCAGGGGGGGGGGGGGCTTTAATGACCTGTATGTACCCCATGAGGGGTGGCTTCACTGTCGGATCTCTCAAGGGTTGGGTTGTACCAGGAGGCTGACACATTGCATCAACATTGCATATCCTTTGCCTTTACATTGTCTCCTCATTGCCTACACACTGCCCACATGGAGCCTTGATTGTATTTACAGATTGCCAAAACATAGTATAAACATTGCCTATACATTGCCTAATCATTGTTCAACCAGGCTTGCCTAAACTTGACCATGCTTTGTCCTAACATAGCCATCAACTCAGCCTCCAAATTGGCCAATCATTGCTTGCCAAGAGGAGTTTCCCTGGGTGAGTGGGGCCAGGCTTGTGCAGGACCCTTTCTAATGGGTCTCAGCCTTCAGACAGTGGTAGGGGCAGTGGGGCCACTTGGCAGAGATCACTCATAAAGGGGCCCTCACTAAGGTGTGACCTTTCTGGGTGAGGGAGGTTGGCAGCATGGGGGGATGACCGACTTTAGTGGGGCCAAGACATGGGGGAGATGGGATCCAAAGGGCAGTGGCTTGGAGGGCCCTGAATTGCTGGGGCAGCGGGACTGTCTTGGCAAGCCCAAAATCGGGAATGTACAGACCACTATCTACTCGATTCGAACGGCGCTGCACTTGTTAGCTGCCAGTCCGCCGGATTAATTTTTTAGTTCCAAATATGCCGATTGGCGCTAGTTCACATGCCGAAAATGACCTGTGGCCGAGCTTTCGTAGTAACGAAGGCCTTGGATGCCTTGGGCAGGCACTTGTTTTCCAAATCTGTCACTTGACATTTTTAAGCTCAGAATTATCAGATGATCATATTTAATCAACTTTTCATCGGACGATGAAAATAGCAAAATATTTAAAGAAGTCAAACCCAGTAGAACGTTTCGTGCCTTGATATTTCTTGCGAAAATGCATGTTTTCTTGCATATTATGTTAATAGGTATAGGATCGCAGACGTATGCCTAGTCTCAAAATTAGATTCCGTGAACACTATCATCCCGTTCAGAAGTCATTTAGTGAGTTAGTGTACTTTTTGGCAATGAGTTTAAGTTTGATACGCAAATTGATTGACTCGTCCACAACAAAATAAAGTTGTCAAGAAGTCACTTCGAAGGAATTGAGAGCATGGTGCTGTTGACAACCTTTCAGTTTATCATTAAACCTATATCTAAAGGGATAATACGAATTACAAAACTATAAGGCACCTAATTAAATAACGTGCATATATAAAAAAAAGGTAAAACATTTAACGTCCACAATATTAATATTGATCTATTATCTTATTTGATCTATTCAAAATACCTACCCGGGGAAAAAGATTACCTAATCGCCGATGAGGTTTTCTGACTAAAACTATCAAAAGCAAAACTATGTACCTATAAGCGCCGCTAATTTAAGTATGATATAAAATAATAAAATGCTTCTATATATTTTTTTAACAACAAAATATTAAATTGGTAGGTAATCAAACATCACGTGAATCGAAATGTCGCGTTTTGACAGCTTGGGCCCAGACATTTTAGGTCGATAAAAGTTCAATATTTTGCCGATAGATGACGTTACTTCATATGACCTGCCGGCGACAAGAAAATGGCCTCGGCGGACAGGCAGCTAACAAGTGCAGCACCGTTCGAATCGAGTAGGTACAGACAGTACCTAGGTAGTGGGCAGTGGGACTGACTTGGGAAGCCCCAAATCGGGAATGCACAGATAAAAGGGGGCCCAGGAGCAGAGCTGTCGGGCTTTCATGGGCCGCGTTCATTAGATGGCCCGAAGACTGGAGGGTAATTTGTATTGGACCTAAACTGGGACTTTGCCCAAAAATTGCACGGGTTGTGACTGTCAAGTCTTCAAGGGGCCTGGGTCGTAACTGGGGGTCATTACTGCAGGATTCGGTATTGGGGAGCCCCAAGCTTGGAGCCGACAGATTTAGCCAGCTAGCATCCTCCAAGTGCCTGTACTCACTTAGTTTCTGTCCAAGCGCCTCTACTTGTTCCTTCGGCAAGACCGAGATCTCGTGCTGGGTGTAGAAATTCTTCCCCAAGGGCAGGTAGTCGTACAATGGCGACAGCAGGTCGATCCCCTTGCTGCGTTTCGTGGTCGTGGTCTTGGTCGTTATCAATCTCGGTGTTGGAACCATCGGCAGCCACGTCTGCCAACACGAGGGGAGATTTTACTCTACTTGAACAATTTCAGTGCAAAGTTACCAAGTTTTAAGTTCTAACTGTCATTTAAAACTTCTCAAAACCAAGCAAATCAAAAAAGTTTCCATTCATCGGGACACAGATAACAATTGCAAGGCCCTAGCGTACATAAAACTGAAAGCTGGGAGAGATACTGCATTTCACATTGAGAAGGAGATTGAATTTGCATTTTCCTCGAGGACCCACTGTTGCTAGACACAAGCTAAGAGTTTAAAAACTGCCTATAGAGCCTTTTGTCCGGCTCAAGACATGGCTTGTGAGTGTTGAAACTCTTTATCCTCATATAGCAAGCAGTAAAGGGTAGGTCCACACTCCTTCTTAAAGTGGTATGGAGTTTAGAAGGACCATGTTTCATAAGTATCTCTTTTGATTGGTAGCTACACAATTGCATCCATCCAATGGAGTGCAAGTCTGGGATGCCTTACAACCTTGCACAAAATGCTGGCCCACTAGTCCTGACTCCTGGCAGATTAACATGGGACAAAGGACAGCTAAGGAGGTACAGCAAAGTGTACTTGCAACTCTCGCTCTCAGATGAATTCTAAACTAGCTTGTTGACGGCCAGCTTTGTTCTAATCATTGCTGGCTGCCCATTTCGCGTTGAGAAGGAGAGTGGATTTGCATCTTCCTCGAGGACCCACTGCTGCTAGACACAAGCTAGAGTTTCAACACTCACAAGCCATGTCTTGAGTCGGACAAAAGGCTCTGTGGACACTTTTGGAACTGTAGCTCGTGTCTAGCAGCTGTGGGTCATCGAGGAAGATGCAAATCCACTCTCCTTCTCAACGTGAACTGGGGTTTAGGCTTCCTACGACAGACTTACCTGTGTTGCCTTGGCCATCCCTGAGATGAGATCACAGTCACAGAGTCGACACCAGAGATTGTCGTCATCGAAACCAAAGAGCAGGGCCGATGGAAGCCAGCTGAGGCAAGGGACTAAACCACACCTGGAACACAAAACAAGGGGGCTTAGAAACAGCCAGGCCTAGAAGAGCACAGTCCAGGTACAGATTGATTGCCATTATCAACATGCCAGCACCAAGATCATATGAATTAAGTATAGGCAACTGATGGCAATAAATTGAATGTGCCCATCGAAACAAGTGGCTTGAGATTCTAAATGTGAGTCAATCATTGGATTCCAACAAAACAAAGACGTTCAGAGACTGAGAACGTGTTGGTGGAAGCCCAAACGCTGCCAATTGTCACGTGAAGCCCCGACCTATTTCCCCAAATCCCTCCCGGCATCCGGCATCGAAACCGTGCTACGTACCGCGAGCTCCGTTGCGTTCCCACGGCGACCGCAAGTTGTTTCCGTTGCCGCGAGACTCGAGTCTTTGCGCGGCTCGAAGCAAGCGTCGATCGAAGTCAGCTTCGATTCCCGTGCGAAGCCGAGTGAAGTCGTCTCTGCGATCTGTGGACACAGACGGTAACAATGAGTTGCCATGGGGACAGAAGCCGGTCCAAACTGGGTGTTGAAAGCCAGGTCAGGTCTGACAGTTTCCTCACTAGTGGCTGCAATCTATAAGTTATAGGCACTTTCTAGCGGGCTGAGTGCTACTGAACTTGTCTGTGACTGGCTTCAATACAGTTTGAAATAGATAAAACTAGTGCTAGGGTTGGGACAAAATAGGCACGGGTCTAAACAAGGAAAGCCCTGGGAAGTTCCTTGCCAACCGTTGCCAAGGCAGGGGCGATATTGGTTCAAGGGTGTGATTTGGCTGAGGGGGGGGGGGGGGCACTTAGCCATGAACTTGACATGTCCAAACATTTGCAGAATGAACAAACAATGAAATCACTGACAAGGATATTGTTCCAATTGTTTAAGCAGATACCAGTGTGCAACGGATGGAAGGGATAAGCACAGCATAGAAATGTGCATTTGAACCAGGATACAAACCAGGGCCCCTTCCAATCGAATCATTGTATTGAGTTAAGGTCACTATTGAATTATTAAACTATTGAAAAGATTGATTTTCTGGTCTAGCATCTTGCTGCCAGAAGGTAAATCCTCCCTGCTCATTCCAGAAATGAGGGCCAAAGAAACTGTTTGCTACCAAGTGGGAAGATATTTTTAATTCACCAAACACAAACAAGATTTAGCTGTTTGATAGACTTCAGAAAAGCTTAAGACCACGAAATTGGTTTATACATGATGCAAAAAACGCAAATTCTTTGCTTCTTGGGCTCTTCATAAAAGTGTGATTCAATTTGTGAATATAAATAATGGTGATAACAAATTAAAGTGATTTATCATATTTTTGTAAATATCGAATGGTAGGCTTCAACAGATAATTCGATCACCAATTAGCCAATTGCAAACATTAGAAAACGAGGCCTACCTCAAAACCCATGTTAAAAAGGATACAACAAAAAATGGCCTACCTGTTGCTAATGCAGGCATAAGGCCCATACTTTTCATGCCAGAAACAAGTGAAACTAATGGATGGGAATCTCTTATTTGTTGAAAATATCGTAGGAAAAGTGTTTATTATCACTTACTGACAACATCGGTCTCGATTTATGAGCTGATAACACAAATATCCGAGTTTCCAATCGGCCAAATCTCATCGCGGACTGGAACTGTTTTTACGGGCAGATTGCACAATGTGTATCAATGCGCCAATCACGCCTCGTCACACTTAAATGTCCATCCGCGGCAAGTAACAGAACTACTTTTCGTCGGGCAAAGTAGCTATTTAAAAAAATGCCTTAATATCTTAAATTGATAGGAAAATTGATAATGATTTAATACATGATAATTTGAGATGAATTCCCATCATTTTCCCACAGGTCCCGTACGTGCTACTTTTTTAAGTCGTTGGATAAACAAAGTGGAAACTTACGAGATCGCATCGGTCGTGATTCGAGGTCCGATTGCACTAATAAACTGCACTTTTGTCACCCTACTCCTCGGACCAATCAACTGCCTCGGACCAAACTGCCGTTTTGAGAGCGCGGAATTGAAACGGCATATAAAGTGGTCCCAAAATGGCGCATGAATTTCCATAAATTATCGAGTTTCAGATATGAAATTAAAAATCTTGATTTTTGATTAGTATGAGATGCATTACGATGTAAGAAAGTATAGAAACTGTCCCTAGATGTAATTAAATGTGCCTAAACTAGCTAATAACTGCCCCCTTGTGCCTGCAATGATCCGGGCTAGAAAACTTGGTGTCCAATTATTGAGTGGAAGAAGCCAGCACTGTCCTGATGGCGAATTCCGAGACCGACCTAACTATAGTGTTGTCAAGATGCAAAACAAAACGTTGGTGCAGGAATCATTCACATGTCATAGGCCCATAAAATAATGCAGGACAAAGTGACGTCGCTTATTGGAACAACATTTAGGACTATTTTCCGGGTGATGACATGAACTCTAAATTCAATTTCCACCAAACTTTTTACGTCAATGGGATTCAAATCCCATGGATAGGAATTCTATAACTTGAATCAATATTAATTCTGTTATAGTATGTACCTACGCAAAGTTGTTAGTGGTAGATAGTACTGGTAAGAGGTAGGTGTAGTAGGTACTATGGTCAGCTGCTAGTTTTTGCACACAAAGCATAGCTAGCATACATACCCCCATACATAGCATGGGCGGGTGTTAAAAGTTAACAAGGCAGATTACGACGATATCACGGCAAGGCAAGCCAATTCAAACTACCAATTGATTCTAGATGGAAGCTGCCGTCGCTCGCAAAGGCGTTTGCAGTTAGGAATGAGCATGCTGTCTGACAGGTCTAATAAAATGATGCGAGATTTATTTGCTTCGAGCTGTTCTTGAAAAGATAATCCCGCATAGCTGGCTTGGGTTTGGTAACGAGCCGAATATAATCAGCGACATTCTTTGCTCTGCTCGAGAAACGTAAACAAACAGCTTTGAACCGAAAGTGGGGATTGCGTCGGCTGAGTACTTATTTGGTCAAACTCCACTTTTTGTGTTTTTGAGTTAGATGTCGTATGAGTATCATGAGGTCATATTTTACGCAAAAACAAGCTGACCTGCATGAAAATATGGCCCTAACACCGCTTTTTTGGAATTAATCTTGGCTCAAGGCACTGGGCTTAAGGCTCAAGGCACAGGGCTCATGGCACAGGGCTCAAAGCACAGGGATCAGGGCTCAAGGCACAGGGATCAGGGCTCAAGGCTCAGCGATCAAGGCACAAGGCACAAGGCTCAAGGCACAAGTCTCAAGGCACAAGGCACAAGGCATGGGGCACAGGGCACGGGGCATGGGGCTCGGGGCACGGGGCACGGGGCACGGGGCACGGGGCACGGGGCACGGGGCACGGGGCACGGGGCACGGGGCACGGGGCACGGGGCACGGGGCACGGGGCACGGGGCACGGGGCACGGGGCACGGGGCACGGGGCACGGGGCACGGGGCACGAGAAACGGGGCACGGGGCATAGAGCACAGGGCAAAGGCCACGGGGCACAGGGCACAACGCACGGGGCTCAAGGCTCAAGGCACAGGGCTCAAGGCACAGGGCTTAAGGCTCAAGGCACAGGGCTCAAGGCTCAAGGTTCAAGGCACAGGGCTCAAGGCACAAGGCACGGGGCATGGGGCAGGGGGCACGGGGCACGGGGCAGGGGGCACGGGGCACGGGGCACGGGGCACAGGGCACGGGGCACAGGGCACGGGGCACAGGACACAGGGCACAGGGCTCAAGGCACAGGGCACATTTGGTCAAGCAATGAGTTTGTGCTGTGTAAAACAGCACAACAAACACCTAGGGAAACTCCATTTCACGTCAAGAAGGAGAGTGGATTTCCATTTCCCAAAAGGACCCACTGCCAAAAGGCACGAGCTAAGATTTCAAAACTTACAACATTCAAGCCTTGTCTTGAGCATGACATATGAAGGCAGTAAGATCAGTTTGGGAACTCTAGCTCGTGTCTATAGCAGCAGTGGGTCCTCGAGGAAGATGAAAATCCACGCTTATACTTAACGTGAAATGGAGATTAGTAAGTAGAATACGATTCCATGTAATCCGTATTCCGTGTGATAGCCGATGATAGCTGACCCAAGCCTTTGGCTTCGGTCACTGCTACACACACGAGATGTTCTGCCATCCAATGTGCCGGGACCGCCAAGAGACATTAGAGCAGAGATAACAAAATGTGCGCCTGAATTTGGTCCACAAAGATTATAATGTCGAGCCTAAAGACATTGCAAAGGCCTAGAACTTTCCCATCTCTCACAAGTAAACCAGGCTGTTGCAAGTGAACAAGGTTGCAAGACGTTCCTATAGCTTGGGCAGTGTACGCATAAGGGTACAGGGTTGGGTGGGTATAGACATGCTAGCAGTGTGAGAGTATGACTCATACCCGCTATACACACCGCACAGATGGACGATTCGCCATAATAACATGCAGGTGTAATCCAGTGCGTGGTGTTCTCTCCCCATACCAGCGCGTCGTATTCGCGTCTCAGCATTTGCCAACACTCCCCACCGCCCACACACTTGCAACTACCCACTCGATTCGACATCAGCCCCTTGACCTGTTGCCGGGTAGCCGGGTATTAAACTCAGGACTGAAGAAGCTGCAGTCTGCCGTCATGGCGCCAGCACGTGATGACCACGTGATGGCAGCCCATTGGCCAGCGTCAAGGCCAGGGGTTGACAGCAGGGGGAGGGGTTGCCTAGCAACGAGACACACACAGTCTAGCAGCGCGGGCTGCCTACCCAGCCAGGCAAAGTGCACCGGCTGTCGGTGGGAATTGCATCGCTGCCCATTGGCCGGGTGTGGCTTGTGTCAAGTCGTGGGAGAGAGAAATGCAAACTGGGGCGGATTTCACGGCCAGCTGTTGCTCAAATGCGGACATCTCGCAAATGAAAATCTCAAACACAACGTTTCATATTAGTGATGTGAATGTGATTTCGACGTCGATATTTGTGTTCCCAAGGCATACAGATAATGATGAACATGCTTTGTAAACGCCTCCACCCACTTGCCTTGGGGTTCGCGTCGTACAGTGGCAGTCTCGGTGGGTCGCTGCTAGCCGACATCCCAGCCAGGACAACGCCTCCCCCTTCGACGCGGTTGTCTTGGCGTTGAGTCGTCGCCTCCAGGCAAGACTGCGAGGAGGGCGTCGGGCTGAGAGCATGGACATGGCAGTTAAGCAACACTGTGCTGAGTCAGGCATTGGATGGGTGACCGCCATTCACAAAGGAATAACGATCGGGCGGAGTGAGATCCAAAACAGCACCCACCTTGCTCACCAGCCTCCTGCCAGCCAGGATCAGTAGAGGAGTCCTTGATTCGTGTACCGTCTCCTTGGGCCGTCGTTGTCTGCTTTCGGAGACTCCAGGAATTTTCGTGTGATTTCGAGCGGCTTCGGACTGCTTCGGCCGAGACGCATCGAAGGCCGAGTAGCAAGGGCTTGCTGTCGTAGCGCGGCCCTGGGACTCGAAGGAGGACACGACGTCTGGCGAATGGACTCGTCCTTCCTGGCGTCGAACCAAGGCCACTGCTGATGATGGCATCGTCTGCATCCCACGGGACCTGGGACAGTTATACGAACTGTATAAGGTGGTATATAAGATGGTATGAAGATGGTATAAGAGTATGGTGGTGCATGACTTTGAGCTCCCCAGAGTTGCTAACAAATAAGTAAATGACCGATCGGTGCGGTGCGCTATAAACATAGGATCACTAGACACGGCAGAAGTTAAGCAACACTTTGGTGCGTCATGTGTCGGATGGGTGACCATCAACACGAAGGAAAGAGTGTGGTGGTGCATAAATTTGAGCTCCCCAGAGTTGCTTTCAAATAAGTAAATGGCCATTATGTTAGAATTCAATATCCCACCCAATATTCGAGCCACTTGCTGTACAGACTTCTTGCCCTGGATTCCGTCCTCAGACACCCACCTTGGCAGACTCGGAGGGGATGGGAAGTCCGGGCTGCCGTTGGGCGCTGGGAAGGAGGCGGAACTGCCGCCCCCGGAGGTGGAGTTGTCGGATTGCCGCTTCCGGTAGTCGAGACGCAGAACGGCAGCGGGTAGCTTCCGGCCGAGGACGACGAAATCGGGCTAATGACGATCACGTTCAGACAGTCCTGGACAGGAGGGAAGAAAGTCAAATGGATGCAGGGGAATCAAAGGTTCAAACAGCCAATATCGATATCTGATTCTTATCACCCTTGCCCAGTGTTTAAATACAGGAATTCAAGATATTTGCCAGCTACTATCAGCCATGGATGTGATGTTTGGATGAAGGCACTAGCACGAGGGAATTGTGGACCAAACAGAGCGGTGCGTTAAAAACATTGGATCACTAGACACGGCAGAAGTTAAGCAACACTTTGGTGCGTCATGTATCGGATGGGTGACCATCAACATGAAGGAAAGCGGTTCGGGTTAAGAAAGGAGAGGGCGAGGTTAAAATGAACACTCACCTTGCTCAACAACCTCGGACATCCAGGATAAGAGGAGCCCAACGTGGGTCAAATGTTAATTCGCTGTTTCCTTCTGGCAGCTTCCAGCTAATTCGAACAGCATGAGGCTTTTAAATACGTCTTAGAGTTTCTTATTGCATCTTAGAGCTTCTTCCTGCATCTTCGTGATTCTTCTTCCATCTATGGGCTTCTTCTTGCATCTTAGGGCCCCATCCTGAATCTTCGGGCTTCTAAATGCGTCTTAGAGCTCCTTCTTGCATCGTAGGGCTTCTTCCTGCATCTTCGGGTTTTTCTTGCATCTATGGGCATCTTCCTGCATGTGAGGGCTTGTTCTTGTATCATCGGGCTTGTTCTTGCATCTTTGGGCCTCTTCTTGTATGGTCGGGCTTCTTTGGGCTTTTTCAGGAAATTTCAAGCTGCTTTGCGTCTATGAAAGGTCCCAGGACACCCCCGGGAGTCGAAGTTTACCGCATCCTGGCACCGGAGGTCAAACCTCGAACAGACACGATGACGTCATCGCGTGGCAGCTCGGGTTTCTAGGACAGTGTCAGCAAAGAGTCACTCCGATGGAATTGCATCAAGTCTCAGAAAGCCAACTTATTTAAAAGATGAAAATGGTCTATTATGATGCTCATGTTAAAATTAAATAAGCTTCCTACTGGAGCTGATGTTAGACTGTTAGTAATCGATTTAATAGCAGCAACTCCCTGAGGTAACGCTGTCTCCCGGTGTTCGCCACCAGATGGCAGCACTGGCACTAGGGTCCCGATGACAGCAGCTGGAGGCTGGATCCTGAGACCTGGGGTCGAACCTCGGACAGGGATGGTGACGTCATCGCTCGGCAGCCCGGGTGCTGGGGCAAGGGTCAGCAAGATGTTACTAAAAAATAATATTATCAAGACACAAAAAGGAGTGTTATTAAGTTCACAAAACTATTTTTTCTAGTTTAAATCTTATAAGCTTCCTAGTGAAGCTGATGTTGAGAGTAAGTAATCGACCCCGCCCCAGCAACTCCCTGTGTCCTCGCCGAACTTGGAGTCGATGCTGCAGACGTTTGCCAAACTGGAGGTCAGATGCCGCGACTCCAGTCCGTCGAGTGCATCCGTCGCAGGCCGGCTGCTTCCCAAGGTCGTGGAGGTCGAATCCCCGACGAGGTCGCGGTCCAATCCCCGTGCTGCGTTCCCCCGGGTCGTCGTGACAACGAGCGCAGGTCTAGCACCCCAACGGTCGACGCCATGGCAACCAAACAGAGGACTCGAGTTAGAAGAATGTCATCCATACAACCATCATCGCCTCCATGATAAAGGCACGATAAGACGTCACAGAGGGGCGTTAAGCTGGGAGGGCTAAACATTCGTAGGGCAGCGAACGATTGCTTTGATTGCCTTGATTTTCTCAGGGGAACCTCGATAGTGCGTTTTCAAATACAAATATAGATAACATTTTACGAATTCATTGCAATGCGTACCTTTTTTCCGTGAGGTTTGTCAGCGTTGCGTTGAAAGAAGCTAGACTCGAAGATAGCCGCTTGAGTCCCATCACCCGCCCCATCACCCGCCCCATCACCCGCCCCATCACCCGCCCCATCACCCGCCCAATCACCCGCCCCATCACCCGCCCCATCACCCGACAAGAAGGGAAGCATCGGCTGCCAGTGGCTCGAAACGCGGCATGAAACAACTCGAAACACACCACGTGCTTTGGATTAGCGCTAAGCTGGAGCAAGTTCACAAGCTGAGAAGTTATTACACGGTTAGAACCAAAGTACATACCTTTGTCGACGTTGTAAAACTTGCCTAACTAAATGACTCTTTTCCCTTTGAGGCACCCACAGTTCACAGTCGAGAGATTCTGTAGCTAGAGTCGACCGTCCTTCGGAAGTTACTTCTGCCCGGGAGTCCTCTTGGTGTTGGACAGGTCGAGCAGACCGTGTGCCGGCACCGGGTATCCCCTCCTGCCTTCTAGGTTCGAACCCCTTGGCCGCCAAGGACTGGCGGATCGCCAAACGAACATGAAACAACGCAAAACACAGAACATGGGATGGATTAGCGCAATGAAGACGCAAGGAGACAAGGATTCGAAATGCAATGAAGACACGACATGCAAGGAGGCACAAACCCCGAAAGATACGTACCTATGTCAGAAATGTTGCACTAGCTTCTCAATTCGGATCTCAATCCATCATTTTCACTCAGTTTGAGGCACTTGGTTTCACACGAGACACTCGAACCCGAAACGGCGCGACATTGGCGAGCACGTGCTCTATAACGGGAGGGACGTCGGCCCAAACTGCCCCAGGGGTTCGGGGTCGCCCCCCCCCCCCCTATTAAAAGCAAGGTCCACCCACGAGAAGCGCTGAGTTGACACTTGCACGTGACATACTTCTAGGACGGCCTTGGGATTGGCGCTACGTGTGTGTGTTAGTATGTGTGTGAGTTGCCCCCAAAACGCCGAGCTCGCTTAGCGCGAGCAGTGCAGAACTCCACCCGCCGTACCGCACGCCGCTGGAAGGTCTCGACGGTCTGCGTTGGCGATCGATTGGTCGCGCTGCAACTTAGTGGCGACGGTCCTGACACGGAAAGACTGACCCCCCTTAGCCTACAAACGAGATGCGAAAACCGAGGGGGGTAGGCTCCCTAAATCAGGGCTAAAACCGGCCTTCAATAAATGTA
Source organism: Nemoura dubitans (assembly GCA_921293005.1). Classification (NCBI taxonomy): domain Eukaryota; kingdom Metazoa; phylum Arthropoda; class Insecta; order Plecoptera; family Nemouridae; genus Nemoura; species Nemoura dubitans. The sequence goes on from OV121074.1 coordinate 74,467,038, forward strand.
TTTTAAAATCTATATTCTGGCACGATATGCATCCATTCTGGCTTGCTGAATTTTTAATCGTATTCCTGCTATTTCTAACTCTTTCGCTCCTAGCTAAAACGCATGAGCTGGCTGGCAAGGCAGCTTCGAAGTCAGTGGAAAGACTGAAGCACGGCTCCCTAGATCCTCTCCAAGGTGGATTTCACAATGCCTTCATCACACAGTAGGCAACTCGAAATGTCGACAACTCTGAGCTTCTGCCTGTCAGTAGAGAGACCGGCAAACAGACTCACTGGTCCACGACTTCCACAGCGACCTTGCTAACTCGTAATGTCGACCACTCTGAGCTGCATCCTGTCAGTAGAGAGACCGGCAAACAGACTCACTGGTCCACGACTTCCACAGCGACCTTGCTAACTCGAAATGTCGACCACTCTGAGCTGCTGCCTGTCAGTAGAGAGACCGGCAAACAGACTCACTGGTCCACGACTTCCACAGCGACCTTGCTAACTCGAAATGTCGACCACTCTGAGCTGCTGCCTGTCAGTAGAAGGACCGGCAAACAGACTCACTGGTCCACGACTTCCACTGCGACCTTGCTAACTCGAAATGTCGACCACTCTGAGCTGCTGCCTGTCAGTAGAGAGACCGGCAAACAGACTCACTGGTCGTCGACTTCCACAGCGACCTTGCTAACTCGAAATGTCGACCACTCTGAGCTGCTGCCTGTCAGTAGAGAGACCGGCAAACAGACTCACTGGTCCACGTCTTGTAGTGGACTGGTAAATTGACTACAATGAAGAGTGCATCGTTGCGGGTTCGGGCAATGTGTTCGGTACCGATGTACTGATGAATGGGGGGGGGGGGGGGGGGCGATTGTAGGACAAGGCTTGCTATTGGCAGAGGATGCAGACGGGGTTGACTGGCTACGAGTGGTCGAACGTGGTCCTAGCTTTCTCCTACGAGGCTGACTCTTAGGGGTTGGGCAAGGGCAAGGGCTGCGTCTTGTCTGGACCTCGCACTGATACCTATCCTGGAAAGGCAAGAGACACCTTGGGAGTGCAATGGAGCATGTAACCCAAGGCACAATGCATCCACCCAGGTGAATTCATCAGTAATTAGACAGCCTACGTTCGGCCAACAGATCGGCGAACATTTTGCAAGAGTTCGGAACTCTGTGATTGAGCTAAAATGCATCCTAAGTGCCAGCTAGCGGGCAACTTTGTAGACAGCCTGTAGAGCATGCGCACTCTTAATGGCGTCAGCTAAAAATGGGGTCCTGCCTATTAGCGCATAGCTCAATGAAAAGGGCCAAAATCACTCAAACAAGGTCACGAAATGCATACAAGTGATGAAATGCCGAGGTGTAACAGAGTGTGTTTTGTGTAGCATCAATCCCACGACCTGCCCTCCACACACCTTAGCGCCAAAGACTGGAAGGTCTCGCTGGAAGGGGTAAACGTGAGACGGGACTATTACAAAACCATCCCTACGCTCCCACGCTAGCCATGGTTATCGCGATGGTTTTGCTTCCCTCTTCGTGCCCCTATACCCCTCCTCTCGTAGCTCGTAGCCTCGCAGCTCGAAGCTTGTAGCTCGTAGCTTGTAGCTCGTAGCTTGTAGCTCGTTGTCTCGTAGCCTCGTAGCCTCGTAGCCTCGTAGCCTCGTAGCCTCGTAGCCTCGTAGTTCTGAAATTCACACAAATGCATGGAAATGAAGGACTTGAAAAGACACCTTCTGGGGCACGTCAATTATCTCATGACATTTCAGTGAAACAAATGGCATGATTAATGTCCAACACAAATGAACAGCCGGCACAGCTGCTTTGTCCGCCGTGCTCTGAAAATGGCTTACAACGATGTCAGTATTGCGAACAAATTATCATTTCAGGGCTGTCCATTGTACAGATGGCAGTGCCTGCTGGGAGTAGGTTAGTTGCCGTCACCTTGTACACCCCTTGAGAACGGGTAGGTCACGGTCGCTCTGCCAGCGCCAGTCATCAGCCTGTTTGGAATGAAAGGGTTGACAATCGGATCTCATCGAGACTTGCTGGACGTTCGGTGCTTCGTCCTGCGTCTGCAAGACCGTGACTAAAGGAGAAACAAAGTTAGCGGATGGCTTGCGATCATTTGCAAACTTTAGCACACAATTCGAGCAGAGTGAAATCTCCCCCCCCCCCCCCCCCACCCAAACAAGTACGTTCCCATTGCGTCTTTGGGGTTAAATTTGGTCTTATGAACTACCAATTGCCAATACATTCATATAGCAACGTTGTCCTCGGTACAGACGAATAAAACCTTGCGGGTGCCAAGGCAGTAGCAGTGGGCCAATAACTGCCTCTATAACACCAAGCCCCCTGACAGTCCCTATTTGCGTCCATGCCTAGCAACTACTGGCTTGCATCCACACCGAGTGGAAACAAACAGGACCCCATTCTCTAGCCAGGATGACAACAACAAGGCCTGTGACCTGAGCACAGAGCAGACAGTCCTAGCTGATTGCGTCCATGCCTAGCAACTACTGGCTTGAAAATGGGGAGCCTAAAATCCTAACATTGGACCCTGCTAATCTCGGTCATGGACATGCTAAGTAGAGCCACGCATACCTATAGCTACACCCGGATCCCTGCAACCGATCCCTCTCAACGCCTCCCCCCGTCCTGGTGGCGATGTGGTCATGCAGCCAGGAGCACGGCAAGAAGTCATCCCAGTCCAGTCACTCTTGACTCTGTCTGTACATACCACGCTCGCCGAGCCGTGCAAACGCCCTCCCCTCCCCGCAGGCCAAAACCACTAAGCAAAGACTCAGGAGTCAATTGTATTTAGTAAAGTTTTGAAAAACAGTAAACCTTTGCACCAAGCAACATTAATCTACCACCTACGGCCCCCCCCCCCCCCCCCGTCAAATGAGTGCCATACGCGCCAATATTCAACAAGCATGCTTCAACTGTACAGTACCAACGCAGCTAACAGGTGGCGGTCGATAAGGTCGAACATTTGCTAATAGAGTGCGCGCAATTTCAAGTTACTCTGGAAAAATTCAAATGCTTGGCGGGGTGAAAAACTCGTATACACATTCCCATGTGGGCGTGGCCATCAATGACATTGTGTAGGTCAGGGTCCCTCACTATCATTACTAGAGGAGCTAATACCAACTCACTGCATTGCCAGCTGCTAATGGCAATATATTACAATTACTACAATAAAGAAACAATAATTGGCTAAATATTCAGTTTGGTCAATATCTCTAGCACATCAAAAGGCCCAAGTAAAACCCTACAAACAATATTCGCTACGAAATCCCAGCACGATGTTGAACGCAGCGTTGCCAGCCGTGCACCTACCACTGAGTTCCGAGTATCGCAGCGATGCACACGGACGGCATTGCGTTCGATGCCGCGGTCTTCGTGCCTACGCGACGAGGGGAAGCAAGGAACGACGGGACTCTGGATCGGACAGGAAGCGCCCACTGCCGACTGGATCTGGGCGGGAGAAAGGTGGTCGAGATCGGTCCCGCGGTCGCCGCGTTCTACGCTCGAGACGGGCGATGGCAACTCGGCTACGATCTGGCCGCGAAGGAATCACGTTCCTGCCGTTGGAAAAGAGACGCTTCGGTGCGGAGATTAGTTTCACGGTTGCGGCAATCGGAACCTGGTCAGAGGAGCAACAAACCAAGAGGTGACAAAGGACTGGACAAGAATCTGGACCGGAACTGCAAAGGAACGAGACGATTGGCTGGATCTCTGGCCGCTGTCGTTCGTTCCGCGGATTGACTGGGCTGGACGGGAACAAAGTTGATTACGGGCACAAGGTGGTGGAAAGCAAACGGCACAAACACAACCGGGATTGGACGAGCGGCAAGCTGCACTTATCGGTCAAATTGGTATTCAACATTTCCTCGTTTATTTCACACACATTTCACAAACCTGTCCCAACAGCTTTGAGACTTATTTTAATCAAATGGATAGATATTAAAGCCATATTTTGGATATGATTGCAAGCAATTGGCGAGCGTAATATCATAATTTGACGTTTAAATAAACGGCACTTTGACCCCATCCAAACTCCCAGCTCCATAAAGTCGGTATCTCAAACCCCCAGCTCCATGAACTCATCTCCATGCAACCAGCTACTAACACTGCTGGCAGCAAACCCTGGACACAAATCACTCAGAGGACGCCGCCAACGAAGCCACGTGTGGAACGCCGCTGTGCCGATGTTGAGATCCGATCCGCCATTCGTCACGGCAACGGAGGCCTCCGTCTGCAAACAGCGTGGAAACATTGCACGTCTGCGCACGTCCGCTCTTCCACGCTCTTCCGGAACCGGGACCTGGAAGGGGACGGATCTGCGGCGAGCCACAAAGGGTTCCCGGCTGGAAGCGGCTGGACTACGGCCCGGGAATGCCGAGATCATCGGCTTTCGGGGAAAACCCTCGGCAGGAAGGCTGGCCTGGATCATGGAAGGAACCAATGGAATGTACCGGAACCATAAGATGACAAGGGCTGGAAATGGAATAGCACACTCGGTGCTGGAAGGCTGGCTGGGTTCTGGAAGAAGCAAAGGAATGTCCTGGAATACTAATAATAACAACATAATAACAACATAATAACAGTCTCTCCTGTGGAATTCACTCGTCTGGATTTGTTCTCAATAAAGTCGCAAAGATATGTTCCAGATGGCACTTCCGGAAATCAGATTCCCAGCATTCACAGGATCCCGGGATGAATGCACAAAGATATGTGACTAAATCAGCTGCTACCAAAATGTAGCTAACAAAATCAAGTAGTTGCAAAATCCTCTGCATTTTACACTTGCTCTAGGAACACTCTCCAGGAACAGCTGTACACACTGCTGTTGTCTAGGGTTACTGTCATTGAAGCATCGTTGTTTTCGACACGCAAAGAACTCGAATGACAGCCAAGTGTCTAGTGGCAAGACTGTCCTCGACGTGGCTTCGTACCTGTTGCTCCTTGCGCCGACCGAGATGTTACCGTGACGACGGCTCCAAGTCACTTGGTAGCCGCGTTGGGCGTTTGGTTTCCGTGGTGACGGCCGATCCCCGATCTGTGGACAAACGCAACGGTCGAGTCACGGACCAAGACGAATATCATACTGGCTGTGTGTGGTACGAACACTGGCAACATTGGGAATCTATTCTTTTCCCAGGGCACTTGAACTTATCAGGATGTAGTGCAGACATATTTCCTACTAAAAACTGTGCTGATATGTCTTTGTTTGTTCACTGGTGGCACCGCAAAGACCAAGACGAAGACGGACCAGTACGGCAACTGGCAACATTGGGAATAATTTCTTTAATGGCTGGTGCTGAATGACAGGCTGATGGAGAATCAAGGTTTTGTGGCAGGGAGCCGGGTATGAACCCGGTGCCGGCACCAAGGCCTGCTACCGTCCAACAGCACCAAGGGCCGGCCACCGCTTAGCCTTGTCCCTTTGACACACTGTGTTGGCGCTGTCCCTGTGGCACTGGTTTAATGGCTGGCGCTGAATGACAGGCTGATGGAGAATCAGTTATTTGTGGAAGGGAGCCGAGAATGAACCCGGTGCCGGCACCAAGGCCTGCTACCGTCCAACAGCACCAAGGGCCGGCCACCGCTTAGCCTTGTCCCTTTGACCCACTGTGTTGGCGCTGTCCTTGTGGCACTGGTTTAATGGCTGGCGCTGAATGACTGGCTGATGGAGAATTTCGATTCACTGAATTTAATATAAACATCGGCAGAAATATCTGCGCTTGCCAATCGCTGAAAAATTCCAGCACTCCATTTCATTTTGAGAAGTAGAGTGTATTTGCATCTTCCTCATGGGCCCACTGCTGCTAGACATGAGCTAATGTTTGAAGGCGTACAAGCCATGTCTTGAGCCATGGGCAGTTTAGAAACTCTTTGCTTGTGTCTAGCAGCAGCGAGTCCAGGAGGAAAATGTAGCTGGCTCGAAGGCCACGAATCATAAAGACAAGCACGTGGGAATCAGGAGCCGCCTTCCTACCTAATTCACCCAAAGCTTTGAACCGAACACATTATCTTACAACGCAGCCCCTCCTTACTTTGAGCCAGACTCCTGCTAGGGCAAAACAAAGAGTGGACTAGCCTGGAAGCCCTGGACTAAGGAGGCTGTCACGTCTTCCAAACTCCATTTCATGTTGAGAAGGAGAGTGGATTTGCATCTTCCTCGAGGACCCACTGCTGGTAGACACGAGCCAAGAGTTTCAACACTCACAAGCCAAGTCTTGAGTGGACAAAAGGCTCTGTGGGCAGTTTTGAAACTCTTTATTTCATTTTTAGAGGCAGTGAGTCCTCGAGCAAAAAGCAATCCACTCCCCTTCAGAACGTGAAATAAATTATAGGTACATGCTTGCACTCACTGTGGATATTCTCAGCTGTGGCCGAAGACTAATTTCCCGCAGAGTTACGGCACGGCAAAGCTCGGCACTTTAACGAGCCGATTACTAGATTCCCGGAGCAGACTTCGTGGGAACGGAGAGCTGACCGGCTGGCGTAGTCATGGCCTCTGGGTCTGAAAGAATCCACACACTTTAAGGATAAACCCTCAGGACAACTGCTGAACGAAACACAAGAGGCTTGGGAACCAAGAACAAAGAGGCTTTGCCAGCTTTGCCTCTAAAGAGATTTCTTTTCAACTATTTGCAGTGGAGAAAGAGACAAAAGCAGATGGCAAAAACAGTAGGTCATCTGTAAAACAGTTGGTCCATGGCTAGTTAAGAAAATCTTAATGCAATATGGCCATTCCTATGCTCTAAGAAAACATCGGGACCAGATCCCGTTCTGGGATAGCTGGGACACAAGAGAGGGACTTTTGATTTTCCTGGAAGAATACTTGTGTGAAGCCAATCAGATTCAATATGCAGTGAAGACCATTGGCAGACACCATGGATATATAACTGAATTAGCCTGGGGTTTTAAAAATCCCTTCTTTGTGATTTTGAGCCCTACACCTATCACTTTCTCAACCTGGCCAACAAAGACCCTAGTTCTCATCAACTTACCGATTGGTCCAGACTGCGACTTGGTTAATGCGGTCCTTTCAAAGTCATCGGATCCCAATGCCAGGGTCGCTGGAGCAGCCACGGTTAATGGAGAAGCCAGCTGAAACAAAACCACAAGTCAGCTCAAAGCCTGTCGCTGAAATGAAGCACATGGAACGGCAAGTTTGTGCTTGGACGAAAGCTCAAGACTTCCCTGCAACGCAAGCACTAACTGGGAGGCAAAGGCTTTAGCTTTGGACGCTTTCAGTTGATGCTAGTGCTGAATTGATATCACTTTTTAGCCAACTCTATCACCCATTAGACAGCCACCACACACTGTCTCTCTCCACCCAAGGGAAGAGGACCGAGTTATTTGGAGCAGCACTAGCCGGGTCGGTGTCAAAAGGACAGCACAATTCTATTGGAGCACAGAGTGAGCTGGTAACATTGCGGCAAGCCAGGCGGGAAAACAAGCTACAGCATCGCGATGTGTGGGATGAGAAACACAGATGCAGAGTCTCAGATTTAACCTAACCACTTGTCACCATGGAGATGATGCATGTCAGTCAGAGTTTAACATCACAGACTCTGTATATCAAGGAAATCAAAGTGTGCTGAGGGAAATAACGGAGGTTTCTACGCTCAACTTTAACATTTAGATTGCTGATTGCTAACCAAAGAAACAATGGAAATCTTGGGCAGGAAAACCTTTCTAGACGTACAATAATCTTGCAATGAGGCTCCAAAAGGATGATATCGATGCCACGTTGGTTGATTTGCATGCCCAATGCAACACAGGAGGTCAGCCATTGGACAAACCACCAAACAATTTAAACACAATGTGGTAATGACTGAAGCTAGGGATTGCCATCATGCTACATGGTGCAGGGTCAACCATTGGATGGGATGGGCTTTGGCTGATCCCTTACCATTCAAGATCCTGATCCAGAGTTGGAAGCCAGAGTTGAGAAGCTCGCAGCTCCGAGCGATTGCCACTGTCTTGTTTGCAGAAGCCAATTATTGAAAGGCCGGTGGTATGAAGTCATCGGGCTGCAGGCACCAAGTCTGAAACATAAGGATGAAGTCAGTTGATGATCGAGAGAATCAGCAGCAACACACCTGCAATCTGTGGCTGAAAGCCTGAAGCAACAAGTTCACAATATCAACAGGTTGATAAGAGATTACAGGCTATTTCAAGTACACTAAGAATTACAGTGATGGAAACGTCTATGATAATAATGTATCAGGTGCCTTAAACCAAGAAGTCTATGGGACCGACTCGTAGAGCCCTGGGGCCTTACCTAGCTTGGCCACTCGTAGTCCCGGGATTAATGGCAATCTACCCTGGCTAATTAACACCACCGTAGCACCAAGCAGTAACCCCGACCTAGCGCGGCCACTCGTAGTCCCGGGATTACTGGCAATCTACCCTGGCTAATTAACACCACCGTAGCACCAAGCAGTAACCCCGACCTAGAGCGGCCACTCGTAGTCCCGGGATTACTGGCAATCTACCCTGGCTAATTAACACCACCGTAGCACCAAGCAGTAACCCCAACCTAGAGCGGCAGTATTACGGCCGGGTTATATAGCCGGGGCACATCGACTCTGACTTAAGTAACAAGCCATGAGATTGGTTGATTTGACCTCACTGCACAATGATGATCGTTTAAAAAGCAGTTTAATGCCTTCTTGATAATGCTATCATCGTAGCACCTCCGTAATACTGGTTGCTAGTGGTGCTACGAAATCAACAAACTGCCCATTGTTGAAATGGCCGCTCTCTGTCCGGGTTATATAACACCGCCAGCCCGGCTAATTAGCCGCATGGTAGCCGCTCCAAATGGCCGAGCTAGGTAAGGCCCCAGACTTCGATGACTCAATCTTCAAAGACCTTGCTTTGGGCGGTGGGGATTCCTTGTAGGTAAAACCAAGGGACATGAGCAAAGACGGCTGGCATTTCACATCTGGACAAAGGGGACTCTAGCTGGGACGGAAAGCCCTAACCATTGGTGGACAGGGGGGGGGGGGGGGGCTTTAATGGCCTGTATGTACCCCATGAGGGGTGGCGTCACCGTCAGGTCTCTCAAGGGATGGGTTGTACCAGGAGGCATTGGAACTACATTGCCTATCATTTGCCTTTACATTGTCTCCTTATTGCCTACACACTGCCCACATGGAGCATTGATTGTGTCTTCAGATTGCCAAAACAAAGTATAATCATTGCATATACATATTGCCAAGTATCAATGTTCAACCCTTGCCTAAACTTGACCAAAAAAAACATAGCCATTAACTCAGCCTCCAAATTGGCCAATCATTGCTTGCCAAGGGGAGTTTCCCTGGGTGAGTGGGGCTAGGCTTGAGCAGGACCCTTTCTGATGGGTCCCAACCTTCAGACTGTGGTAGGGGCAGTGGGGCCACTTGGCAGAGATCACTCATAAAGGGGCCCTCACTAAGGTGTGACCTTTCTGGGTGAGGGAGGTTGGCAGCATGGGGGGATGTGCGACTTTAGGGAGGCCAAGACATGGGTGGGATGGGATCCAAAGGGCAGTGGCTTGGAGGGCCCTGAATCACTGGGGCAGTGGGACTGACATGGTTAGCCCCAAGCTCCGTTACCCTAAGTTCCTAGAAAAACTGTAGAAGTAGGAGAGCTGACCGGCTGGCGTAGTCATGGCCTCTGGGTCTGAAAGAATCCACACACTTTAGGAATAAACCCTCGGGACAACAGCTGAAATGACGGGAACACAAGAGACTTGGAAACATAACCAAGCAGCTTTGCCAGCTTTGCCTCTGCAGAGATTTCCTTTCAACTATTTGCAGTGGATAAAGAGACAATAGCAGAAGGCAGAAAACAGTTAAAAAATCTTAATGCAAGTCGGTCATTCCTAAGCTCTAAGAAAACATCGGGACCGAATCCCCTAAAGGACTTTGGATTTTCCTGGAAGAATACTTGTGTGAAGCCAATCAGATTCAATATGCAGAGAAGCCCATTGGCTGTCACCATGGATATATAACGGAATTAGCCTGGGGTTTTAAAAATCGCTTCATTGTGGTTTTGAGCCCTATACCTAGCTCTTTCTCAACCCGGCCAACAAAGACCCTAGTTCTCATAAACTTACCGATTGGTCCAGACTGCGACTTGGTGACTGCGGTCCTTTCAAAGTCATCGGATCCCAACGCCAGGGTCGCTGGAGCTGCCAAGGTCAATGGAGAAGCCAGCTGAAACAAAACCACAAGTCAGCTCAAAGCCTGTCACTGAAATGAAGCATATGGAACGGCAAGTTTGTGCTTGGACGAAAGCTCAAGACTTCCCTGCAACGCCAGCACTAACTGGGAGGCAAAGGCTTTAGCTTTGGACGCTTCAGTTGATGCTAGTGCTGAATCGATATCACTTTTTAGCCAACTCTATCACCCATTAGACAGCCACCACACACTGTCTCTCTCCACCCAAGGGAAGAGGACTGAGTTATTTGGAGAAGCACTAGCCGGGTCGGTGTCAAAAGGACAGCACAATTCCATTGGAGCACAGAGTGAGCTGGCAACATTGCGGCAAGCCAGGCGGGAAAACAAGCTACAGCATCGCAATGTGTGGGATGAGAAACACAGATGTGGAGTCTCAGAAACCAATCAACTTGTCACCATGGAGATGATGCATGTCAGTCATAGTGTAACATCACAGACTCTGTATCTCAAGGAAATCATAGCATGCTGATGGAAATAATGGAGGATTCTATGCTCAACTTGAACATTAAGATTGCTGATCGCTCAACCCAAGAAACAATGGAAATCTTGGTCAGGAAAACCTAACTAGACGTACAATAATCTTGCAATGAGGCTCCAAAAGTATGATATCGATGCCACGTTGGTTGATTTGCATGCCCAATGCAACACAGGAGGTCAGCCATTGGACAAACCACCAAACAATTTAAACACAATGTGGTAATAACTAAAGCGAGGGATTGCCATCATGCTACATTGTACAGGGTCAACCATTGGATGGGATAGACATTGGCTGGTCCCTTACCCTTCAAGATCCAGATCCAGAGTTGGAAGCCAGAGTTGAGAAGCTCCCAGCTCCGAGAGATGCCACTGTCTTGTTTGCAGAAGCCAATTATTGAAATGCCGGTGGTATGAAGTCATCGGGCTGCAGGCACCGAGTCTGAAACATAAGGCTGAAGTCAGTTGATGATCGAGAGAATCAGCAGCATTTCACCTACAATCACTGGCTGAAAGTCTGAAGCAACAAGTTCACAATATCACAGTATCAACAGGTCGATAAGAGATTACAGGCTATTTCAAGTACACTAAGAATTACAGTGATGGAAACGTCTATGATAATAATGCATCAGGTGCCTTAAACCAAGAAGTCTATGGGACCGAATCGTAGAGCCCTGACTTTGGTGACTCAATCTTCGGAGACCTTGCTTTGGGCGTTGGGGTTTACTTGTAGGCAAAACCAAGGGACATGAGTGAAGGCCTTTCACATCTGGACAAAGGGGACTCTAGCTGGGAGGGAAAGCCCTAACCATTGGCGGGAAGGGGGGGGGGCTTTAATGCCACTACTCCATGAGGGTTGGCTTCACCGCCATGGTTCTCTCAAGGGTTGGGTTGCACCAGGAGGCTGACAAATTGCATCAACATTGCCCATCCTTTGCCTTTACATCGTCTCCTCATTGCCTACACACTGCCCACATGGAGCCTTGATTGTCTTCAGATTGCCAAAACATTGTATAAACATTGCCTATACACTGCCTATTCATTCTTAAACACTTGCCTAAACTTGACCGTGCTTTGTCCTAACATAGCCCTCAACTCAGCCTCCAAATTGGCCAATCATAGCTTGCCAAGAGGAGTTTCCCTGGGTGAGTGGGGCCAGGCTTGTGCAGGACCCTTTCTGATGGGTCCCAGCCTTCAAACTGTGGTAGGGGCAGTGGGGCCACTTGGCAGAGATCACTCATAAAGGGGCCCTCACTAATGTGTGACTTTTCTGGGTGAGAGAGGTTGGCAGCATGGGGGGATGTGCGACTTCAGGGGGGCCAAGACATGGGTGGGATGGGATCCAAAGGGCAGTGGCTTGGAGGGCCCTGAATCTCTGGGGCAGTGGGACTGACTTGGCAAGCCCCAAATCGGGAATGTACAGACAAAAGGGGGCCCAGTAGCAGAGTAGCAGAACACAGTGCTAAGCCATGATCATAAGGAGGGGCTCAATAGGTGGGAGCTACCATTGGTGAAGGGGGGGGGGGGAGTATGGGAGAGCAAAGGTAACCAAAGCGGCCTTCAATGAGAGCATTCCAATCATGGTCTTCTAGGGGTCTGGGTCTTAACACAGGGTCATTACTGCAGGATTCGGTATTGGGGAGCCCCTAGCCTGGAGCTGACAGATTTAGCCAGCTAGCATCCTTCAAGTGCCTGTACTCACTTAGTTTCTGTCCAAGCGCCTTCACTTGTTCCTTCGGCAAGACCGAGATCTCGTGCTGGGTGTAGAAATTCTTCCCCAAGGGCAGGTAGTCGTACAATGGCGACAGCAGGTCGATCTCCTTGCTGCGTTTCGTGGTCGTGGTCTTGGTCGTTATCAATCTCGGTGTTGGAACCATCGGCAGCCATGTCTGCCAACACGAGGGGAGATGTTACTCTACTTGAGCAATTTCAGTGCAAAGTAACCAAGTTTTAAGTTCTAACTGTCATTTTAAACTTCTCACAACCTGCAAGCAAATCAAATAAGTTTCCATACAATGGGACACAGATTACATTTGCAAGGCCCTAGCTTACACACAACTGCACACAACTGAAAACAGGGAGAGCTATCCTTCATTTCACGTTGAGAAGGAGAGTGGATTTGCATTTTCCTTGAGGATTCACTGCTACTAGATACTAGCTAAGAGTTTCAAAACTGCCCATAGAGCCTTTTGTCTGACTGACATGGCTTGTGAGTTTTGAAACTCTTTAGCTTTAATATGGCTAGGAATTATGGTTAAGTCCAATCTCATTCTTAAAGTGGTATGGAGTTTAGAAGGACCATGTTTCATAAGAACCTATCTCTTTTGATTGGTAGCTACACAATTGCATCCATCCAATGGAGTGAAAGTCAGGGATTCCTTACAACCTTGCACAAAATGCTGGCCCACTAGTCCTGACTCCTGGCAGATTAACATGGGACAAAGGACAGCTAAGGAGGTACAGCAAAGTGTACTTGCTACTCTCGCTCTCAGCTGCATTCCAAGCTAGCTTGCTGACGGCCAGCTTTGTTCTGCTAGTTACTAGGCAACCCATTTCACGTTGAGAAGGAGAGTGGATTTGCCCCTTCATTGAGGACCCACTGCTGCTAGACACGAGCTAACAGTTTCAACACTCACAAGCCATGTCTTGAGCCAGACAAAAGGCTCTGTGGGCAGTTTTGGAACTCTTGGCTTGTGTCTAGCAGCAGTGGGTCCTCGAGGAAGATGCAAATCCACTCTCCTTCTCAACGTTGAATGGGGTTTAGGCTTCCTACGACACTTACCTGCGTTGCGTTGGCCATCCCTGAGATGAGATCACAGTCACAGAGTCGACTCCAGAGATTGTCGTCATCGAAACCAAAGAGCAGGGCCGATGGAAGCCAGCTGAGCCAAGGGACTTAACCACACCTGGAACACAAAACAAGGGGGCTTAGAAACAGCCAGGCCTAGAAGAGCACAGTCCAGGTACAGATTGATTGCCATTATCAACATGCCAGCACCAAGATCACATGAATCAAGTATAGGCAACTGATGGCAATAAATTGAATGTGCCCATCGAAACAAGTGGCTTTGAGACTCTTAATGTTAACCAATCATTGGATTCCAACAAAACATAGACGTTCAGAGACTGAGAACGTGTTGGTGGAAGCCCAAACGCTGCCAATTGTCACGTGAAGCCCCGACCTATTTCCCCAAATCCCTCCCGGCATCCGGCATCGAAACCGTGCTACGTACCGCGAGCTCCGTTGCGTTCCCACGGCGACCGCAAGTTGTTTCCGTTGCCGCGAGACTCGAGTCTTTGCGCGGCTCGAAGCAAGCGTCGATCGAAGTCAGCTTCGATTCCCGTGCGAAGCCGAGTGAAGTCGTCTCTGCGATCTGTGGACGCAGACGGTAACAATGAGTTGCCATGGGGACAGAAGCCGGTCCAAACTGGGTGTTGAAAGCCAGGTCAGGTCTGACAGTTTCCTCACTAGTAGCTGCAATCTATAAGTTATAGGCACTTTCTAGCGGGCTGAGTGCTACTGAACTTGTCTGTGACTGGCTTCAATACAGTTTAAAATAGATAAAACTAGTGCTAGGTTTGGGACAAAATAGGCACGGGTCTAAACAAGGAAAGCCCTGGGAAGTTCCTTGCCAAACGTTGCCAAGGCAGGGGCGATATTGGTTCAAGGGTGTGATTTGGCTGAGGGGGGGGGGGGCACCTAGGTCACTATAATGACATTGTTCCTTGTTGAAGCAGATACACGTGTGCAATGGATGGAAGGGATAAGCACAGCTGGAAAATGTGCATTTGAACCAGGATACGAACCAGGGCTTCTTCCAATCGAATCATTGTATTGAGTTAAACTATTGAATTAACTATTGAAAAGATTGATTTCCTGGTCTATTATCCTGCCGCCGGGAGGTAAATCCTCTCTGCCCACTCCAGAAATGAGGGCTAAAGAAACTGTTAGCTGCTACGGGGATGGGCAATGGGCAGATATTTTTAATTCACCAACCGCCAATTCAAGAAACCTATCATAAACACAGTCTGATTTAGCAGTTTAATAGAATTCAAAAAAGCTAAAGACCACGTGATTGGATTAGACATAAAATGTTGCAAAAAAGGGCTCTGCATAAAAGTATAATTCCGTTGGGGGAATACAAAATAATAAAGTGATTCATCATCGAAATGTGGGCTTCAACAGATAAATCGATCACTAAATAGCAAATTGCCAACATTAGAAAACGAGGCCTAACGAAAAACCCATGTTAAAAAGGATACAACAAAAAATGGCCTACCTGTTGCTAATGCAGGCATAAGGCCGATACTTTTCTTGCCAGAAATAAGTGAAACTAATGGATGGGAATCTCTAATTTGTTGAAAATATCGTAGGAAAAGTGTTTATTATCACTTACTGACAACACCGGTCTCGATTTATGAGCTGATAACACAAATATCTGAGTTTTCAATCGGCCAAATCTCATCGCGGAATGTAACTATTTTTACGGGCAGATTGCACAATGTGTATCAATGCGCCAATCACGCCTCGTTACACTTAAATGTCCATCCGCGGCAAGTAACAGAACTACTTTTCGTCGGGTAAAGTGGTCATATGAAATTTTTTATAATAATTACCTTAAATCTACGCGAAAATGAATAACTACATAAAACATGATAAATTGAGATGAATTCCCATCATTTTCCCCCAGGTCCCGTACGTGCTACTAATATCAAAACGGCTTTGCAAAAAGCGCCCCTAGTGGAGCAAGGTCCAATGGTCAGCCCTCGTTTCGCCCCAAGGCAAAATTGGGAGGCCGAACGGATTTCAAAGTTAGCGACGAAATAATAGTTGGCGAGGCAAGCACTACTTGATAAAGTCGTGGGAAAAACAAAGTGGAAACTTACGAGATCGCATCGGTCGTGATTCGAGGTCCGATTGCACGAATAAACTGCACTTTTGTCACCCTACTCCTCGGACCAATCAACTGCCTCGGACCAAACTGCCGTTTCGAGAGCGCGGAATTGAAACGGCATTAAAAGTAGTCAAATGTAGTATAAGTAATTATATGTGCCTAAACTAGCTAATAACTGCCCCCTTGTGCCTGCAATGAGCCAGGGCTAGAAAACTTGGTGTCCACTTATTGAGTGGAAGAAGCCAGCTCTGTCCTGATGGCGAATTCCGAGACCGGCCTAATTATAGTTGTCGCGATGCAAAACAAAACGTTGGTGCTGGAATCATTCACATGTCATGGGTCCATAAAATCATGCAGGACAAAGTGACGTCGCTTATTGGAACAACATTTAGGACTATTTTCCGGGTGATATCATGAACTCTGAATTTAATTTCCACCAAACTTTTTACGTCAATGGGATTCAATTCCCATGGACAGGAATTCTATAAATCGAATAACAATTTCTGTTATATTAGGTACCTACGCAAAGGTGTTAGTGGTAGATGGTACTGGTCAGTGGTGGGTAGAGTAGGTACTATGGTCAGCTGCTAGTTTTAGCACACAAAGCATAGCTAGCATACAAACACCCGTACATAGCATGGGCGGGTGTTAAAAGGCAATAAGGCAGATTACGACGCTATCATGGCAAGGCAAGCCAATTCAAGCTACCAATTGAGTCTAGATGGAAGCTGCCGTCGCTCGCAAAGGCGTTTGCAGTTAGGAATGAGCATGCTGTCTGACAGGTCTAATAAAATGATGCGAGATTTATTTGCTTCGAGCTGCACTTGAAAAGATAATCCAGCATAGCTGGCTTGGGTTTGGTAAAGAGCCGAATATAATCAGCGACATTCTTTGCTCCGCTCGAGAAACGTAAACAAACAGCTTTGAACCGAAAGTGGGGATTGCGTCGGCTGAGTACTTATTTGGTCCAACTCCACTTTTTGTGATTTTGAGTTAGATGTCGTATGAGTATCCTGAGGTCATATTTTACGCAAAAACAAGCTGACCTGCATGAAAATATGGCCCTAACACCGCTTTTTTGGAATTAATCTTGGCTCAAGGCACTGGGCTCAAGGCTCAAGGCACAGGGCTCATGGCACAGGGCTCAAAGCACAGGGATCAGGGCTCAAGGCACAGGGATCAGGGCTCAAGGCTCAGCGATCAAGGCACAAGGCACAAGGCTCAAGGCACAAGTCTCAAGGCACAGGGCTCAATGCACAGGGCTCAAGGCACAAGGCACAAGGCACAAGGCATGGGGCACAGGGCACGGGGCTCAGGGCACGGGACACGGGGCACGGGGCACGGGGCACGGGGCACGGGGCACGGGGCATAGAGCACCGGACACAGGGCTCAAGGCTCAAGGCACAAGTATCAAGGCACAGGGCTCAAGGCACAGGGCTCAAGGCACAAGGCACAAGGCACAAGGCATGGGGCACGGGGCACGGGGCTCGGGGCACGGGGCACGGGGCACAGGGCACGGGGCACAGGACTCAAGGCACAGGGCTCAAGGCTTAAGGCACAGGGCTCAAGGCTCAAGGCACAGGGCACAAGGCTCAAGGCACCGGGCTCAAGGCTCAAGGCTCAAGGCACAGGGCTCAAGGAACGGCACAAGTATCAAGGCACAGGGCTCAAGGCACAGGGCTCAAGGCACAAGGCACAGGGCACGGGGCACTGGACACGGGGCACAAGGCACAGGTCACTGGGCACGGGGCACAAGGCACAGGGCACAGGGCACAGGGCAAAGGCCACGGGGCACAGGGCACAACGCACGGGGCTCAAGGCTCAAGGCACAGGGCTCAAGGCACAGGGCTTAAGGCTCAAGGCACAGGGCTCAAGGCTCAAGGCTCAAGGCAAAGGGCTCAAGGCACAAGGCACGGGGCACGGGGCACGGGGCACGGGACATGGGGCACGAGGCACGGGGCACAGGGCACAGGGCACAGGACTCAAGGCACAGGGCTCAAGGCACAGGGCTTAAGGTTCAAGGCACAGGGCTCAAGGCACAAGGCACGGGGCATGGGGCAGGGGGCACGGGGCACGGGGCACGGGGCAGGGGGCACGGGTCACGGGGCACGGGGCACATGGCACAGGACACAGGGCACAGGGCACAGGGCACAGGGCTCAAGGCACAGGGCACATTTGGTCAAGCAATGAGTTTGTGCTGTGTAAAACCGCACAACCAACACCTAGGGAAACTCCATTTCACGTCAAGAAGGAGAGTGGATTTCCATTTCCCAAAAGGACCCACTGCCAAAAGGCACGAGCTAAGATTTCAAAACTTACAACATTCAAGCCTTGTCTTGAGCATGACATATGAAGGCAGTAAGATCAGTTTGGGAACTCTAGCTCGTGTCTATAGCAGCAGTGGGTCCTCGAGGAAGATGAAAATCCACGCTTATACTTATCGTGAAATGGAGATTAGTAAGTAGAATACGATTCCGTGCAATCCGTATTCCGTGTGATAGCCGATGATAGCCGACCCAAGCCTTTGGCTTCGGTCACTGCTACACACACGAGATGTTCTGCCATCCAATGTGCCGGGACCGCCAAGATACATTAGAGCAGAGATAACAAAATGTGCGCCTGAATTTGGTCCACAAAGATTATAATGTCGAGCCTAAAGACATTGCAAAGGCCTAGAACTTTCCCATCTCTCACAAGTAAACCAGGCTGTTGCAAGTGAACAAGGTTGCAAGACGTTCCTATAGCTTGGGCAGTGTACGCATAAGGGTACAGGGTTGGGTGGGTATAGACATGCTAGCAGTGTGAGAGTATGACTCATACCCGCTATACACACCGCACAGATGGACGATTCGCCATAATAACATGCAGGTGTAATCCAGTGCGTGGTGTTCTCTCCCCATACCAGCGCGTCGTATTCGCGTCTCAGCATTTGCCAACACTCCCCACCGCCCACACACTTGCAACTACCCACTCGATTCGACATCAGCCCCTTGACCTGTTGCCGGGTAGCCGGGTATTAAACTCAGGACTGAAGAAGCTGCAGTCTGCCGTCATGGCGCCAGCACGTGATGACCACGTGATGGCAGCCCATTGGCCAGCGTCAAGGCCAGGGGTTGACAGCAGGGGGAGGGGTTGCCTAGCAACGAGACACACACAGTCTAGCAGCGCGGGCTGCCTACCCAGCCAGGCAAAGTGCACCGGCTGTCGGTGGGAATTGCATCGCTGCCCATTGGCCGGGTGTGGCTTGTGTCAAGTCGTGGGAGAGAGAAATGCAAACTGGGGCGGATTTCACGGCCAGCTGTTGCTCAAATGCGGACATCTCGCAAATGAAAATCTCAAACACAACGTTTCATATTAGTGATGTGAATGTGATTTCGACGTCGATATTTGTGTTCCCAAGGCATACAGATAATGATGAACATGCTTTGTAAACGCCTCCACCCACTTGCCTTGGGGTTCGCGTCGTACAGTGGCAGTCTCGGTGGGTCGCTGCTAGCCGACATCCCAGCCAGGACAACGCCTCCCCCTTCGACGCGGTTGTCTTGGCGTTGAGTCGTCGCCTCCAGGCAAGACTGCGAGGAGGGCGTCGGGCTGAGAGCATGGACATGGCAGTTAAGCAACACTGTGCTGAGTCAGGCATTGGATGGGTGACCGCCATTCACAAAGGAATAACGATCGGGCGGAGTGAGATCCAAAACAGCACCCACCTTGCTCACCAGCCTCCTGCCAGCCAGGATCAGTAGAGGAGTCCTTGATTCGTGTACCGTCTCCTTGGGCCGTCGTTGTCTGCTTTCGGAGACTCCAGGAATTTTCGTGTGATTTCGAGCGGCTTCGGACTGCTTCGGCCGAGACGCATCGAAGGCCGAGTAGCAAGGGCTTGCTGTCGTAGCGCGGCCCTGGGACTCGAAGGAGGACACGACGTCTGGCGAATGGACTCGTCCTTCCTGGCGTCGAACCAAGGCCACTGCTGATGATGGCATCGTCTGCATCCCACGGGACCTGGGACAGTTATACGAACTGTATAAGGTGGTATATAAGATGGTATGAAGATGGTATAAGAGTATGGTGGTGCATGACTTTGAGCTCCCCAGAGTTGCTAACAAATAAGTAAATGACCGATCGGTGCGGTGCGCTATAAACATAGGATCACTAGACACGGCAGAAGTTAAGCAACACTTTGGTGCGTCATGTGTCGGATGGGTGACCATCAACACGAAGGAAAGAGTGTGGTGGTGCATAAATTTGAGCTCCCCAGAGTTGCTTTCAAATAAGTAAATGGCCATTATGTTAGAATTCAATATCCCACCCAATATTCGAGCCACTTGCTGTACAGACTTCTTGCCCTGGATTCCGTCCTCAGACACCCACCTTGGCAGACTCGGAGGGGATGGGAAGTCCGGGCCGCCGTTTGGCGCTTAGATGGAGGCGGAACTGCCGCCCCCGGAGGTGGAGTTGTCGGATTGCAGCTTCCGGTAGTCGAGACGCAGAACGGCAGCGGGTAGCTTCCGGCCGAGGACGACGAAATCGGGCTAATGACGATCACGTTCAGACAGTCCTGGACAGGAGGGAAGAAAGTCAAATGGATGCAGGGGAATCAAAGGTTCAAACAGCCAATATCGATATCTGATTCTTATCACCCTTGCCCAGTGTTTAAATACAGGAATTCAAGATATTTGCCAGCTACTATCAGCCATGGATGTGATGTTTGGATGAAGGCACTAGCACGAGGGAATTGTGGACCAAACAGAGCGGTGCGTTAAAAACATTGGATCACTAGACACGGCAGAAGTTAAGCAACACTTTGGTGCGTCATGTATCGGATGGGTGACCATCAACATGAAGGAAAGCGGTTCGGGTTAAGAAAGGAGAGGGCGAGGTTAAAATGAACACTCACCTTGCTCAACAACCTCGGACATCCAGGATAAGAGGAGCCCAACGTGGGTCAAATGTTAATTCGCTGTTTCCTTCTGGCAGCTTCCAGCTAATTCGAACAGCATGAGGCTTTTAAATACGTCTTAGAGTTTCTTATTGCATCTTAGAGCTTCTTCCTGCATCTTCGTGATTCTTCTTCCATCTATGGGCTTCTTCTTGCATCTTAGGGCCCCATCCTGAATCTTCGGGCTTCTAAATGCGTCTTAGAGCTCCTTCTTGCATCGTAGGGCTTCTTCCTGCATCTTCGGGTTTTTCTTGCATCTATGGGCATCTTCCTGCATGTGAGGGCTTGTTCTTGTATCATCGGGCTTGTTCTTGCATCTTTGGGCCTCTTCTTGTATGGTCGGGCTTCTTTGGGCTTTTTCAGGAAATTTCAAGCTGCTTTGCGTCTATGAAAGGTCCCAGGACACCCCCGGGAGTCGAAGTTTACCGCATCCTGGCACCGGAGGTCAAACCTCGAACAGACACGATGACGTCATCGCGTGGCAGCTCGGGTTTCTAGGACAGTGTCAGCAAAGAGTCACTCCGATGGAATTGCATCAAGTCTCAGAAAGCCAACTTATTTAAAAGATGAAAATGGTCTATTATGATGCTCATGTTAAAATTAAATAAGCTTCCTACTGGAGCTGATGTTAGACTGTTAGTAATCGATTTAATAGCAGCAACTCCCTGAGGTAACGCTGTCTCCCGGTGTTCGCCACCAGATGGCAGCACTGGCACTAGGGTCCCGATGACAGCAGCTGGAGGCTGGATCCTGAGACCTGGGGTCGAACCTCGGACAGGGATGGTGACGTCATCGCTCGGCAGCCCGGGTGCTGGGGCAAGGGTCAGCAAGATGTTACTAAAAAATAATATTATCAAGACACAAAAAGGAGTGTTATTAAGTTCACAAAACTATTTTTTCTAGTTTAAATCTTATAAGCTTCCTAGTGAAGCTGATGTTGAGAGTAAGTAATCGACCCCGCCCCAGCAACTCCCTGTGTCCTCGCCGAACTTGGAGTCGATGCTGCAGACGTTTGCCAAACTGGAGGCCAGATGCCGCGACTCCAGTCCGTCGAGTGCATCCGTCGCAGGCCGGCTGCTTCCCAAGGTCGTGGAGGTCGAATCCCCGACGAGGTCGCGGTCCAATCCCCGTGCTGCGTTCCCCCGGGTCGTCGTGACAACGAGCGCAGGTCTAGCACCCCAACGGTCGACGCCATGGCAACCAAACAGAGGACTCGAGTTAGAAGAATGTCATCCATACAACCATCATCGCCTCCATGATGAAGGCACGATAAGACGTCACAGAGGGGCGTTAAGCTGGGAGGGCTAAACATTCGTAGGGCAGCGAACGATTGCTTTGATTGCCTTGATTGTCTCAGGGGAACCTCGATAGTGCGTTTTCAAATACAAATATAGATAACATTTTACGAATACATTGCAATGCGTACCTTTTTTCCGTGAGGTTTGTCAGCGTTGCGTTGAAAGAAGCTAGACTCGAGGCTCGCCGTTTGAGTCCCATCACCCGCCCCATCACCCGCCCCATCACCCGCCCCATCACCCGCCCCATCACACGCCCCATCACCCGCCCCATCACCCGCCCCATCACCCGCCCCATCACCCGCCCCATCACCCGCCCAATCACCCGCCCCATCACCCGCCCCATCACCCGACAAGGAGGGAAGCATCGGCTGCCAGTGGCTCGAAACGCGGCATGAAACAACTCGAAACACACCACGTGCTTTGGATTAGCGCTAAGCTGGAGCAAGTTCACAAGCTGAGAGGTTCTTACACGGTTAGAACCAAAGTACATACCTTTGTCGACGTTGTAAAACTTGCCTATCTAAATAACTCTTTTCCCTTTGAGGCACCCACAGTTCACAGGCGAGAGATTCTGTAGCTAGAGTCGACCGTCCTTCGGCAGTTACTTCTGCCCGGGAGTCCTCTTGGTGTTGGACAGGAGCAGACCGTGTGCCGGCACCGGGTATCCCCTCCTGCCCTCTAGGTTCGAACCCCTTGGCCGCCAAGGACTGGCGGATCGCCAAACGAACATGAAACAAACGCAAAACACAGAACATGGGATGGATTAGCGCAATGAAGACGCAAGGAGACAAGGATTCGAAATGCAATGAAGACACGACATGCAAGGAGGCACAAACCCCGAAAGATACGTACCTATGTCAGAAATGTTGCACTAGCTTCTCAATTCGGATCTCAATCCATCACTTTCACTCAGTTTGAGGCACTTGGTTTCACACGAGACACTCGAACCCGAAACGGCGCGACATTGGCGAGCACGTGCTCTATAACGGCAGGGACGTCGGCCCAAACTGCCCCAGGGGGTCGGGGTTGCCCCCCCCCCCCCCTATTAAAAACAAGGTCCACCCACGAGATGCGCTGAGTTGACACTTGCACGTGACATACTTCTAGGACGGCCTTGGGATTGGCGCTACGTGTGTGTGTGTTAGTGTGTGTGTGAGTTGCCCACAAAACGCCAAGCTCGCTTAGCGCGAGCAGTGCAGGACTCCACGTGCCGTACCGCACGCCGCTGGAAGGTCTCGACGGTCTGCGTTGGCGATCGATTGGTCGCGCTGCAACTTAGTGGCGACGGTCCTGACACGGAAAGACTGACCCCCCTTAGCCTACAAACGAGATGCGAAAACCGAGGGGGGTAGGCTCCCTAAATCAGGGCTAAATCCGGCCTTCAATAAATGTATTTTAAAATCTATATTCTGGCACGATATGCATCCATTCTGGCTTGCTGAATTTTTAATCGTATTCCAGCTATTTCTAACTCTTTCGCTCCTAGCTAAAACGCATGAGCTGGCTGGCAAGGCAGCTTCGAAGTCAGTGGAAAGACTGAAGCACGGCTCCCTAGATCCTCTCCAAGGTGGATTTCACAATGCCTTCATCACACAGTAGGCAACTCGAAATGTCGACAACTCTGAGCTACTGCCTGTCAGTAGAGAGACCGGCAAACAGACTAACTGGTCCACGACTTCCACAGCGACCTTGCTAACTCGAAATGTCGACCACTCTGAGATGCTGCCTGTCAGTAGAGAGACCGGCAAACAGACTCACTGGTCCACGACTTCCACAGCGACCTTGCTAACTCGAAATGTCGACCACTCTGAGCTGCTGCCTGTCAGTAGAGAGACCGGCAA
Source organism: Nemoura dubitans (assembly GCA_921293005.1). Lineage (NCBI taxonomy): Eukaryota > Metazoa > Arthropoda > Insecta > Plecoptera > Nemouridae > Nemoura > Nemoura dubitans. Next base: position 74,490,709 of record OV121074.1, read on the forward strand.
ACAGACTCACTGGTCCACGTCTTCCACAGCGACCTTGCTAACTAAAAATGTCGACCACTCTGAGCTGCTGCCTGTCAGTAGAGAGACCGGCAAACAGACTCACTGATCCACGACTTCCACAGCGACCTTGCTAACTCGAAATGTCGACCACTCTGAGCTGCTGCCTGTCAGTAGAGAGACCGGCAAACAGACTCACTGGTCCACGTCTTCCACAGCCACCTTGCTAACTCGAAATGTCAACCACTCTGAGCTACTGCCTGTCAGTAGAGAGACCGGCAAACAGACTCACTGGTCCACGTCTTCCACAGCCGCCTTGCTAACTCGAAAAGTCGACCACTCTGAGCTGCTGCCTGTCAGTGGAGAGACCGGCAAACTTACTCACTTTTTAATGCCTTGTTGTGGACAGGTGCAATGCCTACAATGAAGAACGCATCGTTCAGGGTTCCAACAATGGAATCAGTACCGATGTACTGATGATTGGGGGGGGGGGGGGGCGATTGTAGGGCATGGCTAGCTATTGGCAGAGGTGCTGACGGGGTATACTGGCTTCGAGTGGTCGAACGTGGTTCTAGCTTTCACCTACGAGGCTGACTCTTAGGGGTTGGGCAAGGGCAAGGGCTGCGTCTCGTCTGGACCTCGCACTGATACCTATCCTGGAAAGGCAAGAGACACCTTGGGAGTGCAATGGAGCATGTAACCCAAGGCACAATGCATCCACCCAGGTGATTTCATCAGTAATTAGACAGCCTACGTTCGGCCAACGATCGGCGAACATTTTGCAAGAGTTCGGAACTCTGTGATTGAGCTAAAATGCATCCTAAGTGCCAGCTAGCGGGCAACTTTGTAGACAGCCTGTAGAGCATGCGCACTCTTAATGGTGTCAGCTAAAAATGGGGTCCTGCCTATTAGCGCATAGCTCAATGAAAAGGGCCAAAATAACTCAAACATAATGCATACAAGTGATGAAATGCCGAGGTGTAACAGAGTGTGTTTTGTGTAGCGTCAATCCTACAGCCTGCCCTTTACTTAACTACACGCCAATTAGCCTCGCAGTCTCGCAGCAGCGCCCCCTTGATTCGGTGGGCGATTGGGGCGTCCATCTTGGGCACTGTCTTGGTCCACGGGGCGACACTCAGGTTCTGAAATTCACACAAACGCATGGAAATGTAGGATTCGTTGAGGTATGGCATCAAAGCCAACCAACACTTGCTTTCGCGGTCACCGCCATAGAAAACGGTGAACTTTTTTTGGCCATCATTTTGCCCCCCCCCCCCCCCCCCCCCCCCCCCCCCAATCACGACGGCCACTCAACCGTTCAATGTTTCAATTGTTGCATGGGCCGTGTGCAGCCATTTCTCTGCGAACGCATTCTCGACTAGGCCAATATTGCTTATCTTACGCCTGGATTTGCTTCGAAATAAGTTAATTACCATTGAGTTAGAATTTAATTCCCCATCCACTCTTCGAGCCTTTTGCTGTTCACGACTTCTTGCCACGGATTCTGTCCTCAGACACCCACCTTGGCAGACTCGGAGGGGATGGGACGTCCGGGCCTCCGCTGAGCGCTGGGAAGGAGGCGGATTTGCCGGCCTCGGATGTGGAATGTGGAGGCGTCGGAAGTTTCGCCCCCGGAAGTGGAGGCGCTGAGCGGCAGCGGGTAGCTTCCGGCCGAGGACGACGACATCGGGCTAAAGTCGATCACATTCAGACAGTCCTGGACACGATTGTAGAAAGTCAAATGGATGCAGGGGAATCAAATTTCATGCAGTCAATGTGTGTTTCTGAATCTGAGCACCCTTGCCCACTGTTTGAGCTCCATGAGCTCCTGCTTGCATCTTAGGGCTTCTTCTTGCATCTTTGGGATTGCTCTTGCTTCGTCAGGCTTCTTCTTGCTTCTTTAGGCTTCTTCTTTTATCTATATGCTTCTTCTTGCATCTCGGGCTTCTTTTGCATCTTCGGGCTTCTTGCATATTCGGGCTTCTTCAATCTTTGGGCTTTTTCTTGTATCTTCGGGCTTCATTTTCGGGCTTCTTCAATCTTTAGGCTTTTTCTTGCTCCTTCATACTTCTTGCATTTTCGGGCTTCTTCCGTCATCTTCGGGCTGCTTCTTGTATCTTCGGGCTTCTTCAATCTTTGGGCTTCCTCTTGTATCTTCAGGCTTCTTCTTGCATCTTCGGGCATTTTCTTGTATCTTCGGGCTTCTTGCATCTTCGGGCTTCTTCAATCTTTGGGCTGCTTCTTGTACCTTCGGGCTTCTTCCGTCATCTTCGTGCTTTTTTTGTCATCTTCGGGCTTCTTCTTGTATCTTCGGGCTTCTTCAATCTTTGGGCTTCCTCTTGTATCTTCAGGCTTCTTCTTGCATCTTCGAGCTTCTTCTTGCATCTTCGGGCTTCTTCGTGCATCTGTGGGCTTCTTCGTGCATCTTCGGGCTTCTTCGTGCATCTATGGGCTTCTTCGTGCATCTATGGGCTTCTTCGTGCATCTTTGGGCTTCGTCTTGTACCTTCGGGCTTCTTCCGTCATCTTCGTGCTTTTTTTGTCATCTTCGGGCTTCTTCTTGTATCTTCGGGCTTCTTCAATCTTTGGGCTTCCTCTTGTATCTTCAGGCTTCTTCTTGCATCTTCGAGCTTCTTCTTGCATCTTCGGGCTTCTTCGTGCATCTGTGGGCTTCTTCGTGCATCTTCGGGCTTCTTCGTGCATCTATGGGCTTCTTCTTGCATCTTCGGGCTTCTTCTTGCATCTTCGGGCTAATTCTTGCATCTTCGGGCTTTTTCTTGTATTTTCGGGCTTCTTAGATCTTTGGGCTTCCTCTTGCAACTTCGGGCTTCTTTAATCTTTGGGCTTCATCTAGCATCTTCGGGCTTCTTCAATCTTTGGGCTTCCTCTGCATCTTCGGGCTTCTTCAATCTTTGGGCTTCCTCTTGCATCTTCGGGCTTTTTCTTGCTTCTTCATACTTCTTGCATCTTCGGGCTTCTTTAATCTTTGGGCTTTTTCTTGCTTCTTCATACTTCTTGCATCTTCGGGCTCCTTGCATCTTCGGGCTTCTTCAATCTTTGGGCTTCCTCTTGCATCTTCGGGCTTCTTCAATCTTCGGGCTTCCTCTTGCATCTTCGGGCTTCTTGCATCTTCGGGCTTCTTCAATCTTTGGGCTTTTTCTTGCATCTTCGGGCTTCTTCGTGCATCTTCGGGCTTTTTCTTGCATCTTCGGGATTCTTGCATCTACGGGCTTTTCCTTGCATCTTCGGGCTTCTTCAATCTTCGGGCTTCCTCTTGCAACTTCGGACTTTTTATTGCTTCTTCATACTACTTGCATCTTCGGGCTTCTTGCATCTTCGGGCTTCTTTAATCTTTGGGCTTCCTCTTGCATCTTCGGGCTTCTTCAATCTTTGGGCTTCCTCTTGCATCTTTGGGTTTCTTCTTGCATCTTCGGGCTTCTTCTTGTTTCTTCGGGTTTCTTCGTGCATCTTCGAGCTTCTTTTTCTATCTTTGGGTCTTTTCTTGCATGGTTGGGCTTCTTTGGGCTTTTTCAGGGATCTTTAAGCTGCTTTGCGTCTATGAAAGGTCCTAGGGCGCCCCCGGGAGTCGAAGTTGACCGCATCCTGGGACCGGGGGTCAAACCTCGAACGGACACGATGACGTCATCGCGCAGCAGCTCGGGTTCTAGGACAGTGACAGCAAAGAGGCACTACGATGGAATTGCATCAAGTTGAGTAAGCCAATTTATTAAGAGGATGAAACTGGTCTTTATTATTCTTTTTCTTGCCTTTTCTGTCTTCTTTGGGCTACTTCTTGAAATTTGGGATTCTTACATCTACGAGCTTCTTCTTACTTCTTCGGGCTTCCTCTTGCAACTTAGGGCTTCTTACATTTTCAGGCTACTTTTGCATCTTAGGGCTTCTTCGTGCATCTTTGGGCTTCTTCGTGCATCTTCGGGCCTCTTACATTTTCGGGCTTCTTTTGCATCTTCGGGCTTCTTCGTGCATCTTCGGGCTTCTTCGTGCATCTTTCGGCTTCTTACATTTTCGGGCTTCTTTTGCATCTTCAGGTTTCTTCGTGCATCTTTGGGCTTCTTCGTGCATCTTCGGGCTTCTTCGTGCATCTTTGGGCTTCTTCGTGCATCTTCGGGCTCCTTACTTTTTCGGGCTTCTTTTTCATCTTCGGACTTCTTCGTGCATCTTCGGGCTTCTTCGTGCATCTTCAGGCTTCTTCGGGCATCTTCGGGCTTCTTCGTGCATCTTCGGGCTACTTCGTGCATCTTCGGGCTTCTTCGTGCATCTTCGGGCTTCTTCGTGCAACTTTGGGCTTCTTCGTGCATCTTCGTGCATCTTCGGGCTTGTTACATTTTAGGGCTTCTTTTGCATCTTCGGGCTTCTTCGTGCATCTTCGGGCTTCTTCGAGCATCTTAGGGCTTCTTACATTTTCGGGCTTCTCTTGCATCTTAGGGCTTCTTTTGCATCTTCGGGCTTGTTTTTCCATCGTCGGGCTTCTTCGTGCATCTTCGGGCTTCTTCGTGCATCTTCGGGCTTCTTCGTGCATCTTAGGGCTTCTTACATTTTCGGGCTTCTCTTGCATATTAGGGCTTCTTTTCCATCTTCGGGCTTGTTTTTCCATCGTCAGGCTTCTTCGTGCATCTTCGGGCTCCTGGACTCATGGATCACGGACTCAATTAAAGGACTCATGGACGCGCTGGATTCATGGACTCGGAAATATCCCCAAGAATCTTTCATTGACTCATGCTCCTGGATTGCAGTCATGATGTGGCAACCTTAGTAGTAAGGCAAATAAGAAGCTTTAGTATCAACATGTTTGTTTAGGAACATTCATGTAACATGTCTGTTCAAACTAGCAACAATAAAAGTAAATAAACAAAAATGAATTATTTTACCTCAAGTTATTTTTGTTATTCATGGCAGCTCAACCCTGGACTCATTGACGCTGGACTCATGGACGCTGGACTCATGGACCCTGGACTCATGGACGCTGGACTCATGGACTCTTGGACTCATGGACGCTGGACTCATGGACGCTGGACTCATGGACGCTGGACTCATGGACGCTGGACTCATGGACGCTGGACTCATGGACGCTGGACTCATGGACTCTTGGACTCATGGACGCTGGACTCATGGACGCTGGACTCATGGACGCTGGACTCATGGACGCTGGACTCATGGACGCTGGACTCATGGACGCTAGACTCATGGACGCTTTTTCCCATGGACGCTGGACTCATGGACGCTGGACTCATGGACTCTTGGACTCATAGACGCTGGACTCATGGACGCTGGACTCATGGACGCTGGACTCATGGACGCTGGACTCATAGACGCTGGACTCATGGACGCTGGAATCATGGACGCTGGACTCATGGACACTTGGACTCATGGACGCTGGACTCATGGACGCTGGACTCATGGACGCTGGACTCATGGACGCTGGACTCATGGGCACTTGGACTCATGGACGCTGGACTCATGGACGTTGGACTCATGGATACTTGGACTCATGGACACTTGGACTCATGGACCCTGGACTCATGGACGCTAGACTCATGGACGCTTTGTCTCATGGACGCTGGACTCATGGACGCTGGACTCATGGACGCTGGACTCATGGACACTTGCACTCATGGACACTTGGACTCATGGACGCTGGACTCATGGACGCTGGACTCATGGACGCTGGACTCATGGACACTTGGACTCATGGACCCTGGACTCATGGACGCTAGACTCATAGACGCTTGGACTCATGGACGCTGGCTTCATGGACGCTGGACTCATGGACGCTGGACTCATGGACGCTGGACTCATTGACACTTGGACTCATGGACACTCGGACTCATGGACCCTGGACTCATGGACGCTTGGACTCATGGACGCTGGACTCATGGACGCTGGACTCATGGACACTTGGACTCATGGACGCAAAACTCATGGACGCTGGACTCATGGACGCTGGACTCATGGGCGCTTGGACTCATGGACGCTGGACTCATGGACGCTGGACTCATGGACACTTGGACTCATGGACACTTGGACTCATGGACACTTGGACTCATAGACGCTAGACTCATGGACGCTGGACTCATGGACGCTTTGTCTCATGGACGCTGGACTCATAGACGCTGGACTCATGGACCCTGGACTCATGGACGCTAGACTCATGGACGCTTTGTCCCATGGACGCTGGACTCATGGACGCTGGACTCATGGACCCTGGACTCATGGACGCTGGACTCATGGACGCTGGACTCATGGACGCTGGACTCATGGACGCTGGACTCATGGACGCTGGACTCATGGACGCTGGACTCATGGACACTTAGACTCATGGACGCTGGACTCATGGACGCTGGACTCATGGGCACTTGGACTCATGGACGCTGGACTCATGGACGCTGGACTCATGGATACTTGGACTCATGGACACTTGGACTCATGGACCCTGGACTCATGGACGCTAGACTCATGGACGCTTTGTCTCATGGACGCTGGACTCATGGACGCTGGACTCATGGACGCTGGACTCATGGACACTTGTACTCATGGACACTTGGACTCATGGACGCTGGACTCATGGACGCTGGACTCATGGACGCTGGACTCATGGACGCTGGACTCATGGACCCTGGACTCATGGACGCTAGACTCATGGACGCTTGGACTCATGGACGCTGGCTTCATGGACGCTGGACTCATGGACGCTGGACTCATGGACGCTGGACTCATTGACACTTGGACTCATGGACACTCGGACTCATGGACCCTGGACTCATGGACGCTTGGACTCATGGACGCTGGACTCATGGACGCTGGACTCATGGACACTTGGACTCATGGACGCAAAACTCATGGACGCTGGACTCATGGACGCTGGACTCATGGGCGCTTGGACTCATGGACGCTGGACTCATGGACGCTGGACTCATGGACACTTGGACTCATGGACACTTGGACTCATGGACACTTGGACTCATAGACGCTAGACTCATGGACGCTGGACTCATGGACGCTTTGTCTCATGGACGCTGGACTCATAGACGCTGGACTCATGGACCCTGGACTCATGGACGCTAGACTCATGGACGCTTTGTCCCATGGACGCTGGACTCATGGACGCTGGACTCATGGACCCTGGACTCATGGACGCTGGACTCATGGACGCTGGACTCATGGACGCTGGACTCATGGACGCTGGACTCATGGACGCTGGACTCATGGACGCTGGACTCATGGACACTTAGACTCATGGACGCTGGACTCATGGACGCTGGACTCATGGACGCTGGACTCATGGGCGCTTGGACTCATGGACGCTGGACTCATGGACGCTGGACTCATGGACACTTGGACTCATGGACACTTGGACTCATGGACCCTGGACTCATGGACGCTAGACTCATGGACGCTTTGTCTCATGGACGCTGGACTCATGGACGCTGGACTCATGGACGCTGGACTCATGGACGCTGGACTCATGGACGCTGGACTCATGGGCGCTTGGACTCATGGACGCTGGACTCATGGACGCTGGACTCATGGACACTTGGACTCATGGACATTTGGACTCATGGACGCTGGACTCATGGACGCTGGACTCATGGAAGCTGGACTCATGGACGCTGAATAATCTCGAAGCTTGTTGTTCTGAAATTCACACAAATGCATGGTAATGAGGGACTTGTAAAGGTACCTACTGGGGCACGTCAATTATCTCATGACATTACAGTCCAACAAATGGCATGATTAATGCCCAATACAAACGAACAGCCGGCACAGCTGCTGTGTCCGCCGTGCTCTAAAAGTGGCTCAAGTTGATGTCAGTATTGCGAACAAATTATTATTTCAGGGCTGTTTATTGTACAGATGGCAGTGCCTGCCGGGAGTTGGTCAGTTGCCGAAACTTTGTACACCCCTTGAGAACGGGTAGGCCACGGTCGCTCTGCTAGCGCCAGTCATCAGCCTGTGTGGATCAAAAGGGTTGACAATCGGATCTCATCGAGACTTGCTGGATGTTCGGTGTTTCGTTCTGCGTCAGCAAGACCGTGACTGAGGAGAAACAAAATTAGCGGGTGGCTTGCTACCCTGACGCCTGTCAGGCATGTGACCTGAGCACAGAGCAGACAGTCCTAGCTGATTGCGTCCATGCCTAGCAACTACTGGCTTGCATCCACACCGAGTGGAAACAAACAGGACCCCATTCTCTAGCCAGGATGACATCAACAAGGCCTGTGACCTGAGCACAGAGCAGACAGTCCTAGCTGATTGCGTCCATGCCTAGCAACTACTGGCTTGCATCCACACCGAGTGGAAACAAACAGGACCCCGTTCTCTAGCCAGGATGACAACAACAAGGCCTGTGACCTGAGCACAGAGCAGACAGTCCTAGCTGATTGCGTCCATGCCTAGCAACTACTGGCTTGCACCCGCACCGAGTGGAAACAAACAGGACCCCATTCTCTAGCCAGGATGACAACAACAAGGCCTGTGACCTGAGCACAGAGCAGACAGTCCTAGCTGATTGCGTCCATGCCTAGCAACTACTGGCTTGCATCCACACCGAGTGGAAACAAACAGGACCCCGATCTCTAGCTAGGATGACAACAACAAGGCCTGTGACCTGAGCACAGAGCAGACAGTCCCAGCTGATTGCGTCCATGCCTAGCAACTACTGGCTTGCATCCACACCGAGTGGAAACAAACAGGACCCCGTTCTCTAGCCAGGATGACAACAACAAGGCCTGTGACCTGAGCACAGAGCAGACAGTCCTAGCTGATTGCGTCCATGCCTAGCAACTACTGGCTTGCATCCACACCGAGTGGAAACAAACAGGACCCCAGTCTCTATAGCCAGGCCAGGAGTGTGCTAGCTAAAGCTTCTCTGTAATCTAATTTAATTAATATACTCTGCATTAACTTTTTTCCTTAGTCAGTATTCTAACAAAGTTATTACGTCAAACACATATTAAAATGTGGAGCCTAAAATCCTAACATTGGACCCTGCTAATCTCGATCATGGACATGCTAAGCAGAGCCACGCATACCTAGCTACACCCGGATCCTTGCAACCGTTCCCTCTCAACGCCTCCCCCCGTCCTGGTGGCGATGTGGACATGCAGCCAAGAGCACGGTAAGAAAACATCCCAGTCCAGTCACTCTTGACTCTGTCTGTCCACACCACGCTCGCCGAGCCGTGCAAACGCCCTCCCCTCACCGCAGGCCACAACCGCCAAGCAAAGACTCAGGAGTCAATTTTATTTAGTAAAGTTTTGGAAAACAGTAAACCTTTGCTCCCAGCAACATTAATCTACCACCTAAGGCCCCCCCGCCCCCCCCCCCCTCCCGTCAAAAGAGTGCCAGACGCGCCAATATTCAACAAATATACTTCTACTCTACAGTACCAAAGCAGCTAACAGGTGGCGGTCGATAAGGTCGAACATTTGCTAATAGAGTGCGCGCAATTTCAAATTACTCAGGAAAAATTCAAATTCTTGGCGGGGTGGAAAACTCGTATACTCGTTCCCATGTGGGCGTGGCCATCAATGACATTGTGTAGGTCAGGGTCCCTCACTATCATTACTAGATGTGCCAATACCAACTCACTGCATTGCCAGCTGCTACTGGCAATATTTATTACAATTAATATAATAAAGAAACAATAATTGGCTAAATATTCAGTTTGGTCAACATCTCTAGCACATCAAAAGGCCCAAGTAAAACCCTACAAACAATATTCGCTACGAAATCCCAGCACGACGTTGAACGCAGCGTTGCCAGCCGTGCACCTACCAGTGAGTTCCGAGTATTGCAGCGATGCACACGGACGGCATTGCGTTCGATGCCGCGGCCTTCGTGCCTACGCGACGAGGGGAAGCAAGGAACGACGGGACTCTGGATCGGACAGGAAGCGCCCACTGCCGACTGGATCTGGGCGGGAGAAAGGTGGTCGAGATCGGTCCCGCGGTCGCCGCGTCCTCCGCTCGAGACGGGCGACGGCAACTCGGCTACGATCTGGCCGCGAAGGAATCGCGTTCCTGCCGTTGGAAAAGAGAAGCTTCGGTGCGGAGATTAGTTTCACAGTTGCGGCAATCGGAACCTGGTCAGAGGAGCAACAAACCAAGAGGTGACAAAGGACTGGACAAGAATCTGGACCGGAACTGCAAAGGAACGAGACGATTGGCTGGATCTCTGGCCGCTGTCGTTCGTTCCGCGGATTGACTGGGCTGGACGGGAACAAAGTTGATTACGGGCACAAGGTGGTGGAAAGCAAACGGCACAAACACAACCGGGATTGGATGAGCGGCAAGCTGCACTTATCGGTCAAATTGGTATTCAACATTTCCTCGTTTATTTCACACACATTTCACAAACCTGTCCCAACAGCTTTGAGACTTATTTCAATCAAATGGATAGATATTAAGGCTTTTGGTGCGGTTGTTGGTGATTATTGCATGAAGCTTAAATTAAACTTTCAACTGGTATTTCATGATTAAAAACTTCACAATTTGTTGCCAAAAGTGTGAGGATTCCGTAGACCCTGGTTTCGTTGCAATCGGACAAACGGTGTGGCCACAAGTTGGTATCCAGTAGGAGGTGAATTCTGCGTGGGAAGCTGCCCAAGCTTCGAGACTTATTTCAATAAAATGTATAGATATTAAAGCCATATTTTGGATACGATTGCAAGCAATTGGCGTGCGTAATTTCATATTATTACGTTTAAATAAAGGGCACTTTGAACCCATCCAAACTCCCAGCTCCATAAAGTCGGTATCTCAAACCCCCAGCTCCAAGAACTCATCTCCATGCAACCAGCTACTAACACTGCTGGCAGCAAACCCCGGACACAAATCACTCAGAGGACGCCGCCAACGAAGCCACGTGTGGAACGCCGCTGTGCCGATGTTGAGATCCGATCCGCCATTCGTCACGGCAACGGAGGCCTCCGTCTGCAAACAGCGTGGAAACATTGCACGTCTTGCGCACGTCCGCTCTTCCACGCTCTTCCGGAACCGGGACCTGGAAGGGGAAGGATCTGCGGCGAGCCACAAAGGGTTGGATCATCGGCTTTCGGGGAAAACCCTCGGCAGGAAGGCTGGCCTGGCTTGGAAGGAACCAATGGAATGTACCGGAACCATAAGATGACAAGGGCTGGAAATGGAAGAGCAAATTCAGTGCTGGAAGGCTGGCTGGGTTCTGGATGGAAGCACAGGAATACTGTCCTGGAATACTGAGGTAATAAGTACTATTGTATAGTTACTGCCTTGTACTTGTACTTGTACTTGTACTTGTACTTGTACAGTAATTGTATTGTACTGTCCTGGAATACTAAAAATAACAACATAATAACAGTCTCTCCTGTGGAATTCACTCGTCTGGATTTGTTCTCAGTGAAGTCGCAAAGATTTCCAGGATTCCCAGGATACTGGGATGAAATCACAAAGATATGTGGCTAAATCAGCTGCTACCCAGGCCAAAAATACTGCTGCCCAAAAAAAACTACCAAAACCAAGTAGTTGCAAAATCCTCTGCATTTTACACTTGCTCTAGGAACACTCTCCAGGAACAGCTGTACACACTGCTGTTGTCTAGGGTTACTGTCATTGAAGCATCGTTGTTTTCGACACGCAAAGAACTCGAATGACAGCCAAGTGTCTAGTGGCAAGACTGTCCTCGTCGTGGCTTCGTACCTGTTGCTCCTTGCGCCGACCGAGATGTTACCGTGACGACGGCTCCAAGTCACTTGGTAGCCGCGTTGGGCGTTTGGTTTCCGTGGTGACGGCCGATCCCCGATCTGTGGACAAACGCAACTGTCGAGTCACGGACCAAGACGAATATCATACTGGCTGTGTGTGGTACGAACACTGGCAAAATTGGGAATCAATTCTTTTCCCAGGGCACTTGAACTTATCAGGATGTAGTGCAGACATATCTCCTACTAAAAACTGTGCTGATATGTCTTTGTTTGTTCACTGGTGGCACCGCAAAGACCAAGACGAAGACGGACCAGTACGGCAACTGGCAACATTGGGAATAATTTCTTTAATGGCTGGCGCTGAATGACAGGCTGATGGAGAATCAAGGTTTTGTGGCAGGGAGCCGAGAATGAACCCGGTGCCGGCACCAAGGCCTGCTACCGTCCAACAGCACCAAGGGCCGGCCACCGCTTAGCCTTGTCCCTTTGACACACTGTGTTGGCGCTGTCCCTGTGGCACTGGTTTAATGGCTGGCTCTGAATGACAGGCTGATGGAGAATCAGGGTTTGGTGGCAGGGAGCCGAGAATGAACCCGGTGCCGGCATTAAAGTCTACTACTGTCCAACAGCACCAAGGGCCGGCCACCGCTTAGCCTTGTCCCTTTGACACACTGTGTTGACGCTGTCCCTGTGGCACTGGTTTAATGGCTGGCTCTGAATGACAGGCTGATGGTGAATCAGGGTTTGGTAGCAGGGAGCCGAGAATGAACCCGGTGCCGGCACTAAAGTCTACTCCTGTCCAACAGCACCAAGGGCCGGCCACCGCTTAGCCTTGTCCCTTTGACACACTGTGTTGACGCTGTCCCTGTGGCACTGGTTTAATGGCTGGCGCTGAATGACTGGCTGATGGAGAATTTCGATTCACTGAATTTAATATAAACATCGGCAGAAATATCTGCGCTTGCCAATCGCTGAAAAATTCCAGCACTCCATTTCATTTTGAGAAGTAGAGTGTATTTGCACCTTCCTCATGGGCCCACTGCTGCTAGACATGAGCTAATGTTTGAAGGCGTACAAGCCATGTCTTGAGCCATGGGCAGTTTAGAAACTCTTTGCTTGTGTCTAGCAGTAGCGAGTCCAGGAGGAAAATGTAGCTGGCTCGTAGGCCGTGAATCATAAAGACAAGCACGTGGGAATCAGGAGCCGCCTTCCTACCTAATTCACCCAAAGCTTTGAACCGAACACATTATCTTACAACGCAGCCCCTCCTTACTTTGAGGTAGACTCGTGCTAGGGCGAAACAAAGAGTGGACTAGCCTGGAAGCCCTGGACTAAGGAGGCTGTCAGGTCTTCCAAACTCCATTTCACGTTGAGAAGGAGAGTGGATTTGCACCTTCCTCGAGGACCCCCTGCTGCTAGACACGAGCCAAGAGTTTCAACACTCACAAGCCATGTCTTGACCTGGGCAATGGCTCTGTGGTCAGTTTTGGGAATCTAAACTCATTTTTTGCAGCAGTGAGTCATCTAGCAAGAAGCAAATCCACTCCCCAATTCTTAACGTGAAATAAATTACAGGTACGTGCTTGCACTCACTGTGGATATTCTCAGCTGTGGCCGAAGACTTATTTCCCGCAGAGTTACGGCACGGCAAAGCTCGGCACTTTAACGAGCCGATTACTAGATTCCCGGAGCAGACTTCGTGGGAACGGAGAGCTGACCGGCTGGCGTAGTCATGGCCTCTGGGTCTGAAAGAATCCACACACTTTAGGGACAAACCCTTTAGGACAACAACCAGGAACTGAAGAGGCTTTGCAGCTTTGTTTGTGAAGAGATTTCCACTCAACTATTTGCAGTGGATAAAGAGACAATAGCAGAAGGCAGAAAACAATAGGTATACTATATCCATCAGTAGGTCCATTGCCAGTCAAGAAAATCGCAATGCAAATCGGTCATTCCTAAGCTCTAAGAAAACATCGGGACCGAATCCCCAAAAGGACTTTGGATTTTCCTGGAAGAATACTTGTGTGTAATAAAACCGGGTAATCTTTTAAGTTGGCAATGCATTTGGATGGAAAACAGCATTTATATTGGAAAAGACATTCCAATTTTTAAAAACATTTAGCATGCAAGGAATACTGCTTTCTTGGGGCAACCAGATTTCAAGCAATTAAAAGACGGCGACAATAACTTGGCACTAACCGACACGAAATCAAAGACAAAACAATTCTTTGCACCGAGTCCTGTTGAAATCCTCTGCCTTATTTGCGTTTTCCCACGATGACCCACCCACATTCCAGAGAAACGCTTGGATTACGCTAAGAAAAAATGGGTTTCAAACTGGGTTTCAAATGCCAAATAAAAGTTAAAATAAAAGAGGCAGCAAAGATGGGTTTTTTTACGACGCAATTTGTCACTTTTACCTATGAAAAATGTAATGAATTTACAGGTACTGAATAAATTTCTGGCTTTAAGACTATTCCTTGCTAAACAAATTATATTACAGAAGCCTTCGTCCAATTGCCAGAAGTTAGGGTTTTCCCCCAACCCTACCAAGATTTATGTCAATTCCATCATCTAGGTACAAGTTCATAAGACAGGGTTGGATTGGGGGAAAACCGGCCCGGGCATTTCAAATAAAACAACCATCTCACTGCCCTCTTGCAGCCCCAAACAAATTTCGAGTTTGAGGTTTTCATTGGAGCAAATCTACGTGCGTGCGGTCAATTTGGGGCTTGAGAATGGGTTGGTCAGAACTGCATATTATTCCATGGTTGATTTACAACGCAGCCCCACCTTCCTTGGGAGGCAGCCTCATGTTAGGGCAAAAAAAGAGTGGACTAGCCTTAAAGCCCTGGACAAAGGAGGCTGTCAGGTCTTCCAAACTCCATTTCACGTTGAGAAGGAGAGTGGATTGCATCTTCCTCGAGGACCCCCTGCTGCTAAACACGAGCTAAAGCCCTATTTGCACATAGGAGCATTTTCGACACAAGTCTTCCACCTCAAATCCGTCCCTGATTCATAGTTTCACACAATCTGGCCCGTGAATAGAACATGCCCTATTTGAGAATGCGCTGTGAAAAGGAATGCACAAGGCTGGCGTGGAAGTGTGCCTCACTCTGGTGGCGGCATTTGACACCGCTATTTTCACACTAGTGCACCCGAGTTTGCATTCACATGGGGAACGTTTTAAGCTCTGGTAGCGTTTCATGGCACTTTTTGGCACAAGCCTCTCTTTACACGGGACAAGTTTTGTGCTGTGGTCGTCTGCTAAACAAAACTTTTTATGACTTTTAAGGACTTTTGTCGGAAATGCTCCCATGTAAACGGGTTTACGAGTTTAAAAACTCACAGGCCATGTCTCGAGTCGGACAAAAGGCTCCATGGGCAGTTTTAGGACTCTCATTGTAGCAGCAGTGAGTCATCTAGCAAGAAGCAAATCCACTCCCCAATTCTTAACGTGAAATAAATTACAGGTACGTGCTTGCACTCACTGTGGATATTCTCAGCTGTGGCCGAAGACTTATTTCCCGCAGAGTTACGGCACGGCAAAGCTCGGCACTTTAACGAGCCGATTACTAGATTCCCGGAGCAGACTTCGTGGGAACGGAGAGCTGACCGGCTGGCGTAGTCATGGCCTCTGGGTCTGAAAGAATCCACAAACTTTAGGGACAATCCCTCAGGACAACAGCTGAACGACGGGAACACAAGAGGCTTGGAAGCCAGGAACTTAAGAGGCTTTGCCAGCTTTGCCTCTAAAGAGATTTCCTTTCAACTATTTGCAGTGGATAAAGAGACAAAAGCAGGCGGCCAAAACAGTAGGTCATCTATAAAACAGCAGGTCCAAAGCCAGTTAAAAAATCTTAATGCAATATGGCCATTCCTATGCTCTAAGAAAACATCGGGACCAGATCCCGTTCTGGGATAGCTGGGACACAAGAGAGGGACTTCTGATTTTCCTGGAAGAATACTTGCGTGAAGCCAATCAGATTCAATATGCAGTGAAGCCAATTGGCAGACACCATGGATATATAACGGAATTAGCCTGAAGTTTTAAAAATCCCTTCTTTGTGATTTTGAGCCCTATACCTAGCTCTTTCTCAACCTGGCCAACAAAGACCCTAGTTCTCATCAACTAACCGATTGGTCCAGACTGCGACTTGGTTAATGCGGTCCTTTCAAAGTCATCGGATCCCAACGCCAGGGTCGCTGGAGCTGCCACGGTCAATGGAGAAGCCAGCTGAAACAAAACCACAAGTCAGCTCAAAGCCTGTCGCTGAAATGAGGCACATGGAACGGCAAGTTTGTGCTTGGACGAAAGCTCAAGTCTTCCCTGCAACGCCAGCACTAACTGGGAGGCAAAGGCTTTAGCTTTGGACGCTTCTGTTGATGCTAGTGCTGAATTGATATCACTTTTTAGCCAACTCTATCACCCATTAGACATAAACCACACACTGTCTCTCTCCACCCAAGGGAAGAGGACCGAGTTATTTGGAGCAGCACTAGCCGGGTCGGTGTCAAAAGGACACCACAATTCCATTGGAGCACAGAGTGAGCTGGTAACATTGCGGCAAGCCAGGCGGGAAAACAAGCTACAGCATCGCGATGTGTGGGATGAGAAACACAGATGCAGTCTCAGATTTAACCTAACCACTTGTCACCATGGAGATGAAGCATGTCAGTCAGAGTTTTACATCACAGACTCTGTATTTCAAGGAAATCATAGCATGCTGAGGGAAATAATGGAGGTTTCTATGCTCAACTTTAACATCAAGATTGCTGATTGCTAACCAAAGAAACAATGGAAATCTTAGTCAGGAAAACCTTTCTAGACGTATAGTAATCTTGAAATGAGGCTCCAAAAGTATGATATCGATGCCACGTTGGTTGATTTGCGTGCCCAATGCAACAAAGGAGGTCAGCCATTGGACAAACCACCAAACAATTTAAATGCAATGTGGCACTGACTGAAGCTAGGGATTGCCATCATGCTACATGGTACAGGGTCAGCCATTAAATGGGATGGGCTTTGGCTGATCCCTTACCCTTCAAGATCCAGATCCAGAGTTGGAAGCCAGAGTTGAGAAGCTCGCAGCTCCGAGCGATTGCCACTGTCTTGTTTGCAGAAGCCAATTATTGAAATGCCGGTGGTCTGAAGTCATCGGCTGCAGGCACCGAGTCTGAAACATAAGGATGAAGTCAGTTGATGATCGAGAGAATCGGCAGCATCACACCTGCAATCTCTGGCTGAAAGTCTGAAGCAACAAGTTCACAATATCACAGTATCAACAGGTTGATAAGAGATTACAGGCTATTTCAAGTGCACTAAGAATTACAGTGATGGAAACGTCTATGATAATAATGCATCAGGTGCCTTAAACCAAGAAGTCTATGGGACCGACTTGTAGAGCCCTGGGGCCTTACCTAGCTCGGCCACTCGTAGTCCCGGGATTACTGGCAATCTACCCTGGCTAATTAACACCACCGTAGCACCAAGCAGTAACCCCGACCTAGCGCGGCCACTCGCAGTCCCGGGATTACTAGCAATCTACCCAGGCTAATTAACACCACCGTAGCACCAAGCAGTAACCCCGACCTAGAGCGGCCACTCGTAGTCCCGGGATTACTAGCAATCTACCCAGGCTAATTAACACCACCGTAGCACCAAGCAGTAACCCCGACCTAGAGCGGCCACTCGTAGTCCCGGGATTACTAGCAATCTACCCTGGCTAATTAACTCCACCGTAGCACCAAGCAGTAACCCCGACCTAGCACGGCCACTCGTAGTCCCGGGATTACTAGCAATCTACCCTGGCTAATTAACCCCACCGTAGCACCAAGCAGTAACCCCGACCTAGAGCGGCCACTCGTAGTCCCGGGATTACTAGCAATCTACCCTGGCTAATTAACACCACCGTAGCACCAAGCAGTAACCCCGACCTAGAGCGGCCACTCGTAGTCCCGGGATTACTAGCAATCTACCCTGGCTAATTAACACCACCGTAGCACCAAGCAGTAACCCCGACCTAGAGCGGCAGTATTACGGCCGGGTTATATAGCCGGGGCACATCGACTCTGACATTAGTAACGAGCCATGAGATTGGTTGATTTGACCTCACTGCACAATGATGATCGTTTAAATAGCAGTATGCCTTCTAGATAATGCTTTCATCGTAGCACCACCGTGATACTGGTTGCTAGTGGTGCTACGAAATCAACAAACTGCCCATTGTTGAAATGGCCGCTCTAGGTCCGGGTTATATAACACCGCCAGCCCGGCTAATTAGCCGCATGGTAGCCGCTCCAAATGGCCGAGCTAGGTAAGGCCCCAGACTTCGATGACTCAATCTGCGAAGACCTTGCTTTGGGCGGTGGGGATTCCTTGTTGGTAAAACTAAGGGACTTGAGCAAAGGCGGCTGGCATTTCACATCTGGACAAAGGGGACTCTAGCTGGGAAGGGAAGCCCTAACCATTGGTGGGCAGGGGGGGGGGGGGCTTTAATGACCTGTATGTACCCCATGAGGGGTGGCTTCACTGTCAGGTCTCTCAAGGGTTGGGTTGTACCAGGAGGCTGACACATTGCATCAACATTGCATATCCTTTGCCTTTACATTGTCTCCTCATTGCCTACACACTGCCCACATGGAGCCTTGATTGTATTTACAGATTGCCAAAACATAGTATAAACATTGCCTATACATTGCCTAATCATTGTTCAACCAGGCTTGCCTAAACTTGACCATGCTTTGTCCTAACATAGCCATCAACTCAGCCTCCAAATTGGCCAATCATTGCTTGCCAAGAGGAGTTTCCCTGGGTGAGTGGGGCCAGGCTTGTGCAGGACCCTTTCTAATGGGTCTCAGCCTTCAGACAGTGGTAGGGGCAGTGGGGCCACTTGGCAGAGATCACTCATAAAGGGGCCCTCACTAAGGTGTGACCTTTCTGGGTGAGGGAGGTTGGCAGCATGGGGGGATGACCGACTTTAGTGGGGCCAAGACATGGGGGAGATGGGATCCAAAGGGCAGTGGCTTGGAGGGCCCTGAATTGCTGGGGCAGCGGGACTGTCTTGGCAAGCCCAAAATCGGGAATGTACAGACCACTATCTACTCGATTCGAACGGCGCTGCACTTGTTAGCTGCCAGTCCGCCGGATTAATTTTTTAGTTCCAAATATGCCGATTGGCGCTAGTTCACATGCCGAAAATGACCTGTGGCCGAGCTTTCGTAGTAACGAAGGCCTTGGATGCCTTGGGCAGGCACTTGTTTTCCAAATCTGTCACTTGACATTTTTAAGCTCAGAATTATCAGATGATCATATTTAATCAACTTTTCATCGGACGATGAAAATAGCAAAATATTTAAAGAAGTCAAACCCAGTAGAACGTTTCGTGCCTTGATATTTCTTGCAAAAATGCATGTTTTCTTGCATATTATGTTAATAGGTATAGGATCGCAGACGTATGCCTAGTCTCAAAATTAGATTCCGTGAACACTATCATCCCGTTCAGAAGTCATTTAGTGAGTTAGTGTACTTTTTGGCAATGAGTTTAAGTTTGATACGCAAATTGATTGACTCGTCCACAACAAAATAAAGTTGTCAAGAAGTCACTTCGAAGGAATTGAGAGCATGGTGCTGTTGACAACCTTTCAGTTTATCATTAAACCTATATCTAAACGGATAATACGAATTACAAAACTATAAGGCACCTAATTAAATAACGTGCATATATAAAAAAAAGGTAAAACATTTAACGTCCACAATATTAATATTGATCTATTATCTTATTTGATCTATTCAAAATACCTACCCGGGGAAAAAGATTACCTAATCGCCGATGAGGTTTTCTGACTAAAACTATCAAAAGCAAAACTATGTACCTATAAGCGCCGCTAATTTAAGTATGATATAAAATAATAAAATGCTTCTATATATTTTTTTAACAACAAAATATTAAATTGGTAGGTAATCAAACATCACGTGAATCGAAATGTCGCGTTTTGACAGCTTGGGCCCAGACATTTTAGGTCGATAAAAGTTCAATATTTTGCCGATAGATGACGTTACTTCATATGACCTGCCGGCGACAAGAAAATGGCCTCGGCGGACAGGCAGCTAACAAGTGCAGCACCGTTCGAATCGAGTAGGTACAGACAGTACCTAGGTAGTGGGCAGTGGGACTGACTTGGGAAGCCCCAAATCGGGAATGCACAGATAAAAGGGGGCCCAGGAGCAGAGCTGTCGGGCTTTCATGGGCCGCGTTCATTAGATGGCCCGAAGACTGGAGGGTAATTTGTATTGGACCTAAACTGGGACTTTGCCCAAAAATTGCACGGGTTGTGACTGTCAAGTCTTCAAGGGGCCTGGGTCGTAACTGGGGGTCATTACTGCAGGATTCGGTATTGGGGAGCCCCAAGCTTGGAGCCGACAGATTTAGCCAGCTAGCATCCTCCAAGTGCCTGTACTCACTTAGTTTCTGTCCAAGCGCCTCTACTTGTTCCTTCGGCAAGACCGAGATCTCGTGCTGGGTGTAGAAATTCTTCCCCAAGGGCAGGTAGTCGTACAATGGCGACAGCAGGTCGATCCCCTTGCTGCGTTTCGTGGTCGTGGTCTTGGTCGTTATCAATCTCGGTGTTGGAACCATCGGCAGCCACGTCTGCCAACACGAGGGGAGATTTTACTCTACTTGAACAATTTCAGTGCAAAGTTACCAAGTTTTAAGTTCTAACTGTCATTTAAAACTTCTCAAAACCAAGCAAATCAAAAAAGTTTCCATTCATCGGGACACAGATAACAATTGCAAGGCCCTAGCGTACATAAAACTGAAAGCTGGGAGAGATACTGCATTTCACATTGAGAAGGAGATTGAATTTGCATTTTCCTCGAGGACCCACTGTTGCTAGACACAAGCTAAGAGTTTAAAAACTGCCTATAGAGCCTTTTGTCCGGCTCAAGACATGGCTTGTGAGTGTTGAAACTCTTTATCCTCATATAGCAAGCAGTAAAGGGTAGGTCCACACTCCTTCTTAAAGTGGTATGGAGTTTAGAAGGACCATGTTTCATAAGTATCTCTTTTGATTGGTAGCTACACAATTGCATCCATCCAATGGAGTGCAAGTCTGGGATGCCTTACAACCTTGCACAAAATGCTGGCCCACTAGTCCTGACTCCTGGCAGATTAACATGGGACAAAGGACAGCTAAGGAGGTACAGCAAAGTGTACTTGCAACTCTCGCTCTCAGATGAATTCTAAACTAGCTTGTTGACGGCCAGCTTTGTTCTAATCATTGCTGGCTGCCCATTTCGCGTTGAGAAGGAGAGTGGATTTGCATCTTCCTCGAGGACCCACTGCTGCTAGACACAAGCTAGAGTTTCAACACTCACAAGCCATGTCTTGAGTCGGACAAAAGGCTCTGTGGACACTTTTGGAACTGTAGCTCGTGTCTAGCAGCTGTGGGTCATCGAGGAAGATGCAAATCCACTCTCCTTCTCAACGTGAACTGGGGTTTAGGCTTCCTACGACAGACTTACCTGTGTTGCCTTGGCCATCCCTGAGATGAGATCACAGTCACAGAGTCGACACCAGAGATTGTCGTCATCGAAACCAAAGAGCAGGGCCGATGGAAGCCAGCTGAGGCAAGGGACTAAACCACACCTGGAACACAAAACAAGGGGGCTTAGAAACAGCCAGGCCTAGAAGAGCACAGTCCAGGTACAGATTGATTGCCATTATCAACATGCCAGCACCAAGATCATATGAATTAAGTATAGGCAACTGATGGCAATAAATTGAATGTGCCCATCGAAACAAGTGGCTTGAGATTCTAAATGTGAGTCAATCATTGGATTCCAACAAAACAAAGACGTTCAGAGACTGAGAACGTGTTGGTGGAAGCCCAAACGCTGCCAATTGTCACGTGAAGCCCCGACCTATTTCCCCAAATCCCTCCCGGCATCCGGCATCGAAACCGTGCTACGTACCGCGAGCTCCGTTGCGTTCCCACGGCGACCGCAAGTTGTTTCCGTTGCCGCGAGACTCGAGTCTTTGCGCGGCTCGAAGCAAGCGTCGATCGAAGTCAGCTTCGATTCCCGTGCGAAGCCGAGTGAAGTCGTCTCTGCGATCTGTGGACACAGACGGTAACAATGAGTTGCCATGGGGACAGAAGCCGGTCCAAACTGGGTGTTGAAAGCCAGGTCAGGTCTGACAGTTTCCTCACTAGTGGCTGCAATCTATAAGTTATAGGCACTTTCTAGCGGGCTGAGTGCTACTGAACTTGTCTGTGACTGGCTTCAATACAGTTTGAAATAGATAAAACTAGTGCTAGGGTTGGGACAAAATAGGCACGGGTCTAAACAAGGAAAGCCCTGGGAAGTTCCTTGCCAACCGTTGCCAAGGCAGGGGCGATATTGGTTCAAGGGTGTGATTTGGCTGAGGGGGGGGGGGGGGCACTTAGCCATGAACTTGACATGTCCAAACATTTGCAGAATGAACAAACAATGAAATCACTGACAAGGATATTGTTCCAATTGTTTAAGCAGATACCAGTGTGCAACGGATGGAAGGGATAAGCACAGCATAGAAATGTGCATTTGAACCAGGATACAAACCAGGGCCCCTTCCAATCGAATCATTGTATTGAGTTAAGGTCACTATTGAATTATTAAACTATTGAAAAGATTGATTTTCTGGTCTAGCATCTTGCTGCCAGAAGGTAAATCCTCCCTGCTCATTCCAGAAATGAGGGCCAAAGAAACTGTTTGCTACCAAGTGGGAAGATATTTTTAATTCACCAAACACAAACAAGATTTAGCTGTTTGATAGACTTCAGAAAAGCTTAAGACCACGAAATTGGTTTATACATGATGCAAAAAACGCAAATTCTTTGCTTCTTGGGCTCTTCATAAAAGTGTGATTCAATTTGTGAATATAAATAATGGTGATAACAAATTAAAGTGATTTATCATATTTTTGTAAATATCGAATGGTAGGCTTCAACAGATAATTCGATCACCAATTAGCCAATTGCAAACATTAGAAAACGAGGCCTACCTCAAAACCCATGTTAAAAAGGATACAACAAAAAATGGCCTACCTGTTGCTAATGCAGGCATAAGGCCCATACTTTTCATGCCAGAAACAAGTGAAACTAATGGATGGGAATCTCTTATTTGTTGAAAATATCGTAGGAAAAGTGTTTATTATCACTTACTGACAACATCGGTCTCGATTTATGAGCTGATAACACAAATATCCGAGTTTCCAATCGGCCAAATCTCATCGCGGACTGGAACTGTTTTTACGGGCAGATTGCACAATGTGTATCAATGCGCCAATCACGCCTCGTCACACTTAAATGTCCATCCGCGGCAAGTAACAGAACTACTTTTCGTCGGGCAAAGTAGCTATTTAAAAAAATGCCTTAATATCTTAAATTGATAGGAAAATTGATAATGATTTAATACATGATAATTTGAGATGAATTCCCATCATTTTCCCACAGGTCCCGTACGTGCTACTTTTTTAAGTCGTTGGATAAACAAAGTGGAAACTTACGAGATCGCATCGGTCGTGATTCGAGGTCCGATTGCACTAATAAACTGCACTTTTGTCACCCTACTCCTCGGACCAATCAACTGCCTCGGACCAAACTGCCGTTTTGAGAGCGCGGAATTGAAACGGCATATAAAGTGGTCCCAAAATGGCGCATGAATTTCCATAAATTATCGAGTTTCAGATATGAAATTAAAAATCTTGATTTTTGATTAGTATGAGATGCATTACGATGTAAGAAAGTATAGAAACTGTCCCTAGATGTAATTAAATGTGCCTAAACTAGCTAATAACTGCCCCCTTGTGCCTGCAATGATCCGGGCTAGAAAACTTGGTGTCCAATTATTGAGTGGAAGAAGCCAGCACTGTCCTGATGGCGAATTCCGAGACCGACCTAACTATAGTGTTGTCAAGATGCAAAACAAAACGTTGGTGCAGGAATCATTCACATGTCATAGGCCCATAAAATAATGCAGGACAAAGTGACGTCGCTTATTGGAACAACATTTAGGACTATTTTCCGGGTGATGACATGAACTCTAAATTCAATTTCCACCAAACTTTTTACGTCAATGGGATTCAAATCCCATGGATAGGAATTCTATAACTTGAATCAATATTAATTCTGTTATAGTATGTACCTACGCAAAGTTGTTAGTGGTAGATAGTACTGGTAAGAGGTAGGTGTAGTAGGTACTATGGTCAGCTGCTAGTTTTTGCACACAAAGCATAGCTAGCATACATACCCCCATACATAGCATGGGCGGGTGTTAAAAGTTAACAAGGCAGATTACGACGATATCACGGCAAGGCAAGCCAATTCAAACTACCAATTGATTCTAGATGGAAGCTGCCGGCGCTCGCAAAGGCGTTTGCAGTTAGGAATGAGCATGCTGTCTGACAGGTCTAATAAAATGATGCGAGATTTATTTGCTTCGAGCTGTTCTTGAAAAGATAATCCCGCATAGCTGGCTTGGGTTTGGTAACGAGCCGAATATAATCAGCGACATTCTTTGCTCTGCTCGAGAAACGTAAACAAACAGCTTTGAACCGAAAGTGGGGATTGCGTCGGCTGAGTACTTATTTGGTCAAACTCCACTTTTTGTGTTTTTGAGTTAGATGTCGTATGAGTATCATGAGGTCATATTTTACGCAAAAACAAGCTGACCTGCATGAAAATATGGCCCTAACACCGCTTTTTTGGAATTAATCTTGGCTCAAGGCACTGGGCTTAAGGCTCAAGGCACAGGGCTCATGGCACAGGGCTCAAAGCACAGGGATCAGGGCTCAAGGCACAGGGATCAGGGCTCAAGGCTCAGCGATCAAGGCACAAGGCACAAGGCTCAAGGCACAAGTCTCAAGGCACAAGGCACAAGGCATGGGGCACAGGGCACGGGGCATGGGGCTCGGGGCACGGGGCACGGGGCACGGGGCACGGGGCACGGGGCACGGGGCACGGGGCACGGGGCACGGGGCACGGGGCACGGGGCACGGGGCACGGGGCACGGGGCACGGGGCACGGGGCACGGGGCACGGGGCACGGGGCACGAGAAACGGGGCACGGGGCATAGAGCACAGGGCAAAGGCCACGGGGCACAGGGCACAACGCACGGGGCTCAAGGCTCAAGGCACAGGGCTCAAGGCACAGGGCTTAAGGCTCAAGGCACAGGGCTCAAGGCTCAAGGTTCAAGGCACAGGGCTCAAGGCACAAGGCACGGGGCATGGGGCAGGGGGCACGGGGCACGGGGCAGGGGGCACGGGGCACGGGGCACGGGGCACAGGGCACGGGGCACAGGGCACGGGGCACAGGACACAGGGCACAGGGCTCAAGGCACAGGGCACATTTGGTCAAGCAATGAGTTTGTGCTGTGTAAAACAGCACAACAAACACCTAGGGAAACTCCATTTCACGTCAAGAAGGAGAGTGGATTTCCATTTCCCAAAAGGACCCACTGCCAAAAGGCACGAGCTAAGATTTCAAAACTTACAACATTCAAGCCTTGTCTTGAGCATGACATATGAAGGCAGTAAGATCAGTTTGGGAACTCTAGCTCGTGTCTATAGCAGCAGTGGGTCCTCGAGGAAGATGAAAATCCACGCTTATACTTATCGTGAAATGGAGATTAGTAAGTAGAATACGATTCCGTGCAATCCGTATTCTGTGTGATAGCCGATGATAGCTGACCCAAGCCTTTGGCTTCGGTCACTGCTACACACACGAGATGTTCTGCCATCCAATGTGCCGGGACCGCCAAGAGACATTAGAGCAGAGATAACAAAATGTGCGCCTGAATTTGGTCCACAAAGATTATAATGTCGAGCCTAAAGACATTGCAAAGGCCTAGAACTTTCCCATCTCTCACAAGTAAACCAGGCGGTTGCAAGTGAACTAGGTTGCAAGACGTTCCTATAGCTTGGGCAGTGTACGCATAAGGGTACAGGGTTGGGTGGGTATAGACATGCTAGCAGTGTGAGAGTATGACTCATACCCGCTATACGCACCGCACAGATGGACGATTCGCCATAATAACATGTAGGTGTAATCCAGTGCGTGGTGTTCTCTCCCCATACCAGCGCGTCGTATTCGCGTCTCAGCATTTGCCAACACTCCCCACCGCCCACACACTTGCAACGACCCACTCGATTCGACATCAGCCCCGTGACCTGTTGCCGGGTAGCCGGGTACTAAACTCAGGACTGAAGAAGCTGCAGTCTGCCGTCATGGCGCCAGCACGTGATGACCACGTGATGGCAGCCCATTGGCCAGCGTCAAGGCCAGGGGTTGACAGCAGGGGGAGGGGTTGCCTAGCAACGAGACACACACAGTCTAGCAGCGCGGGCTGCCTACCCAGCCAGGCAAAGTGCACCTGCTGTCGGTGGGAATTGCATCGCTGCCCATTGGCCGGGTGTGGCTTGTGTCAAGTCGTGGGAGAGAGAAATGCAAACTGGGGCGGATTTCACGGCCAGCTGTTGCTCAAATGCGGACATCTCGCCAATGAAAATCTCAGACACAACGTTTCATATTAGTGATGTGAATGTGATTTCGACGTCTATATTTTTGTTCACAAGGACATCAGATAAAGATGAACATGCTCTGTAAACGCCTCGACCCACTTGCCTTGGGGTTGGCGTCGTACAGTGGCGGTCTCGGTGGGTCGCTGCCCGCCGACATCCCAGCCAGGACAACGCCTCCCCCCCTCGACGAGGTTGTCTTGGCGTTGAGTCGTCGCCTCCAGGCAAGACTGCGAGGAGGGCGTCGGGCTGAGAGCATGGACATGGCAGTTAAGCAACACTGTGCTGCGTCAGGCATTGGATGGGTGACCGCCATTCACACAGGAATAACGATCGGGCAAGCACGAAGGAGTGAGACCCAAAACAGCACCCACCTTGCTCACCAGCCTCCTTCCAGCCAGGATCAGTAGAGGAGTCCCCGATTCGTGTACCGTCTCATTGGGCCGTCGTTGTCTGCTGTCGGAGACTCCAGGAATTGTCGGGTGATTCCGGGCGGCTTCGGATTGCTTCGACCGAGACGCATCGAAAGCCGAGTAGCAAGGGCTTGCTGTCGTAGCGCGGCCCTGGGACTCGAAGGAGGACACGACGTCTGGCGAATGGACTCGTCCTTCCTGGCGTCGAACCAAGGCCACTGCTGATGATGGCATCGTCTGCATCCCACGGGACCTGGGACAGTTATACGAACTGTATAAGGTGGTATATAAGATGGTATGAAGATGGTATAAGAGTATGGTGGTGCATGACTTTGAGCTCCCCAGAGTTGCTAACAAATAAGTAAATGACCGATCGGTGCGGTGCGCTATAAACATAGGATCACTAGACACGGCAGAAGTTAAGCAACACTTTGGTGCGACATGTGTCGGATGGGTGACCATCAACACGAAGGAAAGAGTGTGGTAGTGCATGACTTTGAGCTCCCCAGAGTTGCTTTCAAATAAGTAAATGGCCATTATGTTAGAATTCAATATCCCACCCAATATTCGAGCCACTTGCTGTACAGACTTCTTGCCCTGGATTCCGTCCTCAGACACCCACCTTGGCAGACTCGGAGGGGATGGGAAGTCCGGGCCGCCGTTGGGCGCTGGGAAGGAGGCGGAACTGCCGCCCCCGGAGGTGGAGTTGTCGGATTGCCGCTTCCGGTAGTCGAGACGCAGAACGGCAGCGGGTAGCTTCTGGCCGAGGACGACGAAATCGGGCTAATGACGATCACGTTTAGACAGTCCTGGACAGGAGGGAAGAAAGTCAAATGGATGCAGGGGAATCAAAGGTTCAAACAGCCAATATCGATATCTGATTCTTATCACCCTTGCCCAGTGTTTAAATACAGGAATTCAAGATATTTGCCAGCTACTATCAGCCATGGATGTGATGTTTGGATGAAGGCACTAGCACGAGGGAATTGTGGACCAAACAGAGCGGTGCGTTAAAAACATTGGATCACTAGACACGGCAGAAGTTAAGCAACACTTTGGTGCGTCATGTATCGGATGGGTGACCATCAACATGAAGGAAAGCGGTTCGGGTTAAGAATGGAGAGGTTAAAATGACACTCACTTTGCTCAACAACCTCGGACATCCAGGATAAGAGGAGCCCAACGTGGGTCAAATGTTAATTCGCTGTTTCCTTCTGGCAGCTTCCAGCTAATTCGAACAGCATGAGGCTTTTAAATACGTCTTAGAGCTTCTTATTGCATCTTAGAGCTTCTTCCTGCATCTTCGTGATTCTTCTTCCATCTATGGGCTTCTTCTTGCATCTTAGGGCCCCATCCTGAATCTTCGGGCTTCTAAATGCGTCTTAGAGCTCCTTCTTGCATCGTAGGGCTTCTTCCTGCATCTTCGGGTTTTTCTTGCATCTATGGGCATCTTCCTGCATGTGAGGGCTTGTTCTTGCATCATCGGGCTTCTTCTTGCATCTTTGGGCCTCTTCTTGTATGGTCGGGCTTCTTTGGGCTTTTTCAGGAAATTTCAAGCTGCTTTGCGTCTATGAAAGGTCCCAGGGCCCCCCGGGAGTCGAAGTTGACCGCATCCTTGCACCGGGGATCGAACCTCGAACAGACACGATGACGTCATCGCGTGGCAGTTCGGGTTCTAGGACAGTGTCAGCAAAGAGTCACTCCGATGGAATTGCATCAAGTCTCAGAAAGCCAACTTATTTAAAAGATGAAACTGGTCTTTTATGATGCTATCCTGTTAAAATTAAATAAGCTTCCTACTGGAGCTGATGTTAGAGTGTTAGTAATCGATAGCAGCAACTCCCTGAGGTAACGCTGTCTCCCGGTGTTCGCCACCAGACGGCAGCACCGGCGCTGGGGTCCCGATGACAGCAGCTGGAGGCTGGATCCTGAGACCTGGGGACGAACCTCGGACAGGTATGGTGACGTCAACGCTCGGCAGCCCGGGTGCTGGGGCAAGGGTCAGCAAGATGTTACTAAAAAATAATATTATCAAGACACAAAAAGGAGTGTAGTAAAGTTCACAAAACTATTTTTTCTAGTTTGGATCTTATAAGCTTCCTAGCGAAGCTAAAGTTGAGAGTAAGTAATCGACCCCGCCCCAGCAACTCCCTGTGTCCTCGCCGAACTTGGAGTCGATGCTGCAAACGTTTGCCAAACTGGAGGCCAGATGCCGCGACTCCAGTCCGTCGAGTGCATCCGTCGCAGGGCGGCTGCTTCCCAAGGTCGTGGAGTTTGAATCCCCGACGAGGTCGCGGTCCAATCCCCGGGCTGCGTTCTCCCGGGTCGTCGTGACAACGAGCCCCAACGGTCGACGCCATGGCAACCAAACAGAGGACTCGAGTTAGAAGGGAGGCGTTGGCCATGCGATGCTACGTTAGCTTATACGCGCTTATTAGGTCATAAAGTCCATACTAATGCTAAGCAAAACCTACGAATAGGATGACATGAAAATGGTATTGCCAAGTGTCATGTAATTACCTCGGCCCAGTCAGGGCAGGGCCACACGACTCCAATGACGTCACCAGGCCAGCGCTGCTTCAGATCCGGGTTGCCCCGGCAACGAGCGTCGTGTGAATGCAGACTGGGTCAGCTCCGGCAGTCAGCGATAACTCATGAAATGATCTCTCGAAAAGCGAAATACCGACATTAAATCCACACTCACATACATGATGTAACAAGAACCGATCAGATGTGCCAACCTTCAAAGACCGATGTGGGCAAAGGATGGCTTCGAACGCTCGGCTGGTGATTTCGTGGCGCCACTCATCCACAAAGGGCAAAACCTGCAAGGCAGCAAAGAACTCAAATTACTTGATAGTTTGAAGACGTTTGCCAAATATTTGATTGGTAGTCAAGACATCACTTTGATAATATCTTTGCATGCATTGCAAACAAAAGAGCTCACCAAAGTTTTATTGGTGGGCATGCCTTCAGTCCCGGACGTCCCTCGAAGTTCTTGCAGAACCGGATCGGTCGGCTGCAATGCAGAGAATGGAGATAAGCGCCGAAAATGTTGCGGCAGATTTAAGTCAATAAGCCGCGGTCTTAATTCACAAAACGATATCTTTATGCAAACGATTTCAGCGTCGACAATACTTCCAAATTCTACGGATAAGAACCTCGAACCGAACAGTAATACCAACCTTAAGGCAGACCGACCCGGCCAAAGGATAGCTTCGCCCGGTGATCCAGGAAGCCGTGTTTCTGATGCGTGGTACGTGGATCGTGGTACAGAGCACGTGGATCCCGACTGCCTGGTATCATGATGGTGTCAAAGAGTCTGCGGTAATCTATCTCACCCCTCGTTACAATAAGCTGTGTATCCCAGTTAGGGGTTATCATTGAGTTATGTTTATGCTTGGTCATATAAGAACATTCAGAGACTGGGAAGCCGCTGCTACAACCTACAACCACCGACAAATTGCGACAACGAGCAAATCCCTCTTTGTGGAATCTAACAGCAAGGAGCGATGCTGCTACCAACAACCAACAAACCTTCTAACAACAACGAACCTTCCAACAACCAACAAACTCTTAGAACAACAAACAAAACAAACCTTTCTTCAACCAAGAAACTCTTCGAGCAACGAACAAAACAAACCTTTCTTCAACCAAGAAACTCCACGAACAACTAACAGACCATCGAACAACCAAGAATAGAAACTCTTTGAATAACTAACACAAAAAACCTTCGAACAACCATGAATAGAAACTCTTTGAATAACTAACAAAACAAACCTTTGACCAACCAAGAAACCCTTCGATAACAAACTAAACTAAACATTGTACCACCCAGAAAACCATTGAACAACTTCCCAGTGTGGAACAACCCAGTTCGGAACAACTTTGAAACAACCAATGGACCAGTCCCTGAATGTTCATAGCGTCCGCATTCTCGCGTTCGTGACGTTAAACCCGGCAAGTCAAGCGATCGACCAACAGCACTCATTCACGCGGCCTGCAGACTCTTTGCCCAACATGCACCCATCGCAACAATCTCTCATGTGCTTTGCAATCTTGCTGACGGTACGCTGTCCTCGGGCTTGGTGCTTGGTGCTTGGTGCTTGGTGCTTGGTGCTTGGTGCTTGGTGCTTGGTGCTTGGTGCTTGGTGCTTGGTGCTTGGTGGTCTCGATTTAAATGGACCTGGGACAGGGGGTGGCAAAATGTCACAAGGAAGGTAATACATTCACGCTCAGAAAGATATAATATGTAAATCAATTTCAAAAACTGGATCTATTTAGATATTTTGCAAGATAAAAATCTATATTCCGAATTCAGAAATTGGTAAGAGCAATGGTGCATGACTTTGGGCTCCCTGTGGTCTCGCTGTCTCTCGGTGTCCTCCACCAGACGGCAGCACCGGAGCTAGCGCCTCGAAGACAGCAGCTGGAGGATGGATCCAGGAAGCCGAGCTCGCCAACCCCCCACAGACGCCACTGGAAGCACGGCCCACTGCGAGACCAAGCGAGTCTTACGGCCATCTTGAGCTAGGACATGGTCGACAAAGTTACACTGTAATAGAATTGCATCAAAGCCAGAAAGACGTCAGTTAGTCTCTAAAACAGGTAACATGTTATCATTATTCGTGTTTGAATCCTATAAGCTTCCTAGTGAAGCTGATGTTGAGAGTAAGAAATCGACCCCGCCCCAGCAACTCCCTGTGTCCTCGCCGAACTTGGAGTCGATGCTGCAGACGTTTGCCAAACTGGAGGCCAGATGCCGCGACTCCAGTCTGTCGAGTGCATCCGTCGCAGGGCGGCTGCTTCCCAAGGTCGTGGAGGTCGAATCCCCGACGAGGTCGCGGTCCAATCCCAGTGCTGCGTTCCCCCGGGTCGTCGTGACAACGAGCGCAGGTCTAGCACCCCAACGGTCGACGCCATGGCAACCAAACAGAGGACTCGAGTTAGAAGATTGTCATCCATACAACCACCATCGCCTCCATGACGAAGGCACGATGAGACGTCACATGAGGGGCGTTACGCTGGGAGGGCGAAACCTTCGTCGGACAGCGAACGATTGCTTTGATCCTTAGGTTCCTTAGGGGAACCTCGATAGTGCGTTTTCATAGACAAATTCGGATAACATTAAATTTTACGAATTCATTGCAATGCGTACCTTTTTTCCGTGAGGTTTGTCAGCGTTGCGTTGCAAGAAGAAACTCGCCGCTTGAGTCCCATCACCCGCCCCATCACCCGCCCCATCACCCGCCCCATCACACGCCCCATCACCCGACAAGAAGGGAAGCATCGGCTGCCAGTGGCTCAAAACGCGGCATGAAACAACTCGAAACACACCACGTGCTTTGGATTAGCGCTAAGCTGGAGCAAGTTCACAGCTGAGAAGTTATTACACGGCTAGAACCAAAGTACATACCTTTGTCGACGTTGTAAAACTTGGCTAGCTAAATGACTACTATCCCATCAAGGCACCCAGAGAGATTCTGTAGCTCGAGTCGACCGTCGTTCGGCAGTTACTTCTGCCCGGGAGTCCTCTTGGTGTTAGACAGGAGCAGACCATGTGCCGGCACCGGGTCTCCCCTCCTGCCTTCTAGGTTCGAACCCCTTGGCCGCCAAGGACTAGCGGATCGCCAAGCGAACATGAAACAACGCAAAACACAGAACATGGTATGGATTAGCGCAATGAAGACAAGGATTCGAAATGCAATGAAAAAACGACATGCAAGGAGGCAAAAACCCCGAAAGATACGTACCCATGTTAAATTGTTGCACTAGCTTCTCAATTCGGATCTCAATCCATCACTTTCACTCAGTTTGAGGCACTTGGTTTCACACGAGACACTCGAACCCGAAACGGCGCGACATTGGCGAGCACGTGCTCTATAACGGCAGGGACGTCGGCCCAAACTGCCCCAGGGGGTCGGGGTCGCCCCCCCCCCCCTATTAAAAGCAAGGTCCACCCACGAGAAGCGCTGAGTTGACACTTGCACGTGACATACTTCTAGGACGGCCTTGGGATTGGCGCTACGTGTGTGTGTGTTAATGTGTGTGTGTTAGTTGCCCCCAAAACGCAGAGCTCGCTTAGCGCGAGCAGTGCAGACCTCCACGCGCCGTACCGCACGCCGCTGGAAGGTCTCGACGGTCTGCGTTGGCGATCGATTGGTCGCGCTGCAACTTAGTGGCGACGGTCCTGACACGGAAACACTGAACCCCTTAAGCCTACAAACGAGATGCGAAATCCGAGGGGGTAGGGTCCCTAAATCAGGGCTAAATCCGGTCTTCAATAAATGAATTTTAAACTCGATATTCTGGCACGATGTATCCCCACTAGCTTGCTGAAATTTAAATCGTATTCCAGCTATTTCTAGCTCTTTCGCTCCTAGCTCAAACGCTTGAGCTGGTTGGAAAGGCAGCTTCGAAGGCAGTGGAAAGACTGAAGCACGGCTCCCTAGATCCTCTCCAAGGTGGATTTCACAATGCCTTCATGCCACAGTAGGCAACTCGAAATGTCGACCACTCTGAGCTACTGCCTGTCAGTAGAGAGACCGGCAAACAGACTCACTGGTCCACGACTTCCACAGCCACCTTGCTAACTCGAAATGTCGACCACTTTGAGCTGCTGCCTGTCAGTAGAGAGACCGGCAAACAGACTCACTGGTCCACGACTTCCACAGCGACCTTGCTAACTCGAAATGTCGACCACTCTGAGCTGCTGCCTGTCAGTAGAGAGACCGGCAAACAGACTCACTGGTCCACGACTTCCACAGCGACCTTGCTAACTCGAAATGTCGACCACTCTGAGCTGCTGCCTGTCAGTAGAGAGACCGGCAAACAGACTCACTGGTCCACGACTTCCACAGCGACCTTGCTAACTCGAAATGTCGACCACTCTGAGCTGCTGCCTGTCAGTAGAGAGACCGGCAAACAGACTCACTGGTCCACGACTTCCACAGCGACCTTGCTAACTCGAAATGTCGACCACTCTGAGCTGCTGCCTGTCAGTAGAGAGACAGGCAAACAGACTCACTGGTCCACGTCTTCCACAGCCACCTTGCTAACTCAAAATGTCGACCACTCTGAGCTGCTGCCTGTCAGTAGAGAGACCGGCAAACAGACTCACTGGTCCACGACTTCCACAGCGACCTTGCTAACTCAAAATTTCGACCACTCTGAGCTGCTGCCTGTCAGTAGAGAGACCGGCACACAGACTCACTGGTCCACGACTTCCACAGCGACCTTGCTAACTCGAACTGTCGACTACTTTGAGCTGCTGCCTGTCAGTAGAGTGACCGGCAAACAGACTCACTGATCCACGACTTCCCCAGCGACCTTGATAACTCGAAATGTCGACCACTCTGAGCTGCTGCCTGTCAGTAGAGAGACCGGCAAACAGACTCACTGGTCCACGTCTTTTAGTGGACTGTTACAATGACTACAATGAAGAGTGCATCGTTCAGGGTTCCAACAATGGAATCAGTACCGATGTACTGATGATTGGGGGGGGGGGGGGCGATTGTAGGGCATGGCTAGCTATTGGCAGAGGTGCTGACTGGGTTGACTGGCTTCGAGTGGTCGAACGTGGATCTAGCTTTCATTTACGAGGCTGACTCTTAGGGGTTGGGCAAGGGCAAGGGCTGCGTCTCGTTTGGACCTCGCACTGATACCTATCCTGGAAAGACAAGAGACACCTTGGGAGTGCAATGGAGCATGTAACCCAAGGCACAATGCATCCACCCAGGTGAATTCATCAGTAATTAGACAGCCTACGTTCGGCCAACAGATCGGCGAACATTTTGCAAGAGTTCGGAACTCTGTGATTGAGCTAAAATGCATCCTAAGTGCCAGCTAGCGGGCAACTTTGTAGACAGCCTGTAGAGCATGCGCACTCTTAATGGTGTCAGCTAAAAATGGGGTCCTGCCTATAAGCGCATAGCTCAATGAAATGGGCCAAAATCACTCAAACAAGGTCACGAAATGCATACAAGTGATGAAATGCCGAGGTGTAACAGAGTGTGTTTTGTGTAGCGTCAATCCCACGGCCTGCCCTTTACTTAACTACACGCCAATTAGCCTCGTAGTCTCGCAGCAGCGCCCCCTTGATTCGGTGGGCGATGGGGGCGTCCTTCTTGGGCACTGTCCTGGTCCACGGGGCGACACTCTGGTTCTGAAATTCACACAAACGAATGGAAATGTAGGATTCGTTGAGGTATGGCATCAAATATCTTGGAAATAATAGTTTAAAAACAGTTAAAGCTCAAAAGCCAACCAACACTTGCTTTCGCTGTCACCGCTATAGAAAACGGTGAACTTTTTTTGGCCACCATTTTGATGAATGCACTAAAATGGGGAAATTGTGGACCAAACAGAGCGGTGCGTTACAAACATTGGATCACTGGACACTGCAGAAGTTAAGCAACACTTCGCTGAGTCACGAGTCGGATGGGTGACCATCAACACGAAGGAAAGCGGTTCGGGTTAAGAATGGAGAGAGCAAGGTTAAGTTGACCACTCACCTTGCCCAAAAACCGCGGACAGCCAGGATACGTGGAGCCCAACGCGGGTGAAATGTTAGAGCTGTTTCCTTCTGGCAGCTTCCAGCTCAATCAAACAGCTTATGGCAGGTCCCAACTGCTGTCAAGAGTTTCTACGGGCTTCTAAATACGTTAGAGCTACTTGTTGCAACTATGAGCTCCTGCTTGCATCTTAGGGCTTCTTCTTGCATCTTTGGGCTTGCTCTTTCTTCGTCAGGCTCCTTCTTGCTTCTTCAGGCTTCTTCTTTTATCTATAGGCTTCTTCTTGCATCTCGGGATTCTTTTAAATCTTCGGGCTTCTTGCATCTTCGGGCTTCTTCAATCTTTGGGCTTCTTCTTGTATCTTCGGGCTTCATCTTCGGGCTTCCTCAATCTTTGGGCTTTTTCTTGCCCCTGCATACTTCTTGCATCTTCGGGCTTCTTCCGTCATCTTCGGGCTTCTTCTTGTATCTTCGGGCTTCTTCAATCTTTGGGCTTCCTCTTGTATCTTCAGGCTTCTTCTTGTATCTTCGGGCTTCTTCAATCTTTGGGCTTCCTCTTGTATCTTCAGGCTTCTTCTTGCATCTTCGGGCTTTTTCTTGTATCTTCGGGCTTCTTGCATCTTCGGGCTTCTTCAACCTTTGGGCTTCTTCTTGTATCTTCGGGCTTCTTCCGTCATATTCGGGCTTTTTCCGTCATCTTCGGGCTTCTTCTTGTTATCTTCGGGCTTCTTCAATCTTTGGGCTTCCTCTTGTATCTTTAGGCTTCTTCTTGCATCTTCGGGCTTCTTCTTGCATCTTCGGGCTTCTTCAATCTTTGGGCTTCTACTTGTATCTTCGGGCTTCTTCCGTCATCTTAGGGCTTTTTCCGTCATCTTCAGGCTTTTTCCGTCATCTTAGGGCTTTTTCCGTCATCTTCAGGCTTCTTCTTGCATCTTCGGGCTTCTTCTTGCATCTTCGGGCTTTTTCTTGCTTCTTCATACTTCTTGCATCTTCGGGTTTCTTCAATTTTTGGGCTCCCTCTTGCATCTTTGGGCTTCTTCAATCTTTGGGCTTCTTCTTGCATCTTCGGGCTTCTTCTTGCATCTTCGGGCTTCTTCAATCTTTGGGCTTCTACTTGTATCATCGGGCTTCTTCCGTCATCTTAGGGCTTTTTCCGTCATCTTCAGGCTTCTTCTTGCATCTTCGGGCTTCTTCTTGCATCTTCGGGCTTTTTCTTGCTTCTTCATACTTCTTGCATCTTCGAGTTTCTTCAATTTTTGGGCTCCCTCTTGCATCTTTGGGCTTCTTCAATCTTTGGGCTTCTTCTTGCATCTTCGGGCTTCTTCTTGCATCTTCGGGCTTCTTCTTGCATCTTCGGCCTTCTTCGTGCATCTTCGGGATTCTTACATTTTCGAGCTTCTTTTGCATCTTCGGGCTTCTTCGTGCATCTTCGGGCTTCTTCGTGCATCTTTGGCCTTGTTCGTGCATCTTCGGGCCTCTTCGAGCATCTTTGGGCTTCTTCGTGCATCTTCGGGCTTCTTCGTTCATCTTCAAGCTTCTTCTTGCATCTTCGGTCTTTTGCTTGTATCTTCGGGCTTCTTCAATCTTTGGGCTTCCTCTTGCATCTTCGGGCTTCTTCAATCTTTGGGCTTCCTCTTGCATCTTCGGGCTTCTTCAATCTTTGGGCTTCCTCTTGCATCTTCGGGTTTCTTCTTGCATATTGGGGCTTCTTCTTGTTTCTTCGGGTTTCTTCGTGCATCTTCGAGCTCCTTTTTCTATCTTTGGGTCTTTTCTTGCATGGTTGGGCTTCTTTGGGCTTTTTCAGGGATCTTCAAGCTGCTTTGCGTCTATGAATGGTCCTAGGGCGCCCCCGGGAGTCGAAGTTGACCGCATCCTGGGACCGGGGGTCGAACCTCGAACGGACACGATGACGTCATCGCGCGGCAGTTTGGGTTCTAGGACATTGTCAGCAAAGAGTCACTCCGATGAAATTGCATCAAGTCTCAGAAAGCCAACTTATTAAGAGGATGAAACTAGTCTTTATTATTCTTTTTCTGGCCTTTTCTGTCTTCTTTGGGCTACTTCTTGATTTTCGGGATTCTTACATTTTTGAGCTTCTTCTTACTTCTTCGGGCTTCCTCTTGCATCTTAGGGCTTCTTACATTTTCGGGCTTCTTTTGCATTTTCGGGCATTTTCGTGCATCTTTGGGCTTCTTCGTGCATCTTAGGGCTTCTTATATTTTCGGGCTTCTTTTGCATCTTCGGGCTTCTTCGTGCATTTTCGGGCTTCTTCGTGCATCTTCGGGCTTCTTCGTGCATCTTTGGGCATCTTCGTGCATCTTCGGGCATCTTCGTGCATCTTTGGGCTTCTTCGTGCATCTTCGGGCTTCTTACAGTTTCGGGCTTCTTTTGCATCTTCGGGCTTCTTCGTGCATCTTCGGGCTACTTCGTGCATCTTTGGGCTTCTCACATTTTCAAGCTTCTTTTGCATCTTCGGGCTTCTTCATGCATATTTGGGCTTCTTCGTGCATCTTCGGGCTTCTTACATTTGCGGGCTTCTTTGACATCTTCAGGCTTCTTCGTGCATCTTTGGGCTTCTTCGTGCAT
The DNA here is from genome assembly GCA_921293005.1 of Nemoura dubitans. NCBI lineage: Eukaryota > Metazoa > Arthropoda > Insecta > Plecoptera > Nemouridae > Nemoura > Nemoura dubitans. The sequence goes on from OV121074.1 coordinate 74,528,472, forward strand.
CTTAGGGCTACTTACATTTTCGGGCATCTCTTGCATCTTAGGGCTTCTTTTGCATCTTCGGGCTTTTTTTTCCATCGTCGGGCTTCTTCGTGCATCTTCGGGCTCCTGGACTCATGGATCACGGACTCAATTAAGGGACTCATGGACGCGCTGAGTTCTGGACTCTGAAATATCCCCAAGAATCTTTCATTGACTCATGCTCCTGGATTGCAGTCATGATGTGGCAACCTTAGTAGTGAGGCAAATAAGAAGCTTTAGTATCAACATGTTTGTTTAGGAACATTCATGTAACATGTCTGTTCAAACTAGCAACAATAAAAGTTAATAAAAAAAAATTAATTATTTTACCTCAAGTTATTTTTGTTATTCATGGCAGCTCAACCCTGGACTCATGAACGCTGGACTCATGGACGCTGGACTCATGGACGCTGGACTCATGGACGCTGGACTCATTGACGCTGGACTCATGGACGCTGGACTCATGGACGCTGGACTCATGGACGCTGGACTCATGGACGCTGGACTCATGGACGCTGGACTCATGGACACTGGACTCATGGACGCTAGACTCATGGACGCTGGACTCATGGACGCTGGACTCATGGACGCTGGACTCATGGACGCTGGACTCATGGACGCTGGACTCATGGACGCTGGACTCATGGACGCTGGACTCATGGACGCTGGACTCATGGACGCTGGACTCATGGACGCTGGACTCATGACCCTGGACTCATGGACGCTGGACTCATGGACGCTGGACTCATGGACGCTGGACTCATGGACCCTGGACTCATGGACACTGGACTCATGGACGCTGGACTCATGGACGCTGGACTCATGGACGCTGGACTCATGGACGCTGGACTCTTGGACGCTGGACTCATGGACGCATTGACTCATGGACGCTGGACTCATGGACACTGGACTCATGGACGCTGGACTCATGGACGCTGGACTCATGACCCTGGACTCATGGACGCTGGACTCATGGACGCTGGACTCATGGACGCTGGACTCATGGACGCTGGACTCATGGACACTGGACTCATGGACGCTGGACTCATGGACGCTGGACTCATGGACGCTGGACTCATGGACGCTGGACTCATGGACGCTGGACTCATGGACGCTGGACTCATGGACTCTTGGACTCATGGACGCTGGACTCATGGACACTGGACTCATGGACGCTGGACTCATGGACGCTGGACTAATGGACACTGGACTCATGGACGCTGGACTCATGGACGCTGGACTCATGGACGCTGGACTCATTGACGCTGGACTCATGGACGCTGGACTCATGGACTCTTGGACTCATGGACGCTGGACTCATGGACGCTGGACTCATGGACGCTGGACTCATGGACACTTGGACTCATGGACGCTAGACTCATGGACGCTGGACTCCTGGACGCTGGACTCATGGACGCTGGACTCATGGACGCTGGACTCATGGACGCTGGACTCATGGACGCTGGACTCATGGACGCTGAACTCTTGGACGCTGGACTCATGGACGCATGGACTCATGGACGCTGGACTCATTGACACTGGACTCATGGACGCTGGACTCATGGACGCTGGACTCATGGACGCTGGACTCATGGACGCTGGACTCATGGACTTTTGGACTCATGGACGCTGGACTCATGGACGCTGGTCTCATGGACGCTGGACTCATGAACGCTGGACTCATGGACACTTGGACTCATGGACGCTAGACTCATGGACGCAGGACTCCTGGACGCTGGACTCGTGGACGCTGGACTCATGGACGCTGGACTCATGGACGCTGGACTCATGGACTCTTGGACTCATGGACGCTGGACTCATGGACGCTGGACTCATGGACGCATGGACTCATGGACGCTGGACTCATGGACGCTGGACTCATGGACGCTGGACTCATGGACGCTTGGACTCATGGACGCTTGACTCATGGACGCTGGACTCATGGACACTTGGACTCATGGACACTTGGACTCATGGACGCTGGACTCATGGACGCTGGACTCATGGACGCTGGACTCATGGACGCTTGGACTCATGGATGCTTGACTCATGGACGCTGGACTCATGGACACTTGGACTCATGGACACTTGGACTCATGGACGCTGGACTCATGGACGCTTGGATTAATGGACGCTGAATGGTCTCGAAGCTTGTTGTTCTGAAATTCACACAAATGCATGGTAATGAGGGACTTGTAAAGGTACCTACTGGGGCACGTCAATCATCTCATGACATTACAGTCCAACAAATGGCATGATTAATGCCCAACACAAACGAACAGCCGGCACAGCTGCTGTGTCCGCCGTGCTCTAAATGTGGCTCAAGTTGATGTCAGTATTGCGAACAAATTATCATTTCAGGGCTGTCCATTGTACAGATGGCAGTGCCTGCTGGGAGTTGGTCAGTTGCCGACACTTGGTACACCCCTTAAGAACGGGTAGGCCACGGTCGCTCTGCTAGCGCCAGTCATCAGCCTGTGTGGAACAAAAGGGTTGACAATCGGATCTCATCGAGTCTTGCTGGATGTTCGGTGCTGCGTTCTGCGTCTGCAAGACCGTGACTGAGGAAAAACAAAGTTAGCGGATGGCTTGCGGTCAATTGCAAAATTAAGTACACAATTCGAGCAGAGCGACACCCTCCCCCCCCCCCCCCCTCCCACAACCAGCACAAACTGGACCCCCCCCCCCCCCCCACAAGTATGTGCCCATGGAGTCACAAAGCTACACTTTTTTGGGGGGCAAATTATTGGTCTCAGTGAAGGCTGCTCGAATCATAAACTACCAATAGCCAATTTATTTAAAGCAACGTTGTCCTCGGTACAGACGAATAAAACCTGGCGTATGCCACGGCAGTAGTAGCGTGCCAATAACTGCCTCTTTAACACCAAGCCCCCTGACAGTCCCTATTTGCGTCCATGCCTAGCAACTACTGGCTTGCATCCACACCGAGTGGAAACAAACAGGACCCCATTCTCTAGCCAGGATGACAACAACAAGGCCTGTGACCTGAGCACAGAGCAGACAGTCCTAGCTGATTGCGTCCATGCCTAGCAACTACTGGCTTGCATCCACTCCGAGTGGAAACAAACAGGACCCCATTCTCTAGCCAGGATGACAACAACAAGGCCTGTGACCTGAGCACAGAGCAGACAGTCCTAGCTGATTGCGTCCATGCCTAGCAACTACTGGCTTGCACCCACACCAAGTGGAAACAAACAGGACCCCATTCTCTAGCCAGGCCAGGTGAGAGCTATATCTAGCTTCTCTGTATTATAATTTAATATACTCGAAATTAGCAATTTTCTCTAATGATTAATCTAATTTAGTTTATACATCTTATAAACCGATTGAAATGTGGGCCCTAATATCCAGTGAGCGAATCCTGTTCATCTCGATCATGGGC